>OY743226.1:30513563-31713563 GCA_963555765.1 Orthonevra nobilis | reverse complement strand
CCTCTTCCGTCGGCCTCCAACCCACAAACTACGGCTATTATGAGTCGATGTAAAAGAATGCTGCTAACAGCCAATAGCTCCTTTGACTTCCAATTTCTTTGAAGCCTCTCTCAAAAAATCCCTTTATTTGCCAAACCATTTCCCTCCATCATCTTAGTTTAAATTTCTCCTATTAGTATAGTTTTTGTGTTTGAATTAAGCTGAATAAAAATTTCGGGGTATACCCCGGACTGTTTTTGAACCTGCAATGAATACTAATATGAATCTTCAATTGTTGTATATCTGTTCTTGGCAGCTCCAAACTTTTGGAAATATCCCACAGAATAATCCTGCTTACTCTTTCTAGTCGGAGTCAGGGTTTGTACAGACAGAAAAATTTCGAAATACCATTCATATTTTATTGAAAAAACTTTTTTAAAAACCTGCAAACAACTTTCAATGCCAAATCGAAAGCAATTTTTAACTTGTTGTAAAATCGAGAGTCGAAAAAGATTTTGAAGTGGATTCCACTTTTACGTAAAATATAAAACATTTGGATATGTAGTTCTATTCATAAAAAAATCGTTCTGAAATTTAAATTTTTTTAAATATGTTTTTTGCTCAACTTGGTTTATTTCAAAATTGCGGGAGCGACTCTTGAATGTCAATTGAAAAAAATTTAAAAAAAAATCTTGGTCTGTTAGATCTTGGTAGATTAGATCAGTTCAAGGGAGTTGAAAGTTCAAAAAAATATATAATTGTTTTTTTTTTAATCTGATGTGAATCACTGGAATGGAAATAGACATCAAATATTCAATTCCAAGAGAGGTTCTCAGCCATCTTAATGGACGCAATTTGAGATAGCTGGGTTCGTTACTGGCTGTTAGGTGAATTCTTGGCTTATGCTCATCAAGCGTTGTTTTCTCTCTTCAAAATTCGATGAGTCACTAATATACCTTTTCTGACCGTGGGTTTGTATATAAAGTTAATAAAAAATGGCAACGGTCAGTAGAAACAAAATTGGACATTGGACTTACGTCTCACAACGTGAAACACTTCAGTTAGTTAGATTTTTTTACTAGCAACGAGATTGTTATTGTATCAAAGTCCTTAAAATTCAAATGACAAGAAGCGTAGAGCTTTCGATACTTGCACTTGCCTTATATCTCAAACTTCTTTAAAAAAAATCGAACTGTCACTAACAAACTAGCACAAGCACATGCGCTTTATTGCATAAAAACATAAAAACACATTGGAGGACTCCCTAACGACAATTTAAGATCGAAATTGTAGATTTGTGTGACAAAACTTCAACTTCAAATACTCATTTGAAAGGACATAAAAAAAACAACATAAAATCTCTGTTGACGCACATACAAATGCAAAGGTCCAAGTGAAAATGTGTGCATCTATCTTTATGGCAAATCAGAAAGGTTTATCTTTATTTATTTAGATAGTTGACTATGCAAGTCTCTCTCAGATGCAATAAATAGAGCTCATGGTAATAAATTTCTCGAAAAGGGATATAAAAAGAAAGAATGTGTACTGTACCCAAAACAGTGTTACAACATATGTACACGTATGCTATTCCAACTGGTTACTTTACCCTCAACAATAAACTCGCTGTGATGACATTATTTATAGCATTCTGCTCGTATAGTGATGCTATTCCAAGGGTAAGTGCAGCTCTTCTCAATTTCTATCTATTTCGAGAAAGAAGTCGAAAGAAATTTAGGTTGTGAGGAAATTAACGAAAAAAAAAACCAATAAAAAGATTTCGTCGAGGACTTCCTCGAGGAGATACACCTTTCTTGATTGTATGTCCCTGACTTCCTCTCTCACATAAATCACCTGCACCACAAAGCAAAAAGTTATAAAATTGAATAATAGACGTTACCAAATAGCCGATTGATTGCAACTTAAAACAAAAGACGATCTGAGGTACTCTTTCGTGTCCTCATAGTCCTCGTCTAGATCAAAATCAGCCGTATTACCGCCGGTGCCATAAACAAAACTAAAACTTATGGTGAGGACTATAAAATCGGGCACCATTACAATGAACAAATTTTCCGATTCCACTTTATGGCACCGAAATCTTGACTTTGTTGTCATGGCGAAACTCCACCCAAGTCATGTTGCGGGACTGCTGTCCCAACATACCCTCGGTTCAAATGATGTAGGGAAAGGGGCTGGTTTTTTTTTTTGTTTTTTCATATGATGCTCGTCTCCCGTGGAGTCTGCAATGCATTGCGCTGGTCTGGTTTTAACATTTTTATGACCCTAAAGGTAATTCCAATTTACCTGTTTCATAAAGCCACCCCTCTATGGATCAAGGTGAATGCCATCCACCAACCATCGAAAGGTGGTCTGGGGACTCTGAGGGTGTTGTGAGCGTGCGACGATAATAAAGCGAATTTATTAAGAAGTCATTCGGTTTTTGAAATTTTCGCTTACACCCCCAAGATTGTTTGCTTTTTTCTGTTTCATTTACTTAGTTGATTATGAAAGTAAACGATAGCAGCAGGAGGGTGGGCATAAAATCTCTGACCTAAGGATGACGATAAATCTGTGAGATTAATTTGTTCTTTGGTTCTGCATTTTGTGTATTTTCATGCTTGTTTTGCCATTGAAATTCATTTGCAGCGCAGAAAATTGAGGTGATTTTTCGTTTACAATCGCAGATAAAGTTTTTTTTTCATTTCACACGGTTACACCAGCAATTTATGGACGTGCATTATGTTTTTCGTGGGGTTTTATGAGTATTTTTTATTTTAGGTTGAATTATTTATTGAAAGGCTGGCAACGTAATTAAGACCAAGGAACTGAAACTTAAGATTGATGTTTGTTCATTTCAAGTTTATCGAACTTAATTGCTGCACCTACTTTAAAATATTTCTAAATAGACAATTTTGGTTTGTTTGAGAAAAGAAGATTTGGAATTATTCATGTCTGATTGATTGTAATATCACACTATTTTGCAAAAATAAAATACTCTATATAATTTCTATTCAGATTGCTTCCACCAGTAAATTCATCTAAACATATTTAAATGCAAGCCATGTTTTTCACATGAAAAAGAAGTCCTTGCAAACTAAATTATACTCACATACAAATAAACGGTATTGAAATCGATTAGGAGCCATCGGTAAGCAGTCTAGAAGTGTAGCCCTCCTCAAACTAACTTGTTTCTGCATATAAACTATGGTTTTATTATTTATCAATTGATGTAAATATTAACCCATTTATTTTTTTATTTATTTAAATATATGCATATATATTTTTTAATATTTTTTTATAAACTACTACATCTTTATTTGTTTTCCTTTTTTCGTCTGTAATAGATTGACAATTTATTTCCTTAAAAATATATCGAAATCAACTTTTCACTTGTTGAACATTTCATGAGCACGGTAGTTTATACAGTTTTCTTATTGACAATTTTCTCAACAAGTTTACAGCTACCATAAACTAAAACTAACAAGGAACTTTAAAATGCCACCCTCGCTTACAGCTATGAATTTTGCAGAACGGATGCTGTCAGATATAAGCCACAAGTCACATGACTGTTTTATGGTATTTTTTGATGTTGATTGATGTTTATGGAAAAAAAATTCCCTAGCGCTTAAACGCTAGAACACAGTTGTCATGCTCTAGGATCAAAAACCATTTTATGCCACGACTAGCCTATTCCGGCGTAGTCATTCTCAATTTTCCCTTTGGGTAAGATACTCAGCCATTTATAAATATCTTAGTAATGAATTTAATTAAGAGAACTGTTTTTCACACACAATGTTTGTGCTGATGATGACGGCCCATTAACTATCCTCTCTTAAGAGCCGTGCTTATCGTTCCGAATCTTACCTCACCTGTGTTCAATTACTACGTTGAACGTTTTATCACAGATATAAAAAAAATCCATGACCAGATATATATCCAGTCATATAGTTATCCCTGCCTTCAAAACAAACTTTTCTCTCAAATCTAAAATAGCCGGAAGGATTCAAAAGTGAGCCTCAACAAAGCCGTACTTAAATTGCAATCTTTCTCTACCAATTTCATTCTAAGGACCCCAAAGAGGATTTCCAAATAATCATAGATTTCAACAACACTAAGTTACCTACTACAACGTCTTAAAAACCAAACGTGGCCTTAAGCCCGGCCCAACAGCTGATAAGATAGAGATCGCACAAAGGTCAAATTCCTTCCCGACCATCTCAACTCAAAGGGCGAATATAAGCCTCTTGAACACAAAATCACTCCAATTTTCAAAACAGCAAACATTATCGACAAGGGCCAACGATAGAGCACTTATACACGACAATCAAAACTTCTAGAACCTGCTCGTATATTGATAGGCTATGGTTTGAGCTCTTCTTTACATACATACAGCTTTATTTACGAGTCCTGATAGCAAAACAATGAAATTTCGTCTATTTTGGCAGTATAAATAAATTTTTATATAAGCTTTTTTGGAAGCTTGCATCAAAATTTTCCATATGTGCCAGAGTTCATCAGTTTATCACCTTAAAACTAGTCTGATTAATTTTTTCCCAACAAAATTATTTCACATACGCCACAGTGTTTCTTATACTTCAAAATAAAAATAGCCGTCATTTGATATGGTGTGTGTGCACCGGAAATATGCCACAAACTTTAAAGTGTAAATCCACTGAACTCATTTAAAATATCGGCATATGCCACAACGTGCACGGGCTGCACATTGAAATCAAGCGATTATAATAACGAATATATGAAAAACGGATTGAGAAGAGAAGAGAAGAGAAGAGGAGAAGATTTGAAAAATTTGCATTCGCTCAGTTCGCAGTATTTTATATGCCATTAGTAAGTGCAGTTTCTTTTGAAAAATTGGCATCTTTTCAAACCATTATTTTGGCGACACGAATTGGGAAAAGGAGAAAGAAATTACTACCTAGTATTAGTACGGCCACTTATTTACGTTGACTCTTAAGAAGAGCTTGAGCAGCAAACGATGACTGTACCGGATTAGATAACAATTGATTCCGCGTAGTCATTTTTAACAAAACTTATAGAATCAGTCATTTCGAACACATGTTTACGCAGCATTTCCAGCATCTTATCCATGGGTAAGAAAGAAGAATGAATAAAAGGGTATGTAGAAAGCCTGCAACAAGTCAATGAAGAAGCCATTCCCCTCCTAGTTTCAAAAATTTTAGCTCAGCTATGGAAAAACACAAGGTCACCGGTTTTGACGCACTACAAACGGAACTCTTCAAGCAAAGTGGAGTTGATTTGGCTCTGCAAAACACCAATGTGGACTCCAACCCGACAGATCGACAATCGATAAGATTTCACATTAGTGAAGGATGAAAGTCTATCTCCTCGAAACAAATATCAACTCCTTAGCTCAGACATACCCTAAAAAAAAGCTGGAAGCAAGTATTGAATAATTTCGATTCTATGAGTGGTACCAAGATGTGGATGTTGTTCGTCGACTACTCTGGCTCGGGTACAACGAGAGAATGGACAACATTGGTCCAGCAAAGAGGATCTTAAGACAATAACCGCCATGTTTGACGCGACAAAGAAGACCAAAATTCCGTTTCATGTTCAAGCTATCGTCAGAGCGCTAGGTCTACTTAAAGACAACTGAAAGCACCAAGATCGGAGAGAGTGAATGGCTGCCATTTCTCAGCTAGACTCTCCAGGAAGATTTGCAAAATCTTACACACGAACAATGTTTAGAAGTGATTGCATAATATTTACCGAAACGAGGTCATTCCGTATTATCGCCTCTTTATAGGTGAATGTGATTCAGGGCAACTTTTTTGGACTCGAAGCTATTTTCAGCGACTAGGGGTCTGCCAATAAGGTGAAAGATTTTGAGTAAAGACGTGCAATGAATGAGCTCAGAATCAACTGAAAGTTAAACAGATTTACTAACGTAAAATCGTCTTCAGTAAAGAGGCTCATTTCTGGCTTTATGTCAACAAGCAATGTTGACCTTTTTCGAGGGGTGTCACAGTCAATTGAATTGCGATCTACTGAGTCAGCAAAATTCGTCTTAATGACAAATGATTCAATGACAAATCACCATCTTATAAGATGGACGTGGCAA
Organism: Orthonevra nobilis; assembly: GCA_963555765.1. Lineage (NCBI taxonomy): Eukaryota > Metazoa > Arthropoda > Insecta > Diptera > Syrphidae > Orthonevra > Orthonevra nobilis. The sequence goes on along the minus strand of OY743226.1, from coordinate 31,707,487 downwards.
TTAGGACATGTGGACGTGTGTCAAGTCACAAGTGAATGCTGATAAACAACATTAGTTGATGGCGAGAATGAATGTAAAATTAAATCTTTTCCTCTACAAAACAAGACTAAAACTCAAACTTTGAAAACTTTGAATAAAGGCATCATCTTTTGCTCATTAGATTTCAAATCTGCTTCCACTAAATATAGTATTCTTTTGATCATTTTGCAGCCTTGTAATACTTATCATAATCAACCAATTCGTTTGAATTTAAGTTCACTCAACACCCATGTCACATAATCAAGTAGTGCATCTACCTTATCCCGAATCCAATAAATCGTTCTCTGTTGTCACCACCGTTAACGTTAAATCATTTCCTTATCAAAGCGATTTATTATCATCATCATCATCGCGGCCATCATCACCATCAACGCTAATTAATTTTCGCTAAATTTACGAAAGCCCCTTTATCTATTTACGGAACCGAAGGGCTCACGCCGTTTGTACAATTGACATTTTCCAAATCACATCTGAATCTGTTCGCATTGGAGTTTTGTTGTGAATCTGGGGATTTGCACGTACCAAACGCTGATGACTATGCCCAGATTGAGAATTTTCGAGCCGGCATTTGATTCTGCTGTTGGCCCGTTTATTGTATTCATTTTGCCACAACGTATGTCATTTCATTCACAACAGTGTTGACATGTAACAATTTTAGTGAAATGTCAGACGAGCATGCAAATGCGTTCAAATGTTGAGGTCAGCGGGATTGATTTTGGTCCACAGCTGAAATATGCGGATGGTCTAAAATTAATATTCATTTATTCATGCAAGGCCTTGAAAGTGTTGATTTTGCAATAACGAGCTCAATTAGCTGTTGCCTACTAATGACTCCATTCAAGAGAGAATGGAATGCTGATGAACTTAAAACACTTGCCCTCCATTGGCTCCGTTTCAAATTGATTAATTCTTCAAATTTGAACTGCACGGTGTGCTTTTTAAGCAAGTAAGTGTATTTTGATCTGTTATAAAATTGCAACAAATTGCGTTAAATTATTTCAAAAATCGTTGTTCTATGGAGAAAATTTTGTGTAAGCCTCGTTAATTTTACATTCAAAATAATCGTCAATCTGTGAAAGTAATAAGAGCAACCATGGTTCCTTCCTGCATCACCTAAAGTCTAATATGAACAAGCTGTTGCCTTTACAACTTTCCATTGTATGGTTAACAAGCCTTTAAGATCCAGCTCGTGCGAAAATTGTAGCTCCTTAAAGCGTACACGACCTCTTGATCCCCATGTCCTTGAAAGTCAAGCTGATCAAAATATTACTTGGATTTGATAGAACAAATTGAGTGGCATTAATGTGGTAGAGCTTAAGTGAAAACAAAACGATACTTTCCCAAAGTGGACTTGTTGATTGACTGCGAAGTTCTAATACGCAGAATTCAGTCGAAATTTCTGAATACACGAAGCAAAACTTTGAGGCATAGTTCACTATAAGCAAATGGACAAAGACTCCGACAAGAATCCGACACTTTATCTTCACAAATTAATTATTCAATGTCGAACTTAATATTTGGGCAAGAGAAATATCTTTAACGTTTATAAATCAAGCATTAGGCACAACCGTAGAAATATATTTGTTTTCGCATTTTTGAATCATTTAAAATACCATTTTCATATTGAACATTGACAGATTGTTTAACAATTTGGTAACTACTTACTAACATTTTATGTCAATTGATCGGAAAACAATTGCAACTGTTTTTGACTTATAAACATTTCTGTTAAAGAAAGTTAATTTTTTGAATTTCAAAATTATGTTTTGCGTTCTTTTTTAATTGATAGCTAGTTGGACTTTTAGTCATTAATCATTCAATTACTCACTTGAGGTGGCGCTACAATCCGCATATCATTTGGAATTGTATACTTTTGGCTCAATCGATGTCGCTGTACAACCCGTACCGAACAGTTCGTTGTTGAATCTTCCCCTCCATTCACTGTCAATGCTGATGAAACAATGGATCACACACTTCTCCCGAGACAACCTAAGGCGCCTTAATCCGATTTCGAAAGTTTCCATTCTTCGGCACCATATAGTAGGACAAGGATGATATGAGCGATACCTAAGTACTTCGAGAGAGGGCTTAAATTTCTCAGCCAGCGGTATTCTACGTTTGATCTCAGCGCTAGTGTTATTATCTGTGTTTACACAGACAAAGCCCTAACCACCCCAAAGTTAAAGCTGTCTATTGTAACGTTCTGACTCAGACGTCAGATTTGAGTGTATTTTCTTGATGGTAGCATATGCTTCTTTTTGCTCTCTCGTATTGACACGGTACTTTTGCACTATTTTCCCAAGTATGATGTTGAAGAAATCGCATGACAGTGCATCACATTGTCTAACACGTTGCTCGACATCAAGTGGGTCGGTGACATCTTTGCCGACCTTAATGGAGCAGCTTGAGTTCTCCATCGCCATCATGCACAAAAGGACGAGCTAAGCAGGGATGCCAAACCTAGACATGGTTACAAACATCTCGTCTCTGCGAATGAAACAAAAATCAAAACCAAACTTGAAATTGATGAAAAAGTGGTGCGTGCGGATTTGGAGCTCGTGGGTTTTTCCCAAGATCTGAAGATATTTTAATATTAAGTCTATGGTGGACTTTTCTGGTTGAAAGCCACATTGATATGGACACATCAGGTTATTGACATTCGGTTTGAGGTCTGTAACCTGAGATAATAGTTTTATCTGTTGATATAATTTTCGAACCTTCGCGTGCTTCTCATGCTCTTCAACAGACAATGTTGTGCATGAGATTAAAACGTTTGTGACCTCGTTTTATTAAGTTGCTTCTTAGCTGTAAGAAATCACTATGACTTGCAAAAGCATTTCGAAAAGAGAACGAGCTTTATCTTTTCCAGCTTCAGGAAGCTTACTGGCTATCCATGGCTTGCATTACATGACTCAAAGAAAGCATCTCCTGCAGTTTTAATCAAAAATATAGGACCACTCTTCTGAAGGCACATAGTAGCATACTGCCATCCCTCTAAGATGAAGTTAAGATATTTCAAATATAGAGCTGCGGAACTCGGTTTCATTACAACGACTGAAACATTGGTAGTTGAATTCGCTTTTGGCACTTTCAACTTCACCACTTAAGTTTTATAAATCAAACTGGCAGAATTATCAAATATTAAATAGCTTTGTTTCAAGAGTATTACATTTTGCAAGAACTCTCTTCTTATAGGGATTACCATATTTTAAAAGTTTGAAGACCAGTTGCATGGAACACAAACTATATTTCGAGCATGATTAAAAGCGCGGTCGCCAGTAGAACTGTTCGCTTCCTTTTTTTGGATTTTGATTTTTTGGGAGTTAAAATCTATCTGATTTGGTTGAACTCTTCAATTTCTTTGCAAACTTTCCCTTCCTTAGAAAACTTTTTGTTAAAACTTGTGCTGACCTATCTCTGAAATATCACTTACAAATTATTACTATTTCAAGTGCTATTCTAGTAAAAAGCAAAATGGAAACTTATGACCAGGCTTTGCTTTTTTTTGTTTGCACAGTTAAAATTGTTTTGATATAAATATTGTGAAAGACCGCTTATCTTAACTCCTTATCCAATATACTTTCGGATTTATTTTAACGATCTTGTAAAATGCTTTTCTTTGAAAGATTGTTCGTTATTTTAAGGCATGATTATCTTTCAAAATAATTTGAAGAGTTTCGTCCTATTAATTCATTACCTTTGTGTGAGAAAGTGTTTGAAAAAATAGTTTTCAGTCAATTAAATGAATATTGAAAGTAATAACTGTGAAAGTTTTGTGTTTTTCTTGACTTAAAATTCCGAAGAATAAGATTCTATCCTATTAATAAAATTTTATTTCGTATTATAGTAACAATTGTTATTTTATTAACATGAATTGGAGCTCGACCAGTAGAGGACCCATATATTATTGTTGGGCAATTATTAACTATTTTATATTTCATATATTATATAATTAACCCTCTAATTTGAGACAATAGGCAGATCATTACTTTTAAAAAAAATAGAAAAATATGGTCATATGGTCATATTAAGAAAAAAAATCGCAAACAGTCAAAGTTAACGAAATATTTTCTAAATCTAAGGAAGTTCGATTTGGCGTGCCGCAAGGATCAGTTCTGGGAACGTTATTGTTCCTTATTTTCATAAACGATATGCAAAATATTTTAGAATATCACCAACTTGCATTGTTTGCGGACGATGCGGTGTTATACATTACTGAGCAGAATATGAATGAATGTCGCACCAAAATGCAAGTGGACTTGTTAAGTGTCGATAATTGGCTTAAACGAAACAGATTCAAACTAAATTTAACTAAAATCAAACGTATGATAATGAACTAAAGACAAGGAGAGGATATAGAGCTGATGGTAAATGATGAAGCTGTAGAGAAAGTGGACGTTATGAAATACCTACTGATTATTATTGACAACAAACTAAATTTTGGAAAACACACAAGAAAGTTAGATTTTTGGGACGAATAAGAAAAGATGTTTTTATATTAAGTGGAACAAATATTTATAAAGTAGTAATTAAGCTACATTTTGAATACTGTTCGACAATTCTATTTCTATGTAGTGATAGTATAATATAAAGACTTCAATCATTGCAAAATAAGGCTATGCGTTGTACTATTCTAAAATGCACTAGATATGTTTCCATAAATTTTATGTTGAATTCGCTAAAGTGGTTATCTGTAAAACAAAGTATTGTAATGAATGTACTTGTATTTATATATAAAATCAAGAAAAATCATCTACCAAATTATTTAAGAAACTAAGTGCAATATATGGTATAAGTGATGTTCAACCACATAAACGAAGAAATAATAATAACTTCAGATTACCAAATTTATTAGCTGCTAGTTCACAGAATTCACTAATACATATAGGTTTTTAATTATAAAATGAACTCCCAGTTTCTACCAGGAACGAATTAATATTAAAGAATTTAAAAAAAAAATTATATAATTCGCTAAATCTAATCTGTAAAATAATTGTTAAAGAAATCTGTTTAGCTTCGATGAAGCTATATATAATAAAGTGTTCAAAAGTACATAGTTTCAGTCGAGAGATATCCACCACCGCTTTCTTCCGAGCCAGGAACTGCTCATCATAGGACCTTTTTCTTGCTGGTTTCTTCAAGGGTATCATATTCGGCTCAGTTTTCTATGGAAAATTTTATAGGTGTTTTCAGGCTGATTTCAAGATATTGTTTATCTCTGTCATTTTTTGGAAAGACCTCTAAACTTTGGTACATGACAAGAAACCACAGTAGTGTTGAACAATCTAAATCTTCGGATGGTATGATCTTCCTTGCAACGCTTTTTTTATAAACTGATGATAAAATGATAAAAAAGCGTCAAGCTACAGTAGAGTAGTGTTTGAACAAAAAAACTGGTGGCTCCATAATTTTTAAGAATGTTTTTATATGCCAGTGTTCTCAATCATGAAAAACTGAAAAGACTTCCGAAACAATTCTCCAAGTACTGCCATGGAAATGTGGATCAAGAAAAAGAAAAATGGCCTCAACTTAATACTGTTTACGTCTCGTTGTTACTCTTTTTAGTTAATAACTAACTAACTATAGTCAATTGGCTAAATAAACATTAATAAAATTTTTTAAACTAAAATTGAACAAAAAAAATTATATGAATTCATGCGGAAACTTATGAACGGCAGTGTATATATTTTTACATGTTTTTTTATCCGACAAGTTTGCTGTAAACTATAACTTAAATTGAATTTGAACTTTTCTCATTGGAAAACCAAATTGATTTTTATTTCGTCTAAAATTTAAACCACCTTGTCAAATTGAACCACAAGGTTTTCAGGTGATGTTTTTGCACACACGCTTTGAATAAATCCAATTTGGATTTGATGGCTTGATTTATTCTCGAGTTAGGTAAAGAATCGGCAGAAACGTACGTAAACACACACAAAGACATCTTTCTTAAAACAATGGAATCCGACTACAGGACGTGGAGTTATGTAAAAATTTTGGATTCCGAAAATCGGACCGATTACAAGAACTTCCTGATGGGGTGTTCAAAAGGCCAGCTGAATTTATTCACGCGCTCTTATCTGTTTCAGATCCAGAGATTCCTTCGAAAAATATTTCATCAACTTGGTTCAAGATGTTCTGTCATCTTAATAAATATAGTTGACCTTTAGTCGAGTCACCGATCAAAAAATTTGATAATACTTCCAGCTGCAAAACGTTTCTCATGAAGATGGATAAACTTTTGATTATTAAGACATTCAACTAGACTGGAAAGGCCGAGGGTTTGACTGAGTGACTTGACAGTTTCAACTTCAACAGAAGCTTCTTCATCAATTTTTTTTAGCAATTGACGTTCTGTGTACATGACAGTCCTTCAACTGACAAGTTTCTTGAGGCTGCAACAAATTTAAGCTGCCCTAGAAACAATTTAATTAAATATTCCTTCCTATTCATTCACAGCAAAAACCTTTTATAGAATGATTAGCATTTGGACATATCCCTTACCCTAGCAGCCCTTTTTGGTGATTTCAAAATTATCAAGCTCCTTTCATTCAAGCGTCTCACAAAGTTTCCAAAACAACAATCTTTCCTAATTATTTCATATAATGGACTCCCGGATTGCTGCTTTGGAAACATTGCTTCCATCCTACGCTTTTGTTCCAATTCTTTTCAACATTAATTCAATTCGTAGGCATCATTTAGGCATCCATTCAGTCATCTACCCACTCGCTGTGAATTATGAAAATGTTAAAACTTTTTCCAAAATGACGAACTCTTTAACAATGTTGCCTCGTTTTTAAATGCGAAATTCGGCCCTTGTCAAAGTTATTGAATAGATGCTTCTTGGCACAAGGGTTATCAATTCATTCACTCTTCACTCAATGAGAAAACTTTTATCCCAAGTATACTTCATAGAGCACGACCTCTGCACAGCTGCTTTGTCCTCCGCCAACATAAGACAATATATTTTGTTCCTCCTTCCAGGATAATCCAGAACACTGGTCTTATCATACGGTGTGATTGTGGGGGAATCGAAACAGAAACAGAACTATCCAATACCATATGTCAAGCTGTAGTGGTTCCATTAGGCAGATTGTAAATTGTAGTAGACACTGGCCGACAAATTAAGGACGCCAAAGCCAGGACGAAACATTCTGTGGAGACATAAATGTCCAGGACGTATCCTGAAACAATTTAATAACATCACTTGTCCTTATGTCGGTCATCCCGGGTAAATTCCCGAAAATCTGCCCGCTAAAAATTGTCGACGAATAATCTTTTGAGTTGTGTTTCGCTGCTGCTGTTGGTCAAATGCGTTCCACCACTGTGCGCCGGTGTTGCAGAGTATTCTTCTCCCAAGTCAAACCTTGCGCCAACAATTTATATCATCTTCATTCCCAACACGTAATCCCATTACTTGTGTGCTCGGGTCGATTGTTGTGAATGCCCAGGATGTGTACGAATATGGCCGGATGTTTGTGCTACATGTTCTCGGACGGAGATGGGAGCCACACGACGGCTGTCCAAATTATGTATGTAGCAGAGCCTGGGGCAAGCAATAAAAACAATATTCCAACGTACGTATGCGCTTATGTCGGAAAGTGTAGTACTTTGACGGATATATTTGTCAACATGTTCGTCTACGGGTTGATGTAGTTATGCGGTTTGCTTGGGATTTAGAAGAGGTAAAGTGATGCTGATTTGGTAAAGTGAATTCCAGAATGACCGATTGTTGTTGTTTGTTTGGGGATGGAGCGTTGTCAATACTTAAGGGATATATTTTCATATTTATATGCGTTCAATTTCACTTTGATCCAGAAAAAGAGAGATCGCCAATGCATCAATGAAAAGCCTAAGCCTAATCACAATCAATACCAAGAAGTCGTCAAGTATCAGCCTTAAGTGAGCAGGCAATGTTAAGAAGCTGCTGTGTACTGCTATGCAAAATCTTATAATTTTTGGTCTACAACCTTAACCCTCACCCAATTCATTGCATTCATTAAAAACTTGCAGCAAGAACTGCCCCGAAATCAAATCCAAATAGTGCGAATTAAAATAGGTTAGGAAAAATAGCATTCGATACCAAAACCAAATCCTCTCTTACCATCCGAATTCAAACCAAAGACAAAAGACTCTAAAGCATCTTTGACAAACTTGGACGCAAACTTCAATTTTTCACTTTGAGTGACTGTAAGAAAAAATTATGAGAAGGTTTAAAAGACTGTTCAAAACTCAGGTGAATTTTGGCTTACATTTTTCTATTGGCGGAGTCGGAAATTGCAAAGAGGTTTCGATATTTACTTATTTGTATTCGCACAATTCGCAGTATTTATTTTGTCATTATTTGAAAATTGCTCTGATCTGATTGTAGTTGTTTTCAGACTTCTGTTGCTGGTTGACAACTTCATTAATAGAACCCTCTATTTGATGCAAGCCGCAAATGAGTACTGGACTCACAGCTACATAAAACTGGGACTCGAATTCGACTGGGCCCTATCAATTGATCCAAATTCTTAAGGTTACTCTCTGTCATTTTAGATGATTTGATTCAGGTGGTGATAGAGGGATATATTTGCTGCAGTATGCAAAGGCCAAAACCTTGTCTTAGTCACCGTAAAAGCAGTGGCTCAAAATTCTTTCTGTAATCTCCGAAAAGTTTTCTTCGTTGCCTACTTCTTGGCGTAATATTATGTCGCGACCTCCACTTTATTTTTAAATTTATATCGTTTCTGTGAAAATTGCAATTGCCTTCCTACAGGTCTGTGGCAGAAGAACGGATGGTCGAACGGAAGAAATTGAAGATGTCCATATTTCATGACAGACAAAATCCAAGTGAACTTACAACTAGCTTTGCAATGCACCAAAAATATAAATGAGGTTCTTTATGTGAAAACGTGTATTTATTCTATGTTTTATTTTAATTATTCTTTTCAGCTTGATTTTATACAACATCTCCGGTTTAGGATCTTGTCAAGTGTGCTTGTCCTTTTATTGAGCTAAGGCCGATTTTTATAAATTTTTGGCAACTTGCACCATAAGTAAAAAAACACCAAACACCCAACAATGACTTTCAAGAGAGAACTCGCTTGCATCTTCTCAGATCTCATCCTGGCCGATGATGATGTAGATATCATTGGCGAAAAAATTAACACCATTCTAAAGGCTGCCAATGTTGATGTCGAGCCATACTGGCCTGGGCTCTTCGCTAAGGCCTTGGAGGGTATCAACGTCAAGGATTTGATCACCAACATTGGATCCGGAGTTGGAATCGCCCCAGCCGTTGGCGGAGCTGTTGCTGAAGCTGATTCCACCGCTGCTCCCGCTGAAGCCAAGAAGGAATAGAAAAAAAAGAAGAACCAGAAGAGTCTGATGACGACATGGGCTTCGGTATTTTCGACTAAAATCATCCACCACCGATGTGACGTTGACTTTCGTGTGCTTTGCATACGTTTTAATGTTCAAATGTGAAACAAAAGAGAAAGAATTTTTACATAAATGAAACATCTCTCCTTTTACAAAACAATTTTAACTCATTATAAATACAAAAATGGATGATAAAATAAAATAAATTTAAGCTTCAGCGAATTTAATTTAGTGTAACATGTAAAGGAGTTCAAAAATGTAGTTCATTCATTCATAATTTCAATTCGTACAATTCACATTATTTCAAATACTTTTAGTTAACTCACTCTCTATAGTTCTACCCAAACGCGTTACGTATCTTGGCTGTATATAATGTTTTAAGGTGAACTTGCATTGATGTTTTTACTTTGCGATTGATGACTATTAATCATCAAAAAAATAATTCAAATAATCATTATTTTCGCCCTCCTCAGGTTCCGATTAAGTATTTTCTACTACTTGTTATTCTGCCTCTAGGGTTTTTAGAGATTGACCCTCGAAGATATGTTGTATATTACGACGATATTGTGAACCATCGCTTGAGCTTATTATGTATGTTTTCATCATTTGATAATTCAGGCAGTGTCCTAGTATTTTTGTTTTAGTAAAGGGACGTTTTATTTTGCTTCAACTTAATTTTTTGATTATGTTCTTCGAAATTGATTTAAACCGCTTAAAAAATAAAAATAGTAGCAGAATAAGAATCTAATCAAAATAAGATCAGAATTAGATTCATCACATTTGATGAGAATTTTTTTTTATGGTTTGAATAGAGCAGGCCGCTGGACCATTCGATCTGGGAAAATTTGGAGTCGATGTAATGTTCTCTATGTTCCAACTTTTGGTTAAATTGACAAGCTAGCCGGGGTTGAACGTTGGTCCATTGTCACTCAGTACTATGGATGGAATTCCGTGACGTGAAAAATTGACTTTAAGTGGGTTATAACTACCTACCTTGTGTGACTTTCGTGGAAATGGGCTATTTAAATGTATTTTGAAAAGGAATTGAAACAATTTTTTTTTGCACGTGAATTGGCTCTTTTGGATTTTATGGCTTATAACGGTTGCGTACATCGCAATTTTTTATAACATTTAAAATATCTTGGTCGATGTTTTGCCAGTCGATTGATTGTTTTGCAAGATTTTTACATCTCTCCATGCCCATGTGAGTCTTATGGAAAACAAATAAAATTCCATGGCGAAGTTTCGATTTGACTTATACAGAAAATTATCATTGACCTCAAGCTCATTGCGAACATTTCAATGTGGCATGACAAAATCTTCTTAGCATTTCTTTTTGGAAGGCCACCCACTTAGATAAGACAATATCATTTTTCGCTTGGCTGTTCTGGTTTTGACTTTGAAATCGCCAAGAAACGTGAAGATGTGACTAAATTGCAATGAAAACTTATGCCCGATTCACAATGCAGCGCGAGAGCGTGGCGAGAAATCGCTGTCGTCAAAAAATCGTTTCCCAGTACACAATGAAAGCCAAATTTATGACAGCGAGCTCATGTAGTCTATGTGTCTAAGATGAACAAACTTCACGACCGAACATCATCTTTGTCTTTCTGGCTACTCATATCAGCCTGCTGTCACGCTGTAACGCCACGAGATTTTTTTTAATTTTTCGAAAACAAGGCGATGCGATAGGACGAGTCTCACGCCATTGTGTATAGTTTCATACATTTGCATTGATTGAAATTTTGCTTGACAACTTGAGCTGGACTCGCCTCACTCTTGCGCTGCATTGTGAATCAGGCATTATATCTTTACCAAATTATGTTAAAGTAGAATTTAAAAACGGTGCACCGGACAACATATGTGCAGCATAGATGTATTTGCCTGGATTAAAATTCACTTGTAGGTTATATGCTAAGAGCCTTAGCATGAAATAGTAAGCAAGCAGGGACCTTCTAAAGTGGCTTTTCCAAAAAAGGGATAAAAGACTTGGAAAGTCTGGAAAAGAATAAAAATTCTTTGAAAGCGTGAACCTTTTTGTGTGTGCGTTTTTCGTATTTCGCACAGAGGCTTGCCAGTTATTTTAACATGGATTTGAACCCAGAACTTCGGGATCAACGACAAATACGACGCAAGATCCACTGAAACACAACAAAAGAAATTAAGTTTATCTCAATAAATATAGTCAAGGAATCTTTTTGTCCAAGACCGTTGACCTGGCTTTGTGTTACTACATATGCCGTACATGCCGCCATGAGGGCTGACTTTTTCTTATATGAATTTATAATTCTTCTGTACGTGTGTATGTCACTGAACTCCTCCTAAATGGACAGACCGATTTTGGAGTAACTTTTTGTATGCGCTTAAGCGGGTATCTGGATGGTTTATAATTGCCCACAAATGTTGTTTCTTTTTATTCATAGTACAAAAGTACCCCTTATGTAATTTCTCTTTTTTTCTTTGAAAGAGTTTTTAAAACCATTTTTGAACTTCAGTAGATGATTTTTGAGTGTGAGATAATCCTTGTATCAAGATTTTACTTGAGTTAAACTCAGAAAAATATTTTTTTCATGTAATTTTAATACTCAGTTAACTCCGAGTTAACCCAACACAAAAAGTTAACGTTAAAATTGACTCCATTTCTAATTATTTTAACATTTCATTAAATGTTTCAAGAAAATGAATTAACTTTCGCTATATACAGATTCTGATTTTTTGTTATTTTGCTTTTTTTATAAAGATTAAGAATTGATAGAATTCGATTATCTCTGGTTAAACTCAGCAACTAAAAAACTGAACGCAAGTCGACTCTCGAAAGAAATATTTTAATTATAAAAAAATGGGAAAATCGAGCTGAAAAAATTTAAAAAACTCATCTGCCCCTTTTCGCCACATTTGGAGTTATGTCAATTTGTTTATAAAAAGTGAAACCTTTTTAAGAATTCGGACTTATTGAAATAGGTTTTTAATTTATTTAATTTGCAAAGAATAAGCATTTGGACATACTTCTTCAATTAACAACGAGGTTTGAAATTAGGATAATTGAAGTTTAATAAATGAAAACAACAACTCAATTATCAAATTTTACCATCTTTCCTTTGAAAAAATGTATATTTTCCAATTTGATTCGGTTGAAAAACATTTTATTTTCTTATTTTATATTTGCAAGTCGTCAAATATTTAAACCGCCCTTGTTCCTGTGTGGGCAGTTAAAAAGTTTATTTGGATGCAGGCATTTCAATTTGCTTTATTGTGTTCTTTAATATCAAATAAAAAAAAAATAAGAAGAAAAAACAAAGACATTAACATTTCACTCGAAAACATCTGCACTGCAGTCAAAATGCGTGAGATACATTTTATCCTAGCTGTATCCTCTGTTTTATCCCAGCATTAGGTCCCTACAAAGCCCCATCCGATGGAAGATATTTTTTCGGTTGTTACATTTTCTTTTATTTTTTTTTTGTTTTTTTAATTTTTAACGAAGATAAATGATTTGATTGATTGAATTGCTTTCGAATGAGGTGGGTGTTGGAGGGGGGGTTAGCATGAGAAAAAGCTGAAAGCTTCTAGCTGAAATGAGGACTATATCAACGAGATATGGTAAACATGAATGAATGATGGCTACCATAGCACTGACAATCAATTTACCGCCAAGAAAAAAATGCAAAGGAAAACACATTTTCTTCTTCAAAATTGATACATCCTCCATTTTGTTCGGATGGCAAGTCAGTCTCAGTACTCATTCGCAAGTATTAATGAGAAAACCATTAGACGGAATGAAGTACTCTCTTATCTTGGTTTTCATTTTTCATCCGGTTGATGATTTTTTTTTTTGTTTTTGTTTATGATTTTTTTTTTCAGTTTCCAGTGCGCCTTTGGGGAACGAAAACTGTGTACGTGTGTTTCTATGCATCGATTGATGGGTGACGTACTCATTTGGGTTGTAATCTTCAACGAAACTCGTATTCCTGTATATTTAAAGAGAGGTCCTATTTTTGCTACAGGTAACGAACTGAGTTTGATGTTTGCAAAAAAAAATTAAAAAGCTTTATTTGTGTTACATTGATACGTAAACAAGGACAAATTAATTCACAAATAATAAACAAAATAATATGTTCAGTTTGGAGTTTCAAAGGATTTTAATTTGTTTAAACTGGTCAACTTGCGACTAGGCAAAAACGCTTAAATTGGCTTTTAAGCATACATTTTTGTTGGCTCTATACGCGTGGTCTTGGTTGAACTTTGAAAAACGAAGGGTTTTTCTGACAGTCTTCAAAATTGTTGGTGGTGCTGTTGTTGCACGCCTGTCTTATCGCCGATTGAAGGTGGCTTACTCTTTCACCTTTTGTACAATGGATTGGTCGTGTTATTTGCCAAAATAAAGAGACACGATCAGGATCAACCCTGGACACACACTCTGACCGAGCTACTCAGCTATTAAAAAAGTTTGTGCCTTTATCAAAAAACTAAAGACAGTTAAAAGACTGTCCTAACGAAGTATAAAGCGAATTCTAAAAACAATCCAAGAAGCACGTTGGATGCGAAGAAGGGAAAAAAACATTCGTAATACATTATTAATGTCAATAATGGTTGCAGATATTAGGATACGGATTCGTGATTCGGATTCTAAAACGGCTGAGAACAATACTCATCACTTCAATCTATGAAAGTGCCATCGTGTGACACTTTCAGCCATCTGGTTTCAGTTTCAAGTGAAAGGAGCTGCCAGCAGCCACGACTAAACAGTCCTGTTGATGCTCACAGTTTTTGATGTTTGAACCGAAAGTTCGGTCTTTCTTTTCTTCGTCAAACTGTCGGCTAAGATTCGAGGACATTTTAAGCTAGACTTTAGTTGTTCAAACGCACAATGTGGCTGGACCGTCCGTAATTGACGTATTTTTACCTTCTCTAGACTCACATTTTTGTATGAACAGTTGAATTTGCGGCAGTACCTTCTTCTTCCATTCGTCTTCGATGCAACATTTTTCTTTCGAAAACGCTTCAAACTTTTTGCGGTGTTTTACTTGTCATTCAACTTTCGGCTCCATTATTTCGATATATGTGTAGAGCATAATTTTTATTCCTCAAGCTAAGGGCTTTGATCAGAGTAGTTTAGCATCGATTTCCTAGAACTATGATGTCATGTCCAAGATAGTGATCGAAGAATTGATTTATTTCCGACAGCATTAGCTTGAAAGGATCAGCTAGTTTGGCCTCATCTCCAAAAGCCGTGAAAGATTCACTATTGACATAATTAGTTGCAAACGGTGCTATAAATATCGTGTGCGTATCCTCTTAAGACCTGAGCATGAACCAAAAGGGATAATAGTGTTCTGAAGGATGTTTTCTTGTTATTGGGGGATGAATTAAACACACAATTTTTTTTTTATTTATTTTTTTTATTGGAACTATTAAAAAAAGTGGGTGCACATATGTGTACCTTAGGCTTCAACGTTGATCAAATCTCTTGGACGTGTGATAACTTTCAAAACAATTATTTTTTAATATGCAGAGATAAATGTTGCATTTCACACACATGGTGCGGCAGCGTGAAGAACACGTCGGATGGCGGCATTTAGAGGCGAATTTGTTTTCTACAAATCGCTTTGGATGTGGCACAACAGGTCTGTGTTTTTTTGTCGGAGGCTCGGTTGCGTGCTGTAGTTCATCGCCTGCAGGATTCAAGTTGGATGTTAATGAGGAGCTAGAGCTGGGACGAGATCTTGAACCAGGAAGCAAAAATTGGGATCGACCATCCCCCCGTCATACTTCATCATCGCTTTGGCCAGATTCAGCCTGTATTGGAGTAAGCCCAATTTGTCCTTGCGTTGTACGTTTTCTTCCGCACAACAGCGTGTCTACATTATCCAGCAATTGACGACAACCAGATCAAGAAAATGGCAGAAAGTTCCCACTGTCCACTTTTTTGTCCGCATTGCACTTCTGTAGTAAGCAATTAGTCTGTCGCATAAATCGATGCCACCCATGCAGGTGTTGTAATTGCTGACTGCCGCTTGACGATGTATATCAATTTTTGTGTTTTGTTTTTTACACCAACGTTTGCAGGTATCTGCAGGAGCACTTCCTGAACAAGTGGATAGCATTGTTACAGCCTTTGTATCCATCTATTTTACAACACATATATTTTCATCACTTCTTACTTTTTCATCCCACTGCCCCCTTAGTAGGCGTTAATTTCTATGCTACTGTTCCAATCCTATTTGTCCTTACTGTCCCCGTCAGAAAAATATCCTTATTTTTCTGCAACAAGTGTTCTGCTAGCTTCAGACTCGTAAAGAATCTTTCTGTATAAAAAACACAGTTGCCATCAATTGTGCGGCAAAGTTTTTCTACTATTCCCGCCCCCAGTCCAAGATTATCCGTGACATCTTGAGCTAGTGTATCCTTGCCAACATAAATTTCAAAATCCAGTACTAGCCCGTCTCGGGCAGCCAACACAAAATTCTTTAGTCCAAGTGAATTTGGCTTGGCTGGAACATATTGGCGGCATTCGCATCTTCCTGAAAATGGGATCATCTGTTCGTCTATGGACATATGTTTGGATCGTGGCAAACTCTGGCATTTATTCAAAATGGGGTCTATTAGTGGCCTTATTTTCCAGAGTTTGTCATTTCTATTTGGGTGATGTACTATAGGTCTACGAAATGGAGATAATTACGGAGTTCGAAAAATTGATCGCGACTTATTGTATACCTGATAACTGGTACGCATAGATCTCTATTCCAATAAAGCCTCCCTTACGGATATTTGAGGGTATCCATCATCAATTACACACCGGCAAAATGGATCATTTCAATAGCATTTGTATCTATTGATTTTAATTCCCGGTTTTGTGCCGAATATATGTTGCTTTGTTCTGCTATAAGTTTCCAAAAGTCTAGCCCCATATATTCAAAAAAACATTACAACGCAATCATGCCTGAACCACCCTGGGAAATTAACACATCATCTGTAATATTGGGTCCACGGGAAGTCATTTCCTTAGTGCGCCAGATTAAACGAGTTGAGTTTCCAACTTCCACTTCAGCATCTACCTCAGCTGGCCTCGCTTCTTCATCTTCCTCAATTTCTTCGGATAGCTGAAGAGTTCTGGCGACGTTTGGAGGCTGGTACTCCTCATCATCATCATCTCCCGATAATTAAAAGTCACTATCATTGAGTAAATGCTCAATCACCCGGTCATCCATGTTGAAGCTTAAAAACGATCATACATTACACTATTTTTTAGTCCTGAGATACATATATGTGTACCAATAAAACAATTTAGTTTTCGATGACTAAAAAGGAAAACAAACAAGAAACATACTATTTGAAACAACAATGCAATAATTCAGCAGTAGAAACCTTAAAAAAAATTAAATCTTACTGAGCAATTAATTTTTTTTTTATCGAATTTCAAAGTTATTGAGCACGAGTTTGGCGAAAAATTATTCACAGAACTCCGCCCGCATATCCATCTATTGATGGATTTTGAAAGTCTAGACTTCCAGAAAGTCTTTCAAGTACAACTATTTGTCGAAAGACGTCACTACCAGTCCCATTTAAAAAAATAAGGTAAGGTGCACATATATGTACCCAGGGTCTAAAGAGGGTATCTAAACAGCTGGGCAGACTTGAATGCATCATTTTTTACTGGCACTCTGGAAGGATTCATTGAAGTGAGAAAACATCACCAGATCGACTCATTTCAACTGCAACTTATTTTATTAATTCGCTCAGCACTAAAGCATACCCCTTGGAAGCCGATTTCAATCCATTTTGTTAGAAGTGTGATTCCAAATAACATATGACTCCAACCAGCAGATTGCTTTTCTATAACCTTCTAAAAGAAATATGATGAAATTGCATACTCAATTTACTCCAACCGCGCGCCGCTGCCGCACATCATAAAATTTAAAAAAAAAAAAAAAATAACCCAAGGCAACTGCGTACCAATAGTATAATTTTCCTTGAACTTGATAGACTTCATGAAACCAAGAAATAAATGCCTGCCTTCGAGTTTATGCAAAGTTATGAAAACCGATAAAAGTTCGACTAAAGAGGTGTCAGCTGACTGTGAATAATCCCAGAACAAAAATGTAAGTTTACATGTTCAGCTACAGGTAGATTAATTTGGCACATTTCACATAAATTCCCACTCACACTGAAGCCTTGAAAATATCCTCAAGCTTAAAGGCAGTGGCAGAACTTTTCCTCAATTTCATATATGTACTTCGTTGGTCGTCCTTCAAAAGTCTTTGGTGCCAGCAAGCTCTACCCTCTGCTCGTATTTATAATTCCAATTTCTTTGGGGGTGGGGGGGAAGATAAAAATGATCCAAGCAGACAGAATGAGCGTGTATTCTCTGGAAAATGTACTCCTTGATGTGCTTGTTGTCGGGATTACAGGGGGATGAATTACGTCGCGCAGTGTTTCGCAGCTGTTTCAGTTTAAACTTAAAAGTTTTCAGGTGGCTTCCGCGGGAACGACGACCTCTACGGTTAAGTATGTAGAGAAACATTCGCTTGTAATTAGCATGGTAATTGACATACAGTATCTCGCTGTGCCAAGGGGGGTGTTCTTATATTAAAAGGATAAAGCTAATAAGGTGAGAGCTATGAACTTAATTGAGTCACTAGATAATTTTCACGCCGTAATTCGCACGACATTAAATTCCTGACTGAACTTACTTATGCATTTGAAGAATACAGTAGTACAGCCATCGTGCTAAGTCTAGCGTAGACCTTTTCAAAGGGAAGTCTTTTTACTCTCTTAATTTTTCATTAAGATCAAGTGTTTGAGAAGTATATACATAATAAGAATAAGATCTACGAAGGGAGGTACAGGGGCACATTGATTTTGAATTGTTACTGAAGGAATAAGCAATTTTGCTCTACATTTCAAAGATTTTTTCTGGAACAAAGAAAACAAAAAAAATCTACGTTGACAACCAGCTCAAGGGTTTTAAAGAATCTACTTACAGATATACAACAGACTACAAAGATAGCACCCAGTGTCTCCGTAGCTGCGAAGGATATCCTTCTGTAGTCAAACTGAACCCTTTGAACGAGTCGAAAATTTTCTGGCGGAAGCACGAATCTGGATATATATAGTAAGTCATCTGAGATAAATGCATGCTCGACGACTGAAATTTCGACTTATTCATCCCGGATGCCAAAATGGCAATCTTATGTCTTGCAACAACTATCAATGTGTTTGGTTGATTGGCAATGCCTAAGAGATTCCAACAGGCATCTTGTATGAACATCTTTAGCTGCTTTGCAATTCACCAATCGGACAATCCCAGAACGAAATGTCCCAAAAAAATATACTGTACATTTTTGAAGAACCAAAGAACTTCTCGAATTTTTGCAGTCGGTGTTTATCAGCCTTCACGGCCAGGATTCGGTCTCATCAAAAATTGCAAAGGTTCTCGTCATGTTTCCAGGACCAATAGGTCAAGTGCACAACGTTTGCAAAGAAAACATCATAAAAATTTGCATATCCATATTTCCACTCATTAAGAAATCACAAAGTCTTGCCAGCCTTGTAAGACAACATTCTTACTTACTTAAGGTGGCGCTTCAGTCCGGGGTGGACCTGCGCCTCAACCAACAAGCGTCTTCAGCCAGCACGATCTTAAGCCGTCCTTCGGGGGTGGATTCGAAGACTTTCCGCTCTACGTTGGATCTTCACTCTTCTGGCTAAGTCGATGTCGCTGAGAAGCTAGTACAGTTTGTTCGGGACCGAAAATCAGCTTAATTATTTACCTCTCGCAGCAGCCAAGAGCAACATCGTCCGCCTTTGACAATGCCTCCACGCCATATAGTAGGACTGGGACGATAAGGTCGAACAGAGGCTTACTTTGGTTGTTCGAAAGAGGGCTTTTAAATATTGATTGCTTTTTTAGCCGAAAGAAGCAGTGACTGGCAAGAATTATTCTTCGTTTGATTTCAGAGCTGATGTCGTTATCTGAGTTAATAGCGGGGCCTACACGACAGATGGTATTTTGAAGGCGATGTTTAAAAGAATGATGCCTATAAAGTTGGTGCAATTCAGAGAGTCTCCGCTTTCCATGGATCGGGCAATCAATGCTGAGGTTCCATTCATTGGGCATGCTTTCCTCCGACCATATTTTACAGATGAGTTGATGCATGCTCCTTACCAAATCATCGCTTGCCACTTTGAAATGCTCGGCAGGTAGGCCGTCAGCTCCAGCAGGCTTGTTGAATTTTAGTATAGACATGGCTGTCTTCACTTCATTTAGGTCGGGTGGACGGAATTGTTGATCTACATCGTTGAATGGTTTTTTCAACCCAAGGGCGGGGTTTGGTTCTTCGTCACCGTCATACAGTCTGTATAAATGATTCCTCCATATCCGCAGCATCGTTAAAGACTTTGGTTACATCTTAACGGCTAGCTTTACCGTTTGGTGGAGCTTCCTTACCTCTTTTCTGCAATAATATCCCTCAATTCTACCGATCGCGAGCATCTCATGCACCTTCTTTTTTCTCCTGAGAAGCCAGTGTTTGTCGCTCCTCTTCTGCTCGCAGATCTCGCGAACAAATGTCTTGTCTTGTTTTTCTTGGCAGTGTCGCTTTATAAGCCTCCTGCTTAACTGCATTCGCCTTCCGATACTCGTGATCAAACCAGGGGTTTCGTTATGGTTGTCGAGTGAATCCTAATACATCAGAGACTGCATCTCTGATAGCTTTTTAGCAATGTTGCCACTGGTCTACAATACTTGGTTTTTGGCGGCGTTGGAGATTCTTCTGATATAAATGTACACTCGATCGGAAAAGGATTTGCCGATCTCTTGCGATTGTAGTCATCCGACATCGAACTTCCTCACAGTATTTCCACGTCTTGGCGGTGTTCGAAATCTCCGTGACCTTACCTTGGCAACAGCAAGGTGGTGTTGGCCCCTCGAAACGTTCTGGCATCCATAATACTGGACGAGTGCATTGCGTTGATCACAATGTGATCAAACTGTTTGACGATAGATTGATCAGAAGAAGCATGTTCCTTTGTGAATATTGAGATGAGGGAATTGTGTACTGACTACTATAACATTTCGCACCGCATCAAAGTCGATCAGCCTAAATCCGTAATCGAAGGTAGTGTACCTCCGAACCGTACTACCAAAGACGCTCTCTCTCTTCCTAGCTTTGCGTTAAAATCGCCTAGGACAATTTTAATGTCAAGGCTAGGCCACTGCTCGTTAATTTTGCCCAAGAGTTCGTTGAAGCTTTCTTTGGTGTCGTCATCTTTCTCCTCTGTGGGGGAATGTGCGCATCTAAGGCTTGTGTTAGAAAATTTGCCGTTGAAGCAAATCATCGTGCTGCGCTGTCTGTCTCTAACTACGAATCCACATGCAAACAAGCGCTGTTTTTTCTGTTTGTATCAATCACCACAGTATCTATTACAGTTCTTCATTCTCTCTTTGCCCGGTCCATCCCATCGCACTTCTTGGAAGGAGGTTATGTCTGTCATGCAGTAGTTTAAGGCTATCGCTACCCGTTCAATTGGACGTGACCTTTAAATGGACCTTACATTCCACGTACAAGTCCGAAGATCGCTGTCCTTATTTCATTTGCAGGGTTCATCATCAGTAATTTCGTCCATTTCTGAAGCTAGTAGTTGCTTCGTAACTATTTTTTTTGCCTGGGAGGACAGTTTCCCCGACGGCACAAAGTCCAGCCTGAAGGGCCAGTTAAAGGAGCGATAAGAAGGCGCACTTATTAGTTAAGCAAGTTGAGTTCGGGTGAACTACAACCGATACCACTTGGAGGTTAAATAAGAACAATTGATGTGTAGGAAAAAAAGTTACAACACTAGGCATCGCCAGGATGATGCCAATCATTAAGTGTCACAAATAAGACAAACCATTAACTTTTTTTTTAAATAAAACGATATTATCAATTGGACCAGAGTGGTCTTCATTTGAACATAGATCTATCAAATTTTGTGTGGACCCTAGGCTTTTCATTGTGCATACAATGCATTAGACCCGCGTACGTTACCATACGTTTTTCAAGGTGGTTGAGGAAATCTTCACGTTTTTGAAAATTCTCTTGCTCGAGCAAGTCGGCTGGCGGAATGTCAGCAGCAGATGACGCCTTAGGAACAATCGTAACCAGGTTCTATCTGCAACAATTCAATTATAACGGGCTTAGTTTTTTGTTTTTTAAATGTAAGCTGAAATGCCATCGATCTTATATCCAAAGAGTTCTCATTAGAGTATATTTTCTACCAAAGACTTCTCGAGCTCTGGCGGAAAGGTGGGATTTCTGCCTGGCTTAGCATTCATCATATATTCTAAAGGTTTATTAAACCTTGCTACCAAACGACGGTAAATAATTTAAGGTACGTTGAATTCTTTCGAAGATTTTAAGAACGCCCTTTTTTTCTTTGTATACAGCGATCGCCTTCAACTTATCTTATTTCATCCAATGTTTTCTAACACTTGAATGAGATTCCCTAAAACAAAACTGAAACATAAAACCTCAGTTGAAATCATTTATTAAATATAACCCACTGGTCCATATTATCATCTCCCGGAATGGGCCATATTTTCGACACTATGATATTTTTTACATACTTAATTTACTGCAATCAAAGTTTTAAGTTAAGTGTCTACTTTGTTTCACTCTGGGAATATTGATTTAACCAACGTGGGCCTTATTTTCGACACTTACCTAAGACTATTATTACAATTTGAAGCTTCGATGTGATCCAATTGATTTTAAAGGCGATTGTCTGCAATCTCCTTTTTGGATTGAATCTTGAACAGCCTTCGATCGTTTTAACCCTGAAAATGGAATCTCATGAAAAACTTTATTTGTCAGTATGAAAACCTTGGATCCATCTTTACTCCTGAAAAATGGTGTCATTTACTTGAATCGGTAACCTTTTACAACGATCTTGGCCTAGTCCGCTTTCTCGTCCCTTATAACAAGTCAACCTAAATTTCTCTTTTGATTGGAAAGCCATAGTTTCGTTATTTTTAATTAATAGCTAAAGACCCAAGGATTCAATTATTTGCCTTGACATTTTAAATCCTTTGCTAAAACACGTTATTAATTTAATTAAAATAGCTTCAGTGTCCTTGGACATTATTGAAAAATTTAAAAATCGTATGCTGGTGAGTACGTACTACCCGCATGGAATGCTTCAAAATGAAACCTAAGCTAGCGTACATAATATTAAATCACAGGTGCTTACGTCACCAAATGTGAATACATTGGACGTATTAAAGAGGAACAAGTGAATAATAAAAGAAACTACGAAACTACGTAAAAAGGATCCAAGTGACAAAGTCAGACTTTATTTATTGTGATTCAATTATCCTAAGAGGACCGTTTGTGTTTAGGTGAGTGCAAGTGCAAGTTAACTCGGTCATAAAGGTCAATTTATAGCACTTGAGAACTCGGGAGTTCATCCACCGACATAGCTCACCGCACCATAAAGGTAAGGCAACGATGTAGCCGTGACGACGAGCAGAGGTGAAAGTGGCAGTGTCCAGCTGAGGGTCAACAAAGGTTAAGTGTGCTTTCCATTAAAACCAAAGTGACTTATCGAACCATGTTGTTGCACAACGGTATTTGCACAGTCAAGAGAGATTTCCCCATAAAATTGTACGACGAGTATGGGGAGGGGCTGTTAGCCCTCAGGTAATACTGGCAAACAAACTTGATGGGTGGTACCATTCATATAGCAGGGGTAGGGTACTGGTGTATAGACAAGGATGTGCACTTATCTCAGGGATTTTCTGTAAAACGAACAGATTCGGATTCCGTTAACTCTTGGGTATACACGTAAGTGCATACATGGAAGATTTTGATTCGTGCAATGACAACCTCGTAAAAAGCATTGCCAGTGGTCAGCAGTTCAGTTGGCTTATAAATTAAGGTGCACACAAATGCCGTAAGAGGTTATTTAAAAGAAATGAGACCAAAAGCAACATCAAGAGTCCGTGAAATTGTTCGGAGAATCTTGTGAAGATGTCCACAACAAAGAATTGTTCTTAATAACGTAATGTAGAAGGAGAAATTTGGTTTTCCGAAAATTCAAATAATTTGTGAAAGTTCTATTTAACCTTTGATTTAACAGAAATAATGGACTTAGATGATTTGTAAGTTAGATTCTGCATGCGAAACGGGCTCATACTTACTTTTTTGTATGGGGCAATAGCCAGGAGTGATCCAAATCCTAAACCAACAAGTCTCTCCAGACAGCTCGATCCTGGTTTATCCACTTGTGTCCATTACCGAACGTTAGATCTTCCTTTACAGCGGTGTATTCATTGCATGGATTCGAAGACTCTTCGAGTTGTAATGTTGATGTTTCTTTGTTTCTTTCTTAGCCACCTGAGTCCTTGAACCTGAGACCTTCTGGCTAGATTCATCGATTCATTCGTACAGAAGCAAGAGTACTCAAATGTCTTGACATCCATAAATCCGTTCCTAAAAAAGGTGAATCTTCTTCACTCTCCATCTAATGACCCATTGCACTAATGTCCTATCATGGAAACGCTGATAAATCGTCAGCTCATGAAATATCTCGATACACAAAAACTTCTCGATGACCGGCATTACGGTTTTCGTAGCAATAAGCCACTGGTGATTTGGTTGTATATCTCACCGCAAAGTTGAGTGGTTCAACTCTGCATCTTTCTGGTTAAAGCAAGATTGTTGCGCTTGTTATTTCTAAAGCAATTGATAGAGTTCGGCACCAGGCTCTGTTGTCGAAAATGCGTGTAAGGCGGGTGTTCAAGTATTTCAAATCCTATTTCTTGAATCGCAACTGCCCTTTTCCAAATATTTCACCAAAATAATACCTTCAGCGGCCCAAAAATCTGATGGTAATATATATCCTTCTCTACCTTAGTATCAGTCGATATATCCGTTTCGGACTATAACTATTCATCAAGTCCAGATAGACTACTTGTAATAATTCTTAGAAAGTTCTCGAACGGGTTATCCTTACCAAAAGACACATTTATTATCTCTGTCCACAAAAAAGGCCACAAAGACGATATATCTAATAACAGTCCTACAGTCAAACTCTCTTCCATACTCAAGCTATTCGAAAGTACTGTCTACTACTCTTTGTACTCTCACAGTAAATCCATACTTTCCTCAAAACGACACGGATTCGAAAAAGGTGAATTTAATGCAACATATCTTACTCTGGAGTACCTCAAGGGAGTCATTTTTGACCTATTATCTTTATTCTCACTATCAATTAAGTTGAATGCATTCTTAAAGCCCATTCATGCTGATGATATGACAATATCTAAACACATATCATCCCCAATCGATCATAGTTTACTTCAAAATGATTGGAATCGGTTCTTCCTTTGGTGGAACAAAAACCTACTTGAGCTCAATGTCGGCAAATGTAAATCTATTACCTTTTCTCACAAGCGTCTTCCTCAGCCTATCCGTACATTCTCCTTAAATGGAACCCCCTTTTCTAGTTGATTTGTGAAGCACATTCCATCAGAATAAAAGCAGTCCAACGCAGATTAATCCGCTTTGCTTTTCGCGGCTTACCCTTGCCTCCGTACGAAAATCGACTTAAATTGATCGATCTGCAAACCCTTGTAAAACGACGAGAAATTGCCGATACACTCTTCACACATCAATTGTTAGCCGGGGCAATTGACTCCCCTTCCCTGTTACAAATTGTCCTTTTTAACACCAATCCACGTAACCTTAGGGCCTCCTCAGTCTCTGGCTCTCCACTGCACAAACTACGGCTACTTTGAACCTATGTCAAGAATGCTGCGCACAGCCAATAGCTCTATTGACTTCCATCTCTCGAAAGCCTCAAAACGTCCCTTTACTCGCCAAACCATTCCGCTCTATCCTGTTAGTTTTAAGTTCTTTTGTTAGTTTTAAGTGCTTTGGGCTTGAACTAAGCTAAATAAATAGTCCGGGGTGCACCCCGGGCCTTAAAAATAATAATATTTAGCTAACTTAATTTTACTTGTTCTTTTCTCAAGAATTTATGCGTTTTGGGACTCCTGCAACGACTTTTATGAAGATGTTATTATTTTGTGGCCACTTTGATGCAAAATGTTGGAAGGATTATAGTTGCAGATGGCATCGCCGAAACTGATCTGGAGAAATTTTAAAATGTCAAGTTCGGATGAATAGTGACAGTTGTATTTCAGTTTAGACCCAGTTCGATGGATGTCTCATGATAACCAAGAAACTTATTCAAATTATGCCAAGTAGGGTAATCAGACCATACTTGTTTGGTTAGCAAAATAGTGAAAGTTTTTGTTATGCATTTTGGGAGTTTGTGATTTTTGTGAATCTTAAAATACGCATCGGATTTCAAAATTTGAAAAGAAAGTACCATACTCTTACTTCTCTTCTCTTTTGTTATAATTAAAGTTATTATTTCATCCTTACTATCAGGTTGGACACTTAGTAATTGCGGATTTTTTTTGGAAATTAAAAGACATTTTTTTCATGTAACGAAATAACTTTATTCTGTAATGTATTGTCTATTTTGAGCAATGACCTTTTGCCATCTTTCAAGCAGCATCATAATTCCACGATCATAAAACTTCTGGTTCTATCAGCAAAAAACTGAACCAGGTACGATTGGACATCATCATTATTATTGAAGTTTTTACCATTCAAGGAGTTTCGCAAAAATCGAAATAAAAAGATGGTGCATGGTCAGGACTATATGTTGGATGTGGCAAAACATCTCAACCAAGCTCCAATAATTTTTGCCTAGTGACCAAAGATGTGTGTGGCCTTGCATTGTCATGATGGAATACAAAACCTTTTCGATTTATCAATTCGGGTCGCTTTTCTTCAACGGCATTGTTCAATTTTGTTTGTTGTTCAAAGTAGACATCTGAATTGATCCTTCGGTTGGGTGGTAAAAGTTAAAAACAGACAATTCCTTTGTAATCCCACCAAACTGATAACATAATTTTCTTTTGAATATCAGCTTCAATTCAATTTTCAATTTTATTAAGAAGCTTATTAGCTCACACAGTAAGAAAATTTCTTATAAATTAGTGTAAGTCTACAATGAATGGAAAGTAAGATAGGATAAGATAATGAGTAAAAAGAAAACATGTTTAATAAATTTAGGTTAATACAATTTTTGAATCTCTGGAAAAAAAACGTACCGATGTTGTTTGAACTGGTTTACCTGGTTTGCTCCACGATCTTTTCTTATCGTTTTAAAATTGAATCATTTTTATTACGTTCCTTTAATAAATTGCAGATGTTAATGCGTTGCGTCAAATGATTTTCTTTCAGTTCATGAGGAACCCATATATTTAGTTTTCGTGCATACCAAAGTTGTTTTAAGCGACTGTCAATCCATGATGAAGCTTCTCTGCAATCTCACGTGTTGTATTATGATGATCCGAATCGATTATTTCTTTGATTTGGTCCTCATCAACTTCAACTGGACGACCAGAGCGTTTTTCATCCTTGCGTGAAAAATCACCAGAACTAAAATTGGGCAAACCAAATTCATTTGAATTTCCATTTTTCAACAGACGCCAAACAAAAACTACACAACCGATAAAAAAAAAATTTTTTTCTGATTGACAGTTGAAGTACCAACTATCAAATAACAAAATGTGTTTGCCATTTCGATTACGTCAGCAAACGTAAACGTTGAATTTTTAATTCAACTAAAGCCATCTTTCAGTGAAATCCACAATTACTTAGTTGCCAACCCAAAATAGTTCCCACAGGATTCTCAAAGCTTGCTTTTCTCCTACTCTTTAATTTCCCTCCAACCATCCAATGTTTTAAGTCCACTCCGGGTCAATCATCTTCACCAGTGACGACGAACTTGCATATGTTAATTCTAAAGGTCGTTTGTAAGTATTGGCGATCGATTTTTTGAAATCCTGAACTGTTCTCTAAGTCTGCTTATTCATTTAGTTTCGTTTAAATGTTGCTAAATTTCATTAATACACCGCCGAAATTCCTCTTTTTAGTGCATTGGTGTTCTTCGACTTACTAAGACCTTCAAAAAACCACAAAGGAAAAGTTCAATGGGGTTAAATCACAAGATCTGGATGGCAAATTCTGATCGCAGAAACGGGCAGTAGTTGAAATATTTCTCCGATGTTCAGATGTTCCGATGCCTTCAGCCCACGCGTTGTGGATGCATTCATCACTCAATAATTACTCGTGGGTTTTCTGAACCCCAAATGCGAAAATTTTGACGACTTAATTAATGGCTTCATTAAGATGCAAATGCACTTCGTCAACGAAGATGATTTAATTCGAAAAATCGGCATCCACTTATTGTTTTTCCAGAATCCATCGCGATGCATGGTCAGTAGCCTACAGTTCTTGAGTCAGTTGAACTTCGTAAGAATGAAGACTCAAGTCTTTCGTGAGAGCTCGCTGAAGAGAACTTG
Source organism: Orthonevra nobilis (assembly GCA_963555765.1). Lineage (NCBI taxonomy): Eukaryota > Metazoa > Arthropoda > Insecta > Diptera > Syrphidae > Orthonevra > Orthonevra nobilis. The sequence continues at coordinate 31,679,667 of OY743226.1, read as the reverse complement.
TCGTAATTCATGACTACGGTGCCGAATTAATGAAATTGAAAGCTTTTTATAATTTGAAAAAAAAAATGTTTCGAAATTTTCAAAATAAGAACTGTTCGATTTGACCGTTGGTTACCTTTGCAAAACAAAACTTGGTCCTTGCTTCCTTCATTTTTGTTTAAGTAAAAATCAGCGCGTGGAGATTTTTCGCGACATCACATCTGGCATATGCATATGAAGAACAAGCTTCTGGAGTGGCAGCAATATTTTTGCGAACTGTTCAGACTTGAGTATCTTAGATCAGATAAGATTGATCCAGTCTCACTGAATTTTTCAATTATTCTCTTCATAGTTGATGGCTTTAAATCACTATGACGACCGAATTTTGTGAGAAAATTGCGGATTTTAGCTGCCAAACCCTCATTATTTTCGAAATATTGCTCAACAATGAAAATGCGTTGTGCTTTTGTACAGCGCTAAATTTTTACAGAACTTAGAGTTCAAATATCAAAATAGTAAAACCTGATGTGGCCACCAAATATTTGCATAATTGATATGTTAAATGAATTACAAATATTAACTGGTGTTAACATTAATTTATTGCCAAAGATCATTTTTCAGTATTTCTTGATGTTTTTCTAGTCCCCTTTGGTTTTGAACGCCATCAAAAGAGTCAAGATTGAGCGGCTAAAATGTTCAAAGTGATAAAAATGAAAAGTGTTGTTTTGTTTTTGTGTTTTATTTTCCCAAAGTAGAAACAATAAAGTTATGCATGAGTAACAATTTTCATAATATTAATTTAGTATGTATAATGACGTAACAAAAATCAATGATTCCAAAAGTACTCGTCAACTAGATTTCCAGGCACTTGAGCCTATTTGAATTTTTATTTATTTATAATTTAAAAGCAAGGAAAAGCTCTTGTCAACGAATGATATAAGAAAATTTTTGTTTAATTAAAAAATTTACTCATTCGTTTTGGTAATTTGAAATAATTTTGATGGTCTCAATGATCTTTCTTTCGGTTGAAAGATGAAGAAAGAGAGGTGCTTGGTTAGTTTCTTTCAAATGAAGCACAATAAGCTCATTCTCTTGTTAAATAAACTTAGAGATATTTTTTTTTTTAATAATTTAGAAAAAAACAACAACAAAGTAATTCATAGATTTTTAGCATCTGATTTACACTTCAATAAATAAATACAAAAAAAAACAATTTTTATATGACATGTGATATAACAAAAGAATAAAAATGAATTTTAAAAAACTTGAATCCTATGGTTCTCCCGATCACACACCAAAATATTTCCATTCGACATAATGGCAACACCTTCGAGTCCTTTAAATTCACAATTTCCTGGTCCCCATGAGCCGAATGCCTTGAGGAAGCTTCCATCTGGATTGAAAATTTGTATGCGATTATTACCAGAATCAGCAACAAAGATATATCCTTGATCGTCAACGGCAACACCCCTACAAATAAAATGCGGTTAATTACATACATACGAAGGCTGTACAAATATGCCAAACTTACCTTGGGAATTTGAATTGCCCATCGTCCGATCCTTCTTCGCCAAATGTCGACAGGACTTTGCCATTGACGTCGAATATCTGTATGCAAATCGAAGAGGATGGATTTCAATATACGATAGATACGATAAAAGAATTTGGTTTTAATTGTCTTTGAATAAACTTATTTCGTTGGAAAATAATTTTCTGGGATTTGAAATGCATTTTCGAATTGGGTTTCGGAGGTTATCTTACCTGAATCCTATGGTTGTTGGAGTCCGAAACAATTACTCGATTCGTGTTCGATACGGCTATATAGTGAGGATGCTCTAGTTGTCCTTCGCCTCGGCCGCATGAACCGAATTTGCCAACGAAGGAGCCATCCGACTGGAAAACCTGTAATGCCACAAAAGATGAGATGTTCAGTTTGAGGAAAATTTGCATAACAGGAGTCTTAGGTAAATATGTATATTAAAAGGGGAATAGGAATAGTGTGGCGGTTTCAATTAAAGGACTTTCTTCAATGTTTGTAAGCCCATGATAATTGAATTAAAATTTTTCCATTTCTTTAAATTTAACTGGCATAATAAATAATTGGAAAATTCTCGACTGGATTGATGAATTTTTTTTTAAAAAATTTTGTCAAAATCCATATGAAAACGTCCTTTATCCATGCTTTTGCTGTTGCCGGATGTCCTTATGGTATTAGGTAAGGTACCAGTATATGCATATACCAGTGCTTTGGACCGTTGATACCACGAGTTGTTTTGAGAATTAATTTATCTATGCTGAGGATATTTAAAACTGGTGGTCTTTCTGAAAGGCAAAGCAGAGAGAGAGACTGTTTGTGAACCAGGCAAAAATTTTTGGATTCGTTCAGGCAATGTTGTAAAGAATGGAGATCCAAGGTTTCTGTACCCTAATTATGCTACGGCCTAATCTTGTTTCCGCTCTGAATGGCAGTTCTTCAGAAATCTTTAAACTGTTCGCTAAGCTTGAAGATGGAGACAAGAACACTTAAGAAGTTGCAAATCAGATTGCTTCCTGGTTTTTTGTGTGTTGAGAAGGGGTCAGGTTTGTCTGGCAATACTAAAGGAAGGTCCATTTACAAGTCGGAAGTATATGTTGGTTTAATGGAGGCCAAAAGGGTTTTAATATGTTGCGAAATCGTGACAGTCTATTGAAATTAATTCAACTTGCTATAAAACAGTTTGATAGTCAGTTATCTCGTTAATGAATACCCGGTATTCCTTGATAAGCTGATGTGCAGTGTTTACACTAGTCAGGATTTTCATGGCCGATAGCCGATTGATGAAAATGAATATTTCCTTGGCAAAAACGATATTTCAAAGCAGCCACTTCGTGGCCTGGTAAATCGCATTGATTTCGACTTGAAATACGCTGCTATAATCTGAATTGTGGAAGGAGAGTTCTAGGCTTAGATAATTCGAGAATAAGTGTGCCGAAAATGGAGGAAGAGAAATTGTCTCTGTGGATCGTGGAAATAAATTCTCATCCACGGTGAGATTTCGTGGAGCCTTTGTATGTTTGTCTGACCAGAAACAGATGCAAATCAACGTATATGGCACCCAACATCAAAAATTTATTGTTTTCGACCATCGAGTGCACTCAATCAGATGCACAATGTGACGTGAAATAACCTCGGAAAGGATTATTCGACCAAAATGTTTCGAAAACGACAAAAAACTTCAAACAACTGACATTTTTAAGGTCGAGAAGCTGAAAATACGGTTTCAACCTGGCTAGGTCGTCTTGGACCAAAGACAATATGAACGATGGGAAGTTAATAAACTACCAAAACTTAACTAAGGCCAGATAAAAATGGATACCGGACACAGAGAAGTAACGGATAGTGAAATAGCTGACAAACTAGCTTAAAAATGGAGCATGAATTAGGGACCAGGACCCTTGAAAAGGAAATGGGAGTCTCCTCAAAGCGATTAAAAGAGCTTGAACTGATTGGGCAACTCAGGAATTCAAAAACTACTTGGTCAACATAACGACATGCAGAACAGAATTAATAGATAAGCCCGGCAACAATGCAAAGAAACGAGCTCTGAACTCGAGATTAAGAAACCTCTGTTTAATGGTGGGACTGGCAACAGGGTACATTAGCATTAATTTCCAATCATAAAGACTCGGATTTATAGAACCCTCAATAAGCGACAACTGGAGAAAGAAGATGACTTGGAGCCGTTCATCTGACACTGTTCAGAATGACCAACAATGACCAGATTCTGTTCTGATACCAAGCCGCGCCTTCGTCATCTTAATATAACATGCCTTTCACTTCAAAACGCCTTCAATCGAAATCTTTTCCATGTACATAATAGGGGAACACAACGGACCTAATCGGAGGCCTAAAATCAGTTGAAATGTGTGTAGCGAGCTCAACAATCAAAACAACGATTTTTTATACAAATTTCCATGGCCGGCGTTGTGGAAAAATAAGACAAAGATTTATAAAAATACGGTCGCAAAAACAAAAGAGATAGATTTAAACGCAAATTTTGAAACATTGAAAAACAGAATTAAAAATATTAGAACCGTTTTCCGAAGAGAACTGAAGTAAGTAGAGAAAAGTGTTAGTAGAACAGGTTGTTCATCAGATGCGGTATATATTCCCAATATAACGACGACCTGATGTTTTTGAAAGATCAAGAGACTCATTATCTATTGTTTGTTAAATTTACTAATTATTTGAAAGAACTCACAACAAATTAAACAAGGGAGCGTAGAACTTTTAGAAGTCGGCTGGTTGAAAAAAAACTAGTCTTAAAAGCTGCCGTTGAAAAAAATTAAAAACTTAAATAATGATGGGACTTAATCCCACCGAGAAGGTTTGGGCATGCTTGTTTAAAAAATTGTCAAATAAACAATAAATTTTAATATTTCTAAATATAACTATGCTATAACAACCTAACCAACAGTCTCATTGACCAAGCCTTGACATATAACATGGTTTTCAAATCTCGTGCTGTCACAATTGTTCGTTGGAATCGCATTAATGGCGCTATCACTGGATCGACCAGCGAAAGTGGTCTGACTAAAAACAGATGGTAGTGATTAATCTTTCGACTTATAATGGTAGAGCTCAAGATTCGTGTAGTCAAAATTATGCTTTGTTCAAATGATGTCATTGACTCTGTTGTGAAGGCATAATACTGACAGTTGACTGCGAACTAAGCGAACGCAAATAAATGAATATTAAATTCTCCTCCAGCCATGAAGCAATTGAAACAAAAATTCACCTGAGTTTCAAACCACTACAAAAAATATTTTATTTCTCCTCCCCAATCACTTTGCTTGCTCCGTGCAAATGCACTTTAAGCGCCGTCTTGAGAGCGATTTTAATAAAAAAAAAATTTTAGCCATCAAACTATGGCTGCCTTGATGGAAATTTTTAAGGCCCACTAAATTCGCCTCATAAAACACTATCAGATTTGATCTCCAATTTCGTCTCGGCAAGGAGATAATCTTTTCTGGGGAGTTACTTTATCTTTTTCAAGCTCCTGGGATAGGCAGACGATATCGACATCATCGCTTGTTCGCATAGTAAAAGCATTCACGCCGATTGAAAAATAGGCAAACCGGGTTGGCCTCATAATCAATGTGAAATAGATCCATCGCCCGGAGATCCGACAGAGACTAAAAATAGACAACCGCTGCTTCGTTTTTTCAAAACAACTACGATCCAAACTCTTAACATATAGGAATGAATACTGCTCTACAAAACACTGATTTTGCAAGTTAGCCAAGCTAATATTGGAATCCTTCGAAAAAGAAATATCCTTCGTCGGATATTTGAACCCGAATGGAGCAGAGGGCATAACCGGAAACTCTACGAACTGTACAAAGATGTGGATATAGTCCAGAATTAAAATTCCATTGAGTCGGCCACATCGAAAGAATAGACATAATGCTCCAGCCAAGAGAGTCCTCGAATTCAAGTCAGAATTCAACACCAGATTCAAAAAGGCTTGAAAGCAGCGTGTTTAAGATCGACAAGTCTGAAAGGCAGTTTCCGGCATTGATCGTTCCAGGATCGCTGGATGTTTAATTAAGTAAGTACAATTTTTAGGGGCATTATTTGTGAAGAAGCAAGGGTGCAGAGACCTGAATTTGTTACCAGTTTTATCAAAAATGTTCTGGAAAGAGCACGTTACGCCGAAGCTAACTATGAGCACCATTGGATAGATGTTTTATGTAATGTAACATTCACTAACTGGAACAAAATGGTAGCTATGTTTGGATTGATAAGACTACTTCTATTTTATGACCGATACAAAAGGACAGAAATTACTTTAACCTTATGACTTTAATTGATTTAGTTTCAAAAGCTTTACTCAGAGACGAAGGTCGCCTGACATCTAACATCAAATTTCAAGCAGTCAACGTCAAAAAAATGTTTTGAAGATCATTTTTTCATAAATTAATTTCTATGCTGTCGTCTGCAGAAAAACAAATGAACTAGTAAATCAGATAATTTAAATAAACTTTTCCAAGGCTCTACTAAAATTCATTTTAAGATGACGGAGCTATGCTTTACTATGCCAAAGAAAAAAGCACAGTCTATAGAAATACGATTAAATGTGTCCATTGCCAGCTCAGAATTTTTATCTATTTAATTAGAATCCATGCGGAAATGACCGGAGGATTCGAGTTGAGTGTGCCTAATCCTAGTCGATTGCACACACACGCGTGTATGCGTAATCAAATTACATTTAACATACCTGAACTCTGTGGTTTTCTTTGTCGCAGACATAGATAAACCCTAGGGCGTCTGTTGTTACACCCCATGGATAATTGAATTTACCGTCCGCAATACCCTGCGAGCCGAATGCTCTCAGGAATCTACCCTGCGGATCAAGGACTTGAATGCGATGATTATATCTGCAAAAAACCAAAAAAAATAAAACAATTAGATTTAACGGTCAATGCACAGAAAGATAGGAAATGGAAATTGCTCACCTATCGGCTATGATGTACTGGCCAATTCGATTAACAGCAACTCCGGCCAGGCAATCGAATTCACCCTCACCGTTGCCATACTCGCCGAATTCCTTAACGAAAATGCCATTGGAATCAAAAACTTGTACACGATGATTGGATGAGTCTGCCACCACGATGCTGTTGTCGGGACCGACGGCGATGCCGCGCGGCCATGTAAAGGATCCGGGCTCGCTCCCCCGGCCCCCCAATTGGAACAGCTGTTGACGCTTACGCAGGTATAACTGCCTAGGGGAAGTACCTGTTGCTCCGGTTATACCGGCTGCTGCTGCTGCTACCGTAGGGGAGGTAGGGGAGCCTAGCCCGTTTTTTGAATCATCATCCGATGATGCAATCTCAGCCGCCTGACGCAATGGCAGGCCTAGGCTCAATCGGCGCGATGCCGACGACGATGTGGCCGATGTGCCACTTGATGATGGTAAATGACTGCTCGTGGTGGGAGCGTCACGTGAATCCTTGGACGTCTTATTACCATACTTGTTTTTAAGGTATCGCGCCCATGAGCTTAGTGCCTCACCATCTTTATTTGCCGTAGATGTTGCACTACGGTCCGGCGAGCTGTCACGCGATTTTAATGCATGTGATGATCGGCTACGGGACAGATCTGTGCCACCCGAGTACGAAGATCCGCCGTACCTACAAAACAGAAAGAAAAAAACACACAGCCGAAGCAAAAAGCATTTGTTAAAAATGTAAATGAGACTTTTTGCAAAATTGTCTTAATGTATATATACAGATGTATTTTTTTTTTGTTTGTATTATTTTTTTAACGATCAATTTATAAACGATCAAACGTGACAAAAATAAAATTGACAACGAACGCGGGCGATTAAGAAAATTTACAAATATTAAAAAATGTAACAACGAAAACGATGAAACGAAACGAAAATTCAAAAAAAAACGTTACGAAACAATGAAACTGAATTTGATTAATTTTAAAAAAAAAAAACTAAACAAATATTTATATATTAAAAAATTAATATTTTTTTTTTATAACAAAACAACTAAAGCGGCGCTCGAAGAAATAATAAAAAAAAATTTGAAAAAAAATTCTACTTCCGTAAAACTAAACTCGATTCAGGGTGTTTTTTTTTAGTACGTGTATTTAAGGTAATGATTGAAGTTAAAAAAGTAGTAGTAGTAGTAGTAGTAGAAGTCTGGAATCGCACCTTGAAGCTAAATAAGCGGATGGTGAAGCTGTTGTTGGCGATACGGGTTCATCGATTTCGTCATCCTCATTGCCCAGTGCATGCGAGGATCGGCTACGAGCCAATCGATTGCGACGATCCTTCATGGCAAGATAGCGTGATCGCACCGTGCCGTAGCGGCTGTCCGAATCATCTCCAGTTCCGTTGGCATCCTCGTCTGGTTGAACGACGGCGCTGCTCTTGCTCTTATTTAAAAAGCGGCTTGTATAGCTGCAAATTATTATTTTTTTTTTTTTTTTGATTTTTTTATGGGATCTCATTTTTTTAATTAGTTTATGAAAATTAAAATGGAATTTTGAAAATCGTTTTTGCAGCATATTCGGTGATTTTCTCTTTAAAGAGATGATTTTATTTTTTTTTTTTCGTTTTCTTTTTGTTATTAACTTCCCATCAGGAAGTTCTTGTTTGAGTTTGCCTTTATTTACAGCTGGCAAAAAACTAAAACTTGGGAAAGGGAATTAGTACGAGTGGAGTATTGGGAGTGGTCCACTGTCGAGTTTTGGTTTTTTTTTCATTTAAGTGAAAAAGAGATAATTTTTTTTGTAAAGGGAAAGAACTTAATGAAATTGTGTATTAAGGAAATGTGCTGAAAGTGCAGAAGAAGATTTTCGAATTTTCGAATTCGAACGATTTCGTTGGAAAGTAGGCACCTGATTTCTAAATGTTTTTATCAATTGAATGAAACTGCTGAAAACAACTACACTCATAACCTGGTAAGCATCATCAGTGGCTTAGTCGTTTTAGTACCTCATACATATTTAAATACCTTGACAAATCAGTACAACTTTAGTAATTCGAGGCTCTCAATCTCGAACAAATGAGAATCAGTTCAAAAAATTCTCGATCTCTACAAGCGATTCTGAAACAGTAGAGACATATATCCTGTCAGTTTATTAAATGAATTGGAATCGCATACATGCATGAACTTTTACCTTGTTTTTGAATCTGGTGCAGACACCAGTTGCTGACCACCGAAAAAAGTCTGAATAAGAGGATTTGCCTTATATCAGTGATCATATGAACATGATGTGAAGGTGTGATATTCACAAAAGTTCTGCCATAGTCTTCTAGAGTACAAAAATTGCACTGGCTTCTAAATTAACTCATTGCGAATAAAATACTGCGTATTCTAGGCTAAAACAATCAAGTCGATATCATTTTTTTAGTCCTGGTTCAAACTCCAGTGAGCAATCGAAGAAGTCGAAGACTGACCAAGTGGGCCAAGGCAAAAATTAGACATTATTCGTAATCACTGGAAAGAGGACTAAATTATAAAATTATTTTTGAAACATGGATTACTACATGACTTTTATTTCAAGAGCACACGCATTGAAATTCTAGTATTTGTTGTCGCCTACTATCCTTCCAGCTCGACATTATCCTAAAGTGATAGATTCTTTATTTTTTTTTTTAACTTCTACCATTTTTGTCATAATTTTTCTTATTAAAACCACTTAGCAATATCAATTCAAGGATAACTCGTTAGGAGGAAAAAAAAAACATAACAAAAAATATGTAAAATCGATCTTGTCTCCCAGACTGACCTTCATCCATCAAACAAAACAAAACATTTATTAAAATATATATTTACAAAACAAAAATAAAATAAAACAAAAATTAAAATAAACATTTAAAAAATAATAATAAAAACCAAGAAAAAAAATTGTACTGTATTGAGCTGTTGTGAGCATGTCTGCAATTGTAAACTGTTTAATCAATTTACAATGAATAAAAAATAAGCAAACAAATAATAAAAAAAAAAACAGATTTTTGGAAATATTTGCTTCAATTAATTTATTAGTGTTTCGGTGTACAAAATGAGTGCATTTAAATTAGTAAGTTTTACGTTTAGCCTCAATTAATTAAATTTAATTAATATTAGAATAATTTGCAAGTGTGTTTATGGTGTTCAATTCAATTTGCGTGGTTGTGCTCATGATAAGGTTGACATAGGAACGAATAGCTTACAAAGATTAGTCAAAACCGTGTTTTTGGAACAATCTTAGACGCGACGTAAAAAATGGTTAGTCAAAACTACAAAAACGATTGATAGTGTATGTCGTATGAAAATTTTTTTGGTTTATATTTAGAAATAATATTTCGTTGAGTTATGATATTGAGTTGGAAAAATTGCATATCCTCCATCAGCAACAGGACAGGGTTGAGCATCAAATGAGGAAAGGGCTAAAATTAATTTTCTATAAACACAAAATTCACAACAGGGATGTAAAAATCTAAAATAATTTTCTGAGCAGTCCGAATAGCATGAAATAGTTTTCCACAGTAAGTCCAAGTGAAAATCTTTGTTTGAGCAAAGTGCTGGGAGCGCTTATAACAGTGGGAAATATTTCTGTATTATTATCTGGCAGAAATATTTTTAAAGTTTGGTTTTTAATTTAAGGAATTGAAGTGTCCAAAAATCAATGTTTAAACAACTTGTCATTCCTTAAACGAACATTTATTGCGATTCAGATCGGCTTTACGATAGTTAATTACAGCCTTAAGATCAAAACAAACATTACAGTTTATAAGGATATTTAATTTGCCAATAAGGTTATATTTTTAAGGAAGAAAATTTTGCTGAGAACCCAGCAACAGCATTTCGGTATTGTTCGCAATAGGTAAGCCTTAAAGTTAGCACACTGTTAAGTATAAGACTGGTCCAAAAATCGCAGTGAAAACCCAGGGCAGGATACTGGGTTTCAACCTCTATCTTTATCTAAGTTACCAGAAGAACAGGCTGTCTTTCCTGCCCAAATCGAAGATATACTTGAGCCAATAAAAAAAATATAGTGTGCATATAGTTTTAAAAAAATGACTATTCGACGAACGACAAATAAAAGCTCACGGAGAGCAATAATCGACCACTTTTCCGAATTGGGCATAAATATCATTGCGAAACTGTGGCAGACAATATGCAACTTATTTGTTTTGAGAAAAGTAAAGAAACAAAGAGTCGATACCTATTGGCTCAGTTTTATAACATCACCTTTTAATAAGAGATTTCAAGTGACGATATACGGCTTCTACTTTTGAGCACGTGGATCCTTCTTTCAAATGAGATAAAATATATTTTATTTGGCACTTAAATACAACAAGAGGATTTGATTTCCTATTTCCCTAACTTGCTATCAGATCCAAAATTAATTAAGACAACTTTTTGAAAGGGATATCCTCTTAAGGAATTTTGATCATGGGCACGTGGAGTGGTTTCCTGCAAAGTCACACAACCGAAAACTAATAAAAGGATTACCCTTCAGATCAACCGGTAAGTCCTTCAATAAAAATGACCCTCAATCTTTCACATTTTTTTTTTGTTTCTTTACAAAAAATCTTAAATAAAATAAAAAAAATTGAAGGACTTTTGAGGATGAAAAATATAAGTTCGAACTTGATCCCTTACAACAATAAGAAGTGTTCTTTGTCATTAAGGTCGATTTGGGGAGAATTTCATTTAAAACTTTATTGGAAAGTACTCGTGTTTCACAAAAGGGGGCTCCTCTGTGTAACCAAAAAGGAATTGCATGAGCACTGCCAATGGGGTTGGTTACATTTGGAATGCTTAGCATTAGGATAAGCTTTTCAAATTGAAAATTGTAGTATATTTTTCGTATTTAAAAAAAAAAGCATGGTTAATCACATGCTACAATTAAAAATTGTGATAAAAAAAAACAGCAAATAATAGAAGAAAAGAAAACCACGAATTGTAATCTTATAAAAAAAATTAATAGTTTTTTTTTTTTAATTAAAATTATGTTGATTTGTTATGTTATCCTGTTGAGAAAAATAACAAAATTAAAGTGAACTTTGATGTAGGAAAAGATGGTGATTTATTTAATTATTTTTAATTTTACCCATTTTTATTAGGTTAATAAAGTTGCTTTCAATTGCAAAAGTCGTAGAACTACCCGAATGAATAGAGCTACGGCCAATATAAAAAGTCCTATTTCGCGAATAACCGAGAAACTACAAAAAAACAAATATGAAAAAACAACAAACAATTACAGGAGGAAAACAATGAATGAATTTAAACACTGAAACTATGGGCACAGTATCGCTTCGAAGCAATATTCAATTGATTCACTACTTTTTTATTTGAATTTTAAAAACCCATTTTTAAGGACCTATTTTTATAGGAACTTCAATACAACAATTGACTGAGATTGGGATGCTTTTCAATATATTAAGAGTAACAAAGCCTGAGCGAAGAAGAAATTCAAATATTCTACGAAGCCTTCACGTCCATTACCACCCATCTAAAAGCAAATTTAGCCAACGTACGTACCAATGTTAATGCGATGCATAAAAAAGTCAGGACTTGACCACCTTCGGTGATGAACTGGTCCGAAAACGAGATGCCTGTCTATCATTTTATTTGCCAAAGAAGCGGATCAGAATAGATGCATTGTACTGGAAACTTGGTTCCTAAATGAATACAGTAAATTTTAACACAAAATTCTAAAATATTTTAGCCTAAAATTTGCCCTTAACCGGAATATTGAAGTGTACCTCCATAAATAAAGTACTTCTACTTAAGAAGTAAAGAAAACGTTATCCTTTTTCCAAAAAATCGGACACATCCGGTACAGAAGCTTGTGTTCTCCCGTGCAGGTTCCTTTCGAAATTCAGTTGGTTGAAATTTTAATTTTAAATCCGAATTATATTAAAAAGATTTTAAAATGATTATGATTGACAACGAAATTAGAGGCAATATTAATTGTATGTTAAAAGGAAGTCAATTTGGCGCAACGATACAGAAGCCGTAGGTACTTTGAGGTATTCAAATGTCTTGAGCCGACAATAATTTATTAAAAATTTAAGAGACTTCTTATTCAATTTGAATTACAAAAATTTGGCGGTGCAAAGAAGTCAATGAGATAATAACCAATTGCTTCCCAATGAACTAGAAATGGTTGAATGCATTGAGAGTAGTATTAAGAAACTTGCCGGCATAGATCGAAATGCAACAAATGCTTAAATTTTTTTTTAATTATTTGCTCTCTCGCGTGTAGCACAGAGCGAGCGGAAGAATGAGGAGAATTTGGATGCAACTCACTTCCGTGGGTGGAGTCCTATTAGCTTTCACCTTACTAATTGTAGGATTTTATTTGACATTAGTTTGATATATCATCTTTGAAAGTTTGGAAGATTTTGCTTAAACACCCCGCTGTCAGTGTTATGCCTTAACAGCAGAGCCATCTACACACAATCTACACAAACTATTATATTTACAACACGAACTTGGTATTAAGCCAATACAAAAACCATACAACAACGCCACCTATTAGTCAGACTACTAATACTGATCGACCAACCCAGTGATAATCCCATTAACTTGATCCCAAATGACAAATGGTGACTAGGCCAGATTCGGAAAACTAGACCACTCAAGGAATCGAATCTGGTACCTATCAATTCTATCAATTGAAAGGCAGGCGCTCTACCAACTTCGCCCTCCAGCTTGTTTATACGATTTAAATAATGCCATATCTTCACAGTAGTCCAACCCAATTAGTCTGCAAAGACCCGTGGTTAATCTTGTCAAACGCAAGACCAAAGATGTGGCAGTTGACTGAAAAAAAATAGGTAGATCCCTTAGGTCCTTGATAGAATTGAAGGAATTCAACAAAAGGAAAAACCCACCTTCTATTTATGATTTTCTTTAATGTGATACGAGTATTTTTCTTCCAAAACTTGATCGACTGAAAAACTACTGACCTCAAAATTACTATATTTCGATATAGGCAATTTTCAACCGTACTCACGTTGTGGCTTATGCTGCCTACAGCTTTCAAGGTTCCTCTGTACTTCTCCTCTTTTGCTCAACTCTTCTCAAATACAGGCTTTTCGTTAACTTCCACCACTTAATTTTTATACTTGAATATGTATTCTAAAAACTAGTACTTAGAACGACTTAAGACTGGAAGTATTTCCGTGAAAAAACCTGTACTTATTTTGGATCCAACTACAAAAGGTGAATCATTTTAATGTCTCTTCTAAGAAACGAATTTTCTACTACTCCATAATATTTATAGAGGTGGTGTACACTGAGCCTACCTAAAATACATAAACTAAATCCTCTCAAAGTGTGGGGATGAAAATGAGACCATCTCAAGCGCGCCAATAACAAAGGATTAAGTCTTCTTAACGTTCTAACCTATAAATTCTTTCCTCCTTTTCGAATTGAGTATTAAAGACCCCTAGTCAGTAATCCTTCTAGACGACATAGATACTAACCTCCCGCTCATCAGTCTTAAGGCCGCATACGAGTTTAAAAGATTTTGAAAAAACTATCTAGTATATGCTAAGTTTCGAAGCAGCAATATTTGGACTCAAGTGTGAATGAAGACAAAATGAAGTTTGTCAACAAAGGAGAAGGAAACATAACATACAACAGTGTGAGAAATATTTTCAAGGTAGTGACCGACTGAACGGTTTCGTTTTCGGTTTCGGTCAGTTTGGCCAAAAAATTGGTTTCGGTCAGAGTTTCGGTTTCGGCAAAAAATCTTCCGAAACTTTGGCGGCGCCGAAACTCAGTCTTCCACAAGGCACACAGCGATATGGCCCATTGTGATACCGCAAGGGTTATGTGGGTTAACATATGGTGGGGAAGGAAGTGAATATCGAGAGGTTTTCCTTCCGGATGGTGAAGAAGAGGAAGATGGAAAGAACAGTCTCAAATGAACTATGCGAGGTCTTTTGGGTTTTGCTTTTGCAATTTGGAACAAAGTTGTGAAGAAATGGGAGCATAGATTTCAATAACTTGATGTTTCTATGGCCGGACATCCAAAGAGGAGAATTAGTAACTTTTTGGCTCTCTGTGATGTTGCAATTGGGTTGATGTAATTATCTCTCATGCTTAGTTTGACCGCAGCTAATGGTATGTCAATATATTGTGAGGTGCATCCACAGGCAAGCTCATCTGCTCTGCAGTTTCCGTGGAGATTCCTATGTCCTGGCACCCCATAAAGGTGAACCTCTAAAAAGTTCGCTATCTCCTTAAGGGATACAAGACGTCCCTTGACAAACTTAGATGTAGATTTTATGGCAGCTTGGTTGTCAGTCGAAATGAATATTTCCTTTGCAGAAATGCCCATACAGCAGCGATTTTTCGATCGTGGTAAAACATGGAAGAAAAGTTCTAGACTAAGATTATCCCAAAAAATTAGACTTCCACTTTTCGTTCCAGTTTTGACACATCTGTTGTATTGGTGATGGAGCCGACTGTTGGGAGGGAAATCTACTCCAATGATTGAAGACTGAACAAAATCAACTCTGGTGCATGATGAGATTGCTTTCAGTCTGACTAACACAAACTTTATTTGTTGTTTGACCAGCACAATTAACTTCGTGCTGACCGGCTAAGGACTTCATCTACCTAGGATGCACTGTGAATTCGAGTTACGACACTAGACAGCCAGCCTAGCGTTTCTTTTTTAGGCTATGAAATAAAGCTTTATCTTGAACGACCAAATCCACAGTATGCAAGACTGAAGTCATCCCGATCGTCCTGAACGGTGCAGATAATGAATGATTAAATTTCCTTTGGTCACTTGGTCATTCGTATCTTTGTAAGTCTCTATGTAGACGGAACGTTGAAAAGAAAGTTCAAATAACAAGGTTTTTCATAAGTTAGCTAGAAGTTTCCAGCTCCAACGACTCAAGTGAACATGAAGAGCGGAGAGACATCAATGCTTCAGCCTAAAGAGTCTCCAAATTCATACCAGATGGGAGACCTCAACCAACAACGTGTAATAAATTTAAGGCAGCTGACTACAGATTGAGCTGGCTGGATGGACTTGTTGACTGCGGGCGAAGTTAACTCCTGTGTGAGGCGCCAAATAAGGAAAAAAGTATACAGATCTATGCATAGTTTTACCATCCTTGCTAGACTTTTTCTGGATGAAGTAAATAAGGAATACTCTCTGTTACATCATTGCCAATTAGCAAGACCTTTGATCCCAACCGTGTATTTGAGATTCAACCTATGAAACGAACCTTTCGACGTGACTGGAAGTTTTTTTTTTCGACGGAACGACGGTTAAGAACGGGGTTAAAAAAAACGGGTACTCAAATTCGACATGTTTCGAATTCGACTTAGTTTGTGAAAGGTCAGGGCATCATCATCTCGTTTCTAATGTTGTGTAAGACCAGCTTAGTGCTGTGAGCGAAGATAAATATCTGGCTAGGTGGTATAAGGACTCTGGTTGTTAGGATGACTACGACTTCGGCACTAAAGAACCCGATGATGTCATTTTGCCAAACGTTTTGTGTCTAAAATATGTTACATAAAAAATGTTTTTGGCTTTGAAAATTTTTACATGGTGCTTCGAAGCGACACATCTATTTACATAGATTCTTATATACAACTATTAAATAAAAACCAAGCAGAAAAATCAGTGTTAGTGTTTCGGTTGGATGTGGTCGTAATCAAGAACTCCATGCAATTGAATTGAACAACTCATAAGCACGTCGTTTTGAGGTTTGTGTTAGTATCTAAAATGGTGTTCGATGTCAAAAGTGTCGTTTGTATTTGCTTAGTAGAAAAAAATAATAATAAAAAAGACAAAAACAAAATTAACAAAAGAGAAAAGTGTTTTGGAAATAATTTAGATTTACCTGCTTCCCGAGGGTCCATAGCGATCGTCGCTGTCATGATGCGATGCTGGCACTGCCCGAGATCGAGTGGTTGAGGTGGTGCCATAGCTACTGCCAGGTGTGTAAGAGGACGGTCGGTTGGACTCATCGCGAGAGGCACGCCTTGCTTCGAGTCGTTCCCTGTAGGAAGTGGGGCTGCTGGCGGCAGTGGTTGCTGCAGTTTTAATGGCTGGTTTCTTGCTAGCCTCGTCTTCGGACTCCTCGGAAGAGGTTTCCTCCTCAGTGCTCGACTCAGTTTCGGGCTTCTTTTTCTCTGGTGTGGTATGAGTGTGCTGCGGCAAGAAACGACTTACGAATGGCTTCTTTTCGGGTGTGGCTGGTGTAGTGGTTGTTGTACGAGCTGCGGATGTCTCCCTGACAGTCGCTTCCCTTGGTGTGTACCGGGATTTGATGTCAAGTGGAGTTGATGGTGCAGCTGATGCGGTTACCTTGGTTGGTGTCGATGGAACAGCAGCTGAGCTGGAGCTTTCCGTCGATGCTGTAGAGTCACTGCTGGTCGATCGGGTTGGCTTCTTGGCAGCTGTTGGTGTAGTTGGTGCTGCTGGTGGTTTTGACTGTTGAGGAGATGTAATTGATCCATCAGATTCTTCTTCAGAATCGCTGTCAGCCTGAACAGAGAGAGATAATAGATGGACGCAAATGATGATGTGGATATGAAATAACATATAAATTGCATGTGGTTGTGTGGGAAGACATATGGACCGGGAGGGCTAGGACACAATACTACACTTGACAACATCTGGGTGCATTCTGATTACGATAGACAATAACGAACACAATGTTTTTAACGAATTGACGGCTGATGGCGATTTTTTTGTTTGTTGACACATTAAGAGCGCATTAAGTGGGAATACATATACATACAGAGGAAATGCGCACATCACAGAGAAATACGAGAGACAGTTGACACCAGTAGCAAGGACTCTTACCGAAGGACGACAGATGGAGTTTTCGATTGCGATATGTCAGAAGTGGTTTTTCGATAATTCAACAATTTTAGTCTCGTTTTTACTTTGTTGCCTGTTATGGCACTCGATTTGCATTTTTCGTTTTTGATTTTGTTTTTTGTTTTTTTTTGCTGTCATGCTCGGTGTTGAACGATTTTTAAGGACATCAATTATTCCATGTGACAAGTAGTGAACTGGCAGTTTGAGGCATGGGTTGAAAGCATGATGTATTAAGGCCCTTATGTTTGCTAGTTCATTGGTTATATGGTTCATAATTAATTTTTTATTTGCATTTAATTATTTCTATAAAGTTTCTAATCCATATGGGAATGAAGTGTTGCCAAAGGTAGTTTAAAAGTTAACATTGTTTATTTTCATTGTACAGCGTGAGCCTTCTCAATAAATAAATAAGAATTTTAGCGAATTTTTAAAATAAAATCCGGCCAAAATGCAGGTAAAAAAACAAAAATAAAAAGACCAAAGCTCGAAAAAACTCTTCATCAGTTGCACTTAACTGAAAAAGGGACTCTTGACTCAGAAAGTCTGATTGACTCGGTCATTCTTTGAAAGCAAAATGACTACCGCTATGTTCATCGTTTCCTTATTTAAACTCGAGAGCAGCGACGACAATTTTACTACATCTTTTCGAAGGAGGCTTGCAGAAACAGTTAACGTGGGAGCGCTTTAAGAGCGCCTATAAAGCGTCATCAGTCATTTTGGTGGCGTTACTTGCTTGCCGCAGCATATCCACACAATCTTGGATCAGAAGCATAGACTTAAAAAAAGGCACAGAGGTTCATGCAACGAACGTGGAATACAATAGATGAGGAGTTTCTAATTATCCAATCATAGCTAAACTGTATCGACGTGATGTTTAAGCGAGCACGTTCAATCAAATAAATTCAATTAATTCGATAGTCCGACATTTTGCGAAACTGAGATCAAGAGGTTACCATGCCAATACAGAAGGAAGAAGCTTCTTCAAACCAATTTGAAAAAAACTTCACGGAAAGACCACCAGTGCACCTTCCTGAATTCGAAGCAGAGGTGTATTAAAAAGACGAAGAACTTTCCAACGACCTGGCAGCATCGCAGCATCTAGCAATGATAATACGGCAACATTCCCCAACAACAACGATATTTTCACCAATGCAGGATTAGAAGAAGGATTTAATTATGAGTATTAACTCAAAAAATCAGCTGGACCTGATCGTATTTCGAACTTTTTATCAAAAAAGTTGCCGAACGTTGCGCTCCTACTACTAATATCACTACTCTACTGTATAGGAAAGGTCCTAGAGTCGGTACTGCTTAGGCAAATTAATAAAGGTTGCCACTTAAAGCAAATAATACCGGACCAACTATATGGATTCAGTTGAAAAGCACTCAACAATTCATCCACTGCTAAAACTAATCCACAATATCACCGCGGGACTTAATATAAAGGAAATAGTTGTTGCCTGTTTGTTATATAAAGAGAATTGATTTGACAATGCCTGGATCAAGGGCCTCATCTATAAGCTACTGAAATTGGAATTTCCCTGAATTTCCAGCAAGGAGGAAGAACAGCACCACCTTTGTTCAAAATCTTTACAGCAGATCAGCCAGAAAACGATCCGAAAACGACGAAGCAACGCGAAGAATTCAGGACCACGTAGGGAAGCTCTTTGATTTCTACTCAAAGTGAAGACTCAAAGTAAACATGCAGCAAAACGGAACTCATATGCTTCAGGATACCAATGACGGCAACCAGAGAATGACGCCAATTTGCACCACCCTGCCGCAATATCAAAATAATCCTCCCGGACAATACATGAATTGTACCTCAAGGCACCAAAAAATACCTTCGAATCGACTTTATTGAGCAGTTCAAATTTAATGCCCATGCCAACAACGTTATGAAAAAGACCAACTTCATCAGGTTAAGCCACTGCTGACGAAGAGAAACGGGTTGAGCAAAAAAAAACAAAACAAAAACGTCTCGTCTTTAAACAGCTCATAAGACCAGCAATAATTTTTGCTGCCCAACATGGTTCACCGTGTCACTAACAACCATGAAGAAAATCGGAATCGAACACGCTGAAATACTTCAGGAATACGAGGCTGTATAAATTTGCTTGTTTAACGTCAATCGATGTGTATATGCTACAGCTTTCCGAGAGGATACTCGAGAAATTAAAGGAGCATCCTTATCGCAAGATCAGGAATATCAGCCAGCAGAACTTAGAGCCAGTGCTCAGGAACACCATGATCTATCATCGACGAGAGATTCGAGGACACCGAAAATTGCTATGAGACATCGATCTAGGCAAAATGCAGACAAATAGTATTACAGAGGTAAAGACTCTCGTTCGATGTTAATTGTATTATAAGAGTATTCATATCCTCTTGAGAGGGAGCAAATTAATAAACAAATTCAACTTTTTAAAAAATTCTTCAAAAACAATTTTCAAATTTTTTGGAAAATTGGTATAGCGTCAATTATTTGATAAGCGTTATAATTTCTTATAAAAACAATATGTTTTATTATTCTCGAAAGAAATTAGACAGGCCCTTATTGTTGAGCCGACAAAGCTATGCCTTAGTTAAAAGACTAATTTAAAGTCGGACGAGAAATAAAAATTTCTTACTCTAAATCTACTTGGCAGCTACGGAGTTGCGATAAAGGAACTATAGCCTTGGTTTTATATAACCTGTGAAACTCTGCAATCTCTAAATCCAAGAAGATTAGTGAACTTTGCTTGAAGTTGTATTCTTTCGGTCAGAGGGAGAATAAAAAGCATTGAACCGAAACGTTTCTGATATCAATTTCAACTTGCTATTGCTATTTTTCAATTCTTATTGATCGCATACATTAAATTAAATTAACTGTGGGATTCAGAAGATACAATGCTCATTGAAATCTTTGAATAGAATCATCATTATCATCACTATAAAATTTTGCAAAGAAACCGGATGTTCTGAGAAACTCGCTTCCTTCAAAAAAAGGTTACCCACGTATCACGATGAACCCATTACTATGCCCATAACTTAGCTTCACAGAAAATTTAAAATATTTTTTTTTGACAAGATGTCGAATATTTTTTCAACAACATGCGAAAAAAATCAGGGTGTGTGAATTGTTTTTAAAAAGGAGAAAAGTGCTGAATATCATCAGTAATAAATTTCAAGATGAATCGCTGGAAGCCTCCCTTGATCAGACTCAAGGCAAGGAATACTTTAAGATGACTTGGAAAATATTGGACACCATGAAAAAATATGTATGTACGTTTGCAACCTTTCGAACAACTGACTCAACTGCAAAAAAAAAGGAAGCTCCAAGTTACAAATTAAGAAATATTAACAATGATGCAAGACTCAAGGCCTTGGTAATCAATGAACTACAGCGTGGATCAGAAACTTCTAGAATCAAAGCATACTTGTAACGTTTTCGGCAACAAACAGATAAAATTGAGTCGAGAATTTAAAGCAAAAAACAAGGCAATCAACAAGAAAACCATGGAAGAACAAATCCGCCTATGTAATTTCAGAAGTGTTTGGCAAAAAAACGAGGTGCGATACAAAAGGAATTTTAATTGATCCTTAAGTCCTTCGACTCATTTAGCTACAACATCATCCTTGCAAACCGTATTTCAAATGACCAAAGTCACTTCGACTTGGAAGAAATATTGAAAGACTCTCCTCTTCCATATTATTTAGGTGCTGGGTAGAACATCCACCGAAGACGAGCATCCTTAAAGACTGCCATCCACGTCAGCAGAAGAGAAAATGTTCTCTTAGATGACCGAAATTTTACCATCAGACGTTGAGTTGAATCCATATGACATTGTTCAAATGATCCTTTATTATCTACGAACATGAAGAAGGTGTCGGCGTGTTGGTTAACCATACATATTGTTACCCTTTGAATAAAAGAAGAAACGAGTTTGCATTGCAAGAACAAATCTTAAGAACCATCCAGCAAACGTGGGCAGGTTTTTGAAGCGATTTATAGCCATGGATGAATTCTGAAGGAATCAATTTGATCCTCACATGAAATAATGGTCAAATCAGGAAGAAACGGTTGTCACCGAAAACCATGTCGTCGCAAAAGAATTTTTCAGGATGCCGAGCGAATTGATGCCCGTATTAAAGGCGCCTGTATGCACTTCGAATCAGAATACAACTGGAATCAATCAAGGTAAAGATGTTGGGATGTTTCACTCAGATAATGCACCAGCACAGAAAGCCAAATTTGATATGGCTGCCACTGCGGGAAGCGGGTTTCTATTTTTTCAAAATTCCATCTTATTCTCCAGATATGACCTCAGCGTTACGTTGTCCTTTTCAAATCTTAAGGCACAGCTCACATGGGTTAGAAATTTGAATGCAAAAGTCAGGTGAGGATGGCTCTAGAGCCATTATGGAAGACTCAAAATAGATGTTGTTTTTTTTCGACAAGAATTCGTTCAAAAAAAATTCTTCAACAACATCGTATTTACAACTAAAACCAATCACAACGTACTCAACAACTCAAGGCTAGGTTTACCTTAAACCCCATTTCAGCCCATTTTCAGGCCATCCTGTTCGGAATATTAAAAGGATCATAAAACTTTCATACAAGTTTATCATTGCTTTATGGCAATTAATATTGTATTAATCCGTTTGTCCTTGAGCAACTCTAACCAAAGGTGGCAATAAACATCTCCACAGACAAGATGGTTACTCCTGGAAAAAAAAAACAACAACATTCGTCTTTGCTTGTTACCCTAACTATGCAGAACAACCAACCAACCAACAACGGCCAATTCCTCACTTACAGAATCCAGCACAGTTTGTTAGATTTATTGTGGTATTACTTTGCTCGAAAATCAGCAAATGGCTTTTGTCACTCCATTAAGGATGTGCGAACCATTTTAAAATCGTTCACAGATAAAAATTATTGTGCAATAAAAACTGGCGGTCATGTCCTAAAATGACACCCTCGGGACCAATATTGTTGTTCACTGATTTATTTAATATTCGTTAGCGTCATTCGCACCTCTCTTAGATCCATTAATAAATAAGTTATGGAAGGCACGAAGGACGAAAATCAAAAGGACCTTGTGTCTTAGATGGCCATCCTATGGGATAAAGGAGAAATGGCAAAAATGTTAAACACATTACGGTGGGTACGTGAAAATTCAATTTGAAATGAGTTTTTTTCTACTCTGTCTTTGATGTTGAAAGCACAGAATCTTCCTTAAATTAATATTCAATTTTTCTTTATTACTGGCGGTTCTTTTAGGACCTTAATTACAATCGACTCGAGGCAGTGGAGTAGCAAATTAATTTAGACGTACGGATAAAAATAGTCCTTGTCTTGTTTAGAAGAACAAACATTCCATGCTGTCGAGTCCAATGGCTGAAGAATAGGAGGCTCCTGATGTTTTGAAAATATGCTCTTCCAACTTAAAATATATCAAGCTAGAGAAAAACCAATGGAAACTTGCGGCAGGATGACAATGACTGTCAATTCTGCAACTGTTCTGGGGATGACTGAAAAAGGTAACAAGAAATTGGTCACCGATCGTTGCCACAAAAGTCACACGCCTATTGAAAGCGAACTATGATACATCCCCAATAGGAGGTCAGATTTACACTCTGGTACAACTCGTTGAGATACCCCCCTGATTTAGGTGTTTCTCGATAAGTTTATTCCGTGTGTACTGGAAATATTGCTGTAAGGTAATCATTCACATATAAGTAGAAATAAATTTTTCGAAACGTTTCACAGATTTCGTACGTTTACGGCATTTAAAACGCGTTTGAAATTGATACCGTCGTCGGCGCACTCTGACCATACACGGGATAGAGAAAGGATCGAGCGCGCGGAGAGGCAGGTGACCGACGCAGCCCGGATTGAGCAGCGGGATATGTTAGCGGCTCAACAGGAGCAGCTAGAGGAGGGATCCCTCTATAGACCAAGCATTGCCGTTCAAAACTATAAACACATTTTTTTTGAAAACATGTTTTTAAAAATGGCTGACATTCTCATGACTGCTGTAATTAACATATCGACCTGAAATTTTCAGAGCATACTCAAAAAATATATCTTCACCGAATGACGGATCATTTTTGCGATGGATGGAAAAACCACACTCAAAGAGCTTTACTCGTTTATTTAAAAACATAAATAAAGTATTAACACCTGAAATATGGCAATTCAAGGATAAAGTCTCCCTTAAATCAGAAGGACAGAGCCCTGCGACAAAGATTAACTAAAGAGATCTGTGCAAATTATACTGTTTTCAATGAGGCAATTATTTCATCTGTCCAGTGTTGGTCTCTTCTTATAAGATGAACTGACCACAGAAGCCATTCTTTTAACCAGCTGAAGGCTGTTCAAGCACAGTTACCAGGTTTAATTGCAAAATTTACAACTTCAGCATGGTCATCTAGGAGATACAATGGGATGTGTTGAGTTAAGAATGGACTCAGAACTACGACATTTTCGCTTCAAGGAGTGACTTCACCGCACTTTCGGATACAAAATTTCAAATAGAAAAAGATTTAGACAAGTAGTTTTAAGCTTTATGCATTAAGCGAACGCATGCTCTAGACCAAAAAAAATAAGAAGGCTGCTAAGAGCTGATAAATAAAACCCACAAGCGTTACCTCACATACTATACAATGCACAGATCGTATTCAATGAGATGATAAACGAAAAAAGTACTCGTGATCTTAAAATCTACGCAAATCTACGACCTTTGAGAACGGTCTAAGGGACTCCGATGAAGATTGAAATCTATATAAAAGTCCTTGAAGTCAGAACTCATGAAAGGATGATTTTTCGTTCACCAAATCGACCCAAAACACTCTACAGATGCTCCGGGTGTCTGTATTCATTTCGAAACCTGATCGTCACTCTGTTGTATTTACAGGCTTTAATGCTGGCTTCAAGCACCAAGTGTAGATGACTATATCGCTTCTGACGAGCTACGACTAGGAGAAGAAACCTTAACACATGAAGACTGGTAGACAGTTTTTGAAGGAAAGGAGAACCGCCGAACCTTAAAATAGTTTCGGCCATCTTGTGTGAATGACTAAAAAACCCAGAGCATCCATTGGCATCCAAATGGTGCAGCTATTCCGAAAAGATCTCAAGCCTAGTTATTCTTCAAAAAATCTGTTTAGCTGACTGCATTTGCAACGTAAACATAATTGTGTTTCAACAAGATTTAATGTCAACCGAATGATCGAAAATTTTATGAATGGACAAGTCAAAATTTAAAGTTTTTGGACGAAAAAAAAAATCTGCTGAATAAAATGTGCCTCCTATTTCTATGGTCTCAACAGGAATGAATGCATGTAGCTCCATAATGGTATGCGAATGTTTCTATTCCACCGGCAATCTTCTTCGTACCTATGGAATGTTCAAAAGGGAGAAGTAAGGCAAATAGCGGAAGAGCACACTTTACTATCAGGCTTAGGTTAAGAGGCTGCTTATTTAGATATAAGCAAGATAATGATCAAAAGCAGAGAGATACTAACTAATAAGGTCCTACTTAATAAAACACAACTGACTTTTTTCAAGATACTCATCATCTCGGTTGTGCTGACAGGCAGAAGGATTTCAAATATTTGTATTGAGTATTCTGAGACAATTTGGTGATTTATTTATTATTTACTTATCAAGTTACTTAAATAACTTTCTTGTTATTATTTCTTTATTATTTTATATAAGGGGTCCGCTATCTAACGTTTTTTTTTCAACTAGTGCTTATTTCGTGAATGGTAACACTTAGCTCATGTCTGATTTGACAGATAATTAGTTTTGTCCTTTCGCTGAACGAATATGGTTGTGTATACGCTTGAACAACGCTGCGAAATATTGCGACATTACTTTGAAAATCATGGTAATGTTGCAGAATGTGTGCGAAAATTGCGTACGGATTTTGGAAGAAGAGAAGCACCGTCAGCTCCGTATGTTCGTTATCTTGTGAGAAAAGTGAAAGAAACTGGCATCCTCATCGATAAACCAAAGCGTGAAAAGCCAAAAACCGCCATTGAAACGCCATCAACATCAATGCACCGTCGTTCTCAACAATTGAACATTTCGGAGACATCATTGAGACGAATTTTGCATAAAGACCTTGGTATGACGCCATACAAAGTCCAATTGGTTCAGGAGTTGAAGCCAACTGACCATCCAATGCGTTTTCGCTTCGCTAAGTGGGCCTGCGATCGACTTACAGAAGATGCCGGTTTTGCCAAAAAAATCAACTTTTCAGATGAAGCTCATTTTGATGTTGGCGGGTATTTAAACGAGCAAAATTGTCGCATTTGGGGCACAGAAAACCCGCACGCATACATTACAAAGCCGATGTACCCAAAACGAGTCACTGTTTGGTGCGGACTTTGGTCCAAAGGCATAATTGGGCCATTTTTCTTCAAAAATGAGCAAGGAGTGGCCGTTACAGTCAATGGCGACCGTTATCGGGCCATGTTGAACGAATTTTTGTTCACAATAATTGAAGAGGAGGATATTGGCAACATTTGGATTCAACAGGACGGCGCTACGTGCCACACAGCCGAAGCTACACTCGATTTTTTGCGCCCTGTTTTTGAAGATCGCATTATCAGCCGCAGAGCTGATGTCGGAGCTGCGATTTGACACCGTTGGACTATTATATGTTGGGTGCCCTCAAAGATAAGTGTTACGCCGACAAGCCAGAGACAATTGACACTTTAAAGGATAATATTCGTGAAGTCATTGGTGAAATACAGCTGCACACAATCGATAATGTGCTTAAAAATTGGACGGTTTTTGTAGGCTATTACATGGCCAGCCGAGGCAGCCATTTGAATGAAATTATTTTTCATTATTAACCGGAAGGATTGTAATTTCAAATAAAAAAAGAAATTTGAGAAAATATTCAGCAGTTTTTTTTATAGCATTTTCAAAACAAAAGTTATTTGGCGGACCCTTTATATAACTAAATATAAAAATTTAGGCGAATTTATCCTTATAAATTTGTCACCAACATAATTTCGGTTTATCAGAAGAAAGATTTAATTATTCATATCACATCGTTGTACTGTCTGCAATATTGTTATTTTTGCTCACGAATCATCAAATAAAAAAATACTATTATTAATGCAAATGGCTAACTATTCAGAGAAGAGATATTTTCAGATGGGCATGGATCGCAGTCAATAAGTATTTATTTGCTGCAACCATACTGAAAACCTTAAAGAGGTTGGGCATGGCGTCCATAGTATGTTTCTCGAATCTTGCTGACGGTTTATCATGACAGTTTGACAGCGAGAGATAGGACTGCGAGTAAATGTCAGATATGTTTCCCTGACTAAGTAGGTAATTCCTTGCACTACTGCGGGTAAGTCCCAGGGGAAGGTGTGTCATCTGGCATGTAGCATTTATTCAGCTCCATAGTGAATATAAGAATAATTTTTGAGAGACCTATTGAAATTTTCCGCATCAAAGTGTTTTAAGCGAATGCACAGTTTCGCATCTAAATTGCTAACCTCATTTATAAATCAATCAGCTGTGTGCAAAATAATAGCAGCACATCTTTCAATAATCGAAATTCCTAAATATATATAGTTTTTATATTTAGTGCGCAACCGCCATCTACATGTCAACTTACACAACTATTTGAGGAACTGAATGCACTCATTTATTACCTTCATGTGTGCAGAAAAAACAAAATAATGTTAACGGTACTCCGAAAAGTCACTTTTAAAGTGTGCAAAATAATAGCAGCGTTTCGGAAATTTTACTATTTTGTACTGGGTTTTGATTTTGAATGTTTTTATTTTGCATAATTGAGGTAAATAGGAAAGTAAACTTCCAAAATGATCATTAAACATTTGATTTATTTCAAATACAGCTAAGATGGGCGGAGGAAAACATTGTGGCCCGGAGCAACGAGCTCTCATGTTAAAACTTTTGTCGGAGGGCAAATCTTATAGGCAGCTACAATAATTGCTTGATTGCTCAAGTAAAATGATCGCCAATGCAAAGAAGTGGCGAAATAAATCCGAATCAAGGGGCCGAAAGCGTAAGTTGGACGCCAGAACTGTGCGAAAGATTAAACGGATCACTGATCAAAATCCTTTTATAACATCAACAAAAATTAAACAAGAACTTCAACTTGATGTTAACAACTCTACCATTAGAAGATGTCTTAAGGATGTTGGTTTGCCAGGGAAAAGCCCAAGAAGAAAGCCACTACTGCAACCAAGACATGTTGAAAGCCGACTCAAATTTGCAATGGATCACTTGGATTGGCCAACCAGTAAGTGGCGTAATATTTTATGGTCAGATGAGTCAAAGATAGTGCTATTCGGATGCAGTGGTCGCCGACAATATGTAAGAAGGCCCCCAAATGCAGCTTATGACCCAAAGTTCACACTCAAAATGGTTAAGCGTGGAGGAGGCAAAATGATGATTTGAGGCTGCTTTTCGTTTTATAGTCCCGGCCCAATATATCGCATAAACGGTAAAATGGATGCAAACGCTTATGTTCAAGTTTTAGAAACGGCTATGTTGCCTTATGCTGATGAGGACATACCACTGAAATGGGTATTCATGCAAGACAATGATCCCAAACACAACAGTAGGTGCGCAAAAAACTGGTTTGGTTTGAACAACGTCAATGTTATGGACTGGCCAGCTCAACGTCCGGACCTCAACCCAATCGAAAACTTATGGGGAGATGTGAAGGAAGCGGTATTTAATAAAAAGCCCACAAATAGAAACACAAGAAAAAGGTCAGTAAGGTGAAGCGTAAGAAATCAAGGCGGGAGTGTGGCGATACTGCCCCGAGTAGGTGGACCATTATAAAGTAGATAAACATTGTTGCCGAATCTGGAAGCATCGCATGCAGACCGTACCGTTGAGATCCCTATGTTCGAGTTCAACACTCATTTGTGACTGTAGCATTGTCAATTCAGGCGATTAGACTTGAAACTTATCGGCGCAAATCGAAGTTAGCTGACGATTGTTGCAACAAAGTCTGTACATAGTTCAAATGACAAGCAAGTTAAGCCCTTTGGATTTGCCTTTACGCCTGAAATTTTGCCAAAAAATGATTGAAATGGCCGAAAAATACAGCAGCTTCATAAATGGCTTGTTTATGTCTTATGAGGCCCATTTTGATGTAAACGGCAATATAAAGAAGCAAACTTGCCGTATATGGAGTGAATCTAATTCAGAAATACTCCATGAAATGGAACTTCACTCACACAGTGACTCTGTTGTGCCCAATTTTATCAAGGTGCATTGTGATGCCATATTTCTTTGAAGAAAATAGTGTAACAGGAACTGTCAATGGGGGATCATTTTTAAAAGATGTTGCAGGAGCTTTTTATTACCCAGAAAAAAATTATCTAGAATCTCCACTTTCCGCTGGCCCACAAAGTCACCTGACCTGACTGCATCAGACCTTTTTTCGAGTGTTATGTCAAGCAGGGTGTGAACAAAACGAAACCAAGGAATTTGAGTGAGTTGAAACTGTCCAAGGAATCATTTTTTCAATTAACATCTTCAAAAACAATTAATTTTTTAAAATATATTAAATTTTCTTAACAACAAAAAAATATAAACTGAAAACCATTGATTAAAAAAAAGAAAGAATACTTCCATCTTTTCTAAGCTTCGAGGAAATTTAAAGAAGGCTGAAAGTCTCCTGAAAGTACACGAAGCAAAATCGTTTGCCCTTCAATTTTATCACATAACGATTACACTTGAGTGCATAAAAAACAAGTCAAAGGATCTATTCAATGACCCTTAAAGGCTTAAATAAACAAAACAAACTACACCTCATCGGTGAAGTAAGGCTTACATTTATTTTCAAGATGTTCTTCAACAGTGAATTGAAGTAAGAGAAAAAGTGCTGTAAAAGTGCTCACATTTATTAGGAAACAACAAGTTATACAAAATCACTGGTTTAAGCTGGTTAGTATGAGTTTGCTTGGATTGGACTTAATACTTAAACAGGACAACAGACAACAACAAAGTAGTAGTAGAAATTTGTACAGTCAATCGATTTGTCAAATGGAATTTATGATGTCCTTCTTGCAGCAATCTAATCATCGGTCCCAATTGGTGTGCACTGTGTTGTGTCTTGGTATTGCTATAAATGTGTTAACGAAAACTTAAATTCAAGGACATGTACAACAATCTGAAATGAGATGCAGCCTAATAGTTTAAAATTTCACTTATTCTGGTTGAGTTTATCCTGCGGTATGTGTCAAAGTGTTTCGTATTGGAAAGTTTGTCTGTAATCATCTGCGCCAAATGCTAATCATCATCTTCATCATCAAAACTCACCTCAGCCCTGGATGGTGTACGGCGGACAGGAGACGCACGATGAGAACTGTCGCTTTCTTCACTGGTGGCCGATGTGGTGCTCGAGGTGGTTGTGTTTCGCTTCAAGGCTGCAACTCGGTCGGCATTGGGACGATCGGGCTCGGTAACAGTTGTAGCGGCAACAGCTGGTGTGGCCGCTGCCACTGCTGCGGTGGAGGTTGCACCCTTATTTTGGCGTTTGATTCTGCTGATTTCGTCCTCTTCGGAGATTTGCCTGGTGGCAACTGGTGGCTTTGGTCGTCCCACCGCTGGCTTAGGAGTAGCGGGTGCCACTGGTGTCTCCTTCTTCTCCTTCTTTTCCTTGCCCTGCTCATTGAGACGCTTGATAACTCGCGGGCAATCGCACAGACGAATGATTCCACTCAATTGGCCACGCGACACATCCTCAGTGTCCAACACACGATCTCGATCCTTGACATCCTTTTCAGAGCGCACAGCTCTTGGCGGCTCGGTATCAGAGTCGTCGTTCTGATGACTGCGCACAAATCTCGACCGGAATCTAGACTTGGATGGGCGTGATTGCTCACTTTCGTAGTCGTAGTCGTAGTCTGCCCCTGAGCGTCCATACCGCGAGCTTCCTGTTTCGCCGTAGCGCTCCTTACGCTCCCCGAACTTTCTGCCGCCAAGCGCTGGCTCATCTTCGAAGGAACGATCTTCTTGCTGGCGGAATTGCGTGGCCAAACGATGATCACTCTTCGAGCGCATCAGTCCAGGTTGCAAGGCGCTAGGTGGCGCCAGATGCGAGGTGCTGGCGCTGCTATTCGCATGCGCGTGCGGCGTTATATGCAAATCACCAAATGTAGCCAAATTGATGATCAACTGATTCGGATCAATGGATACAAGGAATCGGACTCGTCGGCTGTAGTCAGCGTTTTCGTATTCGAAGTTCCTAAGAAATTCGACGGTCTTCAAGAAAATCTCCTTGGTGTCCATCAGCTCGCAGTCATCCCACTCAACGGTTTCGTTCATATACTTATCGGCAACGTCACAGTTGCTGGCGATATTATTGATCTCCGAGTCTAGATTTTCTTTCAGCGACGTCAAATTTCTCAGTTCTGTCGTCAGATAGCGGTCAATCTCACCCTTGAGCTGCTCCGAACGGTCCTTAATCGCCTTAGTGACTCGACGATAGATTTCCTCAATTTCTTCCGAGACACTAATGCAATTCGTCTGCAGGCTCAAGGTGTTCTTTTCAATCACTGACAACGAGTCCTGCAAACGATGAAGACTGCGACGAATCTGAAATGAATTTTAATTGTGTTAAATTTTGTCTCAAGGACACTACAGAGATTGGTTGTTGGCGAAAGCTTTTTTTTTTTTTGCTACACTCACCTGACTATTGATCCGGGTTATTTCACGTCTCAGGATGTCCATGTGTGCACTCTTGCAGTCCTCGCAAATCTTTTTGTCACAATGGGCACAATGGGACAGGTATGACTTCTCTGAGCAGACATTGCAGCGTTCCATGACTTGACCTTTGGACGAAACAAAGCGAAGGATAAATTGTGGAATTTAAATATTTATTCAAATGCAAAGTCGATGCGGCCTTCCATAGGATACCAGATAAACAAGGATGTGGATCGATTTTATTGAGTTTCGTTTTTTTTTTTCAAAGAAGGGGGTTTGCATAAATTTCATTGTTATGCATGGAATGGATTTCGATATGCTGACGCGCTGGAGTTAAGTCGTGAAGCAAAAAAAAAACAAAAAAAAAAGGACGTGGTTCGTCTTCGATTAAAGACCGGGAAAGAGTTTTTTTTTTGTTTTTTTCTGCCTCTTTTAAATATGCCCTAATGTGATATTCATCGAGTTGAAATGCGTGCCATGCTCTGTATGTGAGGGTTGTAGTCATCGTTGGGTCTTTGGGGAGCATTTTAAGTTAATCCCATTTACCGATTTACACAAACAGGATGATTTTAATTTTTTTTTTTTTTTTTTTCATTGGAACAAGGAGTGGGAAAATTTTCTTTGGGACTTGAAGAGTCCCTAAAGTTTGAATGATTTGCAATAAATTTCATCGAGGAATTTTGGGGCTATGAATAAAACACAAGACCTGACACAGATGGGTACATTTAACTCATTCCAAGTGGTCGAGGTTGCTGTGAGAATATTAAGTAGAATCTGCTAGCGAGAACGGCAGATGGTCAAATGTGTATTTAAGAAACTTTTAAACTTTTTTAAATGAAAAACATGTGTTTTTTTAAAGGGGTTTGTTTAACAGCAGAGTCGTTTGTCTGTTCAACACTCTTGGAATAGTTTCGCGTTGAGACTTAGTTTAATCATTTTGATAAGTCGTTGGGGTTCTTTTTACGATTACAAAAGATAGCTTCATAGTGCCTCGAATTTAAAGCTCAACATCAAGAATAACCAAAGTAAAGAATTACTGATATATATGCTCTCTTCAAAGAATCAATCAAATTATTTTTAAATGGCATTAAAAAATTTTCAAAATATTAAAAAAATGAATTTTCTTTCATTCTTAAATAAAGATTGAAGCCACGAGAATTATTTTAGAAAAAAAAGTATTAAATACATTGGGTTGGCTATACTATGGTTTATTCTTAAAATAAAATACTGAAACTTCTTGATGTGGAGAAAGCATTTGACACTGTATGGCACAACGGACTGCTGCATAAACTATATACCCTCAACTTTCCAGGGTACCTTATCACAATCATAAAATCCTTTCTCGCCAATCGAAGTTTCAAAGTTTTTATCAATGGCTGGATATCTCCCTGTCTCCCTGTAACTGATGGAGTACCTCAAGGTGCAGTGCTTCCACCAGTTCTGTACAACATCTACACCTATGACTTCCCTCGCTTGAGTAATTGTGGAACTGCTATGTTTGCGGATGATAAATGATTTTTTCAGCAGATGCAATTGCTTTTAATATCGAAAACAATTTGCAGTCTGCACTGAGTGTTATCAGCAGATACTTTAACGATTGGAAGATCAAAATAAATGCCGCAAAGACTCAGGCTGTCTTTTTTACAAAAAAAAAAAAGAAAACCCTGTTTCTTACCAGGCAACAGTTTAACCATCAACGGAACTCATATTGAGTGGAAGTCAAGCGGCAAATACCTTGGCGTCCACCTTGATAAACGATCTCACAATAAAAACTTTGTATCCTTTTATAAATCGGAAGTCTAGATTGAGCAGTGAAAATAAAATAATGATTTTTAAAGCAATCTTTCAGGCTATACTTTTGTACGGTTCACCTGTATGGGGAAAATGTGCAAATTCTCACATCAAAAGACTGCAGAGAGCTCAAAATAAAGTACTCAAAATGATTCTGAACCTACCATGGCATTTCTCGACCAATGAGCTTCATGAATTAGCAAATGTAGAAAAAATATCATCGAGAATAAATAAATTATTTGAAGGATACAACTCAAGATGTAGGATGTCTGACAATGAATTAGTTACAGAGCTAGCAATCTAACTAAACATGTGAACATTTATTCATTTATTTATTTATTTATTTATTTATTTATTTATTTATTTATTTATCTATCTATTTATTTATTCATTTATTTATTTATTTATTTATTTAATTATTTATTTATTTATTTATTTATTTATTTATTTATTTATTTATTTGTTTGTTTATTTATTTATTTATTTATTTATTTATTTATTTATCTATTTATTTACTTTTATATGTACGAATCTATACACTGATTGATATTATGTATTCATTGTGATAAGGAAAACTCTATGTTCCAGAAATATCATGAGTCAGGTGAACCTGAATTTCCTCCTTCTCTCAACCCTGTTGTTTAAATATACAGTATATTTTTTACTTATTTATTATAAAGGTTTTTCTTGTAGCTTTTCCTTCAAACTTAATATGATTCTGTGATAATAATATTTGATTGTAAATAGTAAAATTTTTTAGAAGTAAGGTATTGCGTACCACATCTCTAAATTGTGCAATATTTAAGAATTCAAAAATTTACTATGTATATATTTAGCTACAATAAGGAAAATGAAAAAATTCAGACAACTTGGCACTCACCTATCAAAAAAAAAAAAAAAATACTAAAACTGTTTAATTTTATTTAAAGATTGTTTCTTTATTGAATAAAGAAAACTGATAAATTTGTTGTTGGATAGCTTCTGAAACCCAGCCTCGCCAAAGTCCGTATATTCAATTTTTGACAACAAAATGCGTCGGTAGCGTTCCCATTGAAAAAGCTACGATGCTTTTGATTTTTAACAAATTGAAAAATGGAATCCACTTAAGAGAAACGCATCAAATTCAATATTGAGAACCGTTTCTAGACTTTGGAAATGTCGAAGATTCGGGAACGATATTCTATCAGAGACAGACATTCTTGTGTGCCAAAAACAATGCGGAAGCAGGGTTGACCGTCGACTTCGAAAACTTAAACGATTATTGACCATCTGGTCATTGAACTTGTTCGAAAAATCTTGGTCAACGATTTCTCAGAGATATTGCTGCAATGTTAAACCTAGAATAGATATGGTTTCAGCGGCTGAATACGACCATCAAACGCGTATTAACTGGAGACGAAATGTGGACTTCTGATTTTGAAATTCAAGCAATTCTTTTGACGAGTAAATAACGTATACCCAATGAGCTGAGATCAAAAAAAGCCACATCGTCCTTCGTAGAAAAAGAAAGCATATAATGTTTTTATTTAAGCATTATGAAGGGTTAACGAGGGGATCAATTCAAAGAAAAAGACCGGATTTGTTGGACCCAGAAAAGTAAAAAATACCATCAGTCACCGAAAGCTCTACTCTATTGCATTCTACTTTGTGGATGCATCTTCGAAGTTCAGGTACTGCGTTGAAGTCAGTTCTTATTTTTGAAAAAACAATCAAAAGACTGCGATTTCAAAGAATGCCAACCCAGAATATGCAATCTCTTACACCTCTGCCACAGCTTTCATGTGGATAAACAAAGGACCTAATAGGCTTCTTATTTTAAAATTATTTTCAAATTACTTTGACAATATTACCATTTGAAGAATAACGAAATCCAACTCTGGCGAACTCACTTAACAAGCTCAATAAGGGAAATATTTGCTTGATGGCGGGAACTCTAAAAGGGTTCTTTTCCTTTAATTTCCACGTGCACAATCGCGGCATAATTGAATTTATTTGATTTGGCTTACTGCGATTCTTCTTGTTCGATCGAGCCATGGAATCGCTCCGAAGAACGCGCTTTAGCAGCCGTAAAAAATTTACAGAAAATTTAAGACAACTGTGATTGCTATGCCAAAATTCGTATTTAAAAAATTTAACGAGGATTGGATCAAATACTGCGCTAAGTATATTCCATGAGAGGAAAGGTACTCTTAATGGGTAATAATTAATAATTAAAAAACAGGCTTGTATTTCTATTTCTTTTTTTTTTCAAAAACAAATTCGTTCAAAAGTTTTTTCCCTTAGAGCGGCTACAACGATTAACTTAAAATTTTTTTAGTTTCCTCAGAATATTGAAAACCAACCACGTGGCACTGAATTGTATTTTGCTTTTCTATGCAAATCTTAATCAAGTAGAGAGTTCTTCATTTTCCAAGCGGCTTTGTGTAGACATTGATGCAATCAGGTAGTACCTTACAAGTAACTTAAATTCCATTAATTATTCCCGCTTATAAACCTTATCAAATCGAGTTTATAGACATGTATGTAAGGGAAAGATGATAAAAGCTTCTTTAATTATTTTAAATTCTTTCGGAAGTATGTCTGCACATAATTTCAAACTTTACTTAATATGTGATTATCTTATGTTAGAGATCTCCTCCCATCACTGCAACATCTTTCAAGGTGATGCAAATGAGTACTTCACAATTAAAATTGAAAATGAAATGGTAAAGTGAAATATTAACGTTGATCCTTGGTAACAATTTAAGTCATGAAATTTGTGCTACTGAGTACGTTAATTTTTTTTAAAAATACTGAAACCCTGTGTTAAAAAGTAACGAAGGTATACAAATTTCCAGAAACTGCATCGGTAGCAGGTCCTAAGCCATTATTGTGAACCAATTATGACCTAATGACATCAATTTTTATTTAAATATACAAGCATTAAAAACTTGGTCGATACAGCAAGTGAAACATCACTCAAACAGGCAACAATTTTTCGAAGAAAGTCGTCTTCAGTGACAGAAACAATTTTCATATCAATCGGATATGTCAAACAAAAAAAGCCACGAAACCAGTGCAATAATGGATGATTTGTACGTGAGGGACAACAACTTCCGAGATCGTGCGATATTATGCCCTTGGACTTCTCTCGTTGACGTTATACCTGAGTTTAAATCAAAGACAATAGTCGCCAACAATTCATTCAGGAGGAGGAGGTTATTTGAGCATATACGAAGCATTGAAAATATTCTGTATGATGAAATTTTAAACGGCTATACCTTTACATATAAGCGAAAATGAAAATTAGGGACGATCACGGAAATCGCAAAGCAGATGAGCTCGAAAGACCAGGAAAACACAAATTTATTAACCTGATTTGTGTCTTTTCATTCCTATCACCACTTACTAGAGTCTATTGACGTTCTTAAAGTGCCATTCGAAAACATGTTGGTCAAACCTTTTTTTAATTTTTTTCGGGTGCAGTTCTTGGAATTTTTGAAAGCTACTACGTCTTTTTGCATTAAGTAGCAAAATGCCAATCAAATAGTGCATAAAAGTTGATGATATTATGAATAAGATGTGCATTTAGGTGGTGCTAGCAGTCCGAAACGAACCGAAGTAATTTAGTTAAAAAAAAAATGGGGAAAATCAGTTCGGAGTGCAAAGTTAAAATTTGTGTCTTTCACGTCTCAATTTGACAACACGTGAACTTTCTTTAATTTAGAATGTTGCTCAACCAAATGTAGGATAGAATAAAAAAAAACATCGTGAGACCGGGAACTCTAGCAGAAATAAAGTCTCAAGAAGGCTAAAAAAAAACGAACCCAATTGGTGCTCCAAAGGCACAAGACTTCAATGGATCTTAAAATCGACCTGTTTCAAGATCCAGGAAAAATAGTTTCGTCAATCACAGTAAGGGAAAGGGCTCGTGTAAACTGAACTTAGAACACTCAAGCCAGTACTAAAGCCGGATTTTTGAATAAGAGTCAGAGAAGACCGATTGTTTTTAATCGAACTCAAAAGACATGTGGAAAAATGTTTTCTTTTCCGACAAATCAAAGTTGCAGCTCTTGGAGATTGGAGTATGCTTGCGCGTGGGGAACCCAAGGAAAAAGACTGAGCCCTTTAACTAAAGGTGGGTTGGTCTAAGAATACTTCTCTGGAGATGAAGAAGGTAGAATGGTGCTTTTAGAATCGAAAGTCATAGCAAAAGTTTAACTACGGGTTCTAGAAAATGAATTCGAGCCCTCGGTGCTGAAGCTTTTTGGTGATGCTTGCAGATTTATTTTTCAACACGCTCCATGCCGTATAGCCAAATTTTTAAACAGAAGTACGGAAGATTTATATAAAGCTTTTAAATAAGCCAGAATTTTTATAAATAAAAACAATATTTACATTTTTTTTTATTTATGTTAAAAAGTACTCGAGAGAAAATTAAGTCGATGTATTAAGTTGGCCTCCCTACAGTCCAGATCTAAGTAAAATTGAGAATATCTGGTCAATTATGAAACTTAAGATTGTGAAGAAGCTTTCAAAGTCAATAGAAAACCTAAAAAAATTGCAGCACACGAAATGGAAAAACCTTTCTGAATCAATGTCCCGCCGATCCGCAGCTGCAAAAAAGCAATAGGAGGTCCAACAAAGAACTAATTAGATAGAGAATGTTTCAGAAAAGCAAAAAAAAAAAAACACTGCACCAATAAAGTATTTTTCTTTATAACCTATAATTCGGTTCAATAACTGTTTGCTCCCGTGACCGCGTGTGAAGAATGTTAACACTGTTTCATGAAAATATTGTAACCGCACATGACAAAAAACCTCATTCAAAAATTGTAGTTATTGCAAAAAAGTTCAAAACAAAATTCGAAAGAAGAGTTTAACTTTAATTTTTCGAATGGCACTGATTAAACCAACAACATTTTTAATGAGCTCCCTTTCTGAAAGTTTCTTGATGCTTCCAAATTGGACACTCCAATACGACGGAACTGAACACCAGACTTTTGACAAGAAATAGAGTATTATTGAGAATGTTTCCGGATTTTACAAAAAACTCCATTCCATCACTTAACATCATAGTGGCTACATTCAAAAAAATGAAAGCTTGAAAATTAAGTTAAGCAATTTTATGAATTGTTGCCATCCTATCGTCATTTTATTATGATTTCCGTATAAAATTTTAAAATTTGTTTCTTATACCTCCCATAGGTTTCCAAAAAAGGAGCTATCTACACATTTACTACGGCTTCTAGCTGAGTGAAAAAGCAATCGACTTTGCTGAAATTCCTCAGCCATTTTAAAATTCATCACATTTCCCAGTGTTTGCGATGGAAACCGTTTGAACTGAAGATTAACTTCTCATCTCTTGTGCGTTCGATTAAATCAACTGCATATCATGTACCGAATCGAACTATCAAAAACTTGACTTCCACGAAAAGCGCAGATGAGGTAAGGATACAGTCGTATTGTGCAGTCTTCAGCAGATATAGATATTGTAACTTCTGTGTTTTTTTTTTTTTTTTGTTGCTTAACAGATTGCATAAATCCAATTTTATGTAGCACATTCGATGTGTTCGTGAATTGGATAGTTGACTGCATAGTTCTCGTTTCAATGTGTTACAGTTTGGAGAACGCTATAAGTTTCACAAGATACACTTTTCATATGAAGACGTATCTGCAGATACTCAATGCTCCGTTCGTAGATCTCTCGATTTCGATTTGATTTGGATTAGTTTTGTTTGACAAAGGACACATATGTATGAACATACGAATAAATAAAAATATAAGAACGTCGTCGATGGAAATATTTGATGGGAATGTGAAGGATCCAATGTCAATGGTGTATGTTATAGCATTATCCTTGAGAAGATTAACTCGAGTGAAGGAGTTTCTCATTGCAATAAGCTTCATTCGTCAAATGGAAGTTTTGTTATTTCGCAGAGATATTATACGTTGACTCGAGACAGAATGACTTTTGAATATTTTATCAGGTTGTCCTTTGGTGGATGGAGGTGTTAACTCACAAGAAAATTGAATGCATGCCAATATTTTAAATGGATTAAAAAATATTTTCTCACAACTAGAATCGCTTTATTTTGGATAGGAGCATGTCGCTTTGACAGAAATGCATCCTTACAGAAAATTTCCGTCTTTATTTATCCAAGAAGCATTCAGTTTGTTTTGTGGAAATAGCGGCTACCAAAATTTGTTTAAAAATTTTTTAAAGGAATTATAGAATTTCGTTTCATCAATAAGGAACACATTTAAATTTCCTTCATATTGCATTCTCACTTAGGGAGCAAATTGGCTAGGAAAAGAATGAGAAAAGTATGTTGTGGTTTAAAACTCAGATGTATTTTCCATGGATTGAATCTAAATAAGTTCTACAAGTGCAGTACTTACTTATTTGCATTCACTAAATTCGCAGTATTTTATTGGCAAGTGAGGCTTATGTGTTTTATTTGAAGATTGCGACACAGCCGAGCCAATGGCAACATCTTCACAATTCATTATTTTGATAACATGAACTTGAAACTCAAAGATGACAAGTGGTTAAGGTAGGAGGTTTTCAACTGCATCTAAAGAAAGATGTTGCTGTTCTCGTTTGAGTTTTACTTTGACTTTTAAACTCTGTAATTGGAAGATTTCAGTCGTTTTCGCATAGCAAAGTAATCAATAAAAATATTTTGAAATGGAATGGAATGGAATTCAAAGTGAAAGGCAGATTTTTCATCTGAAAAACGTTTGTCTCAGAATTAGTGCTAAGTTTCGATATTGAGATTTCACTTTTATATTGAAGTAGTATTATAGCTCATGTCTGATTTGACAGATAATTAGTTTTGTCCTTTCGCTGAACGAATATGGTTGTGTATACGCTTGAACAACGCTGCGAAATATTGCGACATTACTTTGAAAATCATGGTAATGTTGCAGAATGTGTGCGAAAATTGCGTATGGCTTTTGGAAGAAGAGAAGCACCGTCAGCTCCGTATGTTCGTTATCTTGTGAAAAAAGTGAAAGAAACTGGCATCCTCATCGATAAGCCAAAGCGTGGAAAGCCAAAAACAGTGCGTATACCCGAGAATATTGCTGCTGTGGCAGGAAGTGTACGTGAAGCGCCATCAAAATCAATTCACCGTCGTTCTCAACAATTGAACATTTCGGAGACATCATTGAGACGAATTTTGCATAAAGACCTTGGAATGATGCCATACAAAGTCCAATTGGTTCAGGAGTTGAAGCCAACTGACCATCCAATGCGTTTTTGCTTCGCTAAGTGGGCCTGCGATCGACTTACAGAAGATGCCGATTTTGCCAAAAAAAAATCATTTTTTCAGATGAAGCTCATTTTGATCTTGGCGGGTATGTAAAAAAGCAAAATTGTCGCATTTGGGGCACAGAAAACCCGCACGCATACATTGAAAAGCCGATGCACCCAAAACGAGTCACTGTTTGGTGCGGATTTTGGTCCAGAGGCATAATTGGGCCATTTTTCTTCGAAAATGAGCAAGGAGTATATTGGCAACATTTGGTTTCAATAGGACGGCGCTACGTGCCACACAGCCGAAGCTACAATTGATGTTTTGCGCCCTGTTTTTCAAGATCGCATTATCAGCCGCAGAGCTGATGTCGTTTGGCCACCTCGGAGCTGCGATTTGACACCGTTGGACTATTATTTGTGGGGTGCCCTCAAAGATAAGTGCTCCGCCGACAAGCCAAAGTCAATTGACGTGAAGCCATTGGTGAAATACAGCTGCACACAATCGATAATGTGCTTAAAAATTGGACCGATCGTGTAGGCTACTGCATGGCCAGCCGAGGCAGCCATTTGAATGAAATTATTTTCCATTATTAACCGGAAGGATTGTACTCTCAAATAAAAAAAGAAATTTGAGAAAATATTCAGCAGTTTTTTTTATAGCATTTTCAAAAAAAAAAAAGTTAGTTGGCGGACCCTTTATAAAAGCGATTTAATAAAATATGCAACATCGCTTACTGCAAATAAAGAAGCACGAAGGATATGGGAAAAAAAATACTAAGACACATGATGCTATACCATTTAGATAATCCTTCCGGAATATAGAATTTCTATTCAAAACTACAACTTGCTTGTCTAAACATCAATTTCTTCAGCTCTTCAAATTTATCCAACGTGTCAGCACCATACTGAAATTTTTGCGATACATTTGGTTATGATCTTCAAGCTGTTCATTAAACCGAAGCTGTGCAAAACCCATGTTTGACGCCAATTATTTGTACATACTCCAACTTTTCAAGCAGATCCAAACCACACAAAAGCCAGCCTTTGAGCTATCGTTCATCAAAGATTTCCGATTTCCGGTAGATTTTCTAAATCATCTTTAACAATGGAAACCCTCAGTTGATATGCTGAGGATGTCCTGAAGAATTAAGAGCTTAGTGCGCCATTTGAGTAAGCTTTATTTGTACAATGCCATGGGTTATGTAGGCTTTGAGGGCCGTTTTGGTTTGTGGCATTTTTGCATAGACCTGCGTTTTCAGAAAACCCCACAAGAAAAAGTCTAACGGGGTAAAATCGCAAGATCTCGGTGGCCAGTTCACATCATCTCCAAGTGCCATCGAATTGCTTGTGCAGAATTTCCAACGTTGAAACAACATGTAGTTGGTATCCAAATGATCCACTTCAGGCCAAAAGAAGTTGGTAATCATCGACCTTTAGCGCTCGCCGTCCATGATGATGGTCTGGCCAATGTCGTTCTAAAAAAAGTTTGGACCGATGACGCCGTCAACCTAAAATCCACACCAAACAGTGACTTTTCCGGGTTACATTGGACGCTCTTGTATCTCATGTGGACTAGCATCGTCCCAAATTCTACAATTTTATTTGTTAATGTACCTATTCATCCATAGCGAAACAAGCTCTGAACTCCAACAAACGGCATCTAAGTCTAATGGTGCAACTGATAACAGGGTACATTTGCCTTAACCTCCACTTACATAGACTCGGACTAGCAGAAACCTCAACATGCCAAAGCTGTGAGGAGGAAGTGGAAGATCTGGAGCACTTCTTCTTCCTCTGCCCAGCAATAGCGAGACTGCGATACAAAATATTGGGGTCAGCACTAATCCGGATTTTGCGCACCTCAAAGAAATTGGGATCGATGAGATCATGGTTTTCGCAAAACGAACAAAAAGAGACTTCATAGACCTCTGACATAACCCACTATCTTTCCACTACAATTACCCCACTTTATCCAAAAATGTTTCCACACAGAAAATAGGGGAACACAACGGGCCCAACCGAGGCCTAATTGTAGAGCTAACAAAGCTCACTCTCACAAACCAAGAAACCAACCAACCTTTTCATCCAGATATGGGCTCTATCAATGAAGATGATTTTTCGATGAAAATTAGGGTCAGTTTCAAACTGCTCCACAGCGAACACACGTCGTTGTCTATGGTCGCTTACCTTCCGCTCATGGGTCAATTGAAATTTGTATTTTATTATGTATCACAATGCTAAATTCGCCAAGTTGTGGCCTACGGAAAGTCGAGTTCTTGTGAGCGTCGCTAAATAGACTTGTTCGGCTTCTCTTGCACACTTTCACGGACAGCGGTGATTTTTTTTGGCAGATCGTGCGTTTCATCGATGTACGTGTGTTGGTTGACCGTATACTGAACCAATAGCCTCAAAGCACTGAGAATATTCCTCTCGGAAGGACGACTATGGTGACAGTAAAATGGGCGAAGTGCGCGAAACGTTACCCGAACAGAACACCCATTTTGATAAAACAATTTTATTATTTGCACCTTACGTTGAACGCTATATCCATTCATGGGGATTTGGCAAAACACAATTAATAAATGACAGCTAATTTGACAGAAGAAGCTTCAATAATATGACCACCATCAGATGTCAACTCTATTGGAAGGAAAAAGTCTATTCAAGCCCACTTCCTAGCCTCCGATTTTGATTGGTTCCTAAACAGAAGATGCACCTTTCCGTTTCTTTGCTTTGTAATAAGTTCAAATTAAGCTTCACCTTTCAACATCAGACCAATAATGTCCAAGGTTCCATATTAGAACACAAATTTATCCTTTAATCAATACAAGAATTTTTCAGACAGCTTGGATTTGTTACAAAACCGTATTTGAATATCCAACTGCACAAGTTAGAATCCAGGTCCATTATCCAATGAATCATTTCATTTCGGTGAAAGCTTACGGCGATAATTTCTACCAATTCACGAGTGAGTTCATCCCCTAATGCGGCATTAACACTGCAATGCCTTAATACATCGACAAATATCAAAGGTGAAACTCTGAATAAATAAAGCCGCGTAGCAACAGTCCGAATCAACAACTTGAATGACAGAGTAATTAATTTACCACGGATGCAAGCGACTTTCAGCACATGTACCTACACGAACCATATCGACACTTCCAAGAAACCTATCCATCAATGTCCATCTAATCACATCCGTGGCTCGCCATATCACCTCAAGGGATTGCTATAATTAGTCCAAAAACAAAACGAAAAGGCTGCTACGTCAGAACGCGTTGTTGGTCATTACTCAATCATTTATGGTAGAGTGCATTCAAGCAGCCATACAAACAAACTGCCTTCGGTTGAGGACACATTCAGGAACAGGATTCGGTCCAATGCTTACACTCAAGCATACATACACGCAAACAAACTTCTATGATAATCTGTCTGCCATTTTATATTGATCAAGCAAATTTAATTAGAGAGAAAATACCACAATGGTATTTCGTCCTGCATACAAAGGATACATTGTATCGTCCTTTTGGCAGAGCTACACTCGCAACATACCGAGACAGTAGTGTATCCCTGTCCATTGCCTAAAACCATGCGAAAACTTGCTGTGGGGGGCGGGGGGGCACTGAGTTTGGAAGGAATGCAATTAATTTCAATAAAACAATATAATTACCAGATGTCGGATCCGGTAGCTCGCCAGTTATTTCGATATGCAACTCGAGGAAGCGTTGCAGGGTGACATTTGTGGGGAACGCCTGAACGCCTTGATACGGGATACGATGTTCGGCACGACATTCCGGACATTTGACCTAAAAAGAAAATCAATCGAAAATACAATCAACAACAATGTACATTTGGTTTTAAGAAGTTTGAAATTTTAGTGCACTTTAATTGATTAAGTTTTGTTTCTAAGGACTTTGTTTTATATAATGACAAACTTTTAAAAAAATCATAATAATATAACCTTAGATCAAATGATTCTGTCTTTTGTCAGAAAGACAAATTTTAAAAGAGTTATAATGCAAGATTCAGGTCCTCTTTTCTTTTCTTTTACAAAATGACCCAAATTGCATCGACCTATTACGTAGACTGCTAGATATATTTCTGGCCTAGGCAGCACTAAGTGTTGTCAGGTGCAATCTGACATTTCCATTGGGAAG
This sequence comes from Orthonevra nobilis, assembly GCA_963555765.1. Classification (NCBI taxonomy): domain Eukaryota; kingdom Metazoa; phylum Arthropoda; class Insecta; order Diptera; family Syrphidae; genus Orthonevra; species Orthonevra nobilis. The sequence goes on along the minus strand of OY743226.1, from coordinate 31,635,448 downwards.
TTTGACATTTTTAGCACAACATCACTCAGAACGTGTTTTCATTTATTCGTGAATTGTTTTATTTACAGAGACTTGAAAAATTCATCTCGGCAAAAAAAATGGAATTAACTCGTGAACACTTTCGTGCGATCATTTTTCACAACTTTCGACGTGGATTATCACGACAAGAGTGCATTGATGAACTTAAATCTTTGCACTGTGAAAAACTGGTTTAATAAATTCAGTCATAGCCGACGCTCGCTCAAAGACGAATTCCGTGAAGGTCGTCCAAAAACGGCCGTTGTGCCAGAGAACATTGATGCCGTGCGTAAACTGATAATGCAAGATCATCATGTGACATACCGTGAGATAGAGGCATCCCTGGGCATTTCTCCCACCAGCAAACATTCGATATTGCATGAACAACTGGCCTTAAAAAAGGTTTGCTCTCATTGGATCCCTCACAATTTGACAATCGCTCAAAAAAAGCCTCGTGTCGATTGGTGCAAAGAAATGTTAAAAAAATACGATCGCGGTGCTTCAAAAGACGTTTATAAGATTGTCACAGGTGACGAATCATGGAAATATGCGTACGAGCCTGAAACAAAACAAGAATCGACCGTGTGGGTCTTCGAAGACGAGCCAAATCCAACAAAAGTTGTTCGTGGAAGAAGCAATTCGAAGCAAATGGTCGCCTGTTTCTTCTGGTCATGTGGCGACTATTCCGCTTGAACAGCGTAGGACGGTCAATTCTAAGTGGTACACCACAATTTGCTTGCCTGAAGTCTTCGGAGAAATTCGAAAAACGAACAAGAGAAGACGAATCATTGTTCACCATGACAATGCGAGCTCTCACACATCGGCTCAAACCAGCGCCTTTTTGACCAGCCAAAACGTAGAATTGATGAGTCATACGCCGGCCGTACAGCCCTGACTTGGCACCCAATGACTTCTTTTTGTTCCTGCACATCAAGAAAAAGATGCGTGGTCAACGATTTTTGTCACCAGAACATGCGGTTGAAGCGTTCAAAAACCCTGTTTCGGAGGTGTCTGAATCGGAGTGGAAAAAGTGTTTCGACAATTGGTTTGAGCGCATGCTTAAGTGCATAAATCATGCTGGAGAATACTTTGAAAAACAATAAAAACCACTTTTGATGATAAATATCCGCATTTTCATAGTTAGGCCAGAAATATATCTAGCAGCCTACGTAGACGCTGCTATAACTATTGCAAAAACCGAGTAATGTTGTTCATGTTGTTAATATTTGTAAAGCATAAAAATCTAAAATTTACGCCGATGTTCAAAGGAATTTTTTTTTTCTTTTTTAATGCATTTTTTTTATTAACCTATATGAATTTCTTAAAAACTAGACAAAAACGCTTAAACTAGTTTATTTATCATTAATTCTTAACTAACTTACTGGCCCTATGCGGGCGCTCTAAGTTAAACCTATTACTTATGATATATCTTTCGACTTTAACTAACTTTTTATTTTTAATTAATTCTTAAAATTAACAGTAAGGTATGAACTAATTGTAAGAAAAAATTAATGTAAAAACTTAGTAACCGGACTTTTTTTATTCTTTTATATAAAGCCAACTTAAAATACCTTAAAGCTAACTAAATCTACATCTAAATCTATGTAAGCCGGCCAAGGCATTTCTGAAAGGAAAGAGGCAAACTTTGCCCCGAAAGGTAGTTCGTAGTGGAAGCATTCAACGAGGGCGTTCCCTACAAATTATCTACCAGCCACCAAAATTGCTGGTTCTGCTTTCGTACATCTGCTACGTCGCGGACCGATACCGCCCTGCTGAAACGGAGACACTCTTAGGAACCGCGTGCGATGTCTCGGTTGTATGGAAGTCGCCTGTCTACTCTTGAGCATGCGAAGTGGAAGATTAACGGCACCACCAGCTTGCTCTGGATCAGACCTTTAGAATCGAGGTAGAGGAACCCCTCTGTAGAGACAAAACCGTTGAGGCGCATACTTTCATTATACAAATCGTTGGGGTAGAAAGCCCCGGAGATCAGGTTGTTGATCGAAGTCATTGCCCTTGCAATGTGCCTTCGGATAAGCTTTATTACGAAATTGTCTACCCTGATCAGGTTTGCTTCATTGTATAGGACCTCATTGCGATAGAATTTTTTTGTATTGGGACTCTGGAGCTCTATATAAGTGAAGACAAGCCCTGAGACATTGCCTTTCAAAAACCCGAATCTTTTCCATCGAATTTGCTGTCACGTTGAACCACACAGGACAGGACGCATGTAGAAGATGACTTTTACCCTGGCATCGAGTTGGCTGCTATAAAACAGTCTCTTTGTCATGGCAAAAGTCGCTTTGGGTCTGGCTAGAGCTACATCGATATGTTTGTTAAAATATAGATCCCTAGGTACCTGACTAAACTTCTGTTCTCCAATGGTTGCCCGTATTGTCCAACGATTAAGAATTTTCTCCAATTCTTCCTAGTATCCCAAGAAGCCCTACACAATTGAGTCCTGAAAAGAATAGTCTCCGATTTTTGGATGTTGATCTTCAACTTCCAGTCATCACAATAACGCTTAATCTTATCAAAGTCACACTGCAAGTTCAATCTGATATCTTCAATCTTCGGTCCCAATCTGTACGCAATCAAGTCGTCTGCGTACGCTATGGCATGAGAAAGAGACACTAAAAGATCAGTCGTGAAAATGCTGAAAAGTATCGGTGAATTAACCGCACCTTGTTGTAGACCTCTTAATAATTCGAAAATACCAAAAGAAGTAACATTGCCATTTTTCACAACGAACTTTCTATTGGTAAGCATGTTATAAAGCATGTACAGTAGTGGTTTGCCTACTCCAAGCCTGTCTAACTTGTAAAAGAGCGCTTCTAACCATACGGTATCGAAGGCCTTTTCCAAGTCAACCAGACAAGCACCCGTGCACTGTTTTTTAGATTTATTCCATTGTACATCTGATACCAGTTTAGACGCGGCATGTATGCAATCATGCCCCGCTCTGAAACCGAATTGATTATCAGAGATTATATTTTTGTCCTCTACCCACTTAGTCAGGGCTCTATTGACTACTTTTTCGAATACCTTTCTGATTGTCGGAAGGAGACTTATTGACCGCAGATTTGCCGGATTGGAGTTATCTTTGCCGGATTTTTGAATGGGCTGTACTTTTGCTGTTTTCCATAGCGCCGGATAATGTGCATTATTCAACGCATTGTTAAACAGTATAGTGAAAATGTCTATAGCTTCCGGAGGGAGATGTCGAAGCACAATATTTGGTATTCCATCTATTCCGGTAGATTTTTTCTTCCTCAGTGATTCGAAAATCGCTTGAAGATCTTCCTTGGAAATGAATGGGGGATTTTCCCTGTCATCAGCGAAGGCATTATATGCCAAATTTTCGTCATTGAACTCGGTGAAACTTCGGCTCTCTAATCACCATTGGTGGATATCATTTCGAAGGTAGAAATTATGGAAAAGGACACGATTTTCCAAGTCGCGGTTTGGGCCAATGCAAGCATTTGCCTTATGCACTTCCTGAAAAGTCGCTCCTATAACCTCAACCTTTTCCTGCGGATCTTCAATCACAAAAAAGTTTTCATCATCAGCGGCGTTTAGCGGATCTACCCCTGCTGTCAGAAGTATTCGTTCTGTTTCTGTAGTTCGTGGGATTTTAAGACATGGAAGATCGTTTTCATTGTTTCTGCGAAAAATTTTGTTAATTTGTGGGAACATACTCGGGTTGTTGGACTTAACCGCGCGAATTTTGTTGTTCCAATACGAATTGCGTTCAAAGGAATTCCGTGCTCATCGTGATCGCGGAGTACTCGCGATTATTCGGGCTAAGGTTAGGTTAGTCTACTTAAGGTGCCTTTTTGGATTAATGTTCTCTTATACAGAAAAGGTTGGATATAAAAAGATCTTGTGCTGTGCTCTCTGCTGATGTTACTAACTAAGTTACATTACATATGTTTTCGTGGATCAATACATAATCGGTTAAGAGAACAGAACACAAAGTTAATGAGCAAATAAAAAAATTAATATTTTTTTCGAAATAATTCGTAATTTTTGGCAAATATTTTTCGACTGGCTTTTGAGTATTTCTAACTGTTTTTCTAATCTGAATACTAGTGAAAATCAATATCAACACTGTTCAATTAGTGAGGACTTAACTAACTTTTACGCAATTAATCCACTCCACGAATAAACAAAAATAATGAATGTATTTTGAAAACGCTTTCGTAGGTGTTTATTTCAGCATTTCTACGAAAGACAATTATTTATGCAAATATATCGTGGATATTAAGAGGGCGTTGCCTCAGTCATAAGCTTTAAATACGATTATAGTCCATCGAGATAAATCGTTTACTTAAAAATAGATACTCTACCGCGTGTTCATATCTATTTTCATTGCTATTGTCTTGTTTGTATCAAACTGAAGTATGCCAAAAGTATCTCATTAATCACTTTATTTTTAAAGTGAATGCAAATTTCCGATTCCCACATTGTTTGAGCAGTACTGAAATTTGTAGAGTCACCTACGCAACTGAGAAGGCGTAGGAAATTTATATTCGTACGCAGTCAAAGACTTAAACACTCGTGGCAAAAATGGAGGCACGCTGAATTTCTATTTTGATTATGATTTTAATAAAAAACATACTATGGACTACCAGCTGAAAATGTCGTTTTTTTCAAAAATCAATGCTTTACTGAGGAAAAATAGATATAAATTCAATATTAAAAGTATTGTCCATCGCTAGCCACACACTTTTCCCATTTTTCTGGCAATTCATGAATACCCGTTCTGAAAAAATCGACCGGTTTGGCCGCAATCCACGAATCGATCCATTTTTTGACATCATCGAAATGACGGAAGTGCTGGTCAGCCAGGCCATGTTACATCGATCGGAAGAGATAGTAATCGGATGGCGCAAGGTCTGGACTATACGGCGGGTGGGGTAAGACATCCCATTTGAGCGTTTCAAGGTAAGTTTTGACGACATTTGCAACATTTGGCCGAGCTTTGTCATGTTGCAAAATAACTTTATCGTATCTTGCGACCGTTTCTGGCCGTTTTTCCTTCAGTGCTCGATGTTGAGGTATGTCCGGGGTATCCATACGTTGCCCGACGTTTTGGATTATCGTAATGTACCCATTTTTCATCACCAGTGACGATTCGATGCAAAAAAGACTTCTTTTTTTGGCGTTCAAGCAGCATTTCGGACATGCAAAATCGGTATTCGACGTCTCGTGGCTTCAATTCATACGGCACCCAATGTCCTACCTTTCGGATCATTCCCATTGCTTTCAAACGATCGGAAATGGTTTGCTAAGCGACGCCAAGTGATTCTGCAAGTTCTTCTTGCGTTTGTGACGGATCTTGATCGAGCAATGCCTTCAATTCATGGTCTTCAAACTTTTTCACCTGGCCGGGGCGTTCTTTGTCTTCGGTGTTGAAATCACCATCTTTGAACCGCTTAAACCACCGCTGACACATTATAACGTCTAAAGTATAGCCCGGGTAAGCTTGGGTAAGCAATTGATGCGCTTCGGTTGCTTTTTTCTTTAAATGAAAGAAGCATATTTAAACTTCCCGAAAATGTTATTTTGATGGCACGAACGTAGACATGAAAAAAATAGACAATGACATGAAGTTTCTAATGTGACAGCTGTCAAAATTCACCTTAGAGTTATAGATATAAAGTTGTCTGCAATAACGACATTTTCAACCGGTAGTCCAATAAAAATTATAGAAATCCGGATAAGGGATAGAAAAACCGACGACATTTTAAAGGTTCCGTACACACATGGCGCAAACGGAAACCTTATTACACTGTCCGTCTGTCTGTCAGTCATAAGGGCTGCATTTTCTAAGCCGTAATAGATTTGCACAAAATACGAACGAACGAATAATCTTAAATAATGTAGTGTTAAAAATAAATGCTGATCCCATTCACAAAAAATATTGTACGGTGGAACGGAGCCTTAGTGTGCATGTCCGAATTGCACTTGGCCATTTTTCTTCACTCAACGGATATGTGTCTGTTACTTTGAAGTTGTTGCGTCGGATTATTTAGCGTGTCCCGGATGGCAACTTTTCATCGCAGATCACGCAGAATGCGCAGAACATAAGTACGTCGATTGTACGCCGGAAAGAAATGATCGGAGATATATAAATAATAATCCCCAAGTTATTGTCAATTCTTATCGACATAGTCAAATATTAACGTATTTTTTTTTTAGCGCAATTCGAAGATATGACAAGGCATTGCCACATTCCAAGTTATATTATCCTTTTTAGCTTAGTTACCAAATCCTTTAATGGACGAGTTATTTCATATTTTGGTGATGATGTGAACTGATCCCAAAATTAGGTAATTTATCGCCATTTTTATGAGGTTACGCAAAAGATCGTACTGATGCACACAATCGGCAAACTCTTGACAATTTGCAAATGAATATAAGTTAAGCTCAATATGTATCGACATCAATTGAAGGATGTCATACTCCATCCATTAGGAACCACAAAATTGTTAGAGTAAAAATGAACAATAGCTCCACCAGGAAAAATTGTTAGTTTAGTTGTTTAGTTCGGCGGAGTTCTTCAATTTGTTTCTATTGTTTGTTTAAGATGTCATCCTGTTATAATAGCTTCCCTATCCCATCGCCACGTCCGAAGCCTTCATTGGCTTATTGGTATAGACCTTGTTTTTGTGGCAGATCAGAAAGAAAGAAGTTCAAGGATGAGAAATTGCTCGGAAACTTTGTGTGTTGCATCGTCTGGGTAGCAAGTGACTCAGTCTTAATGGAACCAGGCATCCACTTTTGGTCCTAAGAGCTTCATTTCTATTCACAGAATGAGCATAACGAGCCTTCACCAAGCTCACTCTTCGAGAACACAAAATTTAAACCAAACTTCTTCGGGCCAAATGCGATGCAAAAGAAAAATTCTACGCTTACAGATTTTGGGTAACAAGGTTTAGCTTCACTATAGATTGAACCTTCACCTTACTTCCGACTCCAGGTCAACATCTTTTCGTCAGATCAGCCAGAAAACGATCCGAAAACAAAAACAATTTTGTATGCGGACGACTCCATAATATACACAGTATCGCTTTCACCAAAAATTACAGCGCGAAGGATTTTGGGCCCACGTAAGGACGCTGTTTGTTTACTACTCAAAGTGAGGACGCAAAGTCAAGAGCGGAACTTATATACACTCAGTACACCAGCTACGTCAACCAGACGAAGATGCCAAATTGCAATACGCAGCCGCGAAATTAAAATAATCATCCTGGAAAATACGCAAATTTAATGCCCATGCAACAACGCTAAGAAAAAGGCCAACTTTACCCTTCATACTTCGTTCATGTACAGGAGACTGGCGGATACGCAGAAATATTTCAGCAGCATGAAGCTGTATGAAGATGCAAGTCTGTAGGCAATCATTTTGTACATCCTAGAGTTTTACGGGACGATACTGGACAAACTAAATATCCATCCATCAACTAGAGATTCAACGACACCGCAAATTGATATGAAACATCGTTCTACGAAAAAGCAGACAGACCGTTTTACAAAGATTAAGACTCTGTAATTAGTTTTAAAATCTTAATTTTTCAATTTATTTTTTTTTTTTTTTTCAAATTTTCAAAATGTTATAGAGTCAACGTTTTGATTCGTCTGTAAAAAAAAAGGCCTTAGTTTATTTTAATTCATAATTGCAAATGTCTAAGACAATAAACACAAATTTTATAATATAAAAAAAAGGTTAAAGAACTTACAACATTAATAGAAGTAATAAAAATATTTTCTCGAATCAGTAAAGCCTCAGAAGATTTTTTCCCGGCAGCTGTAGTCTTTGCATTTTTTTGTTTAACATTACTGAATTCACTTGAATTGGGTGAGCAGTGAATTCACATCAAATCAGTTGAATTCTTTGAGTTCAACAGCAGCAATTTGAGTTCTTTTGATCTTGATTTTTTAGTGGGCTGATGATGAACAAAATATTCCGAGATCTATGTTTTTTTGAAGGCGCGTCAAATTATATTACTCGGACTACATGAGCAGAATAAAGTTTGAATGAAGCGTAACGTAAACGCTATTTATGTATATAATATTTTTACATGCATGGGTATGATGACCTCATATATCACAACGTAACAAGTGACGCGATTCAATCTACTTAAAGCAGGAATCTATACTATACAGGGCTACACAGAGCCCTGCGATAAGATTGGATCAAGTCACCCCTAGATGATCTGAGCTACACTAGAAAGACGAACAGAGGGACATCCCAATGAGGAGTCCTTTCACTACTCCTATGGATCTGTGGCCATCCTGGATGGTTTTTAAAGGATTCGTAAAAGGGACCCCATACTCTAGAACCACTGAGCTACGGACAAAAGAATGAGGAAGATAAGCCGAAGAATTGAAAGAATTTGGAGTTTTCCGCTAACATTCATGATCTCCAAAAAAATGAGCTTAAAGCTTACAGTATACAGGGACAAGAACATTTTTTTCAATCAAAAAATAAGCTTCCAAATCTGCAAAGGACCCGTTCCTTAAGACTCTTCCCTTTGCAAGTTCAGTGTCATCTTCGAAAGTGCACTTAAGTTTTGCTAAAAACATTGTTGCCATTATTAGCAGAACTTGGTATTCTAGGGACTTTGTTTTTCCCGTCCTTGAGGTTATCCAGCGATGATTTATCCTTGCGCAGTCTATGGTATTTGTGGAAGTCGATTGCAACTTATTAATTTGCATTCCCTTGAGCATCGCCGTATCACTGTCAATATTCTTTTGATTGAATTTCATTCATGTAACCGCCACCCACAGGCTACGTACACAATCGCCTTTGTTTAGGCCATTGTCTAATTAACTAATTGATAAGACAAATCAGTGCTTTCACTTAATTGGCAAATATTTACCAAATAAGACTTTAATTGATTCATTTATAGTACATCAGCATAATCGTCGTTCTAGATATTTACACGCACCACAAAATAAACAAAATTCAAAGCACAAGGCCAACATCAACGTTTGTTTGTTTTGCTTAAAAAGCCTTGCAATTTTAGTGACACTCATGCACTACTTTATCGGCCAAGTGTCCATTTGCATTCGAGCATTAAACATAATGCAGCAGATTCGTTGAGATACAATTTTGATGAAACCAAATGCATTTCCGTACACAAGCTCCATGGGAACACGATCCTAATTCATTGCTGTTCTCGTGTGTCCAGGTAGTACTACTAAAAGAACCTCGCACACACCCATCATCCTCATCCAAAGGAGTGCATCCTGACGTTGAAAGATTAAATACATCAGTGCATTAGACAATTTATTTTTCACACCTCAGTGCTCAGTGTTGTGGCCTTAAAAAAAAAAAGAAAAAAGGTGAGCTGCTAAGACAGGCGAACACTGAACACAGGTCGAAAGCTTTTTAAGCAAACGAGGGAAGAAAAAGCGAAGCGGTAAGACAAGGGAAGGATACAATGCGTTAGTGCTGTGCAAAGTACACATTCGCAAAAGGAGGATAATGGCATTTGTGATGGATGCAGACGTGTGCTGAGCTTTATTAAAAGGAAGAACGTCAAAACGTTTGTGAGATTTGATATTCGAAACAAAATTTCCTTCTTTGCTATTTGTGCTTTAAAATGAAGACACAAGTATGTGATGTGGTGAGCCTCATGCAAATGGGGGCCTCAGATTCAATTAAATGTAATGGCTGGCTTTAGTTTTGCTGCAATACCATCGCACTGATTGAAAAGGATCTTTGAGCCTTGTTTTCAGCGTGTTTTTTTCAATTTGAAAAGCATTGTGAATGTCTTTGCTTTGGGTGGTTTTTATATTAATACATTAAGCTCTTATTCAGAAGCTACTGTCAGCTTTTTAACTTGAGTACTAACTGAGCTTATCCTCCTTGATTGTTGACGCTACGAAGGAAATAAAACGAAGAAAAATCCAGCTCAATGATCTCTAGAAACTTCAAAAGGAATGCAGAATCTTGGAGTGAGAGTTAAAGACCGGGGACGTTAACTGGCCGAGATATTAGAAATGCTTGCCAATTCATCCGTGACATTATAGCTTTTAGTTGTTACAGATCAAAATGCAAATGGCACTCAGATCCTTTCCGCTCACGTTAAGTAGAAACGGCCAAGTGCGAGTCAAAAACTTTCTACCATCCAATATTTATTTTATTATTTGTTGTTATAGCGTTCATAGTAGTTCATGTGAAAATTATCACAATGCAGTGGATGCAGAACGAAGACTATGAACCTGTTTCTGGCTGCAAGTCAACGATTATGACGTAATCGTCATTACGGAAACGGTTTTATCCTGGAATTTTGTCTGCTGAAATTTTTGATAGCTCATTGTACAATGTTTTTCGCCTACTGATGTACTAATGCCGATGAACGTGGTGGAGGTGTGCTTGTAGCTGTTCGCTCAAATTTGTCCTTTAAACAAGTTACACTGCCGATTTTAGATTTTGAGCAAATTTGCATTGCTGTTGAAACTGGACGTACGTGTATTAAATTTATTGGGACCTATATTCCATACGGAAGTAAAATAGAGACTTATGAGAAAGGTATAGATAATTTTGAATTTTTATATGACAATTGTAATGAAACTGAAATGATTTGTATTCTTGGTGATTTTAACATTGGTAATGTAAATTGGTCTTGGTCCGATGACGATAAAATGCTTATTCCTAATAACGTAAAAAAAGATTATGAATTAGCTATTATCGACTGCCTGTTTTCTCTCAATCTTTGCCAAATCAATTTAATTATGAATTCTCAAAATAGAATATTAGATCTTGTATTTACTAATTTTAATGAAGTGATAACATACGTTTCTGAAGCACCCTTTCCTCTTTTAAATGATTCGATTTATCATAAACAATTGTTAATCGAAATTGAACTTTACGATTATTTGAGTGAAAAATCTAGTTTTTCCCGGTCATTAAATTTCTTGAAGAGTAATTTTACTGGATTGAATTCGTTTTTTAATTCAATTGATTGGGATATGGAATTTGAAAATCTTTGCTTACGTGATATGTACAATCTTTTTATTTTATTTCCAAAATTAATATTGGTTTCTCCAAGTTTGTTCCATCCTCTTTTAAGAAGAATAATTCCAAGCCCCTGTGGTACAATAGGAATCTCCTTCACTTAAAAAACTCTTAAGAATAAGGCCTATAAGCGTTTTAAACTTACAGGAAATGAATCGGATAAAGCCCTTTTCTGCAAACTTCGGAGGGACTTCGCAGTTCTAAGTAAGTTTTTACATAAAAATTATGTTCATACTATTGAAAATAAGCTTAAACATGATTCAAAATCCTTTTGGTCTTTCATTAACCAAAAGCGATGTTCAAATGGGCTACCAAAATAAATGTTTTACAAAAATTCGATATCTTCAATGTTCAAGATTCAGTAGAACTGTTTGCCAAATTCTTTGAGTCTGTTTTTTGTCCTTCTGTTGTACCTACATATGTAGAGCCATTCTCAGAATCCAAAATCGACATTGGTAAATTAAAATTGGATAGGCATGACATTAAATCTGCTTTGAATTACCTCAAAGCTAATCCAAAACCAGGCGCTGATGGTATTCCTCCAATAGTGCTTAAAAATTGTTGCATGTCCTTATGTTTGCTGTTGCTCAAAATATTTAAAACATCGCTCATCTGGGGTATTTTTCTCGATGATTGGAAGACTTCTTTTTTGGTACCCATCTACAAATCTGGTCCGAAAAATAATGTAGAAAACTACAGAGGAATTTGTAAATAATCTGCTTTACCAAAGCTCTTTGAAAATATTGTAAAGGAGAAATTAGTTTTTCACATTAAAGAGCATATATCTGAGTTCCAGCATGGTTTTGTCTCTGGACGTTCAACTACATCTAATTTAACTCATTTTACATCATATGTAATAAATGCTGTTGAAAAAGGTTGTCAAGTTGATGCCATCTATACAGACTTCAGTAAAGCTTTCGATTCTGTGAATCATAAGTTACTACAGAAAAAATTGGAAACTTTTGGTTTCCACTCATCAATTTTGAATTGGATTTATCATTTTTAATCGGGAGGGTACTCAGAGTCAGCGTGGATAAGCATTGTTCAAGGCCTATCCTTTGTACTTCGGGAGTTCCGCAAGGAAGTCACCTGGGTCCTTTACTTTTTATAATTTTCATTAATGATATCGTAAAATATCTTGAATTCTGTCATTCTGAAACTGTTTTTGAAAATAAGAAGTCAAGACGACTGTATGAAAATGCAGAAGGATCTTGAGCATTTATTTAAATGGTGTGTCAAAAATTGCTTGAATTTAAATGTTCAAAAATGTTTCACAATCTCTTTTTCGAGAGTTCCAATACAGCTCTCTTATACTTACTGTGTAGGACTCACACCATTATAAAGAGTAGACAAAATAAAGGACCTCGGTGTCATTATTGATAATAAGCTTATGTTTGTTCATCACTTGGAATACAAAGTAGCGAAAGCTAACTCGTTAGTTGGGTTTATTAAGAGAAACTCAAAGGAGTTTTCTGACCCACATACTCTATTATCCCTTTTTATTGCACTTGTTAGGTCGATACTTGAATATGCGGACATTATTTGGAGTCCAATTTATAAATTCCATTCAGATCGGCTTGAAAGAGTGCAAAGGCGCTTCACTAAATATATATTTTTTAAAATGCGTTGGAATTTTGAGCCATCTTACAAAGCCAGATGCCAATTGCTTGGCATATTGAGTCTAAGTGCAAGAAGGCGTTGCCACGAAATCATATTTATAAGAGATATTTTATGTAACCGGATCAAAAGTCCCCTACTTTTATCCATGCTCCCTATTTATGCACCGGAACGGCCATTAAGAGAAGGACATCCTTTTTTTCTTTCAAACGCGGCATAGAACAAGCTATGGTCAGAATGAACCAATTTCTAGAGCTCTTAAGTCCTTTAATGAAGTTTGTAGATTTGTTGATTTTCACATCTCAAGAGAGTGCTTCAAAAACATTGTGTTTTGCCTTTTAGGAAATTAAATTCCTGATATTTTATTAGTAACTTTAATAATTAATGTCAATAGTCAAATAATTTACCAAATTTGTAATCTGTTAGGCTTAAGCTGGTTGATGAAATAAATAAATAAAAAAAAAAAAAGAAAAAAATTGCAAGTATCTACCTATTAATGTTTAAGAGATAAAGCCATATGGCAAACGTACGGACGAACGCACAGATGAAGGGACGAACGGACAAACCCGTGCACAGGCTCATGGACAAACGCACGCACAGACGCATGGACGAGCGGACGAATGGACGAACGGACGAACGGACGAACGGACGAACGGACGAACGGACGAACGGACGAACGGACGAACGGACGAACGGACGAACGGACGAACGGACGAACGGACGAACGGACGAACAGGCGAACAGACGAACAGACGAGCAGACGAACGGCCGAAAGGACGAATGAACGAACAGGCGAACAGATGAACAGACGAACAGACGACCGGATGAATGATTTTTACCGAAGGTTCGATCTTGACTGTTTTCGTAAACAAATTGGCTGGCAACATATGAGAGAGGGATATAGAGTTCATGTATCTCAAGCTAGGACGGTTGTTCTGCGAGTGAAATGCATTATTTTAGTCCCTTACTGCTAATGTTTTATTATCCCGAAAGATCACCACACTACTTCGAAATCATTGAATGTTTCTTAGAAACATTTTCGAGTTATTGAATTTAATTTTAATTTTCATTATGCAACTCAACTCGTTCCAATTAGTCCTTAAAGCTTGCCTGCCTCAATTTAAACGGCTTGAGGACCAATTAATTCGTTAAGCCTTTGTCCATTTATCTTCATTTGAAGGCACATGATAGCACGTTCAACTTAATATTCAAATTCTTATTGCATCTGCATTAAAGGCTTTTCCTGCTTTAGTGCTGTGGACGTCATGTGTAGCATGCCGGACTTATGCAATGAATCATGCAGCATGAACACATTGATTCTAATTAAGATATGGCTTCTTGCGAATCTCGTGAGGAACATGAGCCCCGTCGTATGCTTCTGAACTTTATCTGCAATGTGTTTTTCAAAAACAAAAAAAGCAAACAAAATTTTCGCATTATCCTTATTCATAAATCACAGCATGGAGCTTCTGCATTTAAGTTTAATGGTTTAATATGATGTGTCAACCTCAGAAGGATTTCTTTTTTGGAAAATTCTGTACCCTTTTTGTTTACCAAGTCCAATTTTCATATACTTGTACGGATGGCTGATGCGACGTTTGTACACCCTGTGGTTCAAGGAAAGAAAAAGATATACAGAGACTCCATCCATTGGACATCAATGTTTTAAACAGTATCAGTATGGTACAGGACATGGCTTTTCTAATTAAGTATTCACCAAAGCCATAACAAAAGCTAGGAGCAACTTTCATCCTGGTCCTTTGCATTCTCCTCCTACCAGATGAACATAAATGTGTTCTCTCGAAAGAACAGCATCTATCCTCATTTTTGTCGGTCTTTTGGCAAGCACTGTTCTGTTTTTTTCCTGCAGTCACGACCAGCCCGAGAAATGACACACAAATTATCATACGGGGCTCGGAAAAAGTATCTTAAATCATAATTTGCATGGCATGTTCAACAGATAGGAGGCATGCACATTTTACTGCCCTTGCTTTAGTGTCCCATCAAGGACAATGGTACGCTTAAAGTTTTCAAGTTTCTTGCAAGTTTTATGGACGGTCGTTTGCTGAAGGAGCATCAGAGAGTGCAGCTCAAAGGAAGGATGTTGAAGGATGGAATTAGGGTCAAGGACTAGGAATCAATAAGTCCAGCGAAGAGGCAGACATAGAAGATGGGGATGTATTTGACCGAGGGTTAGAGAAAATATCTCAATAAGTACAGTACCGGACAGATGTACGAGAAATGTTTTTCTAAGGAGCTAAGTTTCAAAAGTCTCTGTAGTTTATCATCCTTATGGACCACGTTAACAGATTGCAAGGAACCCAAAAAGCCAATTTTTGGAGATTTAATATTTTGAAATTGAAGAAAAAAAACCATTCCTATCATTATCCCAAGAAGATTGCCATTCTGACAATATTAAGAACTCAAATTATCCTTGCAGCTCACATATCCTTTGAACATTATACCGACGACAAACATAATACCCATTTAAAGTTGAACTTCCCGTCGAGACTGTACTTCGGGGCACGAGTGTATTGTCTACTTCCGAAGCAGTTTGTGAAACATAAGCACTTTGCAGGAGTAAAGCTTTTAAATTGCCACGAAAAATTATGGTCGGAAGGACATTGATTAGGTTTGAGGGTAAGACCAGGAGTAAGAAAATGAGTTTACTAAAGCCACCTTCATAGCTTTAACTCAGGAATGTTTTATTTTGTTTCGTTGTTGACGGAAAAACGAAGGAGAGGATCTTATCCTTGAACAAAAAAATGTAATAATAAGGACGATGAAAGTTGGAGAACTTAGACTGGAAGGCATCGCAAGGAGAACAGACTATTGTGATGGAAGTTTATGAGTAACCCACAGTCAACTGGTTCCTTAACCGTGCGCCGTGTGTGGATAAAGTTTGCATACCAGTTTATATTTACGGAATAAGTATTCCTTTTTTGTAATTCAAAATTTAAGTGTTGGAAAAAGAAGCGAATAAACATCTCAATAAAGTTATTTAATGATTAATCAAATGAACTATAAATAGCGCTAAAAATAAGAAAATATTAAAATTTATCGAGGATACTTTAAGCTGTCGGTGTACAGTAAGCTTTCCATATCTATTTGTCCGACTGACAGACATTTAGCGTAAGAGAATTTATTAATTTTTGCGGAATGCTTATTTTGGCCCAAATTTCCCGGCAGACCTACTCCGACTACCAAAATCCATGGCTTCCAAAAGCCTCAATGAGAGAAGTTAGTAAAATTGGTAAAACATCTTAATTCATTAATTTGTAGAGAGAATAACCGACGATGGTCGTGTTTCGTATGGCTCACCAGTCCCATGGCCCTCCATTTAAATGAAACAGTCGTGGAGTCTAAATGCCCTGCGTCAATACTCGAACCCAAGTCTAACTTGTGGTTTAAAGAAGAAAACGTTGCTTGAAATATAGTTATGCCATGATATCTCAGAAGCTGAAAAGATGGAAATCACGTTCTGATTACATTGTCAACCTTTGCTCCCAAAAATATGCGTACTCCATCGCGTTGAAGTTGGCTCTGTTTTTCTGACTTTTACAGACATGGTATGATAGTAAAAACGTTTAACAAGAATTGGCGAAAATAAAGACCTTTCTGGCACTCCATCATTTAGAGCGACGCGAACACAACTTGCAGAGATCTGTTTCGAATTTAACTTTTATAAATGCTTAATGGGGATCTGTGTTGGGCTCATTCGAAAACATTGGAAATCTTTCTGGCAAAGGCTCTTGCATCTCCGTAACCCGCAATAAATCTCCAGTTGAACGTCAGCCTTAAAAACAATAAGGACTGTCGCTTATGAGTTTACGATTTTCTTAGATTTTAGCGAATTCCTCGTAAGTATTTATTTTTTAGAAATTTGAAAAGCTGTCTAAGTAGTGCCTTGAATTAAGAAGTTATTCCACAGCATGAGATAATTTGAAAAAGTCTTCACAGGTTTTTTTGTTTATAAATTTCGACGTTGGAATTTTTTCTTCTTTTACTTACGGTGATCAAATTTATAAATAATAGCTTTAGACTTTAAGAAAGAACGTAAACTATCACGGGGCATTCAAAAATATTGTTTAAGTGTTTTTAGGGTTCCGTTAAAAATAAAAATGTGCCCCTGTACAAAAAAAAAATATTTTTTTTAATATCAACTCATTTAACGCCTTAAAAAGGGCAGTGAAAATGATGGCATGAAAAATTCAGCATTCATTTAAAAAGCAACTCAATTCTACGTAAAAATGTGGGCAATCAACCCGTTTCATGGAGCAGCATTGAAACCAAATACATATGATTTGCAAACACACACATGCAACAGAAGAGTGAAAAGTAATAACCTCTTGAGTGCGAGGATATTATAAAAAAAAAACGGCCAAGTGCGAGTCAGACTCACGCAACGAAAGGTTCCGTACAAATTTGTAGGCATTTCAATTTTAATTTATTTAAAATAAGCGGTTTGTACATTAAAATCTTATTTTTTATAGTATGAGGAACTATTTGAATAGATCAAGCATGTTTCATTATTAAATATAATTTCAAAATGCATTTAGCTTTAAATTTAATAATGATTAAGAGTTTTTTTTTTGTAATTTAGTTACAACTACGTTTTCAACTAAATCTTAGTTTTAAGTAGTAGTTTATTAATTCAATAATATTTAGTTTTTGTCATCTAATTTAAATCCAATCTAAAAATTTACTCTAATTGTATTTTAATAATTTTAATTTCACTTTTATTTTTATTTAAATTTCAATTTCGCTGCAAGGAAAATTGTTTATATATAACAGTTTTGAAGAAGAAGTTTCGAAGAATGCCGGGAACAACGCAAGTCTGTGAAACGGGGAACTATTTGTTTAAAAGTTCGCAAAGAGCGAGTGAACTGCAGTTTATAAGACAAGTGAGCTGGAGATTTATTTTGTATAATGTTATGTAGGAAAATACATTTTCTTGCGTTTATGCCTAGAATACTTCTAGAGGTTTCATTTTTATAAGCATCCCTACAAAGACCATTGCTACAACGAGCTGAGTCATCAAAAGCAACTTGCCGTTTTTATTGTGATAACGCGTAAAGTAACTTTTACTACCTCGGTATACGATATGATGGGATTCACAAGAGTTCAAAGAGATTACTTATTAGACCAGACAGATAAAGTCGAACACCATCAACATACAAATGGATGGACAAATACTTGCACACTATTGGAAGGTCCTTTATAAAAATACAAAACAAGATACGATATCGAATATCGATCCTTTAGGTACTCCTTTTAAAAGAGATTTAAGTGCGGAGTGACTATCCCCAACTACAACTCTTGGAGTTCTGTCCGAAAGAAAGCTTTTTAATAAGTTTAACAGCCCTCCAAACAATTTATATAGTTGCCAGCCCTTTAGGTTTTGATTACCTTGCGAGTATCAAGGCATACTACACTTTTTTCTTATTTTAAATTCCTGAAGCCTTCTTTTTGGCGCTAAATTGAGTTGCGATTTAAAAAAAAATAAAAATAAAATAAAGTGATGTTTATACAAATTTACAGATTTCGGATTTTTTTTCTTTACTTGTGCTAAAAAAACATTGCTTCTTTCCACAATTTCATGATTTTTAATCAACGGGAAGTATAACATCGGATTTGATTCCACTTTGCGGCATAAAACGATAATTTTATAAACTTTGTCAAGTATGAAGAAGTTTGATACATACGCGTTCCTGAGAAAAGGGTAGTAACAGATAAACGGACAACAAAATGATCATGTAAGGGTTCCGTTTTTCTTTTTGAGGAACGGAACCTGAGAAATTAGAAAATTAAGAAATTGATTTACTCCTTAAATAAAATGTGTGATGATTTGAGAAAGATAAAATTAAAGTAATAAAATGTTGCGTACTGTACGGAGATGCGGAACCCTTCTTGTTGGAGTTAAAATCGTAATCGGAAGCTATTCTTTTCTAGAAAACTGAAATTAGCTCAATTTTAGCTCAGCGCTTGGTGCAATCCTTGAAACATGCTCTTTTATCGACAAGAGTCGAATTCGACTTTCTCATAATCTCCCTTTAGAGCAGTTTCTTGAGTGAATCAGACAGGGAGCCAGTTCCTTTTGGTGTCTACATAAAGTGAAATGAAGCCAACTGAGTTATAGATTTGGACACTTATCACCTAGGAAATTAAGAAAAACAAAAAGGGACGTAAGTGAATGTGTATCATCTGCCATCCCTACTTCATGTAGTTTCCAGTACTTTGAACAAAAGAATCCTTTCTGTTCACAGATACATTTTAATTCAATGATGCCACAAAGTGTTGCTTAATCAATTAATTATTCTCTTCATAAATCCTTAAGAACCGACAAAAAAAAAACATTTATCCACTCGTCCTCATCCACCATCATTTTTACAATTAAACTCAATTATTATTTTTAATTAATACAACACATGAGTACCATACTGGCGAAGGCAAAAGGCATAAAACAGTCTTTCAAAAAAAAAAAAAAAAACATAAAACCGAGTTGTAATTAACGAATGAATGCAAATGGCAAACAATCGAAATGTTTGTACTACGAAAAGGAGATTTCAAAAGCAGAAACCATTTTCCTCGTTGTCCACAATAAGCAACCAACAACATTAAGAGGAATCCGGTTATTATACATATTTTTATTTGTTTAACATTGAATGTAACTTTGCATTCGGTACTTACTTGTCTTCGGACGTAATCTACCAGGCCCTCCATGCAAGGCTCCATGCAGAACGAATGCTGACATGGCAACAATTTTGGATTACGATATCGATCCAGGCATACGCAACACGTTAAAAGTTGTTCGAATTGTTCCATTTTTCACTGGAAATAAAAAAAATTGTAAATTATGATATTTTCCCCAACGTTAATTGAAATTTCAATGTAAACAATAAACGCTGAAATGAAATGTAAAACAAAGGGTTCGAGGTACGTTATAATGTCATTTATCATAAAATTTATATCCATATTGGATCAAGGTTTTGAAAAGATTGCAAACTCCCAATCGGGTGGTATGTATTGTTATTACATATCCAGCCCCCAAGAGGTTAATCACAGTCGGATTATTGATGGATGTGCGTTGCTCAAATCGAGGCTTGATTCTGCTTTTAACTTTTATCAAAGGATACACCATCCATTTAATTTACTTATCGGGCTGCGTCTACTCGAGTCAATGAAACCCTCATCAATGATGTGTGTACGAAACCACAAAATCATTCTAAATAGAAATCATTTAGTTATCTATCGAGAATCATTAAGGATTTCCTTCATTTCACAAGCACAACACCGTAAGCGGATAACGTGGCACCACATATACATGTTCCCTTTGGGAACAATAAGACTAAAGAAGTCTCCAATCAGATAGAAAGGAGATTATGCATGCGAAACATTAATTCAATACACATTTACCATTTCCAGTGATGTTGCTGCCTTACATACAAAAGGATATCTTTGGATGTCGTCGATGCTCTCTCTGGTCTCTGTCTTTGATGGAAAATGCCACGTCAACAAAGTGTAACCATTTGAAATTGAATTTGCTTCGGTAAGAAAGTCGGAACGTAACAGGCTTTGTGCTACTGTATCTCTATAAATTAATTTGAAAATTTACTTCCATTGCTATTTTGTTGGTTGATGGCAGCAGACGGACCAGCGCTCATCCTTCGTCAGGCTTTAAGTCAGTTTGAATATCCGTAAGACAATCATTATTGGAGGCTTAGAGCGTAGAGAAAATTCCGTTTTAATAATAATGGTTACACGTTTCTCAAAAGAAACTTTTTTCAACAAGATTTTCGGTCGATCCGGCAAAAGACCACATAAGCAAATGGACAGTGCAGCCGACAAGTGTCAATGTTTATGTACATTTTTGTGCTCTATAAAAACAAAGCTGGAAAACTTTTTCTACACAGATGGCGTTTTAGGTTGTGATAATTTCATTTGATAGCTCTACCATCTTTGATAAAACACATATCTCGGAGCAGTTTAAAGAATGCCTTTGGTCTTTGGGTGTTTCTTTTTTTAGGAAAAGGCTCTGGAGCACTCAGTTTCAACATTACAAGTCATTTCTGAATGGGAATGGGACAACAATTATTGTTTTGGACGTCTTCAATAGATTAATTTTTGTGAGACGAGTGAACAAATTGCAGTCTGTAGGAGATTTGCGTTAATGGGTTACTGTAGCAGCTCTTTTTGGACCCAGAACAAAGACATATTCTTTCTTTCCCGCGTAACATTTTACGCAAAAATGACAAGATTTAGAGCGACAGATTATTAACGACTCCAGCTGGCTTTAGAAGCTTTTCAACGAGAATTGTCTCTTCGGAAGCTCCTTCCTGGAACTGTGAGACCTAACGCCACAGACTTTAACATTTTATTTTCATTAAATTTCAAGAAGATCTTTTATTCAAGGGATCAGCTTTCATGAAACAGAATTATGGGTTGAATCTACATTAAATCTTGGTAAGACAGCAGCTACAATTATTTAAGCTGATTATGAAAACAACAAGTAACAATAAATTGTTCTTAAAATATGTGTCCTTATGAGACTGAATATTCCTCTGTGGCAGAGTGAAATTTTCATTGTTATGTTAACTTTCCACGAACATGCATACAGATATTTTCAGTGGATGTTTCACTTTTACAATAGTAGAAACAAATCTTGTTTTCCAGCAGTACTTTGACATATTTTCATATGCACTGAGTCATAAAAAAAGGCGTACTGACTTTTTCCATTAGGTACGTGTCGTAAGTTTATTCTTATGGGTTTGTTTTCATTTGATTATTGTGCAAGCAAGTGAAGTGTGCCGTTTTGACGCTAATGTCATTGGAAACAGGACGACATTACTTTAATGTAACTTTAAGCTGCAGACTCCTTCCACCGGTGTCAGGGCTTAGGTCGCTTCAGAATAACTTGGCAGATATTTGGTATTTGAAAGCCTACGAATTCACCAAACAGCAGTTGAGCCTCTCACCAACTCCGGAACGTTAGTCGGACAGCTGTGAATGCTCAAATGGTGTCGATGGGGGGCAAATTGCCTGAGAGCAAGAAAACCCGCTCGCGTACCCAGACTAGCAGTACAGTATAGGTGATGCCGAATGGATTAGCCCGATGCCAAGTGGGGTTGAGTTCTTTTCCGCGTTAAGTCTGCGCTCTGTGGAAGGTAATAGGACTACCGGTTGAAAATGTCGTTATTGCAGACAACTTCATATCTATTACTCTGAGGTGTATTTTGACCATGACAGCTGCCACATCAAGAACTTCATGTCATTGTATTATTATTAGTATTATTTCAGTCTAGGTTATTGGTCATAAGTGAAAGTATACAAGTTTTTGTAAAGCCGTAAAATGTCTTCATTCGTGCCACCAAAACAACATTTGCGGGAAGTTTTAATATGCTTCTTTCATTTAAAGAAAAAAGCAACCGAAGCGCATCAATTGCTCACCGAAGCTTACCCGGGCTATACTATAGACGTTAGAATGCGTCATCGGTGGTTTAAGCGGTTCAAAGATGGTGATTTCGACACCGAAGACAAAGAACGCCCCGGCCAGGTGAAAAAGTTTGAAGACCATGAATTCGAGGCATTGCTCGATCAAGATCCATCACAATCGCAAGAAGAACTTGCAAAATTACTTGGCGTCGCTCAGCAAACCATTTCCGATCGTTTGAAACCAATGGGAATGATCCGAAAGGTAGGACATTGGGTGCCGTATGAATTAAGGCCACGAGACGTCGAACGCCGAATTTGTCGAAAATGCTGCTTGAACGCCACAAAAAGAAGTCTTTTTTGCATCGAATCGTCACTGGTGATGAAAAATACGTCGGGCAACGTATGGATACCCCGGACATGCCTCAACACCGACGGCCGTTCAGAATATTCATGGCGTGAAGGTTATGCTGTGGATTTGGTGGGACCAGAAGGGTGTTGTGTATTATGTATTATGATCTGCTAAAACCGAATGAAACAATCAAAGGCGAGGTCTACCGACGACAATTGATGCGTTTGAGCCGAGCACTGAAGGAAAAAGGGCCAGAAACGGTCGCAAGATACGATAAAGTTATTTTGCAACATGACATTGCTCGGCCACGTATAGTTCAGACCTTGCGCCATCCGATTACTATCTCTTCCGATCGATGCAACATGGCCTGGCTGACCAGCACTTCCGTCATTTTGATGATGTCAAAAATGGAACGATTCGTGGATTGCGGCCAAACTGGTCGAATTTTTCAGAACGGGTATCCATGAATTGCCAGAAAAATGGGCAAATGTGTGTCTAGCGATGGGCAATACTTTGAATATTGTATTTATATCTATTTTTCCTCAATAAAGCATTGATTTTTGAAAAAAAAAAAAAATACATTTTAAACCGTTAGTCCTGTTAAGAATTTTAGCTACTATGTCAGCAACATCCTGGAGGAATATGTAGCTCCCTTCGCACCATTTATTGGATTAAACTTCTTCTTGTTGCAGAATAATGCACAACCACACTTCATCAGCTGCGTTATCTAGTATTTGGAAGAAGTGGAACTAGACGTGACATTCGGCGGCCTGAGATCCGCACTGATCGAGGCATGGGAAAATTTGGCCGAAATAGTCATCACCAATCTTACCCGAGTTGAATTTCAACTTAACAATTTCCTCGATGAGCCAATACCTACTACTAAAATACCGAGGAAATAATGTTTAATTTATGAATTTATATATTTTTTTTTCTCAATTCCCCTTTTTCGCTCCTATTTAAGGTACCGTGCCTCAAAACGAAAAACAAAACCATAATGGAATCAGGTCGTTGTCCATCTGTCTGTGACAATTTTTCACAGGGACACGTGAAGCTATCAATTTAAAATAAATACCAAATACTTATAGCTGTACAAAAAATAAGCTTCTAAATCGACGCGCTCAAAAGATATGGCTTTTTGCCGCAAATTTTGATACTAAAGATTGCTTCATGCAAACAACAGCCTGAAAATTCTGCGAGACTCGATTCTGGTAATGGACGTAATTTTTACTACACACACGTTTGTGTGGGACCTTCGTTGCGCTGGTTCTACTCCCACTTGGCCGTTTTTTTTTTTTTTTTTTTACATAAATAGTACAATAATAAAAAAAAAAACTTTTTTTAAATTACTTAAAGAAAAAGTTGAATGATGCATCATTTTTTTGTATCATCGTATCGTATCAAACTTTTATTCATCCACTTATCGACCACACTGTGGAGTTTTTTTCTATTATGTCCAACTAAACATGAAATTGGCAGACAGCGCCAAACTGCTCCGTAAAACATCAAAAAGTCTTTTCTCTCGTCAGCGCACCAGATTGGTTAGATGTCAACAAAAAATACGCACACGCATTTCATCCTTCCTTCTAACTCTTCGGCTTCGGCTTCGGCTTATCAATCGAAACCCAAGCAACACTAACAAAACAGACAGCGTACATTGTATCTTCTGGTCACGGCATGGTGGTTCATCAAAGACCTTCATCTACCCCTAAATAGATACGATGTTTCCACCCGCAAACCAACAACCAAACGGCTCCTCCACCCATTAGCATTAACAAACTTTTAGCGAGATTTTAATCATTTCTTGATTGTTGTTCGAAAATTTCATTTTAGCCGAGTGTCGAAAATGATGGCGCTCTGCTGCTGTGTGAAGGTTTAAGGCGGAGACGCCTGCCCAAACTTTACCCTTTAATTTGTGATACGTGCGTTGGGACGCGAGCACGTCTGCTCTGTCATTCATTAAAAAGCACCATTTCCGAAGCGAACGTTGAACACAGCCTTCAAAGAGGACTTTTACTCCGCATATCGTGGCGGCCTCCATACACTGTGCACACCGGGGAAAAGGTAAAATCGGCAATTTTACGAAATTTGTTTGCCGATGAAATCGTCAGCGGCAGCACCGGCTACATATCAGCTCCACATGCAGTCGTAATGAGTTGCTTGTAAATATTTGCCAGACGTGCATGTAAGCGCCAAAGGATGTGCCTTTATTGCGTGCTCTCCGTGTACTTTTTTTCGCCGCTGCTTAATTCGAAGAATATGTTTTGTATCTGAAGGAGAATACAGCAGAAGCTTATGGATAGGGGAAGACCGTTCGATTTCGTTGCGGATGAAGACAGCCGACTGACATGTTGATGCCGTCGATATCGTTGCGTGACAATAAATCCTGTCAAGGTAGGATCCAAGGGTGAACCAAGGCCAAGATGGGAGTGAGTGTGGAACCAGAAAACATGGCACAATGTAATTAATTTGAGTTAAGCGTGACCTTGTAAGGACGACATTTTAAGCAGACCTTACCATGGCTTTGAATTTTATGTTCGTTGGGTGCTGTGGCGAAGGACGTTGCAGGTTACGTTAGAAGGTGTTTCCCAGCTTGAGAGGTATCAAGTTGTCGGGAAAGTTTATTAAAAACATACAATGAAGCTGTTCAAGGATAAAAATGAGAAGATAAACATATACAGTCTGCTAAGGGATTTGTTTTCGGATAAGGGGGTTTTGATTTTTTTCGAAATCTTAAGGCAAAGCGTTTTGAAAGATTACCTGTTCCTGTTTAGCGACTATTTTATAGAAAAAAAATAGAATAAATCAGTCCGTTTTTAGATATTTTAAATTCACTTAATCACTCGTCCTTATTCACTTATTCACAACGCCTCGTCTGGTATTGGAAATCCGAGAGTCTTGCATCGAGACACAATAGACAAATTTGGGGCCTTTACTTTTTAAGGAAAATCTTTTTTCAAAAGCTTGGTCTCGGAAATAATTTAATTTTTCAACAAGATAACGTCAACAAACACACATCATTTATTAAAATGTCAGAAATAAATTTAAACACCCTGCAGGGTCCCCGAATCTTAACCTAATTGAGCATCTGTGGGATCACTTGGAAAAAAAAATCGTGAGCATAAAATATTCAACAAAATTGAAAATGATCTTAAATCGATCTTATTTGAGCTACGAAATACAATCACCTCGGAGACGAAGTCCAAGCTACTACTATCGATGAAAAACTGATTGCGGGAAGTCAATCAGAACAAAAGAGGTCCAACTAGTTACAAACACTCACTGTTTTTTTAAGCTAAGGTTGCTTTCTGAATTTTGTTTTCAAAAAAATCGGTTGAAAATTGAAATGGGCGTGGACATTTTTGGTATGGCTTTTCTTTACTGTGTTCTTTTTAATTTTTAGTTTTATTCAAATGTGAATTATTTGCATGCATTTTTTAAATTTTGTTCTTATTTTTTACCTTTAGCGAGTTGCAAAAATTTTCTTTTTCAATTTCAATAATTTTCAAAAAAATAAGCAAAAAATTATCTGATGCTTCAAACGGAAATTTACTTTGAACCCGAGTCTTCCTGTTTTCTAACGAAAACAAAATATTTGGGGCTTTGAAATATTATTAGACTGATAATGGTATCTCAGTTTTTTTCGGTTACTTTTGCAAATTTCGGCAATTGTCAGTTTTGTTTTGATTTCTGCCAAGTATAAATGTAGAATACGCATCGATAAGCCCATGGAACGAAATAACTCCTCACGATCACGGAATACTGGTTACTATTTTTAGACCAGACGTGTGTGATGAAAGCGAGTAGAAGTATTCTATTTATCCTTTTTGATCACTAGGATAAATGGAATACGGCGCCAGTTTCAAGATGAATCGTTGAATCCAGAGTTGCAGCAACTTAAATTTCTGCTGAAAAATGTGAAAACACTGCTGAAGCAACAGTTTACGAATTCGATTAAAAACTATTGGAAAAACGGGCGGAAACAATATTGAAGACCGATTCCATCACTTTGTTTCCAAAAATTAATCGAACCTTCAATCCTCGAAACTTTATCAGAATTCCAAAACTGAAAATTCCACTCTCTTCACAGTCGCTTTTTCTTCAGTCCGAGATAAACAGCCATCACTGTCCTATTGTGAACGACCATCTAATAATTGACAACAGAATAGAAAAAGTTAATATAATAGGCTCACACTTTGAGACAGTACATGCTAGAGATCTCCAAAGTTGAAAAACTGAAGCAGTAAATGCGAAAATTTAAAGATTCCGGAACAGTGCAACGCCAAATCTGTTAAGTTTCTCCGATAGACTAAAAGCTGACCAATTGACTGAAGAACAGACAGAAAACTATTTTACAACACTAGAAGACTTGACGTACATATTCAGAAGACTAAACAACAAAAAATTAAGCGGTTTAGATAACATTCCAAACATAGTTCTAAAGCATATACCCGACGCTGTTATAGAGCAATATTGTGTAGTATTTAATAATTTGTTAAACAACTATTATTTCCCGAGCTACTGGAAAACTTCGAAGGTTTTTCCAATAATTAAGAAGAAGAAGGATCCTTCAGGTCACTCGAACTATAGGCCAATCAGGGAAGATATTTGAAATAATAATTTATTAGTCCATTTTGTCTACGTGTGAAAGAAAGGAGATTATACCGCGGAACTAATTCGGGTTCAAGAAAAACCACTCGGCGGTGCACACTGTTACTAAATTGATTTCAGATATCCAATGGAATCTTAATGGAAAAAGACAAACTAATTAGATACGAATTTCCAATTCATCTGCTGAATATGATAGCGTGTATGGTATATGATAAGAAATTTGTAGTAACAGACGGCCAAAACACAACCACTAAGGTTTTTAATGCAATTAATGGTCTACTGCAAGGCACAGTTTCAGCGCCCATACTTTTTAACATATATATAGCTGAAATACTTTGGGAATTGGACGATTCGATAGCGTTTGCTGACGATATTATCTTGTACTGTAAGTGGCTCGAAAATTTTAGATATTCAACGCAAACTCCAGGAAAAGTTAAATAAACGCCAATCATTTTGCTCGGAATGGAAGCTAAAAATTACCCACGCAAAATGTGAAACCATACTGTTCCGCACCCCAATAAGACGCGGTAACTCAGATTTAAGGCGGAACTGGAAAAAACTTAGTATAACGAGTACTAACGGCCTTCACATAAAATTAAAAAGCGTTGTGAAGTATTAAGGTGTGCATCTTGATAAATTTCTGAGTTATAATTTACACATAAATACTCAGTTACGAAAAGCAAAACCGGCATTTATGCCCCTTAAGGCTCTTTTCTACTCCAGCAGTTTGAGGTCCGATGTGAAAGCCGTAAGCTACAAAGCATTTATGCGTCCAATCTTGACATATGCGAGTTCAGTATGATGGAACATTAGCCCCTCCTACATGGAAATGCTTCGTATATTTGAAAGAAAATGTCTCCGAGCCTTCTTGCATATGTATAGAAGCGCTCATTCAGATTTTCGTCACTATGTTTCCAACAAAATTTTATTGGATGCCTCTGGCCTATCAAGAATCGACAATGTTGTCCTTGATCTTGCGAGAAACCATTATGCACGATCAGCAAACGTTATCGAAAACGAACATATTTCAGGTTTGTTTTATCCTAACCCTGGGTATTTCAGAAGTTGTATGGTAAGTGGACATACTGCTGTGTCCAAAAAATAAGGTGACATATGAATTTAAACTGCGCGCGTCGAAGGATTTGGAAATTTTTCTTTCTTTTTAGGTTGGTAGTACTGTCAGTGACATCTATGTGAAATTTCATGTCAAAATATATTCATAGTGTTTGAGATACGCGTCGTTTTGTGAGCTGCTAAAAGTGAGTTTTTCGTTTTTTGCGATGTCGGAATTTATTGAGCAAAGAATTTGCATTAAATTTTGTTTGCGGAATCAATTTTCTGCTGCGGATACGTTGAGGATGGTGCAGAAAGCCTTTGATGATGAGGCTTTGTCTAAAAAAAATGTTTACAAGTGGTATAGTGATTTCGAAGCCGGCCGTGAACGTGTCGAAGACGAAGAGCGTTCTGGGCGACCATCAACCTCAACCGATGAAGCTCACGTCCAACAAATCAAAGATTTGGTGTTGAAAAACCATCGATTAACGATTAGAGACCTTGCTGATGAAGTTGGCTTATCGAAAGGCTCAGTTAATACCATTTTGAAGGACTCAAGCGCGTCAAATCTCGACTGGTACCGAAAACATTGAATTTTTTGGAAAAAAGGCGTCGCGTTGAAGTGTGTGAAACAATGCTTTCCGACTACCAGGATATCATGAAACGCATTATAACTGGCGATGAGACTTGGATCTATGCTTACGACCCCGAAACAACCGATCAATCGAGCGAATATCGTGCCAAAGGAGAGCCATTTATTGGACTATTTATTGGACCTCACGAACGTACCTATAATATAGTATATCATTTTTCTAGAAGTGCAACAGACAAGCATATTCTCTATGAGCCTTTTAATTCTGGGGATGGACATGCAAACCTCAGATTCTGCGTAGGTGTGCCTGAAAAGGATAAGGTAAATAACGAGAGGCTTAATAAATTAAAATATTGGTGGCTAGATTGGGTTGTGGCAAACGGTTAGTGACAGGCTGAACTCTGACATGTAATATCTCAGCCTCTGAATAATGAGCTGGATTAGATATTTAAAATATCTTATCATGCTCATATATTAACGACCTAAGAATGACATGACAGGATTCAGTCTTAGTGTAAGTTAGAAAGTAAGGTTTATTTAGGTTATGTTAGTGTAGTAGTATTAAGGCTTATTATTCTAAGAACATTATAAATACCCGCTTATTTAAAATAACCAAGATAAAGCAATAGTGTTCAAAGACTTCATCCGATGAAGTAATCCTCCTACCCACTGCTAAGTCCGTTGATGTTGCTATTAAAAAAACTTTCTAAGGTAAGTGTTCAAAAACATAGTTCAAATGAAAAGAATCTCCGAATAATTCTAGAATTTAATCGGACTCCGGAAAAGATATGGATCTAGTACAGGAGGCAAAAACTCATCGGCTACAATAGCTTGACCAAATTGAACAAATATTCATGGATAGTTGTACTCCAGTTACGACTGAATTCGAGTCCAATGCAGGAATCTTTGATGCCACGACACGACGTTTCCGTGAAGATTAAAAAGCAGCTTAAGGTCAAGCTCAGAAATCTTAAACATCTTTGTTGTGATAGTTTAACAAATAAATGCAGGTGACTCACATTTTAAATCTTCTTATCGCATCATCGCATTGTTGACTTTTCTCCTCCCCAGTTAATACGCCAACAAAAAATTCAAAAACAATAAATCGCACCCCAGGATAACACACACAACGTTTAAACAAAAAACAATTTCCTTCCAGGACGTCCATTCAGTGTTGAAGGCAGCAAAAAAAGAATGTCATTCATTTAGCCCTTCCGCATGAAAAATGCACGTAAATATAAATTTTCCCACCAACTCCTGGAACAGCTAACTTTTCTCACGAAAGACAAACAAAAAGAGAACCGACAAAAAAAAATTGTCTCCTGTCAAAATTGCTTGCTTTGCAATGACACTTGTTGTGCTAATGTTTACAAACAAGTAACCACCAACGTCAGCAGCACGTCCAAATACCAGTGTCCTTTTTCTGTGTCCCCCATCCCCCCAAAAGCATTTCATCTCTTGTGTCCTGGGAAAACGAAGTTTCAGTTCAACGAAAAAAACGGAGATAAAGTAAAAAAAAAACTCTCATCCGTTTTTCAACGTTCACAATTTAACAGAAAGTAAACGAGTGTCCTGTGCGCCCTACTATCAATCTCATAACCCCCTTGCCTATCCCCGAACGAGACACACAAATGCGACACGGATTCCAAAGGATAGAAACGAAAAACACAAACCTCACTGGGCACACCGTATTTCTCGTTTTATTACCGTTATTTACGGCATTTACTGTGAACAAACCAAGCCGTTCGATGCCACCCGCACGCACACAGATATCCTCTCAAATTGGCCAGGACTTAATCAATAATTTTATAACCAATTAATGTTATGAAGCTTAAGGTTCTGAAGGGCGGCAGGAGCGGGTATTGCACATCATTTCTGATCAGCTGACGGCAATCGATGTTATCGGTGAAAAAAGTGCCATCCCTGAGGCGGGCACGAATATGAATCAACGACAAATGAGTGAGCTTCGACCGGTTTAAAAACAACAAAAATGACAGAAATTACTGTAATTTTATGCAAATAGAATAGAGCGCATTCAATTTTCAGAGAAGTCTTGTTGATCATAGTCTTAGGGACCCGCTGGCTGCAGGGATGCCTTTTAAGTCCTTTTTCTTGCTGGAAATAATGTGTCGCCTTATGGGGGTTAACGTTTGTTCTCACCTGTAAAGGCCATTTAATGGAAGAGTTAAACCCATTAAGTGGGTATCTTAAATGAGACTTAATTTTATGATTTCTGCTCAACTGGCGCCCAAGTAAGGACATTCCACTCTCTCTCTCTCTCTCTTACACCGGGGGATTAAACTTTTCCCCATCTCTGCGAGTAAATAATTAAATTAAATGAGTGAAAGGCAACGATTGTTTGGAACAGAAATACCATGAAACGCCATGGGGGCTGTAATTATGGCAAGAACTACAGATTAGACGACGAGTAACAACTGCAATTTGGTTCGAAATTAAAGCGTCTTAGATTGTTTCACGAGATACTCGATTAAGTGCCATCAGATACCAGTGAAATGTGATTTGATTTATGTCATTTGAAGTCTCGTGGATTTAAAAAGTATGTAAATAGCATCGTCCTTAGAAGTTTCAATAACTCAATTAAAAGGGGGGATTTTTATATTGGCCAGAAATAATGCTTAGATATTCAACATGGCTCCTAGGACATTTCAACTAAACTTGAAATCGGGCTTAGATAAGCTTATTTAAAGTTTCGCTTGATAGAGCAATTTAGCTTCAGGGTACCTTGGCTGACAGACACTCAACAATTGATGGGTACTCTTTTAGTTATGCATAGGCGTCACGAAAACTATGCGGATCACTCTAGGGCTTCTCAAAACCGACAAGGTCCTTAAAATTTTGAAAACACACCGGTTTCAACGTGACGCTTATGCCGACAAAGTGGCTTTTTTTTGGTATCAGATACATCGTTTTCCAATTGACATGTAGGTTGACCATGACTGATTTAACAAGCCAAGTTAATATAGCCGTACTGCTATCCAGACCGATCATCATCTTTTACAGACTCCGATAGGGGAATGGTCGGGCCTGCCGCCTCTTTCACCTGGCGTTGGAGAAAACATTCTGTGACTTTGGCACGCCAACAAGATGGACCATCGTCATCAAGTCCAGCCAGGTATTGACTCACGCAGGCAACATCGATTTCATCGGAAGAACAGAACAAGCTGTACACGAATCCTCCACCCAGAACGAGTGGGCGGCAAAAAATCTGGGACAGCACAATACGTATAGTGGCGTCGTCTGCGAGAAGAACAGTTGGTCACTGGTGCGGTAAATCTTTTGTAACTCTTTTTATGGTAGACAACAGCGTGGTAGAATATGCTGACATTGTAGAGATGGCGTAGACCACGTTCATTTTGAATCAGAAAGCCAACAACTCATTAAGGAGTTTTGCAAAGCTCTCAACATGAGTCATACAATGTTCTACAGACCATGAAGTGTTAACCCAACACTGGTAGATGAACAGTGACGTTGTCAAACATAAATTGTTATCGTACGAACGTGACGGAGATTCGATTCCTCAGTGGCATGGAGGACGACACTCACTTTGTACTCTGGAATCAATGCCTTAAACGATTGTTCTCTACCAAACTCGACACAGAACACAATCAAGACATTCGTCCTCTGCAGTTTCCCACTGAATAACGCAAATGCACCAGAAAAAAGCGTACGCCTAATGGCCGGAACTTGCAGCTATCATTGAATCTCTTTCCATCAAAAAAGTCACATAGACGAAGATTTGCCGATCATGGCCGCCAGGAAATATCTCAGAGAACAAAAAGTAGCCAAGTGAGGGTTCATTCTCACACGAAGGGTTTCGAGCATACTAAAAGTATGCGACTCTTTACTTCTCTGATTACTCATAGCCATGCCCATAAATATGTAGGAGTAAGCAAGAAAAAGTTAAGTCCAACAACCTTTTTTTCGAATGAGATTAAGAACATTCAGATGGATCGACGAAATGATTTGAAAAGTTATAAAATAGCTCTATGAATATAATTGTCTACTGTTAGGCGCAAAGTTGAGTTGCAATTTCTTGAAACATTGTCTTTGTATTATTATTATTTTTATTTGTTATTATAGCGGCAAGTGTAGTACACCTCCTGTGAAATGTGCAAGCGTCTCTCTACAACAATTAAGGTAATACAGCTCTGTGACAGACGGACAAACGGACGGAAGAACAGCAGACGCTTAGTAATAAATTCATTTGGACTCTTTGGGAAGGGAACTCTAAAAAAGTAAGTGACAAGAGAGATAAGGGACAACTATTTGTACGCAGAAATCCCGGCTATTCATTGACTCATGGGGAATGCTAAATCTGGGAATTTCGAGCGCTGAATCTTCCAGTTTAATTTTGTCTGCTGATCTGGAGCATATTCAATTCAGGCAGTACTTTGAACTGTTCTTAGCCGAGAGATGTAACTTTTTCCAAATAACCTTTTCAAGGATCCGAGTATTTAGCTGAGCTGCTATGAGCTTATTCATTATGTATGACATCCCGAAAGACCTAGCCTTTGATAGTTCATGCTCAAAACTTATCGAATGCTCATCAGTTTACCCGAAAGCCTTTGGGGCACTGTGACTTTTAGAAATTCTTTTTTAAACCGCACAATGCGCATGTGGAATGCATTACCTCGCTCTATTTTTCCTTTGCACTGCAACCTACAACAGTTTAAAACCAATGTGCACTGGTACCTCCTTTCTCTCCCTTTCACTTCTGCTTGTACTGTGTAAAAAACCACTTTAAGGGTATTCCAAATCCCTTGAGCACTTGAGCACTATTTAAAAAAAAAAAATTTAAACTAGTTTACGATCACAAATTTCAATTTCGACAGATTCGACAAAGAGTGGAGCTAGTTTGGCAGTTAGTCAATCTGTCAACACACGACCGATGGTTTCGGCTTCTTTTCAAGAATAGCTTGAACAAGTTTGTTTATTTTTCAGCTTGAATGCCTAAATCGCTTTTGAATTGTTTGCATAGCATCAATGTTTAATGGCATCTTAATCTAATAGCGTCACCATGAAAACGACTTTTGAGCTTTGTGTATAATGAAATAATGACGACCGGCGTGGCATGTCGCCAATATTTGATGGATTTAAAGCTTTGCCCATTAGAATCTGTTAATTTGCCTCGGTTGTGGTCTCCATAAATTGTCACGCCATACACGCTTCTCCTTAACTCTATAGCAGTTTGTAGATTTTTCAAAACCCAAAAACATGGAAATGTACCTAATCCTTAAAGCTTATTTTTTGGACAAAATTGTCGTGCAGTAGTCTCACAGTCTTTCTGCTCAACTAAGCAACATTAACTTAAGAAATTACTTCTCCTTTGAAGAGCTTTTTAATTGTCGAAATGTCAACTATCATTTTCGAATGAATATCTTGTAAAAATTCACTTATTTCAAATTCAACAAGTCGAGCTTCAATGTGCGAACTTGTGACTAAAAAATTAAGCCTTACAAGAGCTTTATTGAGAAACTTCTAACTGAACAGCGGAATTAAGTATCATAAGATTTATCGACAATCTTAATACCAAACATCACGCTTCAAATTATTTTTTTTGTAAGAATCACTATCGTCAGACTTTTATGAGATAAAAGATTGAATAATCTTTTTATTTATCTGTCAAAGGATTGCTTTGGCAATTGCGAACGTACCGCGTCGATTCAATTTAATCCGATTTGGCGTAGTGCCACTTCGTATTAGCTAACCAACGAATAGATTCAAATTTATTTAAGTACCGAAGTGATGTCAGAACAAACAAACTGTCTCAAAATAAGTTCCAGCAAATTTCTTTTTCATTTAAGGAAAGTAAAAAATTTAATCAAATTGCAGCTTAGGTATCCAATAAGAAGGAGGTGCACAAGTGCCAACCAATTTTTTATTCAAAAAGAAAATTCGCCGCATCTTCAGGTGCATGTTACAATTGGAGCACGTACTCGTATGCTCATATGTTAATATCCTCGTAGATCAGCATCGGAATGTTATGGCGGAACCGAGGCACGCTACCTTTTTCGCACGTGAACGAAGCACGGAGACACCCTCAGCCATCCCTGATGCCAAAAATATACAATTTCCCTGATGAATTATGAAAATTTATAATGTGTCGACATAAAATACCTCCTCTATGCTACTGGCTCTTATCCCAATCGAGCATGTCGTTGGATGCCACTGTGCTCTCCATCAACAAGAAATTCTTTGCAGCGCTTTCCCGATATTCATAGCATGAAGCGGCGGAAAGGAGAGTTGGAAAATTTCACAGATTTTCTTCGCTTTCCTCATCTTATGCAATGAAATCTTAATTTGTTGGCAGGCAGCAGGCAGAAGGCGTCAGCCGGTAGCCATTGTGTAGCATAAATTTAGAATTTTGAGACCAAGAAGCATACTTATGCTGGCGGATGAAATGGGCATAACCATGGACGTCCTTCATGTGTGCGAAATGCCTTTGTTGCCAAGAGTTTTCAATTGTGGCTTACTGAGTGATTTCAACTCGTTATGATGTCTTAAATTTGTCACTGGTTTGAAGACATTTAGTTATACTAATAAAAGCACTCTTCTTAAGGGATCAAATGCAGCTGACATTTGACTTCCATTACATCCAAGACTCGTGAAGGAGTTAGGGATTACAAATTGAAATTTTGATTCATCCTTTCCTAAATTAAATTCACCTCAAGCCAATAAGACAAACAAATTCCTTAAAATTGCTTTGCCCTCACTTGGGTGAGATAAGAAAGGTCTTAACGTGGGTTTCAGCCAAGCAATGTAAGACTCAATGCAATCTTACTCCTCAAAGTGATAAACCAAAATTGATTGACTTTAATTTTTTTTAAGAATGATGTTCCACAAGGTTTTTTGCCGCATACTGCTGATTTGGACCTCAAGAATTATTGGTTCCAGCACGAGGCAGAAACTGCTCAAATAGTTGACGAAACGATGGAGATTTTGAATCAACGAGACGTTTGATCTTCGGTTTTTGCGATTTTAGCTGGGCAGCCAAAATGCCGTTTCTGATGACAGAAGGCATTGTCAAAATCCAAAGCCTGCGAACTTTTAATACTGAAGAGGAAATCACCAATTTGGAGCCAGATGTCTTACGAGCAAACAACTCAAAATGTCGTAAAAAGAACACAAATGTGCATCCCCACAAGAGTTGGTTATTTGGTCGATATCTTTTTTTAAGTCATATGGGATCGGCGAGTCTCTTCTTCGATGGATTAGAAACAACCTTTCGAATCGTACAATACAAGTTGTATTGGACGGTTTCAAGTCTGTTCCCCAAGGCTCAGTTTTGTCTCCGACTTTCTTTTTAATTTTCATAAACGATCTCTTGTCTATCACATCTTATCCAATATATTCCTTCGCAGATGACAGTACCCTCAGTTTCTCATATGCGTTTAATGATTCACGCCCATTGACAGCATCAATCAAATGGGGTCTAGCTAACCGAGTAGAATTTAATGCTTCCAAAACACAATGCTGTCTTATGTTATCAAAGCGAAATCCTTCTACCCAGCCATTGTCCATGAATGGCACTTGCGTCGATGAAACCGAAAAACTTTCAATCCTCGGTATGTGTGTGAATTCTAACTTACGCTGGAATGACCACATATTTGATGTCGCCAAGAATGCAGCGAAATGTTTAGGTTTCCTAAGCCGATGCAAGAAATACCTTACCCCTTCTGACTTAGCTACAATTTATAAGGCTTTTATTCGGCCAAAAATGGAGTACAACGCTCACATCTGGGCAGGTGCACCTAAAATCACTTTGCACCTGCTACATAGAATCCAAAAGCGTGCGGTAAAAGTTATAAACGACAGCACTATAACAAAATCAATAAACTCGCTGGAACATCGAAGAAATGTTTCCTGCCTTTCGCTCTTTTATCGCTACTTTTACCACCAATGCTCCGAAGAAAAAGCTGATTGCATTCCGCCCCTCCAACAATTCACTTGCAACACCCGCACATCATTGAATGCTCATCAGTTTACCCTTAAGCCTATTTTCGAGCGTACTGTGAAATTTAGAGAGTCTTTTATAGGCCGAACATCGTGCATGTGGAATGCGTTACCTCGCTCTACTTTTCCTCTGCACTGCAACCTACAGCAATTCAAGACCAATGTGCACCGCTACCTTCTTTCTCTCCCTTCTAAATTTCCTTCTGCTCGTGCTGTGTAAACGCACTATAACAAAAGTCAATTTTCAAAACTTAAAGCAACACTTTCTTGCATACAGCAGAAAACATCAATTCGTTGCCTTAAAAAAAATAAAAAAATCCCTAAGATAAGATAATGATTTCTTAGCTGAAGATGTAGTTCTTCAGATCTTTTTTTTCAACGCTGACAAATCGATTACGGAATCTTTTTCATTTGCCCGTCTCTTCCTGGTCCTCCTGGTCTATATTATATGGAAGACAGCATTTGTCGTCTATCTCCAACCCACTGCAACAACATCCCATCTAAGATTAGTTTATTTAAAAAAATAAGTGGCCAATTGAGAGTCGACTCTCACGCTAAGGGTTCCGCACTTCATAAAAGTATGCAACACTATATTTCTTCAATTTAAGATTTCTCATAGTATCGTCCAATAAATATGCAGGAGTAAGCGAGACTCGACTTCGGATTACTTGTACTTCCAAATGAAAATTGAAATGTTTAAAAATATAAGGATTTAAAACGATCACTAGATTAAACGTTCTTTTTTTTTAATACAGGCGAAGTGAAGAAATGTGCGAAACTATGATTTTGACACTGTTTTGGCGAATTCATCCACCTTTAATTTCCAATTAAAGTTATTGATTATAAGGGTATTATTATCTTTAAAACAAATAATTAAAGACAAGTGTATCATGTGATTCTGGAGCGTGTTTAAGTTGTTAACGTATTCGAGAAATTGTTCTAACGAGGATTTGAAAATATTGAAAAATAAGAAAAAAATGTGTCTTAACATTGAATATCCTTTTGTGCTTTAAATGCTTAATCAACACGCACAACATCAAAAATGTTAACTTTGAAACATTTGTCTTTATTTTTCAATCCTCTGTTTAAACTGTCTTGTTGATATATTGAAATTATGGTACAATCATTACTCAATCACATCAAAATCACATAAAATAATGTATTTAACAATTTATTCTTAGAAAAGACATTGTAATCAATATTTTCGAAATGAGAGAAGTGCCGCCATTTCATTTGTTTGGGTAAAAAACAACATTCAATTCGCACTAACACGACTACATTTAAACATTCGTTCCACAAGTTGCATTCGTTCATTTATTCCCCCAGCTGCAAAATGTTTCTTTTATTGGTGACAGACAGACAGACGGACAGACGGACGGACAGCGGCATGGAACCCTAAAAAATTAGCTTTGTGATATAATACCAGTATAAGTGTAGAATTTGTTTAGCACAAAACATGGCTTCATTTCTGTGAACACTTAAATGATTAATTCAACCATAAAAAGTAAACATCTTTTATTTTAACGTCAAAGCCGACAAACGTCAAACAACCACGAAACAACTTAATCCATTGGAATCTCAAAAGTCATCGTTTTCCTGCCTTTGCCATTTGAAAACATCCACAACTCGCAATAAATCACCTCAAGCCGCAAAAATAAAATAATTCCAAAATTGAATGTTAAAAAATACAAATATGAAAACAACAGACTTTGCAACGCCCCCTCAACATGAGCGCAAAACCCCCATGAATGAGTTATAGGTTAAAATTAAAAAAAAAATGATGTGTATATTTCAAAAACACAACCTACGCGACGTCGGAAACGCTATCCGTTTTCTCGTGTCGACAGCGTGATTATTTTCAAAAGTTTCAAGCCTCAAACGACAATTATTGGCAGATTCTTTTTTTTTTTTGTTTAAATGTTTATTTGTTCTTCGCCCCACTAAACTAATTGCTAAAGATATTTAGTGTACACGAAAATCACGAGCAAATGGCACACGTATCGAGGACACTAATCGAAGTGGTTTCCAGGTCAACGTTTCAAAATTTGAATTTAATGAGTTCAAAAAATAAGTGTACATGTATATTTTTTTTATTTGAATGGGTAGGTGTTAATTTTTTCTATCGTTTTGGATGAATAATCACGTTTCGCGGAACAGGCTGGGATGTCTGCAAAATGGTGGGAGTTCTTCTTATTTGCAATCATAAATTTTCTAAACGTGGGTGAAGTCGAAAGTTTGTTGTTCTCGTATTTGTTTTTTTTTTTTGTCTTAACAAAATGTGTCAAAAATAATGATTAAATTTGTAGAAATGGTAAAGATTTTAATAACAATTTTTACTCAGCAGTTTCATGAGATTATTTGTGTAAAAAGTCATATTAAGAGGACAGGGACATTGTTATTCTTTCTGTCTGTCGTTGCTCACGATATTCGAAATTACTGTACGTTACATTACCATCTATGGACAAAGCT
The DNA here is from genome assembly GCA_963555765.1 of Orthonevra nobilis. Taxonomy (NCBI): domain Eukaryota; kingdom Metazoa; phylum Arthropoda; class Insecta; order Diptera; family Syrphidae; genus Orthonevra; species Orthonevra nobilis. Next base: position 31,596,301 of record OY743226.1, on the reverse strand, counting down.
AAGCCACAGATTCTGTGTCAATTAAACGCCTTGCGATCAAGGAACATTCCTAGACTAAAGTTATCTAAATCCATCTAACTAATGTAGGCAGAAGGTAAAACGAAAGCAATGCATTTGCAGAGGGTTAAGCAAATTGAACGTAGGATTGAAAGAGAATCTCAAATATGAAGCTTAAATCGTTCTTCCATTCGATATATGATATGGCCTTAAAAGAAACCGGTCATGACCGCTATTGAGACATGCTAGAATGTGTTTCTAACAAGGAACTGCCACATAGAGGACAACTGGTCCGACAATTTAAATTGGGAGATCATTTTCGAAGCACTTTTAGGGTTCCGTTCCTTAAAAGGAAAAACTAAACCACTTTTAGATGACTTCGTTGTCCGATGTCTGTCACTTCATTTTTTTCCCTGGAACGCAGGAAGGTATCAAGTTAAAAAAAATATCAAATGCTAAAGCGGTCTCCTTAAAGCGGCAAAAAATCAAAATCAACGCGTTCAAAATATAGGACTATTTATTTTCACGAAATATATAAAAATGACCATACAAGTCTTATGGAGATTTCAACTTCCATAACCAGTCTTAAACAAGCTTAACCGAAGCTTCATTTTGTTTTTACAAAATTTAAATCATCCAAAATGAGAGCCTGAATATTGAAACCAAATTAATTTCTAATCAACGATAGTATTATTCCCGGATTTGAACCCGAGACTTCACACTCAACTCGAAGAAACTACGAGCACCTACGCAGCTGAACTAACCGATTTCAATAAAGCCACAAAAGCGGCTAACCTCAATGACTGGATGATGACTTTTTCGTATTGCTTACTCTTTGCTTTTTGTTGGATATTCGGACTTTATTTCTTTCGGTAGATTTTTGTCAATGAGCTGCAAAGTTGTGGCAGTCCTCTATTTCATTTCGGTGTTCACAGGGCTTTGAAATATGTAAGTATTGACGTCGTTTACACGTTGCTATGCACTTTTTTTCATTTATAATTGATAGTTCAAGGATTTCTTCATTTGATTAACTCTTTTCTGACGTTGCAGCACTAGATCCACTAATAATAAACGTTGGAAAATAGCGATGGTATAGGCTCTTTTACCCTAGCGCTTTCTATTGTTTCTGGCCACTTCCAGCAGTTCTTCAAAAGCTCAAAAAAAGCAATGGCCTAAAAGGTCTGCATCGGCAAGCACCAGACGGCCGCCGAAGTTTCCATCCAAATCATGTGGCAGCTGACTTTCTTCTTGCGAAGCCCGCTAAATTTTTTGCAAGGAAACTTAACAAGGAAATCGACAACAGGTGAAACTTGACTCTTTACAATTCTGTCTTTAAAATATTTTCCAGCAAGCTGCAATAATCGAAGAAAAGCTCGCTTCTGAACGAAAAATAATAATATCCGTGATATTGGACGTCAATGAACGTACTTGTTTGTTCACTTTGCGCTGCCGGAATCACGCATCACTTTTGTTTTTGATCTTTACAAATTGCGCACAAGAGATTCGCAGATTTTCTCAAATAAAAAATATATATTTAACACACTTCGCTGGATTGAAACATTTTTGACTTTTGGGTTAAAGTCTTACAGCATGATCCATTAAGAAAATACGTGTATCTTATTCTCATAAAGACGAAACAAACAATTCCTCCAAAATAGAAGAGATTTTCTCAAAGCCTTTTGAACAAAAGCATTTTCTAGAATCTGTGAACTTTCGAAAAGGTAACTTTTCGCTTTCAGCCCCTGAAAGGTATATCAAAAGCGATTGTGAATCATATTTTAATTTATTTTTGCGTTGTACAGCAAAATGTCCAATGCCCCAAAGTATCCTTTATATTCTTTCCGAATCATGGCATTGGAAAATTACCAGCAAGGCCTCCCTCCCACTATTGTTCTTCTACCAAAAGAAGAGGTCGTTTCCTTGTTCAACAAAAATGAAAAATGAAAATCATTTCGTTCCACTTTTGACTGACTGATTCTTGGCTTCTGTTCGCCAACATCGCATCCTAACAAAGAACCATTGTCGGAATTTGGACTAAATTTTCTTATCCAAAATGAAAAGTACGGATTGATGAAATGCCATTGGAAAACCGTAACGAAACTTACCTTCTTTGTTTTATTTTCAGTTCCTTGTAAATATTAAATAATAAGGAAAACAGGATACAGTCTCCTTAGTCCTTGTTCTCTCTTATAGTGTAGATGATGATTTATCAAAAAAGTATCCTCAATTCTCTGCTATGCACAATGGAATATGTTTATTTATGACTCTCGAAATTTCCTTTTCAAACTTTGCGATTTTGAAAAAGAAAACTTTTTGCACTTAAAATTTTAGAAGCGGAATTACTTGTGTATTTCAAAAACTGTAGCACGCAAAACCTCAAAGAAAACGAGCTGCATTTTCACACAAAACTTATAACAACTTTCATTTAAAATACTTTGCTTTCCAATTCAATATTTATCCCGATATGTTTGGATTTTCCTTTTAATTTAATGGAAAGAATTGAAATTTTTGAATTTTCGAAAACAAAAAACACACTTTTCGCGGTAGCAATTAGCACAGCACTAGCAAAAGTAACACACTAACTCTAGCCGAACCGATTTGCCGCGAGGGAATATTATTTTCCTACTTCGTTTGCTGCCCCTCAATTTTCTTTATCTGAGAATAGAGTGTGTAGCGAAAAAGTTATTCTTGGCCAAGGAAAAACGAGTCGAGTATAAATTCTGTACAACAGAAACAGCCAATATGTAAAAATGTGTGTTTTTAAGCACAACAAAAAAAAAATATATACAAATATATAAATAAAACCAATCACTTTTGACTGAAAGAGATGCGAAAGGAGATGAGAAAAGGAAAAAGAGAAATGAAAAAGAATTTTTTTAAATATAGGAAAAATGCGTTGAAAATTTATCCATACAAGTTCAATGCACAGTTTCCAAGAATAATACAAAACAAAAAATCAAAGGAAACCTTGTTTTTTTGGTTTGAATGTTTTCCAAACACACCAGTTTCCAAGATCACTTTCGAGTTCCATGCAAAGGGTATTTATGTATGCAGATGAATCGATGGGAAATCATAACCACCGATTTGTATTTAAGAAAAAGAAACAAGAAGATGAAAATGATTTTTTAGAAAGTAAACGAGGTTTTGAACCAATTTTCGAGGTCGTTTTGTTGTTTTTCAAAATACCGAAAACATTCCAAGCTAGTTTCGCAAAAACACAATTGTCAAAGGACAAGTAAATGGCCAGCAATAATGAATAAACAATGGCACGGAAAAATATTAAGAAAATAAAAACATGAGAAGAACTGAAGCTTTTGTTTTAAATGGACAGCAATTAGTCATTTGTGTGCCTTGCATTGAAAAACCGCAGTTTTTGTTTGAATATGGCTTTATTTAATTTGTTATTTGTCATGAAGCGTTTGATATATCACTGGGAAATAAAATTTATCAAGAAAGTGCGAATTTTCACAAAAGCAGATGATTTTCGAAAGTCAACCTCAAGATTAATGTGTTTTCCGAAAAAATGTATTTTCTGAATGAAAACTTTTGTAATTTTTTCAGTTATTGTAAACTGAGGTTAAGGATCTTAACACGAGTTGATAGGATAAGAATGATTTATGGCCTGGGGACAGCGTCCATCGATTTACGTCCAACCTCATAAGCGCATGTGCATGAAGCTGATTTAAAATAAATTCCAATTTATTGTTTTTCAGGGATCTTTTAAGTCAATTCAAGTATTGGGGTGACGACAGTACTCTTAGTGTGGCACTGAATGCACTCCTTAGCTTTATCGCGACAGTTATACTAGAATTGGCAGTCTTCGCTAGTGCTGTGTCCATTTGCTTTAGCTTTAACTTGCAATCAATTAACTCTGTCTCGAGGCTTCGTTTTCAAAATCAGTGGAGTCGAAGATCTTACACCATGAGTTACTTTTCGCTAATTTTGTTAAGAGATGAAAAAAAAACTTAGGAGGTCTTCACGCTGGAGTAGCAATAAAAAAACCTTTAAAACAACTTCAAAACAAAGTCCGGCGGATATTAACTGACATATACACAAAGAGTTGAAATTGAATGTCTTGCTGCAGTAAAGATAGTCCTTAGGCGTGTCGGAAGAAAAAATTCAGGAAGTCTAGAAAACCCTGAAGTTGATCGATTTAATGTCCCGATTGATGGTCAAATTGGGCGGATTTTTTTGACGGATTTTTTTTTTAGAAGGCTAATATTTTCTTTGACATTTCGCTTAATGAATGAAAGATTGATGAATCTATTTGCAAAAAAATATATTGGCAATAAAGTCAAAATAGACAATGAATTTCTCTGACAGAATGTGTTGTCCGAAACTTGTGAAGGACAGTGTCTATATTTCTATATACTTTTATATCTTACAAGGTAATTGAAAACTGAAAATTAAATTGATTGTGCACTTTTTCCATGGGAAAACTGATTTGATTGTGACGGAAGAAGTGAAGTTTTTTCTTTTTTTACAGTTTTTGGTTACAAAATTTAGACTTCTGAATCAAATTTCAAAAAAACTCAATTAGGTGTTGATTTTGCAAACGCGCTTCAATTTGGATTGAATAGCTTTATTTGTTCTCGAGAAATGCGAGACGAAAAAATCCACACGAACGTACGTAGCACACACACTGTCATTCTTTTATAAACAACGTAAGTCCTGAGACTTCAAAACGTGGAGATATGCTAAAATTTTGAATTATTGAATTTTGAATATAAAAATGTATATCGATTCTTTATAAAGACATAGAAAACCAACATTGGTTAAGTCGTTTTGGAACACCCTGTTTTAGGAAGATTAGGAATCATACTGAGGCGTTGGTCTTGTTCGTGTTGTTTCTGTGGAACTGAGGTAAGTCTCTAGGCCTTTTCTCTGCGTATGTCAAGAGCGCAGAATGAATTAAGCAATAGCATTCAACTCTTTCGTTTTCAAAAGTAACTAACAAAAATTATATCTTTAGGCCTTTTTCTTTTTATATTAACTAAAGTTATATGCGCTTGAGTTCGATTAACTTTATTTATATATTAACCCACCTAAATCTCTTTGCGGTAAAAAAAACCATCAGTGGGATTCGGCAAATAGAAGTACCCTCATTAAAATGACATCTTAGCATTCGATGTAGCCCTTAGGCTCGCTTTGAATGTTATTTTAGATCGAATTCGATGAGAACACATTAAGTGACTTTAATTTCCCCCAAAAGGGTATTATCAACTCTCCTTTTTATGTCATTAGCACAGTATTCCCTTTTCCCTTGAGTATTAAGCGCTATCGATTTAAATTTAGAATTTCCCAAATAATTTTGAGAAGCTCGTGCCTTGATTCTTAGTTGGCTATTTTAAGAAACTTTAAAAACAGAAAAGAAGAGAGCGAAAATTGCCCACATTTCATTTAGTCTCATTCATGTAGTCGACGATAAAAGAAACCTCACAGATACAAATGTTTAGTGTGGATGACGTCGAAGTGCGATGTTACTGATAGATTTTTTCGATACTGAATGGGGATGACGAATTTATTTTCGAATAATTACTTATTAATACTGAGGAAGTCGTTTATCTTTTTATTCTAAACAAGAAAAGTTCGAATTAATGCACATACAAATATACAACTGCTCAGTTTATAGGTTGATACAAATGATAGAACACAGAGTTTTGGACAGACAATATCTGCGTGGAATTATGACAACCCTTATAAGAAGATAAGGAGAAAAAATTTTAAGATTGTGTAGTGATTTGATACTCGGATTCATATCGACTTATTTGCATTCGCTTTATTCACAGAATTTTTTCAACATACATTTGGTTCAACACTCTGCTGTCAGAGCCAATGAATGATCATATTTACGAACCACTTTATCGAAGACACGAATATGAAATTCCCAAATGGCAAACCGATGGAATTTTCACTACAGACTTCGACAGACTTCTATAGCTGGTTGACCACTCAAGTGACAGGATCTCTAAATTGACTAGACCAGATTAGTAAAAGCCCAAGAATTACACTAGGATTTGAACCTTGGATCCTATAATTAATCCACCTGACAGGCGTTGAAGAAGAATGCTTAGACAAGGATAAATTCGTGGTATGACTCGAGCATCAGAAGAGTTATCGTGCTTTTAAGTTTTAAAAGGACAACCCGGAAAAATGCAAGAAAGTTAAAATATTATTACAATACTGTTCCTCGGCATTACTTTTTTCCATCCCGACCCTCATATGGCGTCTGTATTTTGGAATGCCTAGGACATCCCTTATATAGAGATCCACTATAAAGGCCCTTTCTGGGCGGATCAAATCACAAGATTTCGGGAAGCTGTCTAAGAAGAGAAAACGGACAAAGTAAAGTCAAAGTGTCGATGACATCAAACTCCATCCCCTGTTTAAAGAGCAGTTCGGGGATAAGAAATTTGAAAACAACAGAGAGATAATGGCCGATCTAAAAGCATATTGAGAGTATAAGGATAAAAAAAAATTTTCAAACAAAACTTATTCGCGTCCTCGAGTAAAGTTAAACTGCATTTATTGACTCTTTAGAAAATAAGGTAATGGTGTTTCTTCCCCACCATTGGTCTCACTTTTAAGTAGAACAAAAGCGCAAACAGACTTTTCCAACGTAAACATGAACTAAAGTTAAGTCCTTTCAAAAGAGAACTAACTAAAAATAAATCACTGTGAACACAATTTCGAGCCCTTTCGCAAACAAAGCATTTAACTTCTCCCTTCAGCTTGCCAGTCATTCCCAGCTGATGAAAACTTTGTAACCTAATCTGACTTGGTTTGTCGATACCATCCTCTCGCTTCGTAATTATTCAATTTAACTTCGTTACACAAGAGTATACGCAAAACGCAGCTGAAACTTTATCCATATCGCGTTGAAATGCATCCACCACGACCCGAAAAACAATTAATTTTGCAAGGATCTCGAACAATAGATGACTGCAGCTTCCCTAAATTGGTTTACATAAATTCTGTTTTTTTTTTTTTCTCAAAATAAAATTCGTTGAAACAAAATTGCAATTTTTCACCCGATTGCCGGTCCTTTTTTTTGTGTCATTTATTTGTTTCTATCCTTAGAAAAAAAAAAACAATCGTGTATTGTTTGGTTTTACAGACGATCGGCCTCAATTATTAATATTTTGCAGGACATCCAACCCGATTTGGAACAACGAGGAGCTAGTTAAACACGGGTGGATTTGCACACGACAGGGATGAGCCTTTGTTAATTCAGTGTTGGTGCATACAACTTTATTTTCGAACTGTCTTTAGCAATTCCTAATGCTGGTCGAACGGGGAGAATCCAAAGATATCAATAAACTGTGGTCATTCCTATTTGATTTTGGGAACTTGGTCCAATGGGGTGGAAGGGTTAAAACATGGTAAGATGCTCAATTCAAGTGGGGCCGATACATTAACATCTTTCGAAATAATGCAAGGAGCAAACCAAGCCATCCAGATGGAAGTTGTGCGTTGAGTTAACAACCCAACTACGTTAAAGAGCTTAAGCAACGTCCCTCGCATAAAAACTGGTCTTAAGTAAAACAAAATGTCTGATCCGTCTATAGATCAATAAGAGTATCCCAACATGGTATAAGTTGAATATTTCTCCGATCCAGGAATTCGAAAATAATTAACTGGAAAATTTAATATACAAAAAAGGCGGCAGATACTACGATGCCAAATCGACATGTCAAATGGCTGTTAAAAATATTTAATTACAGATCGTCAATCACGTCCAAGATGCGCTCACGCTTACTTGTACAATCTGGTGAAGTTTTTACTGCCGCAAATGTATGAGTGAGGACTTGTGTTTCCAACATGACGCTCGCGTTCCGCGGCAGCCTATTGTCTGCTTTTATCGATTTGTACTTCTCGACAAGAAAAGCCAATTTGAAAGCTCCAAACCTGTTTCTTTGGGGTCATGGGTCCATAGTTATAAACCACAGACTCTTTAAGTTTTCGAAAAAAATATTCCACTAGAGCGCCAGTATTAATAGACTGAAACTCTACAGAAATTCTTCCGCTTTCAGTAAGTCCTGAAACCTTAATATTTAAAGTTTTCCTACAAATAGGAAAAGAGTTTACAGAGAAAATAATCAAAATATTCTAGTTGCACGAGAAGGGCTCATTGTTTTGTGCTTGTGCTTGACTTTTAACATCTGGATAAGAGTAAAATCGATGGCTTACAACCAAAAATGATGTCAGATACAACGAAACCAAGGTATTAAACACCGAGTAGCTATACGAAAATATTAATGACCTTCCTCTTTGTCTGTAAAACTGTGAAGTAGGTATGTATGTACGCTGGTGATGTTCAGATACGAAAATGCTTTCCTATAGGTTTGGTTGAAAATGCAGCAGTCGAAATTAATGAGGACTTAACCTTTGTTCACATGTGGTCACAAAAAATGGACTCTGTCTTAACTCTCTTGAGTCCAAGTGTTTAGTTATCTCGATCGACACGTCTGACTTTCCCATAATATTCTTAAATAATAAGCAAATCTTTTTTTTTTTTTTTAGGTTGGTAGTACTGTCAGTGACATTTATGTGAAATTTCATGTCAAAATATATTCATAGTGTTTGAGATACACGTCGTTTTGTGAGCTGCTAAAAGTGAGTTTTTCGTTTTTTGCGATGTCGAAATTTATTGAGCAAAGAATTTGCATTAAATTTTGTTTGCGGAATCAATTTTCTGCTGCGGATACATTGAGGATGGTGCAGAAAGTCTTTGATGATGAGGCTATGTCTAAAAAAAATGTTTACAAGTGGTATAGTGATTTCCAAGCCGGCCGTGAACGTGTCGAAGACGAAGAGCGTTCTGGGCGACCATCCACCTCAACCGATGAAACTCACGTCCAACAAATCAAAGATTTGGTGTTGAAAAACCATCGATTAACGATTAGAGACCTTGCTGATGAAGTTGGCTTATCGAAAGGCTCAGTTAATACCATTTTGAAGGAATCAAGCGCGTCAAATCTCGACTGGTACCGAAAACATTGAATTTTTTGGAAAAAAGGCGTCGCGTTGAAGTGTGTGAAACAATGCTTTCCGACTACCACGATGTCATGAAACGCATTATAACTGGCGATGAGACTTGGATCTATGCTTACGATCCCGAAACAACCGATCAATCGAGCGAATATCGTGCCAAAGGAGAGCCGAGACCAAAAAAACCGCGCCAAAGTCGCTCAAAAATCAAGGTCATGTTGACTGTTTTCTTCGATTATCGTGGTGTTGTGCTTTATGAATTCCTTCCAACCGGCCAAACAGTCAACAAGGAATATTATTTGAACGTTATGCGTCGTTTGCGTAATGCTATCCGCCTAAAAAGGCCGGAAATGTGGAAAAACAATTCTTGGTTTTTACACCACGATAATGCACCATCCCATACCGCACTCGTAATTCGTGATCATTTCGCCAAAAACTCAACCCATATCGTTCCGCAACCACCGTATTCACCTGATCTGGCGCCTAGCGACTTCTGGCTGCTCAACAAGCTCAAAAGACCGCTCCGGGGACACCGTTTTGATACGATAGAGGACATTCAAGCCGCAGCGAAGACGGAACTAAAGGCCATCCCGGAAAGTGACTACAACCAGTGTTTCAAAAATTGGAAAATCCGTTGGCATAAGTGCATTGCATCGGGAGGGGATTACTTTGAAGGGGATGAAATTGATTTGGAAGAATAAATAAAGAATTTTCAAAATAAATACAATGTCACCTTATTTTTTGGACACAGTAGTAAGTCTTCGAAAGACCCGCTACTATCTGCAAAAAAATAGACAAGCCCAAAAAAGTAATGCGGCAGCCAGAATACATCGATTGACACTACCGTCAGCAAGGTTAACGTGCAAAAAAGATTGTAGTTCTATCAGCATATCTTAAAATGTGATTCTTTTTAGGACAAGTTCCTTTGGACGGATGAATCCATAATCCGAATGAACAATTCTCATGGTAGAGTTTACGCCTGGAGAAAAAATTATGTTGCACTGTCTTTTAAGCTTGTCAAAGCAACCATGAAATCCGTGCGAAAAGGTGTAATGGTATGGGGATGTCTTCCCTCATTTAGCATTGGTAAAATAGTTATCCTGGAGCGAAAAGTCACTTCTTTAGTCTACCTCAATTTGCTGTGTGAGGTAATTATTCCAGAAAGCAAAGTGCGCCCCTATTCATAATGCCCAAATAGTTAAGCATCATTTACAACTGAAAGAAACAAATGTAATGCTGTGGGAATCACAAAGCCCTGACCTTTTCCCTATAGAGAATTCATGGGCTTTTCTCAAAAAAAAAATTTCAGAGACGCAGCCAAGAAACATAACCAATTTGAAGGCGTGCATTGCCAACTTACAGTCGCAGTTCATCATTGAAGAAAACAGAAAGCTTACTCGTTTCATGCCATCTAGATTTACATCCATATCTTTTTGAAAAATGACGGATACTGCGGCTAATTGAAATATATTTTTGCTGCCTTATTATTTGAACCTTTTTTTTTTTAATGCCGTATTTTGATGATAATGCTCACCACTGTATGCATGCAGTATTCATTTCATAACACCTGTCTTTGCACGAAAAGACATAAAGGTGCACATAGTGAAAAAGATAAGTTTTATTGAAAATAATCTTAAATTTTTTTCTGAACTAGTTTTTTAACACTCTGAGTTAAAATAAGTTTTTCGACAGTTCTAAGCACTTGTTTTTACGTTTTTACAGCTTCTTCTCTTGGACCTTAAACGAGTGAATGATGTCTATACAAAAGCTTAAAAAGTAACCTTGGTCCAATGGCAGTATAAGTCTTGTAGGGCATGCCGGTAAAAACACAATTTCCATATTTGGGAAGTGAAATCAAGTCTATGACAAGAAGTATTGTGAATCAGAAGAAGAATAACCTAATTTCTCCTTCCCAATATTTTCGTCCAGCTCCTTAATCACCTCACACCATATCGTACTGGTCATCCAGGCTTTTCATCCAGGCTTCGTGTATTTTCCAATTGAAAGAATATGCTTTCAGAATCCATTGCGTTGCATAAAGTATGAAGAGAGAGTAAAAAGATATTTACGACTGGATAAGGGATTTCTAATTCTATGGCAAACAGCTCAGCTTTTCTCAGAAGGGCTTGACCCGTAATAATGGCATTTTCGTCCATTAATTGATCAAAGCATTTGGTTATTGTTTTATTTAAAATTTCATTTCTAGGTATCCGATATATTTTAATGTTTAAATTCTTGCAATTTATATTTTTTCCTCGATTGCTGACGTGTTTTTTAAAATCCGTCTAAGAGTGTTTTCCGATATTTTGTACTGTGTATTTCTAGTTCAGTTTTTATTGTTACAGTTTTTCTTTTAATTGTAGATATTCCGAGACTTTCATTCAATTTTATTTTATTTTATTTAATGAATGTTTTTATTTTAATGTATCTTATAAATTTTGTGTTTAGAAAAAGGTTTTTGTTTCAGCCTTTTTTTTTCTTATTCAAGTTCTTTTTTAAAAGAAGTTCCAAGACATGGACAATGGACATACAACAATTGTCAATGGTATAAAAACCCATTGGCTTTTTGCTGAAAATATTGAAGTGATTGCTCTACACACAGAGATGTGATTGAGCACACGCCACATTTTCAACTCAGCACTAGGGGCCATATGCAAAAAACCAAATGAGAACGAATACAGGCGCTCATGCATGAGTTGTCTCGCCGCTGATATGGCTACATGTGGTCCACGAAGCTATAAACAAGAGTCTCTTGGCTTTAATATCACGGCCATAAATGGGCTACGTTATTTCAACATTCACAGCTCTTGACGGCTGTAAAAAATTGGAAGAAAATCACTACAAAATCGCTGCACGAAGTGGACTTATTTATGCATGACTTTCTTTTTTTTGGACAACCAGAAATTAACAACAAATTTTGCCATAAAATCATCTCTTTCCACCCCGACGGCTTAAGGCAAAAGAAAAATTAACAGACAGTCATTGAGAAGCTTAAGCTTCCTGAACACGTCTGCTTGGCGTGATCTCTTTTCAATAAAGCCCGGCAGATGGCCCACCCTGTATATTGTATACGATTTAAATTTTCAAATTTACGAAAACTTAGTGATTAAGTCTCACATTGATATATGTAGAGATAAAATAAAATTGTTAAAGGAATAGAACCAGAAATTCCCTCAACCCCGAACTTTAACCGACCTCATTAGCCTTTAGCGTTACCAAACAAACCTCCTCCACCCATCGCGGCATTGTCTCTTTCGGCATTTCGAGGAGCACAAAAAATAAAAAAAAAACTGGACCATAGCACCCGTCATTCAACGCAAATTCAACTCAAATAAAAGTCAATTATTCAAATATTTGTAATTTACTTCAATTAACGTCCCAAAGGATGCAAAAATGTCATTTTTTTTTTTATTCAATTTTTGTCGCTGAATTTCTGAATTCAACTTCATCCGCTGATTGCTGTCCACCTGGCCCTGACAGCTTTTTTTCTCACCTCTATGGGTACAGTAAAAAAAAAAAAAGGGAAAAATATATTAAAAAAAAAATCCGGCTCGAAGGACCAACATTAAAAAAAAAAAAAAGCGGAAAATGAGGTTTTTTTTTCCCTTTGCAATTACCTGTGTGACAAAAAATACCCGCTTGGAGAAAATTCAAAAATTAATTTCAAATAACAATGAGAGAAAAATAGATATTGCACTCGTATCTGCACAGGGATGTGTGCCTGAAGGGTGATTTATTGAAGAGCAGGAAGGAAGGAGAACATGTCAGAAATGATTGGCAGAATATTTACCGACAATGGCTTTGGTTGTAAATGCCACACTGGTGCACTCGAAATTCCCCAGAGCATTGTCGGGTCAATGGAAAAAAATCATTTTATGTTATTGGAAATTGCATGATCACGAATGCTTCGTGGTTGACAGTGATTAACGTTCGACAATTTAATACCGAATAGAGACATGCATTTTTGTGGACTACGAGCATGCTAGAATGTTTTCAGGTTAATTAAAAGAGAGGCTACAGAGCTGTAAGATGCACTTCAATTTTGGAAACTGTCGATGTATGAGAGTTTTTCAATCAAGCTTTGAAACTTTATTAGCTGGTCAAACCAAGCTTCCTTTGTATATTGTACAACAAGTTTTAATTAATTTAACAACTCTTGGCAATCGCTGTGTTTTCGGGCTTCGACAGCAAATGGCAAATAAAGCCCTCTCTCGCAGTTCTCTCTCTTTATAAAATCTTCTTGAAGATGAATAGATTCTTAGTCGCTTCGAGAGAAAAATCCTTCGAATTATATTCGGTGCGGTCTGTGCTGAAAGAGTTTGGAGGAGTACACGAGCTATACAACGACGTGGTTCTGGTCAAACGAATCCGAACGTCTCGTCTCAGATGACTTGGTCTGGGGGTAACGTGGTAGAGGAAGACCTCGCCTCCGGTGGCGTGCCAAGCTGGAAAGGGACCTCAGTCAGCTGGGTGTACGAAACTGTAGGCGCCTGGCGGAAGATCGTACTAATTAGAGAAGCATGTTAACCGAAGCCAAGGTCCACCCAGGCCCACTAAAGAAGAAGTTCTAGTATATCAGAGCAAAAAAATATTAAAATTTGAAGTAAAACAGAATAAAAAATAATTTAAATAGAAGAGGAAGAGCGTGCCCTATTTCTATCATACATTTGAGCAAAATTTGAGCATGTCAGATGTAATCTGAGCTATAACTGAGTAAGTTGATATCGGGGCAGTCAGACCAAAAAAATGAGCACAGCCAATCGCGATGCTGTCAATCGGTTAGTTGCACGCGTGAATTGTTGTGTTGCCAATGTCTGAATGTTAAATGCAATTGCCTCGGGAGTCTGGTGCACAGATCTAAGCATCTGTCATTTTCTCGGTTCAGTTCATGACTGTAACAAGATCACACCAGTCGATGTTCTTCCATTTGTTTGCCTGATTTTCCAAAACTTTCCTTAAGTTTTGCTGTAACTCACTGATTAAGTATTCTTAAGCTTTTGAATATGCAACTGGAACCTATTTCATCTTGTTTTCAAACAGGAGTCCCCTTTTTCAAACTTGTACGCACACTCTTTCCGTAGACACGAATGCACTTTTGACAGTTTTTAAATGTCAATGCATTTCGAGACGAAAAGTTATGGCATTACAGCTTGTCACAAACCCATTCAATTTTTGTTTTTTGCAAGTATTTGTCAAATTTCCATATCGAGTCTGTCACTCTATTCAGACTTGACATAGATAGAAAAATAGATAGATGTTTTTATTTTCGTATTAAGTTTCTATGACTTTTTTAGCACAGTTTAATTTAGGTATAAATAATAGGACTACCGGCTGAAAATGTCGGTTTTTTTTTCAAAAATCAATGCGGAAAAATAGATATAAATTCAATATTCGAAGTATTGCCCATCGCTAGCTATACATTTTTCCCATTTTTCTGGCAATTCATGGATACCCGTTCTGAAAAATTCGACCGGTTTGGCCGCAATCCACGAATCGATCCATTTTTTGACATCAGCGAAGTGCTGGTCAGCCAGGCAATGTTGCATCGATCGGAAGAGATAGTAATCGGATGGCGCAAGGTCTGGACATGGGTGGGGTAGGACATCCCATTTGAGCGTTTCAAGGTAAGTTTTGACGACATTTGCAACATGTGGCCGAACATAGTCATGTTGCAAAATAACTTTATCGTGTTTTGCGACCGTTTCCGGCCGTTAATCCTTCAGTGCTCGGCTCAAACGCATCAATTGTCGTCGGTAGACCTCGCCTGTGATTGTTTCATTCGGTTTTAGCAGCTCATAATACACAACACCCTATGTCCTACCCTTCGGATCATTCCCATTGCTTTCAAACGATCGGAAATGGTTTGCTGAGCGACGCCAAGTGATTTTGCAAGTTCTTTTTGCGTTTGTGACGGATCTTGATCGAGCAATGCCTACAATTCATGGTCTTCAAACGTTTTCACCTGGCCGGGGCGTTCTTTGTCTTCGGTGTCGAAATCACCATCTATAGTATAGCCCGGGTAAGCTTCGGTTGCTTTTTTTCTTTAAATGAAAACTTCCCGCAAATGTTGTTTTGATGACACGAATGTAGACATTTAACGGCTTTACAAAAACTTGTGTGCTTTCACTAATGACCAATAACCTAGACTGAAATAATTAGACAATGACATGAAGTTTCTGATGTGACAGCTGTCATGGTCAAAATTCACCTCAGAGTAATAGATATGAAGTTGTCTGCAATAACGACATTTTCAACCGGTAGTCCTATTAAATAAATGAATACATGTAATTAGTAAGAAGAAATAAGTAAACCATTTACGTGGCAAAAAGTAGAAAAATAGGTTAGTACACAAACGAACTTTGAATTTAAAAAATTGACATAGTCTTAAAAAATATTATAATTAATTTAAATCGTACGAAAGGATCACGCGTAGTGTTCGAATAATAATAGGACCAAAAAAGGCTAGGGCATTTATCAGAGGGTTTTTGTAAATGCTCATTTGCTCAAGAAGTTTTCCTTAAGCTTGAAACTGCGGTCGGAGATCAATTTAACGTTCGCTAGTATATGTAGAACACGAAAACAAATTGACAAATTGAACATCATTTTTAAAAATCTGTTCTGCTTGATTAATAGCCTTAAAGCATGTCAATTTGCACAACTTCTCCACGCTAACCATTCGTAGATTAGAATCGATCAAAACATACGTAACCGAACTTAATCTTATCATATGCATAACAAACCATTTGCGTAGGAGTTTATAGGAGTTCTCCTGATAAATTGAAACTAAATCAATGCTGTAAGTTTTCAAAAAGCATTCTATGGTAACTCTGACCAAAAAATCGGAATACTCAGCCGATTGGCATCAAGCTCGTACATCTCAACCTGATTATGCTTTGTTTGGCAAATGAAAAACAATCTTCTAAAAATAAGTGATCGAAACAAAAAAAGAAGAAACAAAATGTTCATCTGACAGTTCAGTGCTCTGGTCAGTGGCCCTGTTCCAGACATTAACAGCTAAGACCCAAACAATTTATTAGGAACGCAATATGTCAAATCTGAAGAAAATGTTCGTAGAGAACAAAAACTTGCTACGGAACGGGAAGCTTGCTCGTTGCGACTAACTTGCACCACGCGAAAAACTGTCATCTCAGTACATTTTTCACGTAGTGGATTTGTGCTACTGCTTGATGGAACGGCGCCAATAAGCCTCGATGTCGAAAAGAAGTTCTCCTTAATTTGATCCAGATCCCTTTTTCACCAATACAATACCAAAATTGATCTCCCCACAAGAACTTCAAAACAATAGCCTATGACGTACAACCTTCGACTGACTGACATTTGACTCAATTTAAACTAGCATTTCCTGGGATTGTGGCAACGAAACACTTCCGTCAAAATGCTGTCACCGCTGTTTTCGCGTCAAGTTTTTTTTTTCTTCAAAACCAAATCCACAAAACATTGTCTTTTTCTTTTACTTGCATTATATCGGCCGCAACATTGTATTTTGGTCTCGCTCTTTCTTTAAATTTTGATTGTCTTCTCCCATACCGTGCTCCAAAAGATTTGACATTCCACGATTTTATTGCAAAAAAATACCCCAGCGAGCGTTGAAAATGTTCCATGCCAAATGAAATCGGAAAAAGAATGAACAAATAAAAACCATCAAACTAAATCAAATAAAATTCTAATGAAGTTTCAGATCTTGGCAACTTGTCAAAAAGTCCATAGCTGATGATGGCGCGGGGAAAAGAAATAGAACAGCAAAAAAAAAATAAAATATTCGAAAATAGAAACGCGTCAGGAGAACATCCTTCGAGCAACTGACGCGTACACAAGTGGGAGTGTGTGGGTTTTGATTCTCAGTTTTATTAGCAGTCGATTCGATTGTTTATTGTTCGATGTTGTTAAAATAAGGAGACGAATTCTAAGTGAATAGAATATTTTATTATTTTCTCGTTCCATAGTCCACAGCAATTTAATTTAATTGTAGGGGGTGAAAAAAACGACCTAATGCTATTACATCCGTCCATCTGTCAGCTATCAAAATTTTTCCTGGCATTCGTACACTTTTGCACTTTTTTTGGCTTGTAGCTGTCTCACTCTATGTTTGCAAGTAAAAAACATTCATTCATTCAGTCAAAAGTGCTGCGCGCCACCTTATATCGGGTTTTTCAATAAGAGCGCTACAAAACGGTTTTGGATATCAATGAAATTGTTTATTTCTGTGAAAGTACGTTCGATGCGTTTTAGACGGTTTTCAAGCATAAATCGGCCGATACTGCTGCAATTTCACATTCGATATTCGTACGAAGTTCATCAATCGTCGCTGGCTTGTTGGCTTAGACCATAGCCCCACAGGAAATAGTCTAACGGCGTCAAATCGCACGACCGAGGCGGCCAAGCGACTGGGCCATTTCATGAGATAACACGTTCTCTAAACTTGGTTTCCAATAAATTGATTCTGACATTCGCTGTGTGGCTTGTGGCGCCGTCCTGTTGGAACCACATGTCCTCCAAGTCCATATCATCCAATTGGGGCCAAAAATATTCGGTTATCATTGAACAGTAGCGATCCCATTCACAGTAACGTGCTGGTCTTGATCTTCACGGAAGAAGTACGGCCCAAGGACGCCGCCGGCCCATTGCATTCGGGATGCAATGATGACTCATGGATTGCTGCCTGACCAATACCGCATATTTTGTTTATTGAAGGAGCCATTCAGCCAGAAATGAGCCTCATCGCTGAAGATGATTTTTCGATGAAAATCCGAATCATTTTCAAATTGTTGCTCAGCCCATTTCACGAACATACGACGCTTCTGGTGGTCAAGCGGCTTCAGTTCTTGCGTCAATTTAATCTTGTAAGGATGTAGGCCAAGATCTTTTCTCAAAATTCGCCACAACGACGTCACAGAGATACCCAACGCTTGAGAACGACGTGTGAGAGACACATTTGGGCTCTCTGCAACTGAAGCGTCAGCGGCAGCAATATTCTCGACACTACGGGCACTTCTTTTTCTCACTGGTACGGGAACATTTTGTACTATGCCTGTGGATTCAAATTTTTCCACTACACACTCAATTGTTGATCTGCCAGGACGATTATGACGACCATAAATTTGACGCAGCGCTCTTAACGTTGAGGCCACTGACTCCGAATTTCGGTAGCAAATTTAAATAATTTCGACTCGTTGTTGGCTCGTATATCTTTCCGTCATGAAATGGCAAACTTTACTGAAGAGAAATGTCAAAAGAGCCGCAAGAAATATGGCGTCGTTTGCTGTCCCTGTCGCTCTACTTATTATTGATATTGAATATATATATTAAGTATATTATTACTTATATTATGACAGCCATTTTCTCACGACTTTTTTTTTTAGATCACTTATCCGCAGGCTTCAAATTTTGGATCTCTAAAGAAAGCCCGCCATCATGCTTCATTGATTGTTGGACCTGATAATTGTGAATGGTTTGAGAACGTTTGAGTTCTTGCAAAATTTCATGAGCCTTGATGTTCCATCAGGCAATGAATTAACAGTCATATTCGCTGACTTGCTTGCTTGTCGCCCTGTTTCAGACTTTTTAAGATGCACGCCCATGTAGATTAATTAATAATACTTAATTTCTTGGTGACAAACGAAGAGGACGAAGAAGCGCTTGACGTTGCATAGACTAGCTCCTCGAACGGGGTGGTTCTTGTCCCGTTCTAACTTAACGATAATTCAAATCTCGTGGCTATTAAAATTCTTTTTTGAAAGAAAAGCGAGCGTTCGTAAATGTACTTTTTATTATAAGTCATTTTGTGTGTGAAAGTGATGATTTATTGAAATCTGACTTGAAATTTTTGCCTCCAGACAAATCAAACAGGCGTAATTGAAGCTCTCGTGAGAGGCTCTACAAAGTGCAATGCGAGATATCCTAGATCCAAGACAGCAGATTTTATGTATGTAATGTTGGCTGCATTACTTTATATTATCCAAAAAATTGTTCTTGATCGAACTGTGACACAACTTACATCTTTCATAAACAAGCCTACAAAACTCATCGTAAGCCTTAAACACTCATTTGGTGGTTTTGAGAAAATATTTTCGGGTGTTAATTTTGATCACTACAAGACTGATATCTCATTCACAATTTCAAAAATATAAATCGTTGTATTTTTTCAAGACTATTGATCAAGCTTAATGTTAAATGGAAGCAATACTTTTAAGGCTCACGGCTTATGCCAGAATGACGCCGCTAGGTCAAATATATCGCAGACGAGTCATCAACATTGACTAGAGGACGGACGTGCTATCCACTGAGGCAATATATGGTCATCTATCACAAAGTTTTAACAACACTCAAACTCTCCTGATCCTCGAAACTTATTTCCATTTGACTGGATACGTAGACATACTTAATTTGCGCTTCTGTGGCAGTGAAAAATCCACGATTATATCAGGAAGAACCATTTGCTTAGAATCTCTGCACGGTGCTGAAGGTGTTATCGGGCCTCAATTTTTCGAGGATGCCTGTGTAACATCAAAACTATGACTGGACTACCATACAGAAACATGATCAGTGAGATTTTATTTTCGCAAACTGATGAAATGGGAGGAGAGGAACTGTGGTGGTTCCTTTATGACAGTTCAACCGAAATATGTGAGTACAGGCTGCCGAATGCCACGTTTTTGGCGATTTGCATTGACTGGCAAATTAAACATCTCAAGACTTCTCTTTGGTGTTTTTAGTAGTCAGGGGTCTAACAGAATAAACCACATTCTCAAGAAACTTTCAAAGAGATTTTCCGAAAACGATTGGAGAATTTATTCTCCGAAGTTTTCGCCAAAATGATTCAAAATGCGGAAAATGTTCGAAATGGTCGTCAGCAATCGCGGCGTCCACTCAACTCATACTCAACTCAACCCAGAAGAAAAAGATATTAAGTTCCGGTCGTGCTTATTGGCACAGAAGTTTGAGCTTAATAAAAAAGCAGCCAAGTTCGAGATGAACATGCACACAAGGGGTTCTGCGCCGACGTTCAATATGCAACACTGCATATTTTTGAATTTTAAGTTTCTACTTCTTGGTGAACAACTGAGTTGCAAATTTAAAAAAAAAAAACATTTTTGTAAAGCGACCCTTCTTTATTTTAAACTATTGTAGTACACATCATCATATTTTTTACTTTTATAATTGATGTGGACTTATAATAATTGAGAACATAAATAAATACATACAATGTCTATAGTTTAAAGTATAAATAAAGAAATTAATAAATTAACATATAAATAAATAAATAAATTAAATTAAATAAATAAATAGATAAATAAATAAAATAAATACAAATAAAATATATAACTATGAACATAAATAAGCATATAAATAAATAAACATATTATATAAGACGCAAGGGAAATAAATAATTGAAATCACTTCAAATAAAAAGCGTATTATAAAATAGAAAATTAAAAAAGCCAGATCAGCATTGACGGGTTTTCATAAATATTGCAAGCAAAGTTATAGCGTTTAAATAATGTTTGTAGTCTTTTTGGAACTGTCTCAATGTGTGCCAAAGTGTGTAGCTCGTTGATTGAGAAATGCCAACTAAGAATATACATCATTGTTTTGGGATACCTGCTCACTCATTTGAATGTTACATTAATTTTGTAGATGACTTCGCTTACATGTAAAGAGAACGTAAGCGTTTTGTCAAGGTGCAGCCCAAGATACTTAGGCTTTGAGCCAAAATAGATCCGTGCACCATTTATATGTAGACTGTTGCTTGGCAAGAAGCAGGGCCTCCTTTTCCACAAAAAAAAGGATAGCCTGAGTCTTTGAAGCCTTTTATTTTATTTTCCTGTTATTAATATCGGGTTTTTCAATAATAGCGCTACAAAAGTTTTTTTAAAATAAAACAAAAACGGTTTTGGATATCAATAAAATTCTTTATTCCTGTAAAAGTACGTTCGATGCCATTATGTATGGAACTCGATTTCTTTTGCATGGCCACCACGGGCACGCTTACAGGATTACAGACGCTGAACCCAATTTTCGACGGTTTTCAAGCATAAATCGTCCGATACTGCTGCAATTTCACGTTCGATATTCGTACGAAGTTCATCAATCGTCGCTGGCTTATTGGCATAGATCATAGACTTGACGTAGCCCCACAGGACATAGTCTAACGGCGTCATATCGTACGACCGAGGCGGCCAAGCGACTGAACTATTTCGTGAGATAATACGTTCTCAAAACTTGGTTTCCAATAAATTGATTGCGACTTTCGCTGTATGGCTTGTGGCGCCGTCATGTTAGAACCACATATCCTCCAAGTCCATATCATCCAATTGGTGCCAAAAATATTGGGTTATCATTGAACGGTAGCGATCCCCATTCACAGTAACGTGCTGGTCTTGATCATCACGGAAGAAGTACGGCCCAATGACGCCGCCGGCCCATAAACCACACCAAACCGTAATTTTTTCGGGGCGCAATGATGACTCATGGAGTGCGTGTAGATTGCTGCCTGACCAATACCGCATATTTTGTTTATTGACGGAGCCATTGAGCCAGAAATGAGCTAGACGTAGCGGTCTTAACGTTGAGGCCACTGACCCAGAATTTAATAGTCAGTTAAATTAGCTTCACGGTATAACCTATTTCAAATGCAAGGATATTGGAGTTTTTCTTCCTAATAACCTTAACAAGTTCTTACTGGCTTTCTCTTAGCCTTGGAGTTTGTGATTCCATTTTATGTTTCTCAGTTGATTGACTAGATATTTAACAATTGAAATCAGTATTTTCATTTCATATAGAAACCAGGCATCTCGGTTCCTAATCCATCTAGTTTCGAAACTTTTTCTTACTGATAAGTACTCTGACATGTCTTGGAAGTTAATTCTCATCGGTACAGCGCTTTACATTTTAAGGAACCGATTTATTAACATCTTCCAGCTCACTGGCAGTAAAAACCGTGACGAACTCGTCTATATGTTGTTCGGCCACTTGGTCCGGAAAAGCTTTTGGAAAACTTCTTAGTTTTATATTCAATTGTCTTTTAAAACTTTGCCAGTGTATCATGCCTTTTATTTGTGTGAAGGTCGTACTGGAGATCTTATCCCACTAATGCCTAAAGCAACATGTGTCCGCCATTCTCAAAAATAATAAGTTTATTTAAAAACCAAACATTAAAGCATCGCCTTATGTTTCACTCCTTAACAGTGGTCTGCCATAGATTCGGTTCGGGAACCAAATTCTATTAATAAACCCGTCTGCGTTCGTTCCCACAGCCACAAAAAATTCCCAAATGTGTTGAGTGTTGAATTTGGCCGTTGAAATTTGATTAGCTGCTGTTCAAAGAAGCAAGCGCTTCTATGGCGTTGTTTTTTAACTCAATTGGAAACAAAGTTAAAATAAAATTTCGAAAATAGACACGCACTCGCAATTTGAAAATGTTTCTATTTAAGTCGTGGCCCCAGAATAGAAATCCATCTAAAGTACGACTACTCGTACAGGTTGACTCTTCCAAAACAACTTTCAAAGTAAAAAACTATAGTGATCTAATTTTTTTGTTTTCTTGATTTTGTGACACAAAAAATTTAATTTGTTAAGAACGTGTGAACTGTGAATTTCATTAGTTTTTTGTGAATCGTCCTGCGTCCAATAATGACAGCACGCCTATACTCGAATTTCCGCAGCGAAGATATGAGCCTTTGCCAAATTTACATGCAAAGAGATTCGACGTTTACTTGCGTATGCGAACTAGGCGAAGCTGGCAATGTCCAATTCAACAACATGAATGAGGACACCAATTTCCTTCATTTAGAATTTGCCGGAAAAGTGATGCAATGCCACGATATGCTTTACACAATAGACTACTTAATTCAAGAAATCACAGAAGCAGGAATTCCCATACCAATAGTCGATGATGAAGAAATTCCGCCAGTTCCACAGGAAATGGCCGTGCTCAAATTGCATCAGCTTCTGAACAATGTGAAGGAAGAAATTTTTCAAGTCTCAAAGAATTTCAAAACATTGCGGCAAAACTATTTCAAACTACAGGAGATCAATGCCACGCTGCTAAAAGCTCACGAGTTCTTCTCAGATCAGTATAGACTTGCGTGGAGTGATTCGATGGTCATGACCGTTTTGCATGATACAAATGAATTGACGAGTGTCACCGTGGGTGCGGCGAAGGATAATGTAAACAAGCTTTTTTATTTGACAGGAACAATTCCAATGAATAGATTCTTTGCATTCGAACGAGTTATATGGAGAGTGTCGCGGGGTAATGCCCTCATTCGTTATGACCAACTTGAAGTGGAACTTGCACCAAAAGATGTGAAGAAATTCGTGTTTGTGGTGTTCTTTGTAGGTGATTTGCTCGAGGACAAAATCCGAAAGATCTGCAAAGGCTTCCAGACGTCTCTGTATCAATGTCCCGAGTCATCAAAGAAACGCGTCAAGCAAATAAGAGAGACAGAGACACAGATCAAGGACATTCAATTTGTGGTGGAGAAAACCGACCAACAACGGCGAAGGCTTTTGACCGCAGTTGCCAACGATATTTCACTGTGGCAGGTAAAAACTAAAAAAGTTATGGCCGTGTACTATACGATGAATAAACTGGTTGTGGTCGACGCAGAAAAATATATGATCGCTGAATGTTGGATACCGAAGGCTGATATTCCATTGGTTCGGCAGGCACTATATCGGGCTACCCAAAAATCTGGAACGCTAGTCAAGCCGATTCTTATAGAGATCAAGAAAGGGGAGAAAGTTCCGCCAACCTACAGACGAACAAATCGACTGACCAAAGGTTTCCAAGTGCTTATAGATTCCTATGGAATTGGCAGCTATAAGGAAGTGAGTCCAACTCCATTCACAATTGTGTCTTTTCCATTCCTTTTTGCAATCATGTTTGGAGACATGGGTCAAGGAGGTATGTTGATGTTATTTGCCGGTATAATTATCCACTATGAAAAGACCGTGCAGAAAATGAAGATCAGTAATGAGATTGGGAAAATCATCTTTGACGGACGTTACATCATAATGGCAATGGGTTTTTTCTCCATCTACACCGGAGGCATTTACAATGAATGTTTCTCAAAGTGTATGAATATTTTTGGCTCCGCATGGCACGTCAATTTCAATGAAAGCACTATTTTTACAAATCGTTATCTGCAACTTGATCCAGAAGAGACTATGCGTTCTTACCCATATATTTTTGGAATCGATCCGATGTGTGATAATTTCGACGAGAGGGCCGTAGTTGTGGTCAACTCATTTAAAATGAAAATTTCGATAATCTTCGGAGTGTGTCATATGTTTTTGGGTCTGGGACTGGCCGTTTGGAATACTCTGTACTTTCATGATTACATAGAACTCTTCGGCTCGTGCATTCCACATATGGTGTTCTTCAGTTTGTTCGTCTACATGGGGTTTTTGATATTTTACAAATGGATAATGTATTCTGCAAGTAATTCAGCTTGCGCTCCATCGATCCTCAACACGATCATCGATATGGTTTTGTTCAAAAAGTCCACATCGCTTCCCAAGGATTGCAATTATTATATGTTCGAGTATCAAGGAATTGTCCAGAATATCATTCTTACATTGGCTTTCTTGTCCATTCCGGTTATGCTGTTTTCCAAACCAATTTTTGTTTATTGGAAGAAAAACCAAAAAGTGATAAAGAAACCAAAACTCAAGCCATCTCTAGAAAGGCGAGTCACCTTCTCAAGGAGTACAGACTTTCAAAATGGCAAAAAATTCGTTCTTAATTCTCAAGTGAATACTCGTTCGTCAGTGGTCCCTGATAATTTAGTGGAATTCATAATCGATAGCACCGAACAAGAAGAAGATCAATATACAGATTATTGGAAACATCTGGACTTGTCGGAAGTGATTATCAATCAGATGATAACTACCATAGAAAACGTCTTGGGTTCGATTTCTCATACAGCCTCATACCTACGATTGTGGGCTCTTTCACTGGCCCACCAACAATTGTCGCGCGTACTCTGGCAGATGGTGATGCATATTGGCTTGAAATCCAAAGACTGGCTAGGCCCGATTCTTTTAGCCTTTAGTTTCGTCGTTTGGGGAGTAATTATGGTAGCTCTATTGATTGTTATGGAAGGCCTATCGGCCTTCTTGCATACGCTGCGACTTCATTGGGTCGAATTTCAATCGAAATTTTACAATGGAACTGGAGTCAAATTTAAGCCTTTCAACTTTAAATCTCTTGATAAGGTTGGAAAAGAGTAAAAACGATGAAGATCCTTGTATTCTTCTGTGTTATGAAATATTAAATTATTAATAAATTATATATTAACGAAATGTCCCATTGGTGAATTCATTTACCATATGCAGTAGAGAGTTTAAAAAACTGTGACTTATTGTCGAGTGGTGGAAATAAACGATACAAGAACTACATATGTACATACGTAATCAAAAAATTGAAACCGATTTTTAGCCGAAAAAATGTGCTCAAGTAGCCGACTAAGTTATTTTAGCTAACAAAAAAATTTAAATAATAGATAGATAAATATTTATTTCGTACAAATTTCAATTATGTTGACCTGTTACCGCACAATTTACAGTACAGAGATACGATATTTTAAATTACCTTTCAACTTTCAATTTATTTAACACTTCAAAATGGTAATTTACCCGATATATTTGAGTGGGAAAGTATGAGAAAAACCCACTATGTACAATAAATAAATAAATAACAAAAGTATAATAGTAAAAAAAATAGAAAAAAGAAAATATCACAGCTTTAAAAAACATAGAACAATAAATATACAAATAAGTAGATAAAGAAATAAACAACTTAATAACTGAAATAATAAATTAGTTGACAAATTTAAAAATAAAATAAATAATTAAACAAATAATATAAATCAATGAGTATATAGAATACAATTTAAATAATGTACTGTAAAAAAAATGTTTATTAAAAGACGTATAGCGTAATTTTGTATTCGCTGAACAGTAATTTTTTCATACTTTTTGAAGTTTCTGGCAACTCTTTTACGAAGTCCCAGAAGCCTGTTCGAAGTAAAATGTCAAAATCTATGGTTAAGGAAAACATCTTTAGAGGTTTGATCGGAAGAGAGATAAAGGTTTCCAACTCACAGAATTTATGGTAGTAAGAAACACAAAGGCTCTTGTGTTTGTAAGTTTCTGAAAAACTGAAGCCATAACGATCGCAAGCTAAGTTTTTGTTTTAATTGCCTGAGCTTTTTTATCTCGTCTTTCTAAGGCGCTACATAATCACGCAAAAATTATGGCCGAAAAATCCACACGTAGGCAGCAGCTTTGGACGACCTTAAGTTCGAACCGAATGAAACTACATGGCAGACAAGCAAGTTTTCAAAAATCAAAAAATCAGTCATTTTGGTGTTGTTTTTTTTTTCAAACTTGTTTATTTTCACCATAATTTTAACAATTTTCTTAACGAGAAACATTTTGGTGTTGTTGCTAGGCTGTCACGGAGCTGTCAGTTTTTGCCGTTGGACTTTTTTTGTCAAGTGCCATTTATGATATTATGCAAACAATTTCCATACTCAATAATCGAGCCAGTAAATTAATTGAAAACATCCTTTATAATTAATGTATTTTTTTTCAGAATTAACTTTGAGAAACTTGGGAGATTTATGATGGTAATATTCAGCACAGAACAAAGAACCAAAGAAGCTCAATTTTATTTTAAAAGTCCACATTTAATTATTCATACACAAGGATTTTATGCAAATTTGTTTCATGTTCGAAATGCGCCCAGTGCTCTAACAATTTATTGATCGATCAAGTGACACCAACAACAACCTTCCACGAAAGTCCCGAAACTTCCGGCAGGCGACCTTCTCAGCGGTTGGTGATATCTAGGCGGTCTTTCCAAAGAATTTTAAAGAAGTTACACCATTTTAATTTAGGCCAAGAGTTGAAAACAAATGTTCGACAAATATGCAATCAGTACGCAAACAAAACATTTTCCGAGAGAATAACGAGTCTTAAAAACGATAACGTGAATAAACGAAATTCCAGAATATAGGCCATCAAAAATCCAAAAATAATAATTGAACGTCAAATGCACCCACTTAGATGCATCAAGTGCATCTATGTTGAATGACCTCAGTAAGAATCATTGGACCATATTTTTTCAAAAGCGACGAACAAGTTCCAATTGATGTGGATTTCAATACCGGGCAATGATTGAAAAGTTCTTAAGGCCAGAGGAAGACCACAATTCAGAATTGTTGAGAAATTGTAGGTGATCGGATAATATCGCGTTGTTCTTATTTTAACTAGCCACCGCATTCGTCCTAGATTCTAGACTAGATTTTTTTTTCTTTGGGGCTACCTAAAGAGTAAGGTGTTTGCCAATAGGCCAAAAACCATACAACATCTTCCCGTAAATATCCGAGAACGCAGGGACCTGAAATTCTAAGAAAAGTAATAGAAAATGGTGCGAAAAGAGTACGTCAGGTCTCTCTCTTATCTTTAAAATATTATGTGAACACATTTCAAAACCATAATTTTAATCTTAATAAGTGCCATGGTTAAATAAAATCAAAAAGAAAAATTTTATTCATCACCTTGCATAATAAAACAAGAATGTCATGCCTTGAACTTACCTCTTTTATTCGAATTGAAATCGTTTGTTGAAAGTATATCCGAGGCACCCGTTTAAGGGCCCTTCTATAAGCTTGTTATCTAATTTCCCTGAAACGAATTGAAAACGAAACGGAAATTAGAAACTATTTTATTTCGATTTGATGATTAATCCAACTAAATGTAAATCAAAAAAAAAACTACCAAGATCTTTGGCACAACTTCAAATGCGTGCATTCAAAAAAGCAAATCAATGAAGCTCTTCGATCAATGTCAAGGGGCCGTGTCGTTTGCCTGAACGTAATTGTTTTTCAGGTGAACAATTAAAGGTCATCATCATTTGACTACAACAAAATGCTTTTTTATTTTAACATCGCCCGCAAATAAAAAAACACCATCCTTTTCTTGCATGCCAAAAAAAAACGAAACAAAAGAAAAAACCTCACATCCAACTTGTTCTAAATACGAGTATGACAACCGTTTTCGAGCGCAATTCCCCTAGAAAAGCGCAAGCAAAATGTTTAAATTTTCTCCGGAACCGCAATAAAATGAGGAAAACCTGAGTGAAACGTTGAACCTGATGCGTAGTACAAAGACCGCATTTCGATAAAATGCACAAATGGCTAAAATTCAGGCCACGTAGACGTGTCCAAAAATAATTATGACACCTTCATGTCGAAATTGTTTTCGAAAATAACAAAAGTGACGACAATCCACAGTTGTGGAATCAAATATTGAATACGCTCCACATGAGTGGGGCACAAAAGTCGTTGCCTCATTTCAGGCGATTCGTCTTGTTGAGCTTTTGAATTTCAAAATACCGACCACCTCGCCGGCCACAAACCCACTCGTCTTGAAAAGCTTTGAGTTTTTGGCATTTAATTTAATAACCATAGAAATAGAAATAAAATTTTATTAAAAAAAAAAAACCAATTCAAGAATAAGAAATCAAAATAAATATTATTCATGTGCACTGTCAGTGCTGTGATATTTATTTTCAAGACAGTTTCCGTTCTGAAAATGTCATAAAGATTTAAAAAACAAAGAAATCAATCAATTATAATGAATTTTTTATCTTTCAGTAAGCTTATTCTTGTCTTGATCAGCGAAAACCTAAGGTTTTCAATGATCGATTGGAGAAGAAATGTATTAGGAGTTTCTCATATCGTCAGCGACAAGTCAGAGTCTTTAACAATGTACTTAAAGTCTTCAATAGTTAGAATAAAGATGATGGGTCCTTAGTGGCTTCCTTGAGGAACTACAGAGGAGGGGATAATTTGATCGGACATATCGGATCATTAAAGCATTTTATGCTTTTCATTTTCTAAGAAGAAGAAACTGAAGAGCTTATCTGGAGTGAGCAAAGCCTTAGAAACGATTTCGGTAGGCCTTACAATTTTATGTAGCAAGTTTGGCAGGCAGTGGCTTGGCCACGATGAGCGACAGGACAAAATTGTTCCAGGAAAAAGAGTTTTAAAATACCAGGAACAAGCTAACGAAAAACGGGAAAACCAAACCGTCGGTTCAAATACAAAATTCCTGCAACCGTACGTAGCGTTACCGCCTCCGTGAAAGATGGTAAGAAGTTTGAGATTAAGCTTAGAAGCTATTACGGTCGATGGTCCGGTAATAAGTGTAACGCGAGCCAAAGAAAACATCACATTTACGATTAACAAACTCTGGCAGTTTCTGGATGATGTTTTCCCTCAAACATTCCAACAGTAGATGGTCGGCAGAACTGATTTTTTGATACCGTTCCTAAGTACCCCAGCTTCGTGAAGTAAACGTATGTTTGACTCGGTCATTGATTTCCGATTTTCGGAATTCAAAATTTTAACATATCTACGTTTCGAGCTACCAGGAGTCGCATTACAATGTTTTAAAAAAAATGCCTGTATGTGTTTGTGTGTGTGCGTACGCTTGTACATTATTGCGGATTCTTTCGTCTCGCATAACTCGAGAACCAATCAAGCTATTGAATTATTTTCATTCATTTCATATTATTCATTCGAAGTGTATGTTCACAATGAACACCTGCTGTGATTCAAATTTTTTGCAAAAAACTTTCAAAAAAAGGGACAGTTTCATTTGAACAATTTAAATCAAATTAGTTCTCCTATGGAAAAAGTTCAAATCCATTCAACTTAGCTTTAAAAGATACAGCCATGTTTAAAAATTTATACACTGCCATTCATAAATTTGCGGACAAATTCGTATAAAATTGTTTTTTTCTTTTCCATTTTTGTCTAAAAATGTATTGCAATAGCTTCATCAACATTATGTTTACTAAGTCAATTGGCTAAGGGTCTCAACTCGGGTTTTTGATCGATAAGTTGAAAATTATTGTTGTTCATTATGTCACCTATCAATATAAAATTGTAATCTCTTATGTTGGCCAACTGACAGTTTCGAAAATTTCCCTGGGATATTTGTATAATATTAATGATACATCACAACAAAATAAAACCTCAAGTTTATTCCCTTCACTTCTACCATTTCGGGAAGTTGAGTAAATCAAAAGATGACTTACTCTAGAGTGAATTAAAATAAAATAACAAGTTGAACTAAAAAATCCTCAAGTAGAGCTCAACTTCGAGGAATGAAACCGCCCTTAATAAAGTAAGCCTTATAGCTTAAAAGACCAATTTAGCCGACACTCAATATTAATATTTTCCAATGTTATTAATATCATGACTGCCTTCAAATTTTCTCTCGATGTTGGACACTGTTAAACGCCTCTTCCTCTAGGTCTTGATCCACGTTCTCATGGCAGAGCTTGGAAAATTATTTATTTATCTTTAAGTCAAAAGTTTTCCTTTTTCATAATTCCGAGTTTAGCTTTTAAGTTCAAAAAATTTCAAATTTCTATTAATCTTTATATGTGTCCGAATAATATCTAAGCCATAATGAAGGCCTGCTGTAGCTTAACACTTATTTATCGCTCAACTTTATAAGCAACAAAAATGTATTATTTTTTCGTAGAAAAAATATCAACAGCAAGCAATATGACAAAGCTAACACACATGCATAAAATTGCAATATCCATACATCAAAAAACATGGTAAGGAAAATCACAGCGTCCGAATATTGATTTATTATACCACTGTTGTGGTTATTTTATTCATGAACCAAATCAAAGAAGTATTTGCAGAAAAGGACAAAGAGGTAAAAAAACATTTAACGAAATCAAAGAAAGTAAGGATTATCAAAATCTGTAAAAAAAAAAAAAGGATTGAAGGTGATCCTCTTAAAGACGGAATTGCAACTATTTTCAAGAGAGAAAAAAATCCTTTGTTGATCATTTCCTCAGCTCGAAAGGAAGAGGTGGGAGAAACCTCTCGGCTAAAACTTTTGACCCATTTTGACTCCCAAACTTGCACCAAAAATTTATATGTGTTAAATTAATTCTCCTCTACATAGTGTTATGCAGTTGAGAGAGATTCAAAAATGGGCCTGACACATGCCATGTTTTCTAGACGATAATCAATGCAATCTATGAAAAAGATGCGACTATTCAGCTTTGGTTAAGACCTTTGTTTTATCATCTAATGGGAAGTTCATAGCGTGGGCAGGGCATATCAAATAAATCAATTTGTTCCTTCGCCATCAATCTGTGGGGGCCGCACTGACCTAAGATTTAAATCACATTCCCCAAGTAATTTATGGAATAAAATTAAACCAAATTTGTTCAAAACATGCGTCATTACTTTTCCGACTTTCCTAGTCGCTCACATTTTTAGGTCAACAACTTTTAAGCAGAGTTTCGAGCGATGATTGACAGTGGCACAATTTGCCAAAATTATTTAAAAATGAAAAACAAAAAATAGGCTTACGACATTTCGTCTGACAACTATGACCAAGTTTTTTCTAAAAATCCACTCAAGTGGCACTTCTGACAAAATGTGCCAATATGATTGATCTAATTTGGGTCAAACAATTAAACGCAAGGAAAGCTGTTTCGAAGCGAAAACTTAAGAAAACTCTCGAAAACTCGCAAAAATGTATTTAAAAGGGAAAAAAATTTGGAAAAGCCACCATTGATCTAATCATGGTACTTTCGCCAAATAACTCGCAGCTCACTTTGCTGCCGGTTTCACCCGATAGCATATATTGCCCAACATTACAGTCAGTCTTTGGATCTTTCAGATGATATCTTTCAGATTGTTACGCTTGATTTTTCAAAGATATGTGGCGGAGTCTGGTTTAACTCTTTTCAGTCGAAATAACGTGTGCTCGATATTGACGAATTCCCTCTTTATAGACTTACTATTTTTCAAAGCGTTTTATAAGTAGTGTTAGATCGCTTCCAGACTGATATATAAGCACTGGTGTACCCCAAGGTTCCGTTTTATCTCGTTATCAAGTTCACAAATCAAAGTACTCTAATATTTTCGGTGAAATGTACTTCTGCCGGGAAACCTTCCCTTGTGTTTGTGTTTTCTTAAAACTTCTTATATGTCTGTCTGGAATACTCCCAATTTTGCTAGAAAGGATTCAAGTAAGAGCAATAAAACGTATACGAAATGAAAATATTGCAAAATCAATAAACCTCATTCAACAGCGGTGCAGCCAACGTCTCTTGTCTTTTGCTACGTGTTGTCCATAAATTGTGCTCCGGCAAAATAGCCAGCCTCATCCTCGTCTCTTAAGACCACTTTCGAACGTACTGTCAAGTACAGAAATTCTTTCTTTAACCGCATAAAATCAATGTAGAAAGCTCTTCATCGATCTGAGTTTCTTACTCAGTCCAAACTGAAGCAATTCAAAAAAAATGTGACATGTAACAATTCAAAAACAAAGAAGTACCGAACCTCTTCTCTCTTCTTTTACGAACAAATCTCTTTGTGTGGAAATTTTTATGCATTTGGGGCTTCGAAATCCAAAGCGAAGTCAAAGAGGAGGAAGTGCACAGTAAGGCCCACTTCTTATTACTTTTTGAAAATCCTCTGAAGAGTTAAACTGAAAATATAGGGCCCCTGTGGCCATTCGAAGTCGGCTATAAGCTTTAAACGAACACAAAAGTGATGAAGCTAAGGGCTGACTCTCGAACGAGCTGTCACGTCAAGATTTTTTTTAATTTTTACAGTAATTAAGTCATTGCATCCTGAACATGCGACTGATGCGTTTGGCTTTTTGAGTGCAGGCATTATTGACTCATTTTTCTTTCCAGATCACCATGAAAGAAACGTGACGGTGAGGCATGTTAACCGCTTTTTTGTGGCCAAGTGTCAAGGGCAAAGAAACCACACAAGCCGCCTAGCTTTTCGAGCTAGAATAATCCATTGCACATAAAGGGCAATATCTGTCAAGTTTTTCATGAGATTATGACCGAAACCATCGAAAATGTTTCAAAAAAGTGGATTGGTTGGATCGCCCTCTGCCAAGCTAGCCGTGAGAGCCACTTGAATGAAAAGATCCTCCACAATTATTTAGACGGCGTATTGTTTTTGATATATGACAAGTTTTTGAAAATTAATGCGCAACGTTTTTGTAGAGCCTTTTAAACAGGAAACCAACAGATGACGCACATTGAGTCTCATGAACCTTATTTACAAACTGTTGTTGGTGCATTGTTTTGGTAACACAACATCAACTTCGAAAGCAATTTTATATTTATACCTTTGCCAATTTAAATATCTGACAACATTTAAATGAGATGAAAAAAAATTATTTTTCAACGAAATATTGAAATAGAAAAACTTTAACAAGCGGTATACATTTCCGAAAATAATATTTCACAATGACAGTACCACTTTGCTGCGATGTGTCATCTGGAGCCTTCAAAGGGATTTTTTTTTGTTTTTAAGCAAATCGTTCGTCGTGTTCCCATCAGGTAAGAATATTTAGACGAGAGAAATGAACACGAATTCCAAATAATATTTTGGCGCAAAAAAGAGTTCTAAAAATAGGATTTTCACAAGAAGATCATTTTTTAAATGTTTAAGGCGAATGCTGTTTTTTTTTACGAAAATTAATTTGATGAGACAGCTCATTCTGGTCTTGCAGGATTGTTTGATAACCTGTCAACCTGGCAACCAGAAAAAGCATTCGACCCATTTAAACTACTAGCGTCCAAAAGCAACCATTCAAAATTGTTAACTGCTTAAATTAAGTCAATAAATCATCGCAAACTCGATTAATAAATAATTTAACATCGTGCTGCGGCCTGTGTTTAAGGTTTTTAAAAATAAACATTTTATGTAACATGACCACAGAGTGTAATATATTTTTTTTTATAGATTTTTTGCGTGGGGGCCCTAGAGTGGGTGTGAACATTTTTCGCTGCAGCTTCTTCATTTAGAAATCCCTGCTGCTGTTGTATGATTGATAGAACTCGATAAATGACTACTAACTAAGAATAATAAAAAATATCTAGGTCTTAAGTGGGTAAAGTTCTGGAAGTCATGTCAAAAATGTTAATACATATTTTTATAGACCGTCGTTTTTTGAATATTTTTTTAATACTATTTTTTATTTTTTGGCAAGCATTTGTCAAAGAAAACTGTCGCGAAAGAAGAGGCGGATTTTTTTGCTTTTAAAAAATAAATTGATTTATTAGTTGAATAAAACAATATGTTAAACGACGCGCTGTTCCATAGTGCTAGGCGCAGATGTTCTGTCTTGGAAGATAAATCAAAACGAAAGGAAATGGTGGGATTTCACACGATTAATTTACTAAGCTTTTGAATCTGGAGATACAAATTTTGCAAGTTAGACTCCAGATTGAAGGAATGGCTACACATGAATACCAAGGGCAAAAATTTATCCATGAGGCACTAGTTAATCGCGCCAGTCCTCTGCTTTTTGTAAGGATTTCTGGTAAATTCTAGATCTCGATCTGATGAGCAGGCAGTAAGAGTATCAACTAACTAAAGCAGGTTTTCCATGAAATGTACCTGTAAAAAACTCTGGGCTGAAGACAAGATTCGAAAATTGGGTGTGATAACAGAAAACATCTTTTTAGAATCTGTTCCTCTAAAAAGGCACACTGTATCGCTATCGCTATAGAAATGCAATTGCTTTTGACCAGTTCCTAGTTTTCCAAAAGCCGAAAGTTGGACAAATGGCTTATTGCTGTATATGAAAGGTCGCAGAATTCATGAGAGATAAAGCTTTGAAAAAAATCTGATGCTTCTTTATATACTTGAACTTTAGGCGCAAAAAGTTTATCCCTCAGAGGATGAATTGTAGGAAACCAAACATAAACT
Organism: Orthonevra nobilis; assembly: GCA_963555765.1. Lineage (NCBI taxonomy): Eukaryota > Metazoa > Arthropoda > Insecta > Diptera > Syrphidae > Orthonevra > Orthonevra nobilis. Next base: position 31,561,502 of record OY743226.1, on the reverse strand, counting down.
CTGAGTCAAACTCGAGCTGTAAAAACTCTTTCAGTTTTATGTTTAAACCTGAAAGACTTTCCAAAGTCGAGGTATAAATGAAGTCGCTAAAAATGCTGCAAAATAATTGGGTATTCTCAAACGGTGTAAGAAATACTTTACTCTGCCCAAACTGGGGGCCTTTTATGAGGCCTCCATGAACCCATGCTAGAATATAACTCCCATATCTGAACAGGAACGCTCAAGACCATCCAATGACTGGTCTTTAGAGTTCTTAGAGTTCTAAGCTGATGGATAAACCTCATTGCATGCAAAAATTTTGCACCGTAAATTGACTCACTTCAACTCTACTTCTCTACTTCCGTCAATGCCAGTTGCATTTCAGACTTCTTACATTTTTACTAAAAACTTCACACGGCAGATATGCTTAAGCCTAATTTCGGAGCTGCAATAAGGTGTAGTGGATCTTTTTCTTGCCACTCAGAACGAATGTTAAATGCTCTCCCTGACCCTCAAGAACAATGTCTTGATCAAATTTCTGTTTATCGATGAAGCTTACTTTTGCCACAATAGAATTGTTAGCATACTATGGCTATAGAACCAAAGTACTACTAAAGATACCATTTACTTATAAACTCACTTTACCTTTAAGCCAAAGACCTTACCATCTAACCTCGGTCGATTTTTTCCTCTAAGGGATGGTTATACCGGTCGTTACCGTGAATCAACCAGCGACGTATCAAGCTTTGGAAAACAATATGTGGCAAGCTTTTTGGGGATTCAATCAGACTTTGTTCAGTTGTCTGGTTCATTGCTTTCTATATTTCATATAAAGAGAAAGTAAATAAATGACATTTCTATTGGACTTTATCCTAAGGACACATCAACATAGTAATTAGTAAGAACTAGTTGAAGTTTAATATTTCACTGAGTTTATTTTACCAAAGACTATTTAATATGAACTAGTTCGTTCATGAACTAAACAAGCCTTGAGTTCTCTCTAACGGTGATACCTCTACTGTCATACATTTTACGTCTGTATCATTATATTATGAATGACTAGCAAATATTAAAAATAAAAAAAAAACTGTTGACATATTAAAAACTGAAGACGAAAAGTGCGAATGGCAGCCACTTGACGACTGTGGTTGTCCTTCGCAACTTGTGCCAAGAATTTTATTAATGATCCACTTAAAAACATTCGCTTAAATAAACAATTAATTTCGAGCGTATTTGAGAAAAAAATCGAAACAGTTTTCCAAAAACTGTCTTCAAAACAATTTTCTAACAGATTAGCTTTAAGTTTGTTTCACTTATTTTTTCAAAATTAATTTTTTAAATCTTAATTATTGTATAAAATTAACAATTTTAAAAAATTTAATGAATTGAACTTAAAAGCGAGCTTATTTGGTGGAATATTTGCTTCCTTCTTTCAAGCAAAAGTGTAGATACCGCTTTGATTTGACTTGGGGCAACATACTTTTTTCAAAGCAAAACAAAAACTGCTTCTTTTAAAATTAAATGCATACAACAAGAGGTTGTGAATATACTTGATATGTGTCTTCAGCTGCGATAAGGTTCGGGAACGAAATTTTTATCAATATCTTTATGAACTTCTCCATTTTTTTTTCTTATTAGAAAATACAGTGACGCATTAAGTTAAGCGCCATTCTTGTCTCAAACCTTCTGCTCGCTCTATGCTACAAACATTCTAAAAGTAGTCAAAGCCTCTTGAGAGCAACCCAATATTAAAACAAAATTATCAAGTGCGGGTCGGACACGCACATGAAGGGTTCCGAACCACCGCAGAATGTACTAAATTAATTTTTTTGCTTCCAGATTTTTCTCTTAACTTGTGCTTCTTGTCAAATTTAATGATTTCAAGTCAACTGGAAGTATCCAATAGGTTTTGATTCCCTTCCGAGGATCAAAATATGCGGCAAAAAAAATATGTCTTAATCTTTTAATATTAATTTTTTATTGATACCTTCACGCGTTCCTGAGTAAAAGGATCTTGACAGCCTGACAAACGGACAGCGAAGTGATCTTAGGCAGTTCCATTCTTCCTTCTTACAATTAGATGTGCAACATTAAAACATGAACAATGCTTTCCTAACCTGGGCACATACCATATTGGAGCTGCCTCCAATTGGCGTTTTGAAATTGTTGCAATTGAACCATTTTTTTTTTAATTTGACTCTCGAATTATTCAATCCTCTGAATTCGAGGAATAGCTCTATTAGGATCTCATCGTCCTTCATAGACCTATGATTTGATTAACTTAAGCCCCAATTCCAATGAGACTGTTCGGTAACGAAGGCCACTCGAAGTTGAAATAAAGTTGGAAGCATAGATCTTCCATCATTTGAAGATTCTTAACCAACCACTTATAATGTTTTTCGTCGGCAGTTGGTATTAATTGTATGTCCTGCTCCACTCACCGAATTCACCTATTCTTGCACAATTTTTTTTAGATTTTAAGGACATTGTTTTATCTACGATTTGGTGACTGAATTCAAGACCTCAAGTCTAATTGTAAGGCAATTTTAGTTTATATTTCAAACTTTGTCCTACGCTTCCTTTAAGATATTTTTTAAGAAAGACCCCTTAAGGGCAAGTCTCTTTGTAAACTTATTAAAAATATACCTAAGATCAAAAAGTAGTTTTTAAGTCACTAATATTTGTGAACTTTCACTGTTCAAACCATCTACCTAAATGTTATCGATGCAGTAGATTTTTTTGCTACAAATTTTTTAATTTTCAAGGAGATATTTTTTTTCGAAACGAACTTTTCCAAATTTATTACTGTTCATGACAACGAAGCGAGAGGATTTCGAAATAAATTATATATCTTGTGGTTTCTTATCACAAGACAACAAAAAAAAACTGTTCAATACTTTTTAAAAATGATTGATTTTATTGATAAGAACATGGCTGATTTTGTAAGAGGCTATTTAGTCACCCTAAGTTTTGAATAAACTTTTTATGGTTGCACCCCTATTTCTGGAAAGGAGTGCCTGTTTCATTTCTGGATTCTCCGACTTTTCATCTTGGATAAAAAATGGGTCAATAATGCAGCCACCCAAAAACCAAAACGTTTAGGCCACAATTTCTTTTTATGACAGTGAAAATAAAAATTTTGACCGGCACCGTCCTATTCAAACAAATGGCCTCACAAGCACTTTTTGATAGTTTAACTTTTCCGAGGGCTGTCAATAATTCACTAAAAGTGGGGCCTTATAAAAAACGCCAGATGTTCCTTTCCAGCCTTGAACCCAGGAGCTTTTAGTAAGCAGACGACGCACTCACCGATGAGACTAGAACAATCACTTCTATATGATTACGTTTCGGTTTTCTGAGCATCGGCGAAGATTATTTTTGAAGCAAACTTGTCGTAAATTTCGAGCTGCTGTTGAACCCATACAAAGAATTGATAATAAAGCTGGTGATTATTAAGCTGATTATTCCTGAGCCCATTGGACCTTCTTGGTGTTTTACACGTGATCTCTTTGCGACTATTATTCAGTTTCTGAGATGTTTGGCGCGTTGGGGCTCTCCCTTTAAGGTGCACACTTTCAACAAAAACTGAAATATTCTCGAATATTTTCCGAATCAGTAAGCCGACCTCACGAAATTTCTTTAAAAACTTGAGCTGAAGAATTTTGACTGATATTTTTTCTCAAAATTGAAAACAACTTAAACCAACGTTTTTGAATTGTAAATTGATCCATTTCATCCATTTTTGAAAAGTTTTTGAGCGCATAAGTTTTGTCAGTGTCAAAATAATATGAAATTTAAAAGAAAGCCACCCTTTATTTTAAGGTCTCTGTTTTTTTATTTGGAATATCAAATTTGATGGAAACATTGATAGGTATTTTCCGAGATGAAAATTTCATGCTTCTAGAAAGTTGTAGGGGAATCGAGTGGATTTTTTTTTAAATATAACTTCCGAGTGCTTATAAACTCTATCAGTCCAATTATTTTCGCATAAATGGCATCTGTCTTCTGCACGCTTACTGTTTTAATTTAAATTTAGACCTCTTATCATACACAGGATTAATTAAAATATTTTTTGCGGTTTTTCGTTTTCTTTTCTTATACTTTTGAAAAATAAAAAAAAAAATCACTTAAACGCCGTTGAGTGTTTTATTTTTTTACTAAATGACATGACATCATGGTCACATAATTAATTTAAAATATTTTCCAAATTTATTAAACCAAAAAATGCGTCACAAATTTTTGAGAAACCCAAGCGCATTTTCAAAAGCGAAGAAAAAGAGAAAAATAATGTATTGAGATATGTATCCGTATGCAGCTACGAGTATGCTTGTGCGAGAGAGCTCTGAATTTTGGCATCGTGACAACCCTAAGAAGCTATTTAGATGAACTCCCTGACTAAAAATAACTCAAATGATATCGCAGCAAAGCATCTGAGTAATGCGCGAAGCAAAGCGGTGGCGTTGAATTTGGATTTGGATACCTCAACTAAAAGGGAGGGGGCAATCAAAGGAATTTTTTTTTCAATACTTTTATATAATTGAATTTGAAAGATGAACATTTTGAACTTACTTTACGGCTTGATTTGTATTTCCCGGTGTTATTGAACTCTCCAATTTGACTAGCGTGTTGATTGGCATTTAATGCTGGACCAGCACGCGCTTAAAATAAATTCTTTTTTTTTTGTTTTTTTTTTTTAAACACCAAAATTATTTTAAAATATTTAAACAATTTAATAACCAGACACAATTGCCCAAAACACTCTTTTTTATTGAGAACGTTTCAAACGTATCCGCGCCCGAATTTTTCCAAAAAAAAAAAATAAGCACGTTTAAAAAAATTGTACACAATATACGGAATTATTTATAAAATAGCCGACAGATGGATAAAAAGGTGAACGTTGACAGAAAACCTAAGAACAACTGACGGGGGCTAGCTTCCACTTGATGATTTGCATGGCCCGAAGGCCTAAGTTGTACTAATGAACGGTGCTCGGCAAACGTGAAAGTGATGTTTTGTTTTAACGTCGCGACTTTCTGTTTCCCAAAGAAAAGTCAAACAGTCTCAATCGCGAGCTAGAAGAGAAGGAATCGAATAGAAAGATCACAAACACCTTTTAGCCAGGAAATTAAAAATATCACTTTGATCGGTATAAGGGGAGAATATTTTAATTGAGCTTCGAAAAATGCCGATGAGGGTTTTTTTATTTGAGTAACGATGTGATGCGATGAGATGGGATTTTTGAGTGAAAATGATTTGAATTTCAGAGAATTTCTTGTACGAGGCGAGAAGATGAGTGAACATGGGAACCTTGTAACTCGGACCATAACTTTGTATGTATCTTGAAGTGCTCACGCAATTCGTGTAGTTTAAAAAGAAGTCCGTTTTCGTCAACAAACCAAAATAAGAACACTTATGGCTTCATGGAAAATTATTTCCTTCAGTTTAATCAACTAAATCAGGGGATTCGCGCCCATACATTTTTAAAGAACCCGTTTATAGATAAAAACACAAATTTAAAAAAAAATATCGTGGGCTATAGTCCACGATTTTCAGGCCCGTTTTTTCACATTATTTATTTCGACCTCAGTTGAGGAGTGCTAATAGCTACCAAAATGATTTTGAACTTGTTTTATGTCGAAATAAAAACATTCCAAACACAAATAAAAATTCTAGTTTTTGTCGTAAAATTTTTGAGTCCACGATTTTTTTGACCGATTTTTTCATAAACTCCATTTTAAACTATGACCTGCTTGTGTTTACAAAAATGCTGTTTAACTAGTTTTAAGTCGAATTGTTAAGAATTCAAAACCAAAATAACACAAAATAAAAAATCATCTTTTTTCTCAAAATTTTTTTAGTCCACGATTTTTGGACCGATTTTTTCACAAACTCGATTTTTAGCTCAAATGACCTGCTTGCGTTAGCAAAAATATTTTTTTACTAGTTATTAGTCGAAATGTTTACAATCCAAACACAAAAAAATCATGTTTTCTGTCGCAAAATTTTCGTGGGCGTCCACAATTTTTGAATGCTTTTTTACTAGTTTTAAGTCAAATGTAAATGATCCAAACATCTTACAAAACCAAATCTGAAACCATCGTTTTTGTTTGAAATTTTATTGGGTACAGCAGTCCATGATTCGCAAATCCATTCAATTCAACAAACCTGAATTTGGCCTCAAATGACTTGCTGATGGATAACCTAACTTCAGAAGGAAGTAAAGCAAACATTAACCGGCTTAAAGTCTTATATACGGACGAGTTGAAATTCAAAGTCTTGCTAAAGTCAAGATGCATCATAGCTGTGCTGTCGAAACAGTCAACTAAAGGGGGTGGCTCCATAGTCGTCTTAGGATTTTCCTCGTCCATCAGGGTTCCAGACTGCATCCGAAATCGTCAAAAAATAAAAGTATGGAAAACATGTAAGCGAACCGTTTCAAGTACCACAATAGACAAAACGTTGGCCAACTGGAAACTCACTGCCTGCCCTGTTTTAAACCCAGGTAGACTGAATGTTACTTACTGACTATATATTAATTCACAAACCAATTTTTACGAAAGACGAGTTGGCCTGCCCAAACCATGAAATTCCCATCTCAAGATATAAAAAACAAATGTAGGTGCTTTCCAACATTTCGGCCGGTATCTCACGAATAAATGCTTCAATGTTGTCTTCCAATGCGTCAATTGAAGCGGGTTTGTCTGTTTAAACATGAGCTTTAACATAGCCCCACAAAAAATAGTCTAAAGGCGTTAAATCGCACGATCTAGGCGGCCAATTGACCGATCCCGAACGTTGGCCTGTGGTACCGTCTTGTTGAAACCACATGTCATGCAAGTCAAGCTCTTGCATTTTGGGCAAAAAAAAAATTGGATATCATCTTACGGTAGCGCTCACCATTCACAGTTACGTTACGATTCGCATCATCTTTGAAGAAGTACAGTCCAATGATGCCACCAGCCCATAAACCGCACCAAACTGTGACTTTTTCTGGAAACTCCAAAATCGACAATTCTGCTTATTTACGTACCCATTGAGCCAAAAATGAGCTTCGTCGCTGAACACAATTTTTCGGTAAAAAAGTGGATCTTCGGGTAACTTTCCAAGAGCCCATTCACCAAAAATTTTACGTTGCTGTAGGTCGTTCGGCTTCAATTCTTGCACCAGCTGTATTTTGAAAGGCATCACACCTAAATCCTTCAGCAAAATTTTCCACGTTTTCGAGTAACAGAGGCCCAATTGCTGCGAACCGCGACGAATCGATAATGTAAATTTGGTGCGAAATTTAGTCACAATAGCCCGAATAGCCGCTTCAGTGGGTCGATTAAACTGACCATAAAATGGAAGAAGCGCCCGATTAACTTTCTTAACAGAGCACGCATTTTGATAATAAAATTCAATAATTTGCAAGCGTTGTTCGTTTGTAAGACAATTCATGGTTAAATTATAGACCAAACTGAAGATGTTTGAAAGTGAAACAAAACACGAAACGTACGTCAGCTGTTTAAACCAGTGTTGCCAAAAAGATAACAGCTAAAAATCACCCTTTATAATGTTATCATTTAAAAAAAAAAAGATTTGTGAATTTAACATAAATACATGTATCAGACTTTTCTCTCGAAACAACCTAAGGCGCCTTCATCTGTTTTTGAAAGTGTACTTGCCCCTGCATCATATATCAGGATGGCGATTTTGAGGGTCTTATAAAGCGATGCTTTAGTTCTTCGAGAGAGGACTTTACTCAATTGTTTTCTTATCCCAAAGAAACAGCGATTAGCAAGAGGTATTCTTCATTTGATCTCAGCGCTAGTTTTAGCGGAGCCTATGTAGACAAAGTCCCTAACTACCTCAAAGTTATAGCTGTCTATGGTAATGTATTGACTAAGACATCGCATTTGGGTGTTCTTTCTTGATGACAACATATGCGTCTTTATGTACTTCGTATACAGCCAAACTCATCTTTGCCGTTTTTGTCTGAACACTCATAAACGCAATGTTGACATAAAGCTGCGTTCTCCGATAACCGACAGACCTCTGGTGTTGAAGCAGCACTTTTGGACTATTTTTCCAAAATATTTCTTTGCCGAACTTAATGGAGCAGCTTGAGATTTCTATCGGCATCGAACACTAAAGGACGAGCTTGGCAGGAATGGCAAACCAAGATGCTGTCGAAGACAACCTTGAAATTGATGAAAATGTGGTGGGTGCCGATTTGGAGCTTCTAGGTTTTTTTCCAAGATCTGTCGTGATAATAATATTTGTATATCAGGCTGTTGACGAACTGTTTCAGACGTTCACATAATACGGAAACAAGGATGTTTTAGTTTCTTCAAAATTCGGGTATGCTTTATTCTGTTGCGGCTTCATTGCCGCCGCTTTAAAATGTGAATCCGTTCGCTCTAGTGGCTGTTTTTAGACTTACTATAAGCTTAGATATTGCTTTCTTTTCTTCGTCTTTTATTGGCCTGCGTCGTCTTATCGAATGGTTCAGGCTGTCTTTGATTCATCATCGCCGTTTTATAGTCTGCAGAAGTGATTCTTCTATATCCTCAGCAATGACTGCAAATCTACTATGACGTGATATTTTGAACTTTCCAGGCTTCGGTGTGGGTTTGTTATTAAGAGATAATTATGTACGTATACACACAAACGATGGAATCCGACTACTGGGACCACGAAACGTGGAGAAATGCAAAAAATTTGAATTTCGAAAATCGAACGAATTACAAGAACTTCCTGAGGGGAAGTTAATAAATAAAGCTGCATTTAAACTGAAAACTGAACCGAAAAACAAAACCCACCAATTGGATTTCGAGTATGTATAGTATGTATATCTGGGGGGCCTAGCCTTTGTATAGAGCTCGCCAACTTAACTCTTCTTATTCTATCGGTAGTAAATAGCTCCCCATTCATTGAATATGATTGTATTTATTGATTTTGCAAGCATAAGAAAATCTCCCATCCAAGAGTATAATCAATGCCTCAACATCAAAATATCAAATATTTCATGGTCCAGAGTCCAGCCCTCAATGTTGTCCCATTCAAATTGCTTGAATACACGTGTATCTCAAGGGTTCCAGGAATGTGAATGGACATCTTCTCCTAATTATCCTACAACCATTCAATGGGAATACCATTAGGAAGCAAAACAAAACCAACAAAGAAAAAACCAAGCTAAGCCAAAATCTCACACCACCATGTTATCCGAACCCAGTTGTAGATCCAGAAAGTTTGAGCTTCCATTGAATGAGTATACGAATGGAATGGTAGGTTACGAATTGCTTCTTTCACATCTGTGAAGTAGTTTGGGATCTATTTTTCTCCCCAAGGACGCCATTACACATACTTGTGTCTAGTGGCACTTCAATAGTCCCCGAAATATATAAATTTATTGTTCTACGAAACAGGCTTCTTGAGTTCTGTAATCAATCAGTCATTCTGTGTATAATTTGCAAATGTTCTTTCGGTCAGATCCAAATGAATTTCAGGAAGGACAGGGATGCCTAGCGAACTTGCGGGAGAGTGATGGAATTAAATTTAGAAAAGTTTATTGCTAAATTATATGGTTTGCGGTATCTTGATGTGATGGTTCGAAATGCGTTCCAGAGGCAAAGTGAATGATTTCGATCATCGAACATCTTCGATTTTTGTATTTAACAAATTGATGAATTTTTGAACTAACTTTGTCAGGACTCACAGGCAAAATAAAACTTCACTGGCAGTGCTCTTAAATAATCCTTGCACTATAAGTCTTCCAAATTAACCTAAAAAAAAAGTTGCTTCAGCAGTTTCTAGATAAAAGAGCTTCAGGCGCTATTGCTCTTGCTAAATCTGTCGTTCACGGTCTAAAACATTCCTGCTATAATGAGACTATTGCCACTTGCGGCAACTATTATACATGGCGGCTCAAAAACATCTATTCGCCGCCTCCTGACTATAAAGCGTACTTCTTTTCCAAAAAATGTTGTTAGCATAACAATTGTTATCTAAATAAAATTTTCACTACAATAAGCGAAATCAAATTGATAATAATTAAACATTTTGTACTAAAATAACCGCTGGCGTATTGAAATTCATTTGAAAAAATTATATTGTTCATATTTTTACAATTTGTGGATTTACCCTAACTTATAGATATATATCACCGCGGACTTTTTCATAAACCTTTTTGAGTCCTTCAACCTTTCTAAGGAAAGTAATTAAATAACTCTTACCGTAAAGGCTGTGTTCCCAAAAAACGAATTCACTTGACCGTTTTTTTATCGAACTTTGTTACAAAATTGGTCGCAACGAAATACACAATCTTTTACATGACAATATCTGTATCTGTATCTCCCATACTGGATCACACAAAACATAGGCCAGGTGAGGACTATTTAGCGTCGAGTTGGCTGCTTGGAAAAAATCTCTTGATCATGGTATTGACCCCGATGGCCTGCCTCAAGCACCATCTTTATGTAAAAATACAGCCCTGCCAGAAAGATCCATCAATTCGATCTCAATCCCAATTCCGGTCGTACAATCAAGCATAGGGATTCGTTATGTATCAACATAAGATTGGGTTCCAAAAAGCATATTCAAGAGCATGTAAAGGACTGACTTGCCTCTACTCGGTGTCGAAGTCCCTTTCCAAGTCAACTGGACACAATTATATTAACCTTATTCCATTGGCTATTCGATACCACCTCAAATGCTTCAAGCCTCGCTCTGAAGGCAAATACAACTAACTAATAATAATTTGCTATCTCTCAAGGACACGTTACTGCCCTAATTACTCAAACCGTGCAGAAGGATTATGTGATAGCTTAAAAGATTGTGTAGTGATTTAAAACTCACTTTAGTTACGATTTTTACTGCACGGATGACGGAAAACTTTTTACCGACTTGCTTGCATCTGGCATTTATGGTCTTCTTCGTAGCCTTTAGATCTGTACAGTTGGTTTAATTTGTTTTTAATTATATTCAAGAATTACTAGCCTGTATTATTCTCTTAGGAATAAGAAAATAAATAAATTGTCATATAAGTCAATATCCTTAATTTACAATTAGGAACCAGGATTACCATTCTTGGTATAGTTCATATAAAAAAAACTACTTGCTCGAATAACTGCATAAATATTCGATTGGGCTCATCTTCCTATGCGATTCATGTGCTTTTATTCAAACAATATTATATCTTAAACCAGATTGTTAACGCTTGTAACCCGATTTTCTAACGTAATTCCTTTCAACCACATGCCTAATAAACAGCGGCGTTTCCTACCATTTACAACACCATCAGTAAACACATTCACCGGTTAATCCCCATGACGTCTTTAATCATCTGTTCCATTGAATCCCTAATACCCTTCAGAGTAACACAAATCCCATTTTCGTAATTTTCCTTCGCTCAAAGCTGCACAAAAGCCTGTCCTTCCGCCTGTCTGTTGAATTGTCAGACGAACCCGTGTTCCCGGCGTAAGTAGACGACCTTAACCCGATAACCCGATTACCATTTAAGTTGAAGCGTAGAACAGGTTCATCCTGACGCCGATAATCAATAAAACCAGTCGTTCGATTTGCATAGAATTACCTAGCTTATGGATTAAAATAAGGGCGCCTTTGTCTTGGCTGGAAAATGTGGACGTGTCCTATTTTTTTTTTACCTGGTATTGAAAATCTTTTTAGCCCAAAACGAATCTTAATAAAAATGCAGCCCGACGAGACTGTAGTCAAGGGATACCGTCTAGTGATTAATTAATGCCATCCATGAGGGACTTTTCGGGAAAAATTGTTACTTTTTCTGGAATGGGCTGACTTTAAACAAGACTTTCTCCTTGGACGCGGCTTCGAAAGGTATTCAAAAATTTCAATTGAATTTGCTTTTGGACCTTTAATGTTATTACATCGATTAACGGGGAGTAAGTTGATTTTGTATTTGTTTTTGTAATTGTATTTGAGCACAAAACTTAGAGGGCATGGGGATTTGTCATACAAAAGATGGCCCAAAATGTACCTCTCGATAGGAAGATGCTAAAACGTTTGTAAATGGTAAGGCTTTCAAGAAATCTAACAATCCCCGATAAAGATTCATCCTAGGTAAGCCAATGCCGGGAAGCATCCTTCTTAACAACTGGATGGTGCGTTAAGATGGATACTCCAATGATCACTGACCTTATAAGTAGGTAAGAACTATTTTAAACTTTTAAAATGAGTCTTAAGGACATCCTGTTATTTGTATAGCCAAAGCGGAGCCAAATGTATCTTACCCAGCTACAGTTGGCGAAGTTCAAGTTTCAGAATCAGCATCAAGATTTGCAAAATTTTCACTTTTTTTTATTAATATTTGTATATTACTCCATTGATGATTAATTGCAGCATACTGTTTATAACGTAATCTTCTAAATTTGAGGTTAATATCCAACAGCTACATGGCTTCAGTATTGGTGTGGTGGAGTAATATTTTTCTATCTTTTACAGCATATTCAACGATGACTTTGTGTAGTTCTTCGTTGGTAACAAAGCGGAAAGCGTCTGTAGTCTCACATAGGATCTTGTTCTGACTTCGTTGTATAAAAAGCCGACTCGATTGCTTTTTGCAAGTCATGAAGTTGTATTCCCTAAGTCCAAAACGGTTTAGTTACTTTTGCAGCTGATTTTCAGTTAAGAATGTTGACCAATTAACCAACTTATTTCTTTTATCCGACTTCGGTTGTTGGAATGTCAGCCGTATAAGGGAGATACAGGAGCGGTCCCAAAATACTTCTTTGTAGTACACCTGCTGGAGCTGAATAGAAGCAAGAGTAGTGTTCTTCCAGTAAGCCCCTTAATTTTCGCACAGATAAGTATGACAGCCGCAGAGACAGGATTCAAAAGAATGAAAAAGTGACGATTTTCATTCAAATTTAAATGCTATTGCAGGTGATCTTGTTTCAAAATCTCACAGGTAAAAAAAAAAATACTAAACAAAAAATAAACACCTGAAATTTAATACAAAAAACATCGCGCACAAGCATTTGGTGCTAATCCTGGAATTATTGAATCATAAAAACCTAGAAATATTTCTCAAACCTTTATTACAAGCGGTCTGGGTTGCAGATGGTCAAACATATTTGAAACCATTCCATTATGCAAAATAGTTATTTTTTTATTATATGTAAATGCACGCTTTCGAGGTAAAGTTGACACCTAAAGATCTTCTGGAAAAAAACCATATTCATTCCTCATGCAAAAAAAAATGCCGACCCTAAAATGTGACCTCTTTTCAGAGAACAAATCCCAATCTCAGTCACATCGAATCTTCGTTTGTGGAAACGTCTGGATGCACATTTTTATTGTTCAACACTTTTCTTCTTTTTTTTGCGTATTTTTCGAAACTAAGAGAAATTTTAATAATTTTTAATGGACCTACGTAGTAGATTTGCAAGTGATTTGGTTTCACAAAATACAAATATATTTTATTAACAAATTTCTGATCAAAATTCAAAAGAATTGTGGACATTTAACTACAAGTGTTCAGTATTGCCATTGCACCAGATTTTTGACTGACTTGTATATTTTCAAATGTTTTCTCACAAATTTTTATTACAGCCGTGAAGTTTTTGTGCTCTGTTGCTTGGGTCAATAAAAAGGTGATGAGTTTCTCAAAATCAGTGTGATTGTGTAAAATTTAATAGATCGAATATACTTATGAAAAATAAATGTTATTCTAGCCTTAAGCATTCACAATCACTCAATTCGCTTACTTTGACTGAAACCCCCATACCAGCCCACCGCGTATTGATGCATGCTCTTTCCTTTGCCGGTCAACAATTGGCCTGTGTCCCCAAGTTGATATCCATTTGAATAAAACGGACTTCTTCGCAACATCCTTGGATTGTGTACTCTTCCAGGCCAATTAACGTATGCTTGGAAGCAGATGTAGTCGTGTCCATATACTAACATGAATCCGTTCTTTGCATGCTTTTCGACATATGCTTATTCAAACTCACTGCGAGCATCTTTGTTAACTAAAGTCCTGTCATCCGTGAGCACATGGCATTCCTGATACAAAATTAACATATAAACATACAAAAAGTTTACAATCTGCGAAAGTTTTACTACGTCTCTAAATATGCCTAGATAGAGTTTTTTTAATATGCCTTTCAAAAAATATTGGAGATCCAGCTCTCATCCATGATTATTCAGACTTCGCATTATGCTGTTGTAATGTCAAGTCCTTTATTTGTGGTTCAGCGGTGAGCAGTGAGCTTTGTAGATACAAAGCGACACCACTTTGTTTATAGGTTCTTCTAAATGAATGGTCATCAAATCAGCTTAATGTCTGATGTTCACACTTCGGCCATCTTAATCAAGATTTTCGACTCTAATCATATTCTTTCCGCTGTGGAATGTGGATGGCCGTCGTTCAAGATATTCGTCTTCTGTGGAGATTCTACCCACTTCAAAAATTGCAGCAGTTGAAGAATATAGAGGAGAAGAGTCCCCCAATGTTCCTACCAAGTCGACATATGTGTGTCCAAAAAGGTGCCAAGGTCTGTCAGAGGGCTGTATCTTTTCAACGACAATAGTAAGATGCTTAAAGCATTCACGGAATGTATACTAAGATACAATAACTGCTATAACTACCCATTATACAAAAAATACATGAAATATTAAAAAAAACATGTTTTTAAAAATCTCAACTCAATTTTACGCCTAGAAGAAGTAAGCTGCGCAAGGAAATCCGTCAAACACAATTGTTTCTTCTCGTTTAATAGATCTTAGTAAATATTTGTCGTATGAAAACTTTCCACAGAGCGGGGCTTGGCAGAGAAATCTCGGTACGAAGCCCTTCGTGTGCGTGTCCGATGCGCACTTGGTGGCTTTTTACATTTTCTGAATGAGACAGTAGTTTTGATTTTGTACAGATACCAGTAACTAAATTTTTAGTCCTTTCAGGAAGTTAAAATAAATACAAAAAAAAACAATAAAGGTCTTTCAATATTTTTTTGGTAATAAGAAAAAATCAAAATTTTTATTTCCCTTTTGAGGAAATATCTTATTTTCCGAAAATCCTTTCTTAAACAAAAACCTGCGTCGAGTAAAATTTCAGTCACCATCGTGCTCCAAAGGAAATACGAACCAACATCATACTCAACCGATATCCTTTCGCTCCGCATGCACATGCCATTGAGTTCATAATAGATTTTAAGAACGTCATTACACACCCAAGGCGATTGAAAGCTGAAATTTAACTACGATCCACCGAGAGTTGCAAACTAAATTCAACAAACTTTGTGCTTTTCTTGAATTTTTCCTCAATTTTAAGTTTCCCATTTTTTTTTTTATAATTTCCACATTTTAACAGAGGAAACCCGCTTAAAAGTCAGGATAAACTTTTAACAAGTCAACAAGAGGATGGATGAAATGCATCCTCATACCACAAAAATCTGAATTTTGAGTCTTAAGTGATGCTGTGCTAGCTGCAAGATTTCTGGGCGACGGATCTTGCCCTGTGAGTTGTTTGAAGTTCCCAGAACCCATTCCGTTGGGATTTTTAGTGTCAGAACAGAAATGTTAATCTTTGAAGTTTCTCACTCACTGGCATCCCTACTGTGGCAGTGCCATGCCGGGTGCATTCCTTTCTTATTTGTGGAAAATGCAATTTTCGAAGAATATTAGCTTGACAGTAAATGATTATTATCTCAAGTTGATGAATAGTTTAATGTACCATCATCATTGGAATGTTATGGAATAAGGGGCATACTTTTGGCTCTAGTGTGTGAGATAATGTTCCCTTTAAGGATATGTACAATTTTTTTCAATCAACAATTTACGAAAAAAATTGTAAAGTTTAAGGAGAATTTCGAGATTTTCTTCATAGAACCTAGTTAACCTAGTTGACTTATGAAATTCGTTTAACATCCATTACCGTCGAATAAAATTTATTATTCGAGTTTATTAACAAAAGTGGTCATTATTTATTAAAAAATTAACACTTTTTAATGAAACCATCGAGTAAAATTTAGCCATTTGTAAGACTAAATCATGACAACACTTTAAAAATAATTCTAAAACGAATAAAGATGTTGCCGATCCGGCGAATCTCTGGTCAATGAGCCTCAGTCTACACTTAGCGGATTGAGGATAAATCTTTTTTCCAGGATAACCAATTTTGTTTCAAGGAGAGATATTCAACATAAGTGAGAATCAACCCAGGTACGCTTGCTTAACTCAGGAGGGTTCCAGGGCTTTTTTTTTGTTCTCTTCACAGCACTTGATCGCTTATAGGTCCAAAGCTTTTGCCGCGTGATTACCTTGAGATTCAACGAAGATCAACTCTTAGCTTGGGGCGCCCCGTTCACTGCAGTTTTAAGGATAACAAATTCGAATTGGCGGAATTTATATGTCGCGGGATAACGCGGAAAACGCTCGGGTTGCAGATAATCTGCCCTCATTCAGTATGAATATGAATAACCCGTGTATTTCAACCGGATTTTCGAGAGGCTTTATCTTATTTCTTGTCACTGTTCAAACACAACCCCCGAGTCTAAGCACAAAAAATGGGGGACTCTCTAATAAAGTTTTTTCAAAAGGAGCAAAGACAATGGTCATTAGACTGGTCTCTCTGAACCAGTAACATCTGTCACAAGCATGTATGCCTTATTAGATTTATTTTACTAGAAACCATTGGCCGAAGATCCCAACATAAATAGGAGACCGAACAACTGTATCAATACCATAAGTAAAACAAAAATTAACAAAGTTCCGGGATGTGACCTTATTACTTGTGAATTTTTAAATGAGCTGCCTTAAAAGCGTTAGTCAAGCTTTTGTATATCACATTAGTTTACAGTGTATCTATTGCCGGGAAAATGTTGTTGCTGCTGAAATTTTTTTGATCCAATATGGCTTTCGAGTTTTAGATACCTCAATTCAATTCAATTCAAAATTCAAGGTCCGATTTTTGCTCTGCTATCGCAAAGACAAATAAAAGGAAGGAAACCACTTTAATGGCCAAGAAAAGTGTTCGCCTTTTTAAGTCCACACAAATTTACCACTTGTGTTAATTTTATTTTATTTTATTCATAATTCACAGTACAATATTCTTCTTTCAACTTTGTAGTAGGAGCAATTGGTATCCCAGCATATTCATTTCCGATATGTAAGAGAATGCAATTTAGGCTACATTTTGATTATCTGAAGTTTTAAATATCTGAACAAAAAATAAATAATGTAATGGAAAAATAAGATTGTAATTCTTTTTTACAATAAATAGTAACTTTCGGTGCTGAAGAAAACTACAATTCGGAAGTTTGCTTAGAATGATTCAAATCTCTTACAATATCATGTTGGTTCGTTGGAAACAACATCTAAATCAGTATCATTTTCTCATGAGCTTAGTTCTTTTTCGACTAGTATATTTTAAGGCACGAAGAGTCGAGTGAATGTTGCATTGAACGCTTAAAAAAAGGTTTTGCTAAAAAGTTTTCAACCAAAAATTGAAGTAAGACGCTTTATACGCTAAGAGTCAAGCATTCCACAATCGACCCGGTGTTCTCCGAGGAAGTGTTCTGGGTCCGATTCTGTTCTTGTATTTTAGGAGTGATATACCCCAAGATGAAGAAACAATCGTAGCAACGTTCGCGGATGAAACTGCTGTTCTCACAAAGAATGATACAGTCGAATCGTCGAAGCGAAAAATCCAGCGAGCTTTAGACAAAAAATGTGTGAGTGGACGACGACCTGGCGAGTAGTTCTGAATGAAATTAAATCAAAACATGTTAACTAATTATGTATAGAAACATGTACAATATGCCTCTGTTTCTCAAATCGCAACGAGCTCGAAATTAGGCTTCGAGAAATGCATTGGGGCCTTGGAAGATGTTCGAAACTAATTGTAAGCTTATATAACGAACCGCTTTTATATAAGCAAATACTTATATGTAAAAGAACCTACGTATACAACTATGGGGTTGTACCAAAGCAAGCAATAGATCGATAGTACCAATATTTAAAAAAAAAAAAAAAAAAAGCAATCTTCAATGCTCCATGGTATTGGGAATGGCTACCATATCTAACAAAGTAACTTACTTTGCTAAACAGCTTCATACTCGTCTGCATAATCACTGCAGTAATGAAATCATAAAAACGTTGGATGAGCCTTGTGCGCCGACTACAATGAATAAGACTGTTCGATCTAGCGCCGTTAAAAAAACCGCATGTAATGAAAGCTGGAAAGCTGGAAAACTGGAAAGCAAGAAAGCTGGAAAGATGGAAAGATAGAAAGCTGTAAAGCTACCTACCGAACGCGCTAACCTACAGAAAATAAAGCTGCTAATTGCTTTGAAAACTTAGTGGTACTGTGGAAAACATGGGAAGTTTTTTTAAGTGAGGCAGAATCTAACACTACTATGAGCATGCGCGCTCGGTCCTCATACAATTTATGAAATTTTTTACCTACCCACAGAAAAAAATTTCCTCCAATTAAACCTACTATGGAGACGTCGCTCACAGCTCAGAAAACGATCTTTAGTTCAGTTCACTCTTTTAATCGATCCAATTTGATGAACTCAAACTGTTGATATAACTCTACGTTCCGAGGTCCGCCGAGCTGGATTATTTTCAGGCACTCATCAAGAACTGCTCTTCGATATCGTTGAAGTGGGAGGCCCTAGAGATACATTATTCCTTTCTTTCTGCTTTTTGACGCTGTACCATTCTCTGACTGCTTTCGTTTTACATTTTACTGCTTGTTAATATAATTATCTTCAACTGCACTTTTTTTCGAGGCTGATTTTCAGATTGAGGCTACCATGACTGAATATTTTTTAATACCATCACTGTTGAGGCTTTTGGATTATGGCAGACAGTATTTCGCTCACTATTATTTCAGGCACTTAATGCTGAGATTTTTTTGGGTAAGTCAGTGTTTCCTTTCATCCAATAGTTGAGCTCTCAAGAGGACGATTACCGAGATATTATTTAATATATTACTATTCCATGCCGACTTAAACATTGAAGGAGTTCTTAGAGTTTCGGCAATAATATCGCTCTCGGTAAAAAATGTGTCTCTAAAATAAAAATATGGTAACTTCAGCAAAATGCCGCATCCATGCTCTGTCATTCATTAAATAAAAAGACAAACAAAATACCCGTCGTACCTCTTCCAACCATTACTTCAGCTTCCAAGGATGTTATAATCCTAATGACTTTCCGCATTAATTAAAAAACAAAAAACTACCGCATCTACACCCTCTTCAACACACCCTTCATCATTTACCGCACTTAAAACACCACACTGTCCATTCCGAACCATTTTACCCTTTTTTGCTAAGCAATTTCTAATTTTATCCACTGACTTGGAACGGAAACTACTTCCAGCAGAACATTTGTCAACCCGATGGCATATTAGTTCCCCATTACGGTCATCATCATTACTGCTCCTGAAAAACCTTAAAAAAAAACTATAACAGCAATCTTATAGTTATACAAAAGACTTTGTTTTCATCTAAATCACCCTCTCCCTGTACTCGTCTGCTCTATCTGGGCGACTCCACTGGAGACCTGACCAGTCCTAATGACAATTTAAAAAGAACTACAACTCTGCCTTTGTCGCACTCACACTCGCAGCCAAAGATGGAAAAAAAGCGTACCCGTAATGCTTTCAATATGTGAAAATTGTGGTACTTGCCTCAGTGACATGCCCTTGCGGAGCAGCAAAATCAAATTAACACCACGTGTGTTTACTTAGAGAAGAGATAAGCGGGGTCATCGTCCTATGATGAGACAAGAACTGCCAACATCGACCGACATTTAGAGATATTCATATGGGAAAGGATATTCCGTTCGGTTCCTTTAGTTGCTACATTGAACCACTGAAAGCCGACACGACCTCTAACGTCAGATTTCCATGCCGGAGGCTTAACCTCACAGAAAAAAAAGCTCTCGCACCGCCCATTAAATCACACCCTTACGGCATCTCGGAAACCAGAATACCGGCACGATTTATCTTTGCCAAAAATAACAAATAGACAAACAACAGGCCAACGGTCGTGAAGGGTGGAAGGGTGCAGCGTTTCTTTCTGGCAGAAACATGACGGGAGGTGCGGGCAATTTGCCTTCTGAAATCGAAGAGCAACGATTTATTACCACATACAGGACAGAGGTCCACGAAAAAGGAGAAATAAAACATCGTCCTTTCTGTAAGGAAACCATTATTATCGAAGGTAACAATGACTGCCAAAAAAAATCGCACACACTTATTTTCTGTGGTTAGTGCTTCGGAAAATTTAGCAAAATGAATCAGATTCGATTCGGCTCAGATGAAAAGAAGTTCCACGAATGTACAAACAGACTAGAACTATTGGAAAAGCTTATTCCTTCTAAGCAGTGTCGCGTAATTCCATAAATCAGTGGTAAATGGTCTGTTCCCGGACTCAAATCTGCGAAGTAAGGTCAAATATTTTTACAAGCTTGCAAGCTGTTGACTTCAAAATTGTTGGTTGCCGTTTGAGCTGGTTAAGGTTCTGCTGACAATACAATATCGAATACTAATATTGTAATTATTACATTATACTTAATTTATCAACCCCATAAGCATGGGTATGAAACGAAAGGACTTGAAGAGTAGAAAATGTAAGTCTGTTAATGAAATTCTGGTGGTCCAGCCAGGGTCGTCTCCGCAGGACGGAGCTCTTTAACGGTGATTGACTTGAACCTCTTATTATTATACCCACTCTAGATTTTAATGTTATGCCTTTATTTTCACCATAACCTGATGTTGATATATCAGCGGCACGTACGTAAGCAACGCTCTGGTGAACGGAGCAATTGAATTCGTTCCTGAAATTATCTGGTTTCTGTTCTTCTAAAACTTTTCTCAAGACGGGGAACATATTAAAAAACCAATCGCTGTAAAATTAACAGCTTAATACAACTTTTGCATTTTACTTCTAATAAGATGCAGGACAACACCGGTACTATATTTAGGACCAAAAGCCTGACCCCAAGCGCAATATGTAAATGAATAATATAATTAAGATAAGATCATAAAAATTGTAAAAATGTTAATAGTATAATTAAGTTAATGGTCTCAAACCTAAAAATGCTATATGCAGGTTCGCAAATAAAAGATGTTCACAATAAATCTTTAAAACTAGAAGTAAAAATAAAATGAAAAAGTACAAACTTTTAAGGATAACGTGATTTAAACAGAAAAAATAATAATAATAATAATAACACTATCAAACCTTGATAATTGTTAAAAAAAAATAGAACGAGCACACTCAAATATTGAAGCTGTCGCTGTAAAGAATATTTAAGTTGATTTCAGTCCTTTGTTAAATGTTACCAAGACGGGCGAATTCAATCTAGTTGGGTATTATAATTCACCTAACGACGTTAATTCAATAGCCTTGCGGTTCGGTCTTTCCAGCCCTTCTTCTTACTCAAAATTTTTCAAATAGCGGAGAGTCGCTCGGCTATTTGAGGAAGATCCAGCTGGTCCACTAAAGGGCTTCCAACTCTAAATCTGTGTTTCTGCGCGGCGTATATATTTGACAATGTTTTCCCAACGGAAAGTTTTCACATTAAAAATTTCGAATCCATGTCTCGTATTTTGTTCAACCATCTGGATGTCCAGGTTAGTGTGTGGATTCCTCGCTACTAGACTCCTAAGCTTCATTTATAGTAACCAGAAAATTGCTGCTTAGCTAAATGACGATTAACATCAAGCGTAGCCAATTCCCTATGACGAATCCGCATCCAAATATATACAGTCTTTTGTGCCAGCAATTTTTCCATATTTGAATACTATGTTTATCCTGTCCTTGGTATCTCAAGACTTTTTCCAAACTGTTTGACCGGTCACAGGAGTAAACGTTCGAGGTGCTTCATCTCATTTTAAAGTCCGTGACATCCTTAATTTTGAACGAAAAAACCCGAAATCGTTTGTTCAGTGGCTTTTTCGGCGATGTAAGCGGTGTTGTCAACTAATTTATTATCTCTCCAAGAGCGTGAACTTTTTTTCAATCTGAACTCAAGGTATTTCGAAGTCGCACTAACAAGTGTGCTTTTTGCTTTTGATGTGACGTCACTGCTAACTTAACCGAGAGAATTGTGCCAACTGTTTTTCTCCACTGAAGCTTTTGTGCTTATAAGTAAAGCAAGAATCGTTTGATTGGATACCAATTGGTTCCCGATAAATACCACTTAGAGGTATAAGCAAGTTGATGCCAGTCAGTACCATCTCTGTTGCCATAACATCTGTCTCTGCAAATTTAAGGTACTCCCCTATTACCTGAATGTATGAATTATGTATTGTACATTTGTTTTTTTAGCTTCCCATCTAGAAATTCTTGTAATCGGTCCGGTTCTCAGAATAATCATATCTCCACGTTTCGAGGTTCTGGGATTCGGATTCCAGTGTTTCTAGAAGGATGTCTTTGTATGTGTACACGTACGTACTTACGTAGGTATTTATAAATATATACAGAAATGTTTATAAGTGTCCGGACAGTAAATTCTGTCAGAAAAATTCATATAAAATTTGTTTAGGTTCCTGTAAATGTTTTCTCCTCATTTTCATCGAAAACCAACCTCATACGTGTACCAATTTGGCCGACATTCATTCGATCATCTTTTTAATGCTTTCGAATGTTAATAATCTCAGGACTACTTAAAAGGTCTATTTTCTCTTGATGTTGGATACTGTTTCTTGAACCTTTCTATCAAGTTAGTCCCAAAACAGTTCTATTGAGTTCCATTTTATATTCACTGATCCAGGTGCATGGTGCCGTCCGGATGTTCCGAAATGTGTAAAATAAGCAAACTTCGATTTGACCATAAGTTACATTTGAAGAACAATGCGTGCTGATTTTGCAACTCTGCAACAACTTGGTCGTTGCCTTTTTAATTAATAGTGGAGATTATTTTTTGCGACATCACATCCGGCAAATGCATATGCATAACATGCAAAGCTTTGAAAAATATTACGCAATTGTGAGTCCTTAAAATTCATACTTTTCGCAGTTCATGATTTCGGATGAGGTCTGCAACACTAACGCACGAGGCATTTCTTTGACTGGACAACAGGACCCAGAAAGTAAATTTTTCTTTGCCCAAAAACTTTGAGAGTCTAATCGCCCGTGGTGGCCTGCTGTAGCTAAGTACGCAAGGGCAACATCAATGAGTCAATTGATTTCGTTAACGAAGCATTGAAAGATAGAAAAATAAAAAAATTAAAACACATGCATTAAATGACAACAGTCATCCATTAAAAAACGCGCGGTAGGAAAGATAAAAAAAAACCCGAAGATTGATTTATTTTACCACTGTTGCGGTCCTAGAGGTCCTTACAGAAAAGAACATACAAATATAATCGCACATGCTAATGATTAAGTTTTCCTATCACTGGTTAGTTTCTTCCAAAGATAAGCAATTTATCGAAATCGGTCGGACTGGATCTGATTCCCACGAAACCGAAACTTAAATTATTGTGCAATATTTACCAGAAAGAAACAGATCCTATGTTGAAGACTTCTTCGACTCGGAAGGAAGATTTTCCACCTCTCTAATGAAGCCTTGTACTGTACCTTTGAACCATCCTCTCTATCCAAGAGAAGGAAGGAAAAGATAAAAATGCAAAACAATGACGGTGTAAGGCACGTACATTTCTGTCAAGCCACAAATGTTTAATTTGTTTAAAGCATAGGCTGCACTAAATTTAAAAATTTAAGTTCTTGACGGTGCGCTTCATCATGAGAACTTTGTCTTGCAAACTGCTAACCATTTACAACGATATCTGCAGAAGTTGCTCTAATGAGGATTCCTTTTTCGTTACTTACCAGAGTTAAGCCAAATAAAACCTTACATTCTTCGAGAACAAATTAGATGTATTTTCATCACCCACCCTTCTTAAACCTTATCTTACTGAATGGTAATAAATTTTCCTACAATCAAATGGGAAGTTCATTCGCACACAAACCAATATTTTTTATTTCTGTTCTTCAGTTACTTTTAAGCAACATTGTGCTCCTAGGCCATGCATGCACATTGGCTAAAATAGTCGAACATGTGAGAGCAAAGTGCGTGGCGTTGTATTGTAATATATTGCCAGGATATTTTCAACAAGCAATTTTCGTTGTAACTCCTCAAAAACGAAGCAACTAACTACCCCACCCGAAGGCAAGTCAGACAAGTTTCCACCCGCAGTGGTTTATTACAATTTTATTATAATATGACGCTATGGAAAGTTACCCCGTCAGTGAGCATCCTTCCATTTGGTAAATCGAACAAAAATAAATTATCTCCATCCTGGGTGTTCCTCTGCTGGGCTTTCATCATATTTTATTTGTGCTCCTTGTTCTTGTTCTCACTTAAGCACCTTGATTGTTAGTTTACAGGATATGACAATTGCTTAAGGATACAACAATCGGAAGGACTTGTGGATGATGACAGAAAATTCACAACCACCGAGACCGGTGCGATATTGTAATAGAAGTTTAAGTGATTCCACAGATATACCACCTCCGAGTATAAAGATCCTGCAGGATGAGGTACCATATACGATGCGTCTTCTAGCGTCATATGGTCTATGCAAATACTGTGTGCATATGCTCCGTCTAACACGGGAAACAGGGTTGTTTTTTTTTTTAAGCCAGACCATTGCAAGGAACGAATTATGTGTGCTGGATAAATTATGTTATCTTTTGTTGAATAATTTAGTATCACCTGCGGTTTTTATTAACGTGTGTGGATCCGGAGAAGTTGCACGGAAGCGTTTGATGTGGTTGCTTCTATAAATCAGAAAACTTGTGCTTCTCCGAACTAGATGTTGAATTAATCAAGGCGTGGTCCTACATTTGATGTAATAAATTCCGAAGAATATTCGTTATCCTTGCGATGTGATGCTATGGTTGGCTTTTGCAACTTATTATTAATGGTAATGTTTCATTCATTAAACTAAAATTTCTCTTAATCTTTTATTTTATTAAGCAAGATAATTGTTGTTGCTCAAGTTGAAGAGACTCAAGATCTGGAGGGACTTAAGCTCATTTAAAACAGCTTTAATAAACTATTCGATAATGAAGCAAACTTGTATATTTATACTGATCGAATAACATAAACGCTTGATAAAGATAAATATTGAGAAAGTCTAAAATTTAACGACGCCATTTTTAATAGGTTATGTCTAGTTTTCGAAGTTTTCTTATTTACTTTACAGGTCAGCTTAAGATTCTTTCCATCATTCACAGACACTGCTTCCAGTTGATTAGATCAAGCTTCCTGACATCTGCAAGCAATTGTTTGATCTTTGAAGCGAAGAACCTGAGGGCATTGTTGTCCGGTCAAGGTCTTAGACCCATTGTAAACGAAGCAGTTTTGCATTTCATTCTTGTACATTCTCCTCCATTCGCCCTCCATGCAGACAGGATCGTTTATCCGAAATAAGATTCGTCTTCTTTCGTTTTCATATAGAAGAACTGAGAAGAGTAACGAAGTTGTAATGATTTCTCAGGATTAGTTTTTGCATGAGCCCTACCAAGGTATCGTTTATGGAGTGGATTTTGTTGGCGCCTGATGGAAAGACTCCATTACTACATCAGTGTTTCAACTTACTTCTGTGATGTTGTGTCATACCTGGCACTCGGATGCATTTCGTTTTATTCCATCCTCTTCTTCTAACGCCATAAAAGCTTCAATGACGGCAAGTTGTGTTCGAGCAATCAGATGACAGTGTATCTAAATATCGGAATCCGGTGTTAATTTGGAATAGTGAAAAACTTCTTGGTCCAAACTTCAAAGTGCATAGTATAACAAAATAGCTAAATCATTTTTTTATGGATTTTAGAATTCGGCCTTGGATACTTTCGTGCGACATTTTCTGTCATATGCGGCTGTGAAGTCGACTATCGACTTGAAATTGATTGGAGTTTTCCAGCACTTGATGTTGTTTATTTTCCTCTGTTGATTTTCCCGTCGCCTTAAGTGTTGCAAAAGATCCTTAGGCATTCCCGATACACTGGTTAGAATCTTGTGAATGATAGCCATATCATTATTTATTTACGTTTAAAGAGTTTTTTAAAAAATATTTCCTACAGTAATTGTATTCACTTTTTTATTGTTATTGTTATTCAAACTTAAAATATGAAAAATTAAATAAAATTAAATGAAAATATGAAATCAGTAGAATCACCTCCTTTGTAAGATGGTAAGAGCTGTTATTCCAGTCCTTTTCAAAAACTGTTGGGACGCTAACTTACCGAAAATACTCTGTGAGGATTTAAAGTCATTTCATTGCGAATTAATAGACCCCTTGACTGGTAAATCGGAGCAATATTGTTAAGGTTTTTTTTTGTTTCACGGTAAATGACTTTAAATAAAATATGGAAAAACTGAACCATGCTACTGGTTAATCAGAAAACACGAGTGACTTTATCTAATCCCACAAAAAGTAGTCCAAACAAGTTTAATAAATTAACCATGGAAAAGAAAAGCAGAGCTCATTACTGCTCATTACAAATGACAGCCACGAATTTTCGATGACTGTCAAATCTCAAATGGAAGTCCTCATCAAAATGGATCATATATCTGAGCCCTTTAAAGAATTAAAGTAAATCCACAACAGTACTCAGTTAATCCTTATTACCACAGGTTGGGCCAAAAGTCTCTTTCCTTTGAAAAAAAAAATTAATAAAGTTATTCAAAGTTTTTTTTAGTTGCAGACATAAGATTTGGCAAATTTGACTTGGATGCGATCGCACAGCGAAAACAATTATTTAACCACAAAATTTTACGGAGTTTGTCGACCTTCAACAGCTTCTATTAACTATTCGTGCAATAATGGCTTAATTTGGCAACGTTGACGATATGAGTCGTACCAAGAGACCTCGTTATGGACGATCGACCTAAAAAAATTTAGGGGGGTAATGCATTTCTCACAGCCGATCCCGAAACAACGACATGCCGACGTTCAATGCACGGAGGTATATCGCGTGACATGATTCGTCGGATTTTGAGAAAAGATCTGTCAACAACTCGATCCTGGTAACTAAGAAAAACTTTTGGAGTACTACAGATTTGTCAACAACATTGCCTAAAATGTCCAGGATTTTTTAGGAAATTTTATTATGAGCGACGAGGCACATTTTCATTCGAGTGGATTTATTAACCAGTAAAATTGCAGATTGTGGAGCACACTGTATCCCAAAAATCTCCATTAACGTCCCTTAAGCCGGCAACATACCTTACTGCAAACTGGTGCAAGTACTTGCCGCAAGTAAAATGTATTGTGTGTACCACTAGACTTGTGCAAGTCAGCCGTTCTTTTCCGAGTTTTCCTTTTAACAAGCCAAAAAAAAGTGAATCTTTGTCCGAACTCATCCCGATGCAAACTGTCCTGTTTAATGTTTGCAGACAGGTATGCAGACAGGTATGAAGCCGGCTTAACACTAACTATGTGTCACTGTTTGGTATCGAGTAACCTCTCGTTCGATTTATGGGCCATGTTACTTTGAAAATGATGCTGGTGCAGGTGTTAAAGATTTTGAGCTCATGTCTTTCAGCAAGACGTGAACTTATTGCGCGAAAAACTTATTATGCCGATATTGAGTGGTCACCTCGACCATCAGATCTGCCGGGTCTATTAAGGACCTGAAACTCAACATTCGAGAATAAATTGCGCAAATTATATGGGAAACAATTCAAAAAGTCATGAAAAAAGCTATCAAAGGAGCCCATGAGTGCCTGAATTCTAACGGCTACCACTCAACCCATGTTATTTTTCATACATTTTACAAATAAATTCCATGAAATAAACTTTTATTTGTTATTTATTTCATACGTTTTTATTTTTTCGGTCAAAAGTTGTTCACAAAGGAAAAGGGTTTTTGGACCACTCTCTACTTACCATTTCTATCATTAAATCTGCGTTAGGTCACCTTTTTTTAGGTTGGCATTAAAATCACAAACATATATCGATTGATGATCTGAGCAAAAAAAAAACTCTAAGGTACAGAAGAAAAGCATTTATAACTTTTGTTTCTTCAATCTTTTAATGAAATTGTGCAATGTGGTCGAACATCTATTAAATTTCATTATGCCACGTATTCCTTTCAAGCTTGGTGGAACGTTTGGGCCAGTGTTATTGGCTTTAAAGTCAATAAATGTTTCGAAATAAAATCCAAAGCACTCAAATTACATATCCTCGAAAACCATTACCATTCCCTGCAATTTGAAATGATACCTTAGCCATAGAACCGCTCTTCAGTCTGATATAAAACATAGCTGCGTGAATATGACCTTATTCCATAATAACCCTCTCGACATTATAACCCATCAATATTGAATTCCATCACAATCAACACGTTTTCTTTCGACACATACAACCTATAAAACATTTAACATTTACACAAGTACCACCTTCTTACCACACGATAAATAATCAATTAGTTAATCAATTTTCCATTGCACTTGAAAACACCTATCGATGCGATGCGATGGTTAGCCAGGTTAATTCCCGTGAGCACGAGTGAATCTATGAAATAAAATATTCCACATACGCCACCCCACATTTGGTTTCCCTTTATGATACGCACACATGTGCATTGCACACCCCTCTGCCCAGATTGTTTCGTCATTGGTTTTCCTTGGATAACTTCCAAGTTAAATGAACTGTGAGCACATTAAAGGTCATAATTTAAATAAAAAAAAAAGTGAAAAAAATATAAACAAACAACCAAATACAATTGCGTTAAATGAAATGAATTTATTCACTGTACTCGACTGTCGTACCATAATTAATTAATTAATTAATTAATTAATTAATAAGCGTGCGGTTTGTGAAAAAAATAAAAATTCCCAACCGAGGCCACGAGTTTTTCATGAATTTTAAATGGTTCTTTGATGAGCATTCCAGTGATAAAAGGTTCAACTATTTTTTTAAATTTAAAGCATTTTTTTTCATTTGTAATTCATATAAAATCGCATGCAAGAAAAAAAACAAAAACACTTAAGCCGGCTTAAAGAACTTAACTATGCGTAAGTGGTTTTTCGACCATTTCGGGCGCTATAACAAACCAACGGAAGCCAAAATCTAATTGCTCTAAACTATCAGAGACGGGTTTTGTTTACTTCACGGATGGCAGTCAGAACAAATTAGAATAGCTTGACCGATATTTCTGTTGAGGACCTGAATTCCTCTGCGACTGTTCGCATGTCATCGATTGTTAATGGCTCCTTTGTGGCCAAGTAGTATTACAAAAGCGAATGATTACACTTCTCGGGGTATCTAATCACAATCGTAAGATCATATCCCACCAATCGTCTTAAAGTTTTCATTAATGGATGGATATCTTTCTCTCTCCCAGATGATGTACCTCAAGGTGCAGTACTGTGACCAGTGTTGTACAACATTTACATTTATGACTGCCCTCGTCTTAGTTATTGTGGAACTGTTATTGTGGCAGATCATTCAGTTGCAATCGCTTTTAACATCGAAAAAAAACTGCAATCTGGCTTGATTGTAATCAGCGCGTATTAAAACGACTGGAAGATGCAAGTTTATGCCTTGAAGACACAGTCAGTCTTTTTCTAAAAACTAAGAACTGAACACTGCTTCTTACCAGGCAACAGTTTGATTATCAAAGACCTTCATAAGCGCCTGACATGATCTTTCTATCCAGCAAACAGTTTACCTTCAATCAAAAACTTTCAACCCTGAAAATAAAGGGTCCGCGAAATAACTTTTTTTTTTGAAAATGCTATAAAAAAAAACTGCTGAATATTTTTTTCAAATTTCTTTTTTCATTTGAAAGCACAATCCTTCCGGTTAATAATGAAAAATAATTTCCTTCAAATAGCTGCCTCGGCTGGCCATGCAGTAGCCTACACGATCGGTCCAATTTTTAAGCACATTATCGATTGTGTGCAGCTGTATTTCATCAATGGCTTCACGAATATTGTCCTTTAAAGCGTCAATTGTCTCTGGTTTGTCGGCGTAACACTTATCTTTGAGGTCACCCCACAAATAATAGTCCAAAAGAGTCAAATCGCAGCTCCGAGGTGGCCAAACGACATCAGCTCTGCGGCTGATAATGCGATCTTCAAAAAAAGGGCGCAAAACATCGAGTGTAGCTTCGGCTGTGTGGCACGTAGCGCCGTCCTGTTGAAAGCAAATGTTGCCAATATCCTCCTCTTCAATTTTTGTGAACAAAAATTCGTTCCACATGGCCCGATAATGATCGCCATTGACTGTAACGGCCACTCCTTGCTCATTTTCGAAGAAAAATGGCCTAATTATGCCTCTGGACCAAAATCCGCATCAAACAGTGGCTCGTTTTGGGTGCATCGGCTTTTCAATGTATGCGTGCGGGTTTACTGTGCCCCAAATGCGACAATTTTGCTTGTTTACATACCCGCCAAGATCAAAATGAACTTCATCTGAAAAGATGATTTTTTTTGGCAAAATCGGCATCTTCTGTAAGTCGATCGCAGGCCCATTTAGCGAAGCGAAAACGCATTGGATGGTCAGTTGGCTTCATCTCCTGAACCAATTGGACTTTGTATGGCGTCATACCAAAGTCTTTATGCAAAATTCGTCTCAATGATGTCTCCGAAATGTTCAATTCTTGAGAACGACGGTGAATTCATGACGCACACTTTCTGCCACAGCAGCAATATTCTTGGGTATACGCACTGTTTTTGGCTTTTCACGCTTTGGTTTATCGATGAGGATGCCAGTTTCTTTCACTTTTTTCACAAGATAACGAACATACGGAGCTAACGGTGCTTCTCTTCTTCCAAAATCCGTACGCAATTTTCGCACACATTCTGCAACATTACCATGATTTTCAAAGTAATGTCGCAATATTTCCCAGCGTCGTTCAAGCGTATACACAACCATATTCGTTCAGCGGAAGGATAAAACTAATCGTCTGTCAAATCAGACATGAGCTAAGTGTTACCATTCACGAAATAAGCACTAGTTGAAAAAAAAAAACGTTAGATGGCGGACCCGTTAAAGTCTTCTGAGCACTCTTTCAAGAAATACTTGTTTACGGTTCGACAGTTTTGGGGAAATTTCCTAATTGTCACATTTTAAGATTACAAAGAGCTCAAAACAAGGTACTCGAAATGCTTCTGGACTCCGGACACAGGACAAACACTAGAATATCTTCGGTTGTCAATGAGGAAACCAGTCTCAAAATCTTCCTTATTCCTTATAGTGGACATACCAATTTTTAGAATTTTTTTAATAATATTCGAACCACATAAACACTTTATAACTTATGATCAGACGATACTACTCAATTTAAAACTACTTCCAACTCTTTTGGAAGACAACACATTGCTCCACCATAAGTCTCTGCTCTCTATATTTTTCTCGCAAATAAAAGTGGACCAAGAATGAAACCCTGTGGCATCTCAGCTATTAAGTTCTCGATACCGAATCACTCAGGCAATAACTACCAATTTTTCACAACGAACTCGCATGCTATATATTAAGCTCACATACGTCCTTATACAGCTCCCATTTATGGCCTGGTGCTCCAAAGACAATCTTGAGCCTGCTTGACAGAATTCAAAATCGAGCGGTAAAACTCATAGCGGGAGAAAGATAGCCTAAGACAAAGTTGCCTTGTATCCCTGACAGTCCTAAGCACACTGCTTTCACTTGGTCTCCCCGTTCTTCTTGAACCTGGTGGCTTGGATTGGGCTGGAGCATTATTGTCCATTCTCTCGATGTGGCCGAACCAGTGTAGTAAACGGATTTGTGTCTTCAGGACTATATCCCGATGTTTGTCTTTCGAGGAATCCTAATTTTTTAGAGCAGTGTTTTTATCCTTTCTGTTAGGGGTTTGGATCCAAATTTGTTTGACATAACGTGTAGCAGCGGTTGCCTTGATTCATTCTCCGTCGGATCTCTTCTATGCTGTCATTTTTGGAGAACATGGAAAACATGTTAGTTCCGCGGTAGGTGAACTAGGATTGCTAGGATGATATTATCCGATTTGTGTGGAGCGAGGTTCACATAATTAACTCAATAGGATCTTGTATGCGATATTGAATAGGCTAATGCCGCATTAGTTGTTGCAAGACAAAGGATCGATAGAGCTGATATTCCAGTCGTTGGATATGCTTTCAATCTCCCAAACTTGACAGATGATCTGGTGATCGCCACCACATTTTTAAAGTTCAAAACTGCGGCCTTGCTGCTCTTCTGCTATTTGATAGCTGCTCGGAGTTCTTCTTATGTATGTGGGGAGACTACTTCGTCGACCATGTTGGGTTTTCTTCTTAACCTATCACTTCCTTTTGGTTGGACCCGTTATACAGCTGCTGGGAATACTGCTTAAATACATTTACAATTTCCTATGGAATGGTGACAAGATAACAATCACAATTTCACAGAGCCTCAATGCCAGTTCTATGGCCATCGGCCATTTTTTTTTTTTTTTTATAAAAGCTTCTTGCAAGATGTCAATTTCTAGACTCTATTTCCTTACGGAGACTACGGAGGCAGTTTTCATTTTCCGCAATAGATTTTTCTTATCTCTCCTTCTCGTTCTGTACTCCCCCCATGCTGCTCTCGTTTTCCGTTGCAGTGTTTTCTTATATGCTTCATCGGTTGCCATCTTTTTCTGTGTGCCTGTGTCATCATACCTCAGAATTTTTTTCGATGGTGGTTGGTAGCTTAAGGTGGTCTCGACTTCTTCCTGTAAGACAGTGCGGCATCGTTCCCATACATATATTGTTGGTGTCTGTGGTTAGGAAGCTCTCCGAGTCTCTGGCTATTAATGGTGTACTAAGGCGTCCAATGTTGAACCTCCTTTTTGTTGGCTGACTCAGCTTTTGTTTATTGGTCAGTTGAGCTCTAAGTCGGGCTGCAAATAAAGGATGCTTACAGGGTGAAAATCAGCTTCTGAAGAATGGCAGTGTTTTTTTGGTACAGAAATCATCTTTGTAAATTTTCAACTACCGGGAAAGGAAGAAAGATTTATACAAAATTTAATCGGATGAGTTAGTGGGCTCAGGACACAGGGAAGAATCTTTTTAAGATCCCGAATAGGTACATCGTCTTCGCCAATTGCATCAATTTTTATATTTCCGTTTCTGTCCCGATATAAAAATTAAACTCAAAAGATGGATTGAGGTCAAACACCTTTGCAGTAGCCAGGAAAGATGATTGGTGGTTCCAAAGCTAGCTGAACGTAAAGTAAGACTTTGAAGCGATCGGATATCAAACAAAGATCAAGAAGACTCGGAGGGGATTTGGAAAGAATGTTAATTGCAAATAAGTGAATGACCACTTAACTAGATGCAGTGACATAATTAAGAAAACTGGTAAGCTCCAATATGGTGTTCGAGAAGATCTGAATACGCTTCAGGTAATAGGCTGCAGAAACAAATACTCGATGGCACGTCCCTCGTCAACTTGCAGCAAAAGTGGTTGTTTTTATTGTTGAAAAGTTCGTCTATACTTTAAATGGAGGGTTGGTAAGTTCAACAGGCAACCCTTCCCTCCAAAAAGTCTTCACTTAATACAATCAACCGTTTTTTTTTTACTTGAGAGTTGGCAAATTGGCATTTAATTTTACGCCGTTCGTCAATTCTGTAACTTTTCAAGTACGTGCTGCAAATATTTTCAGTGCAAGCCTTTCGTCTTCCATCCCTTGGCAGCAAAATTTTGCCAATTCAATTTCAGCGGGTCCCTGCAGACAGTAGCCTGTCCATTCTACAATATTCAATTCAGGTGGTTATAAAAACAAAAATGAATAAAAGGAAAATTGCATTAAAAGCATTTCACAGAATTCAGTTGAGTTTTTCGCCTCTTAAAGCATTGAGCGGAGGATTTTCGACGGGAAATTGTTTCGTCGCGAAAAATGTGAACAAAAGCTACGGAAACACTCACCTGGTTTTACCAGGAAAATAAATTGATTTAGTCACGTTTCTTTAATTTCCCTCGGTTTTTTTTTTGTCCGCCCCTTTCGACAGTCCAGTGTAACGAGAAAAGGGTTCGAAATTGACTGACATTCCATTCGGGATGCGATTCTTTATCAGCGCCAAAGAATCGACACGGGAAAAGGTTCGAACAAGGGACGTTGGCCGGAAGCGTGCTTTTCTTCTTTTTTTTTTGTATATTCGTAAATTATGCTAATTTAACATTTTATTTATATTTTTTGTGCTTATTTTGTTTTGAAACCGCTTTTGCCTTTTTTTTCCTGATTCTACGTCGTCGCAAATTGAAGGCATTAATTATATACATAGGTAGGTTGCGGACGATTTAATTGGGTCTTCTCTGGTATAAACAAGAAAACGGTGGCTATTAGTCTTCGCTCTTCTGCAAGTGATAAGGTGATGGAAAATTACCAATTAAGACTTAAGCAGAACGTAGCTTAGTTAAATGAAAGAAAAAAGAAAATAATAAAAACAAAAATCAAAGGAGTGGTTTTTGAAACGGTCTTTCTTGGCTTCTTATACGCATTAAAGTGTTGGGGTATAACGAAAGGACGTAATAGACGAGAACGAGATGTATGTAAATGTAAGGAAATGCTGGTAATCATGATGGCGATAACGGGGAAGATGAAGATGAACCTCTTATATCAAAAAGCTCAGAAGGAACTCTTTTCTTTTTGACGCGCGAAAATATAACCAGAAGTTTATTTCTCGAAAAAACCAGCTTAAGACAAATTTTAATATCTTAATAAATCTTCCGATGAACGAAACTAATCAAAGAAGAATGGCTTGTCACAAAAAGACAAATTGAGAGAAAGTGATTTTTACTTACTTAAGCCTAATGTTCATAGTACACTTGTGTCTTAACAAATCAGCCCCTTGAACAGTAGCAACCATTCGGGGGCAGTTACTAAGTTAATTTCCCTTTCACTTGATTGCGAGTCCAAAAATTAGGTCCTCC
The DNA here is from genome assembly GCA_963555765.1 of Orthonevra nobilis. NCBI lineage: Eukaryota > Metazoa > Arthropoda > Insecta > Diptera > Syrphidae > Orthonevra > Orthonevra nobilis. The sequence goes on along the minus strand of OY743226.1, from coordinate 31,526,644 downwards.
GTCGTCGGAAAAATTTCCAAGAGGCTCTATGGTCCGTGGCATTGCTGTTTCACCAGTTGGAATTACTGCGAATCGTAGGAAAAAGAAGAGGATCTCGAATACCTCCAAATCACACTGCTGTCCATAATTTTTCGGATAAAAATTCATACCAGAGGGAATCGTGCAAAACACATTTTTTTCAATTTGAATGGCTTGAATATTATGTGAGGATAGAGTTGGACATTTTTTGGTCCGCCACTTTAGCCGTCAATCTATGCATGCTATCTCCAGCTACTTCTTTCGACTTTGGACACTGTTTTTGAACCTCTTTGTCGAGTTCGGCTCAAAGCAGCTGAATTGAGAACAAAATGAAATAACAGCAACCCTCGGATTACTGATGAAAAAAATGAATGAGCCTTAACAGACCACGGGGAGTCGATAAGTTCACTGAGCCCGTGGACCGCAACACCGCGGCATATTAACATCCAACAGATGCGAACGATTGAAATGTGGATGAGGACCTATGACATCGATTACGGTGATAGCTTCACAGAGATAAAATAAGTTTTCAGCTAAAGACAAGTGAACGTTTGATAACAATCCGCTTGGGAATAAATTCATTCAGATCAGTATTATCTGTATACATGCATCAGCGGAAGGAAAAGATGAGAATGTTAAGCTTCTACGAACTCTACGATTAAACTTACAGTAAATGTCCCCACTACAATAAATTAACTTCATACTCAGACCTCCGGTAAAAGTGAGCGATTTCGACAAAATCTTATCAAAAAAAAAAAAACTATTTTTCATACCTCAGCGTCTTCAGATCCAAAAATCGTTTATTAAGTTGATCCAGTTGCGATTCACTCAATACGTTCCGGCTTGGAAATACCGATTCGACCCTAATACTCCAACCAGTTCCAGTATTTGAATAATGATATTCCGGACGAAAAAAAAAATAAAACGATCATGATAGGAACGACGTTCGTAAATTTGCCACTCGGACATACGAACCTACCAAGGATCTATAATAGATGTGATTGCTGTCGAAAAGCATCCGATGCTGATGAAATGGAGGAACTACTTTTATACACTGGCCGACAGCAAACCAACCCCAGTCGAATTAGACTGCTAGGCTTGCAGAGATCCTTCTGAATTTTTCAAAGCAGCTGGATATGTATTGGTCAGGTGCGCATATCAAAGCATTTCTAAAGCATGATCGCTTCACTGTGTTACCAGCCTTACGTCGGAATCGTCCGGATCAAATCTTCATTTAATTTTAGATATCGTTTTTAACACAAGCATTCTGAATCGATATTCATAGGATATTCATTGATTCTAAGACTATACTGAACCATTCCAAACTCGTCTCTTCAAAGCTCAGTTATTATCTCACAGTGATACCCTATGCCGAAAAAGGTTTTAGACAAGACGATGTACTGAAATACCATTTTGTTTAAATCATTCTCGGATGAACCCACGATGAGTGTGTGTGACAAAGGGCGACATCGACAAACAGACCGTCACCATAAACAAAAGTTATGTATGTTTATTTAAAGAAATTCAAAAACTTTATGTTTTTGGAATCGAAAGTATTTAAGCCTTGCTTTATCTCGAACGACAAAAGCTACATTAATATTTGTCAAGACACCAATAGTCCCGATCGTGTTGTATGCTAAAAGTCTTGCTAAAACTTCGCCGTGTTAAGTTCGATACCCTTTGTTACAATGAAGTGTAAAATAATAGGACTAACGGTTGAAAATGTCGTTTTTTTTTTAAATCAATGCTTTATTGCGGAAAAAAAGACTTCTTTTTGTGGCTTTCAAGCAGCATTTCGGACATGCAAAATCGGCGTTCGACGTCTCGTGGCTTCAATTCATACGGCACCCAATGCCCTACCTTTCGGATCATTCCCATTGCTTTCAAACGATCGGAAATGGTTTGCTGAGCGACGTTAAGTGATTTTGAAAGTTCTTCTTGCGTTTGTGACGGATCTGGATCGAGCAATGCCTCCAATTCATGGTCTTCAAACCTTTTCACCTGGCCGGGGCGTTCTTTGTCTTCGGTGTCGAAATCACCATCTTTGAACCGCTGACACATTCTAACGTCTTAAGTATAGCCCGGGTAAGCTTCGGTAAGCAATTGATGCGCTTCGGTTGCTTTTTTCTTTAAATGAAAGAAGCATATTAAAACTCTTCCCGCAAATTTTGTTTTGATGGCACGAATGTAGACATTTTACGGCTTTACAAAAACTTGTGTGTTTTCACTAATGACCAATAACCTAGACTAAAATAATAAGGCAATGACATGAAGTTTCTGATGTGACAGCTGTCATGGTCAAAATTCACCTCAGAGTAATAGATATGAAGTTGTCTGCAATAACAACATTTTCAACCGGTAGTCCTATTAGAATTTCTTTTCGGAATTGGACGCGCTGTTCAACAATATAAGTGGATGGGCATCAATGCTTTTAACATCTCGGACAGAAAAACTCACTCCAGATAAAAAGAGGAAGATGTCAGTGAGATAAGTCTTAAGCGAACAATCCAGCTGGATGAAGGGACTTTTAAGTTAGACTCGGCTCCACCCGGGACCACAGAGCAACTGAAACTAGCTGGTGACTCAAAGGTTCGCGGTACTCCGGCTTTCGTACTTATTTTCTTTTTAAGGTTCAACTCCGTTCTGGACGTTGGAGAAGATTAATGCCAGTTCTTTGCTTGTTTCTCCCTTAAATATGTCCAATGTTGAAAAATTAAGCCGTTCCATTTACACAAGGACCTTGTTAGATTTTTGAAAAAATCTATTTGTTATTTTTTTTTAAAGTATAATATTTCAGAAGTATTTTCTTAAAATTCTATACAAATCGGAGTATAAATATTATTTATAAAGATGAGTAACTTTGATTGGAGCTCACTTTAATGCATAAAAGTAGGCAGGAAGCGGTAGTTCTGCGCTCAGCCTCCTGAGGGCCTGTAACCCCTTTTGTTGAACCTTATATTATGTATAAATTATTGCATATAGTATATATAAATTTAAATGAAGTATGGTTTTGAGCTAGACGATTCAATGTAAGTTGCAAAATAATTTTTTTATGTGCATGCCATCGTACTCAAAATTTTTAACGCGTATTTCTCAAAACCAAGTTTTCGAAATCGATGATTACTATAACGCTGCTTTCACGATTAGTTTGAAATTACGATTAAGATTAAGATTTATTTTTATTTAGTCTAATATTTACAATTTTGACTTAAAACTAGACTTATATCTGCAATTTATAAATTGTTGGCTCAACAATAAGGACCCGTCTGATCTTCCCGCAACATTTATTGGCCTACTCTACCGTATAATGATTTACTGATCTTGTACAAAAGCAGTACATTTAAATCTTATGGAGTTAAGTCTTGCCAATAAAGTCGATGCCCTCGGGCATTTGTCGAATAGAGACATTGTCTTTTTTTTCTGCGATTCGGAACAGTTTTCCCCTACACCTCTGAAGTAGTTCTTGTTGGCTTTCGTGTATTAAATCGATGATCTCTTGAAAGTGTTCATCGATGGTTGTTCGTGTGCTGAAGTACCTGTGGGCTGGCTAGATTTCTTGTCTGCTGATGATCCTGATCTCATCGTTAAGGTGGCTTGCTAACCCTTCGACGATTTTTCTTGACAGCTGCAGCATGTATTCGTTGATTGGTGTGATCCCTGCGCTTTCGTACAGTGTTGTGTTGCTGAAATATTTCAGCGTGTTGAGATTCCTCCAGAGTCCAATGCACGATCTGAGGATTTTCCTTTCCAAGATCTGAATTTTCTTCATTGATGTTGGCGGTACCGTAAACCATACTGCGAAGGCATAAGTAATTACTGGTCTTATAAGTTGCTTATAGACCAGTAATTTGGTGCTTTTGTGCAAACCACTCCTCCTTTTTAGGATTGGGTGCACAAGATATAGGGCAAAATTGGCTTTCTGAATAGCCTTTTCAGCGTGTTGCCGGAACTGGAACTGCTCGCTGAAGGTTATCCCTAGGTACTTCGTTTTGAGTTGTGGAGCAATCTCCTTTCCTTCTGGCAGCGTTATTCTCGTGTCATGGCATCTCGTCGCGAAAGCTTTCCTACTTCTTGTTGCTGTGGTCGGTTGTCGGAAGCAAATGAGCTCAGTCTTTCTGCTGTTGATCCTCAGTCCCCATTTCATGTAGTAGCTTCCCTATGAGTTGTTCTACCCTAGCGGCTGCTATTTCCGGGGCTAATGACGTAGTTTATGTGATGGAGTCATCTGCGTAGAGGAGTGTCTTTGTTCGGGCGTCGTTGGCTGGCTAGTCCGCTGTTAGGATGTTGTTGAACTCCTCCGAGAAGTCTTCTTAATGTTGATAGTTGATCCTGAATCTGGACGAAAAAAAAACTTTCTGTTAGTCAATTAAAGAGGATTTTTACCAGATGCTGAGGAAATCCCATTGTCTTCATTTTGTAGATAAGGCCCTTAAACCAGACGTTGTCAAAGGCCTTTTCCATGTCAAGCAGGCATGCCACTAAGATTTCCCTCTTATTGAGACTTTGGGTGACATCATCAGTAGTGGATGGATGGTTGAATGTTTCGCCCGGAAACCATTTTGATGGTTTGCGAGAATTCCCTTCTCCGAGCAAATTGCCATGATTTGGCGCAGCAATATTGACTCCACCACTTTCCCAACACGGCAGAGAAGCGCTATCGGCCTATACCCGTCAATGCTGGATCTATTAGATTTTTTTGGAACTGGAACAACTTTAGCCATTTTCCAGGAGTTGGGAAAATAGCTATTGTTGATGCATTTGTTTGAAATTTCTCTCACTTATTCTATTTATAATTGTCCTCCGGACGAGCGGAGGATTTTTTTTTTGACGACTATATTTTTTTGTACAGCCGAAAATACAAAAGAAGTTTTGCTCGAGTAGTCAACTTTGAATTTTACCTTTTTTTGGATCCCTCGCAAATTGTCTGTATCCCCCGTTTTTCTCAATAATTAGTCTTGAATTACTTCCATTTGGAAAAGCATTTGTTATATAATTATTTTAACGTGCGACAAATTTAAATAAAGAATTTTTTGGGACGTCCCAACTAGATCTGTTCCCTTAAGCGGTCGACCTCTACCAACCAACGCTTAAGATCTTTGGAGGAGTTCCAAGACATTAAATTTCCCTACGTTTCATAGCTCGTCTTACTGCTTCTACACTGATCTTATTTACATGCATAACTCATTTGTTTAAAATGACTTTGAAAGGACTCGCTTTTCTACACACTTTATTTGTTTTTATTTCTTCGAGTGGTTGAAATCCTTTTCGGCTTTTTGCTGCTTTATGCGCCTTTTCAAATTCTTCTCTACATCCTACATAATATTTTTACATAATATACATAATATTTTTGGTGTTTCTATAACAAAAGACAATATTTTACTTGATAACAACTTTATGGTCGGCTGTGTGAAATATCAAAACTATGCCACTGGCCATCTAGTTGTCAATAAGTGTACAGAGAAACTAAATTTTCTGTCAACACTTTAACCAAAGGCACTTCTTCACCGAAAAACCCTACAAATGCCGTCAGCTGTCATTTTTCCTGCATTTGTCAATGCATGGTTAAATGAGTTAATGTGTTCTGCCACTTACTAAGCCGACCAGTTTCTATAGTTTCCCAATCAAATCTCAAAATACACAAAATATCTAAAGAACTGCGATGTCTTTAATATTAAAAACAGCAAGACCTTCATTACGGATTGTGGTATAAAAAATAAATCAATGGAACTTTAGAGATTTTCATTCATTATTGCGTTGTTTTTTTGTTTTAGCAAAGATTCCTCTGCTCGAAGACTATTCCTAAAAATCTCCTGGAAGAAAACCAAACGTCTCAAGCTCAAACAGAAAATGGTGTTATTTTCGATAAGAAACCATTCAAAATTGCATTAGAGAAAGGTAAGAAAGAATAAGTAAGAAAGACTGCAGCAAATCCTGGTTGTGTTGAACTCTTCCGCTGACAATGTTTACATAATCCAATTGTATTGGGACTTTCCTTCCAGATAAGGTTTATGGATGGTGTTTATGTGGCAAATCAAAGAGTCAACCTCTTTGCGATGGAACTCATAAGAATGTTTACTTGAAAGTGAAACTTCGGTAAGATTTGATGTTATTTATCTTCGCATGGAATTTAAACTATTTGGATTATCCTTCGTAGGCCAGTTCGCTTCAAGGTCGAGAAAACCGGTGACTACTGGCTATGCAATTGTAAGCAAACGAAACATAGGCCTTTCTGTGATGGTACTCATAAACAGCCGCACATTCAATCAGCAGTTAAATAAAGTGTAAATGAGGGAACTGGAGAAACATTAAAGAATCTGTGACAGAATCGAGAGCAAAAAACTTGTAATGAATTTCATCTTATAATTTAAGACAGAAAGAGCAATTTGTGCATTTGGAGTTTTCGAAATAAATGAACATAAACTTACGGCAGTCGGAGATTGGTCAGTGTTTTTTTTTTTTAGAAATAACAAAATACACCGGTTCATTAGTGAGAGACACTGTTGGGTCGGACCTAGGAATTTTCTCCACAAATTTGTTGTTTCCTTTTCAGCCGGCGCACATATGCTATGGAGAAACTTGGAATAACTAAAAAAAAAATCAAAAAAGAGTGTTTTTTTTCAGGAAAAGAATAGCTTAATATCGTGTTCAATGCAACAGAGCAAAAGAAAGGCAAAACAAAACGCTTTTGGCTGTGGCACTAGTTGAATTTTGCATTGCCTAGGAGAACTAGTGCGCATTGGAAGTTAAATATCTTCGAGTTGGAAGAAATAAATAAAAATAAATAAAGCTACAGGTACGAGCTTTTATTTGTTGTTTTTTATTTTGAATTTTTATGGAGCTATAGTAAATATACTCAGCAGAGATCAAAAATAATCGAAAGCGCAAACACAACTTAAATTAATGATATAATTTGCTTACGGTTTAAACCGTGATCCGAGCCCGTTTTTTTTCTAAGTTTATTAAAAAAAAATTGCGCATATTTGCGCCAATTGCAAAAAAGGAACCAGGAAAATGAAAGGGTATTTTTAAATGAGTCAATATCCCAAACTTCCTTGTATGCAGCCTGTTGAAGAGTTTTCTAACGTGTGTATAGTCACTTTTAACGAGATCTGAAGTAAATACAAAATAGCCACTGACTATTGTTCAGTGCAGAAAATTTTGAATGTTTAAATATTGCAATTGAAGTGCACTCTTGCAAAAGACATCAACTTTTAACAAGAAAAGTGTATGTTACGCAAATTAGTTTAAAAATAAATAAACTTATGAGGACGTACTCTGCCATTTGTTGCTAGCATCCGATTCATTAATAAGAGCAACAAGCATGGAAAGTACTTAAAAAAAGAGTTCAGCATTTGATCAAGGGAAACAAGATCGATTTAATTGCTCTTGCCCTTTTTCTTAGTTAATTGAAGAAGATTTACTCGAATGGATCGTCGTGTATGAAGGATGTACTAGCCTTTATTATTATCGCAGCTCAGATAGATCGTCGCCTTCATTGAATTCTAACCGGAATACTTAGACCTAGAAATCAGAATTTTGTTATGGAATCTTTGAGTAAATAGTTTGTTTCGAATTATAAATAATTAGTTCACAAACAATGTTAAACATTCAAATTGAATAATTTTTGATTATACTCATTGCTATTTTAAATTAAAAACTGGGTATTTTGTTTAAATTATTTAAGCAACGATATATAATAATCTTTTTATTTTTCACCATTTTTTTTTTAATTACAGTGTATACAATAAATATTCTTATATCCCTTCACATAATAATACAATAGAATATTATAAATATTTGTTATCGTTGCGATTAGATCTAGATTATTTTTGCTACGCTAAGAAAAAATCGCACCTATTAGTTTAGTTTTCATAAATTTCTTACACAAACAAAGCAATGTTGTTTTTGTTGTGTTTATATACAATAGTCCATTGAATAAATTATATTCCAAAATAATGTTTTATTTTTATTTCTTTAATTGAATTTAGATCACCAACTTATTTTCTTTCAAAATTGATAAGATTAAATTATTTTAATACATACTATATATAATTATGTTTATTTTTTTATTTCGATGTTAAATATTTTAAGAAGGAAATAAAATACGAAATTTGAAATATTTAAAGAAGCTCTTAGCTTTTATTTTCAAAAAAAAACAACGTTAATATTTTTATGCTCTAGAGAAGTATAGACAGTTAAAGCACTTGTTCTGGACTTAAGAGTTTGTGGTGTGATAGTAAAAAGTCATTCATGGGTTGTAGTAAAAAAAGGCTATAAATAAAAAATGTATGTATTTCTAGAAAAAATCTTGAACATCTTATGAAAAAGCACACAGTCAAAATTTATCACAATATATACTTTACACACTTTTTTTTACCTAAATGTGGGTTTCTGAATAAAATGGGTTTGGAATGAATTGAAATCGGCGATGAATAGTAGTCAAATAGATTTATTAAGTCTTGAAAAAGATTGTATTTATTCGAGGGATGGACATAATGACGCAATTATGAACAACGCAGCAATATTGATGATTTTTTTTAGTTTTTTAAGTTCAATCTCGGTTAATTTTAACTTCATTTTCAGTTCATCATTTTGCGTTGAGTAAAACTGTTGGTCCCTTTATTAAAAATAACAATAAGACAAAAATAACAATAAAACAATAAAAAAATTATGAAGTATTTTTTTAAAAGCTATGACTGTTTTGTTAACATAAAGTTAAAATTAAGTTTGAATAATTTTTTACTTGGTAATTAAGAAGAATGTTGAATGACAATATGTTTGGAAAACCATTTCCCTCTCATGGTATTTTTTGCTGTTTTCGATAAAGCAAATCAGAAAACTCCATTTTCGGATTATTGAAAAAAATCAAAATATGAACATCAATCAGTATACTTTTTTAGGCGTAATCGAGTCTCGTGGTCATCTTCTGGTAAGCCTCTTAATTTTATCCGTTAAAATACAACTAATACATTTATAAATGAAGATGGTCTTTAACATTTTCTCTACTTTGTCTCATTCAAGACCAAAATATTGCGATCGAATTGGCGATTCTGCATATTCCCTCACAATTTCGGTTTTATTTTCACATTGAGTTGAGGCCTGTGCAATGGTTAGTAACTTGTTTCCAGAAAATGACAAAAGACCGGAACTTCTTTAAACAATCTGCTTTGGACCATTAGATCATCGTAAGTGGTGGCCTAACTGTGATCAGGGTTACTTTTTTATATACTTTTTTCTCATTAAAGACTTAACATTGTCAAAAAGACCCAAAGTTCAAACGAAAATATCCTAATATGTACTTCAGTTTTTGATGGAAAGTAGAGATTCTCGTTATGTGCTCTCAGAAATCCAACAAAGGAAAAGTAAGTTGTTAGCTCTATTAAGTGAACTTGTTGTTGATGACTGCGCGTACAGACAGAATTTGAGCATCCAACTTATTACGTTTTCTCTACTATTGGATCTCCATTTATTGTGTACCTCCTTTTATTGGCCGCCGACATACAAACAATGCTTACTCTCACCTTTCCTAGCATACAAATTCGTATATTTAGGAAAGGCGAAATGGTTTCTTGACACGAAACTTGAATATTTTTTCTCTCCATACTGATGAAGCATTAAAAACTAAAATTTCTTGTACCAATTTAAAAAAAAAATGTCTTATCAACAGTTTCTGCCTCCAATTCTTTTAAAAATCACTATTTAATACTAAGTAAAGCAAATTCAATATGATCTTGTAGGTACATATCGCTCAGGGAATTCAATAAAACAGCTCTCACTGTTCCATGCACCTGCCTTTGTGACCACATCAAGGTTTTTCAAGGTTCAGGCGAGTACCGAACTAAAGCGAGAATCTCAAACCTAGAAGTTAATTTTATAGTCACTTCTACAAGTCATAAAATAATTGGAGCGCGCACTGCGTGAATATTTAAACATGCTATACGAATGTAGAAATTGTTCGTTTGGAACAGAAGGAAAGAAATTGGAGGGTACTGTTTGTATAAAAACGTGCGGACGTTCTGTTTTTGAAGCGTTTGCAAAGGTAACCTTTTGAAGTATTCAACAGAAGTGATTTCGGTTCAGAACAGTAGTAGTCATTTTTTACAAGTTAATTGTTAGTTTATGTTTTTTTACAAGATGAGAAACCCATTTTATGAATTTTTGCAGGTGTCCATTAAAACAAAATAAAAAACAACCAGATCAATTTTTGTAGCCGTTCGAAATTTGTTTTTTGTTTTTTTTGTAAATAAACTACGCTTTTAACTTACAACTAACGCAAACTTGACTATATTTTTTCTCCATATTTCAAGTCTAGATACAGTATGTGTGACGATCCATTTGCTAAATTTATTTTTAAGAAAAATTTGCAAAAAGTTATCCCGCGATGACAATTTACAAAATCCATGTTAAATCTGAAGAAAAATAACAAGTAAAAAGTTCGTGTTGTTACATTAGTAAGATGTTACATTTGTTGTGGAATGTACAATGTTTCAAAATAAACACCAAAAGACACAAAACTAATACGATACGAAACGATACGTGACGACACGAAAATGGAATGGTGCGTTTACTTTTTGCGATTTCTAAATAAACATCAGTGCGATTTGGTACGATGTATTGTACGACTTATTGAGTTTGGTTCATTTTAAAATTTAAAAAGTGGAAAACTCCAAAAGTAAGTTTTTGATTATTAACTGGCCAGGCAAATACTTAATAATGACTTTTTAGATTGCTATCAATCAGATTTTGATTTTGCCTTCAGTATCACTTTCAACATAAATATAAAGACATCAGACGTGTGAACAATTTAACCAAACGGCAATGATGCTGATAAAGTTGAAAGACAGCCTCTTAGTTGCAATTACACTCAACATCAATGTATCGGATAGTATTTGTTCGGAACTAAGTCCCGCGGAGAAAGCAAATAAGAGAGCTCATACGAAGAATCTCTGTGAATTTTTTTTTTGTTATGGCTCAGAGAGCATACTGATGGATGCAAACGTTTCTGGTGATTATTTTCCCTTTTTTATGGAGAATGAAGAAATCTGAACGGCGATCCGAACAGTATTATAGATCAAGCAAGTAGATTCCACGTATAGTAGAGCTGGATGAATCAACTTGTTGCTTGAGGCCCATTTCCAAATAAGTTTTCAAACGACTTTAGTCATAAAATCTCAAAATACCACTTTTTCATATTCTTGCTCAGGCAAGAATCGTCCATCAACAGACAATCTGAACACAAAAATATAGCTCGATACTACGGAGATCACACTAGAGACTAGACAAATGAACTCAAATATAACAACAAAAATAAAACGAACACACAAAACTAAAAAAGAAAACATTCTTTATTTTCGATTTCTTTTCGTTCATTGTTTTCACAAACAAAACTAAAAAAAAAAGCTTTAGATATACGAGCGGCGAAAGATTAAACCGAAACAAAATTATGTAGAATATAATTTACGCACTATTCCTAGATAATAGCATTTCAATTATAATACATATAAAAAGTAAATTATTAAAATGAGGACTTGTTGTTCATTTTATTAATCTCTTTATTTCTAATACCTGGTTAATTTTTTTTTTTTCAACTTGACTAAAAACAAAATTGCAGAAAAACAACAAAAAGAAAACTGCACAATCTCGCAAGCAAAAAAATAAACAACTACGACAAAAAAAATATATATATATATTAAATAATAGAAAACAAACATTCGTTTTTAATTAGTTAAATAATTTTGCTTTCATATAATAACTTATTTTATATATATAAAAAAAACACATTAAAATAATTTTCACTTGTTTGTGGATGTATAGTTTGTTTGACGAAGAAAAATGTGAAAAACAAAAGCTGAAATTGAAAGGAAAATTTCTTCCTTTGCCGCGTTCAGGTTTTCCTCTAATAATTTCTCATGGATGAATTTAGTTATTAATTTAAGTGAGGACATGTTGCAATACAAAAAACAAAAAGACGTTGCAAAAATAAAACATTTATGATTAAATAAGCTTAATAATTGTGAAAATATAATCAGAGGGATGAGAGAAAACACTAATATGGTATATTATAGTATTTAAATAATATTAACATGTAGTTCAGATATTTTGTTTAATCAAAACGAAACCTCAAATATTTAAACAAATTAAAAATTATTGATAGAATTCAATAGACCTTTAACAACATAACTTAATTAAACAAACGTAATTCAATTCATGTTCATTTTACAATTTGATGTTTTGTGTTTTTTTTTCTTCAATTTTTTGATGTAAATGTGTTGTGGTTCTTTGTTTTGATGGTGGTATGTTTGGTTTTGTTGTTTTATTTCTTTAAAAGGCCTAAACAACTGCTATCGCTATTGCTATACACTGCCGTTGTTGTTGTTGCTGCTGCTGCGAGGAAGTAGGGCGATGTTTCTATGTTAGTTTTATTATTTTTTGTTTTAATATTTAACAGTAGGTTTTTTTTTATTTTAATTTTAAATTTTCTTTTCTTTTCGCAAATATATTTAAATATCTGTAATAATCATATTGGTTTCTTCACTTGATTTATTGTTATTTTTTTTTTTAATTTTATCTCATTTTTTGTATTGTAACGTTCCTTTTTTTTGTCGTGTCATGTTTCTGTGCAGAGGGTGTATTTAAAATTGAATTTGTTTTTATTTTTTAAGCATAAATTTTAATATTCTTCATCCTCTGGTGGTATTTCATCTGGTGGAGCAAAGCCATCCTGTGAAAATACAATAAATTTGGATTTTAAAACCATCAAATTGTATTATTTAGTGTTTTTTTTTTTACTCAGTTAGCAATATTTCTTTTAATAAAAGAACCGTGATGGATTACAAATATTTTTCAGATCAATTCTTTTGCGTTAACTGTTCGTGAGGCTTACGGCTACTTAAATGGTTAAGAAATAAGTGTACTTATACCTAAAATAAAATTGTGCTTCCTTGGGGGAAACTTCCTGAACCCACAATCTATTCACATAAGATATTCCTGATTTGCTTCCCTCGTCGAAACATCGTTGTTAAGCATTTAACAAAAAATTTAAATTAACACCTAAATGCTGAATAAGTTTGAAAATCCCAGGAAGCCGCCGACTTATGATTTGATTTACACAGCCAACGTTCAACCGTACAGTTGTGAGCTTCCTTTATTGGATAATCAGAGGTCATAGCCATCTTTGAACTTCAGAGCAGCTTTGTGGAAGGGTGGGTATATATATATTTTTCTTCTATGCAAATTTATTAATGCTGTGAGAAACGAAGACTGTGAATATCCCAAACATCTGTACTGTCACGAGCTCTATTTTCACGTCATATCAATATAATATTTGAGTAGACAATTGCTGATAACAATAACCAAATATCATAAGGCACGTGAATACTCATATTTTGCTAAAACTGTCTACCAGCCTTTTGTGGCTTTAATAATGTCTGTTCTCAAAAGAGAGCAAACAAATAAATCTACCAGGTTTTCTTTTTTTATTATTAATTTTCAAACAAATACCTTTTGAGTCTAACAACTTTGTTCGAGCGTAATGTGTACACAAATTTTGCCAAATTTAAGTTGATCCATGTACATGTTATTAAAATGAAAGTTGAACACGAGAACTGTGTATCTGCCAATTCGAAAAATCAAAAGCCAGCCAAATAAATATTGCAATATAGCAGCTGAGACAAATATATTAATACTGTATCACTGGTAGAAAAAAAGTAATCGTAATATGCCGTCTTGAATAAATACACAAAAAAAAATATTTAAGCTACTATTCTACTTTTCGTGAAAGAAACAACCAATTTGAAAAAAAATGTCATCATCATGTGTCAGTGGCTGAAATGATTTCAGACTTCTAAGTCTGAGCTGTTAGATTCAATCATCATTATAATATCTTTACGATTACATTGACATGCATTTCTACTTGTTTGATTCTTAATCTTTACAAACTTAAAATACTTGTGATTTTCTAGGCCTTGAGTATCGTTCATACCAAACTTGAGTATAATTTGCAAAAGTTTGTTCTCTGAAGCTTATTTGAATTGTGTTGAGTTGTGTTTTGCATTATGCACAATGTTCTCATCCTGTATTTCAGAATATACCTAATACATTTGATTGAATTCTGATCTGGGGTGTAAGGAAATCGTGTGCTTATCAAGAGAGATTTTGGATTGCTTTATTTTTCCGAAGCATATTTTATAATACGACCCTTTTCTTATTCACTTATTTTTTAGATGGTTTCGACTCTTTTGCAGTATTTACATTATCCGCAATTGTTTTCTTCTTGTTTTTTTTAATTTTTCAATTCGATTATGGTTTTTTTTTAATAAAAAACAACAGAATCGGTTTGAATGTAAATGTGCGTTATAAAAAACGAGTTAAACTTTTTCCAGTTAAGGAACGTTTTTGCAAGTTAAGGAGCAAATAAACCATAAGTTATAATTAACCTCGAAGTTCACACAGTATTTTTATATGCAAATACGTAATAATGTACAAATATAAATAGATCGGGTTATATTTACATTCAGTTATATAATACTACATTATTTTCAAGCTTTGTTTGTATTCGATATGCAAACTGATCAATTATTAGATGCAGGTTATACTTATCAGTTATAAGAGCTAATTAATTTATAAATAAATCAGCATTGCATAAACATATCTTATTTTTTGTGTTGAAAAAAAGATTAAATAAAAACAAAAAACATTAATGTTCTTCGGAAAAGTTTAAGTGAATCTTAATGGATTGAAGTACAATTTTATACATTAAACTACAGAAACAGCTAGTACTATACTCAACAAGAACTGAATACAAATTTAATTAAATTCTACAAAGAGCATATTTTTGTGGAGCAGACGGGTTTTTCTTAACGTTCGTTTCTTATATAAAGATGTATCTGAGAATTGCCCTCATGTTTTCCACTGAACTTCAATTTCAGGCTTCCAACAAGAGATCAGCGAAATAATTTAATACCTTACCTTCCTCATATTGATCATAAGTCGAAATTAAAATTCAATGAATATTGGAAAATCTTCTTTTATCAATCAATCAATCATAATTTTTCATATGTTTGCGCTGTGAATCACTTTCAATCGAATGAATTGTTAACTTTCAGAAATCAGAAATCTAGCTCATCACTTTCTCTTTTTCTACCTTCCTTAACAATATGCACATTTTTCTATTCAGTGAGAGTTAGATAAAGAAATTAAATAAAAATGCTTCCCATAAAATGTAAATTAAATGTTTTTAA
Organism: Orthonevra nobilis; assembly: GCA_963555765.1. Classification (NCBI taxonomy): domain Eukaryota; kingdom Metazoa; phylum Arthropoda; class Insecta; order Diptera; family Syrphidae; genus Orthonevra; species Orthonevra nobilis. The sequence continues at coordinate 31,511,387 of OY743226.1, read as the reverse complement.
TTGAAATTTGAAAAAAAGAGATTACTTAAAATATTAAATTCAATCAATCAATATAATGTGCAAAGCATTCGCAGATTCAGTTGCAGTGCGGTCCCGCTCGTGTTAATTAGTTTAGACCTCCTATATTGACATCAGATCAAAATCAGATTGAACAGTCAGTGTTGCATCTCCCCCATTCTATGAAAAAGTGCGAAAAATTGGAACTACTATTTAGAAAATTCTACACCATTACATTGGTGATTTAAAAGTGGGATAATAAAATAAAAGTACAAGTAATTTTCAGGTTACTTTAACTTAATGCTTCTTTTTTGTTTTTGCCTCACTTGAACGGAATCTGAGAGAATTTGGATAAGGGGCATGCATATCGTCAAAGAACTTTATAAAATTTTGCAGGGTCACATGAATTCGCTTTTTCGGAATTATTTGTATACATTTGATTATGATTTGATACCAAAATGTAAACGAAGAACGAAAAATGTCCTTCTTAATTGTTAGTCCTTTTAGTTTGTAGTATTAAATATAGATATAAAGGTGACGGTTTAAAGACCTATTAGGTTTACGATTACAAAATCTGTTCGTACACATACAATATGTAGGATGTTATATATACTTAATGAAGCAGTAACTTCATGGTCGAGTTTTTCAGTCTCGTTTTCCAAACTTCAATAGAAAGATATTACATTCTGTTTTAAGATGGGAATCAGAGAACAGATAGGAATACAATTTTCTTTAAATAGTTTTATTTGATTGTATGCGGCTAACAAAGGTACGAACGTAAAGAGACAGGACAAACATGATGAGTCGATTAGATTGAGTTTCTAATTTTCAATCGAAATATAACATTGTTAGGTGCGAAGTCAATGTTGAGTCAAAATGAAAAACAATTAAATTTCAAGAAAATCTCTCTTTAAAATTACATGGGGCAAATATTGTTGTAATTTGTATCTTTTGTGTATCTGTATTATACGAAGCCTCGATGTCAACTGAAACAAAAGGTTAGTGCAAGGATGATATGGTTAAGCAGACACAAACGTCTGATTTTTTTTCTTTGCAATGGTTGTATGAATTCGAGACTTAATTAGTTTCTCCACTTATATAAAATGTTTCTGAAACTTCTCAAAATTAACAATCAAAAGATTGTGTCTACCTGATAAATATATTTTAAAATAAATTTACCAATATAACCTAATAATTTAAAAAGAAATTGAAAAGAATTCCCCTTTTAAAAAATGAGTGAGTCTTCAAATTTAAAGCCTGTCGGCTTAAATCGATTTTGCTCTTACGTTCCTAATGAAATTATGAATTTCTTTTTGAGGGAAACATAATGCCTTTGGTTTTGCTTCCTTTCGCTTAGTATTTAATTTCTTTCTCCCAATGAAGAGGCCATTTGTTTAGTAACAGTTTTTTCCTGAATCCATCGGAATACTCGCATTATTGCTTATGGTAAAAAACCAAGCGCCAACGGAAAACGGTTAGACAATTACTTCTTGACGATAGGATTCCCGGCCAAAACAAAATTAGAAGCGCGTTACCAGTCAGCATCGAAAGTTATAACATTCCTCACATGTCATCGGCAATCATGATATGATGAAATAAGTATTAACATCAAGTTCAAAGTGTGTAGTTTCTTAAAATAAGCGAAAAAATATTTAACTTAAAATTCAACCAGTTGTCATGGCTACATCTCAAGAACGAATTCCTCACCAGATTATTGTCACACAGAGTTAAATGGAAACGAACTTGTGGGAAGATATAGTAAGAATTATTTTAATAATACTCCTTCCTCAAGAAGTGAATCAGTAAAGTGTTTAAAAATCCAAATGTGCTATTTAATTGAAAAATCTTGCAGAACAAAGTTCTGAATTAGTACAACCTCGGTTAAAAAAATCTAAAAAAAAACAAATACATACACTAACGACGTCTTCTGGATGACCTTAAAGTCGGTACATAACGGCCAACCAATTTTCGAAACTTGAACGTATCCACACAAATAAATTAATAAAATCAATAATAAAATGAGAATATAAAAAAAAATAAGGAAAATGCTGACACACATTTTTTGTGGTGAAGCTAATTTACAAAAGTGATCACGATACCAATTTTTATAACAGCACATGATTCTGCATTCAATAATATAATAATAATGCTTACAACTATTGCAAATCTCGGTTAGTTGTCAACTTGCATTAGCTCTAAGCATAGAAAAAGGTTTAAAATAAATTTACCTCTGTGGCATAGAGAATATCTAAAATCTTTTGGATTAATGGGTGTGGCTCTCCCTCATCGGCATCTTGACATCTAAGCAAACCCAAAAATGAAACGTTTCTCATGAGTTCCAAAAAAATCACGTCAAGGTGTACTTACAAAATTTCAATATCCCTCAGTTTACTAAAATAGAAATCTCTTTCTTTTTCAAGGCCCTCCAGATTCAGTCTCATGTCCATTATCTTAAAGATAAAAAAATATTGTTAAACATATTATATGTGGGATTAAAAAGATGATTAGTTGAGTTACCTGAGTTGACAGCTCTTCAATTTGATGGTTAGATACTTGACTCACTGGTTCAGACGATTTCTTTACAGCACCGCCAATATTTGACGCCGTTGAAGTCCGGGCACTGATTGGTGCCACCGGACGTGGTGGGACTTTGGAAACTGCTTAATAGATTTTTTTAAACATTAATTTAGATTCTTAACAAAGTAAAGCTCATGTAAAACATTTTGGCACTTTCTACACAAGTCGACGTAAAGCACGATCTTTGTTTCTCTTTTTTTTATTTTAAATAATTAATTGTTGGAATATGATGTACGTGATTTTGTTTTCACCAAAACAAATTGTTAAAATTAATTTTTTAATCTTAATAAATTAACTATTGAATAAATATGTAACTTGGGTTATTCTGCGTGTCGGATGTTTTTATTAAAGTGGGAGTGCATAGAAGGGAGAAATGTTTTTAAGTTTTTATGTGCTTTATTCTGATCCACATATCGGCAAAACAATGGTCACAAGAGCGGATGTATTGCTTCACACATCACATCATTACTACATTCCGACCAAAGAAACAAAAGCAAAAGTTTGGGCTTGGTGCAAAATGATTTAAGCGTGTTGTTAGGAACTTTGTCCAATGTCCCGAGGTGTTAAATATATAATTCAAATTTTTGGGTTGGGGAAGTTGACCCAATTTGGGTTAATAGCCCTTTATTCCTTTACGCTTTCTATCCGATTTTGCATTCAAGATTTACTTAAGATGGATTTTACACATATGAGTATGTACTTTGACTGGTTATCGGTCCCTTGGGATCTCCTGTTATTTTTAAGAAATTTGTGTTTATACATCTCCTTTTTGATAACAATTTAAATTCATATTAGCGCCACCATTTGTTTTGAGTCTAGTTTTGAATAAGAATTCAAATTGATCTATCGTCTTTACCGCCCAGTTACACAAATAGTTCTACATCCGTTAAGAATTATATAATCATTGATTTTTATATGAATGATAAGTGAAAATTCCATTACAAATTATGTGAATGGTGTACGGAGATTTGTTGATTGCAGATTAAGCAACGTAAGCCATAATAAGACATGATAAGCTTTTATATTTGATGCAATAACTGCATATGAAAGGGATAGATCTAAATGAAATATAATACTACACTGTTTATTTTTTTTTTGTGAAAAAAAAAACTTCAATTTTGTCACAAAATCTAGCTTCTCCCTCGCAGTCAAAAGAACAATAATAATTCAATTCATCAACGGAAAACCTCCAACAACATACATCACACAAACTTGTTCAATATAAAAAGAAAAGCAAATAAACGATCAGATGATTCAAAAGAAAAGATTTGTATGGTCACAAAAAAAAATCAAAAACAAATTTGGACAAAAATAAACAAAAAAAAATAAAACCATTTATTATGAAAAAACATACTCGGCCGAGTAGCGGCAAGTCGGTTGGCTCCAAGTGTTGATGTGGCTGCCGGTTTTCTAAAAGACGGTGCTGCATTTGAGCCAGCACCAGGTAAAGTTTTGGCCCCAGCTCCTGAACCAAAGCCCATTGGCGCACCATCTCTGGCACCATGCGCATCGTAATCTCTGCCATCGTAGTTAGCATCGAAAAATTTCTTAAACCATTGCAGGAATTCAAAATTGTCTTGGAATCGACCTTTAATTAGTTTGTCAATTGGTATAATCTATAATGTTAGATAGAGAAAAATAAAGAACAAAATAATAAAAAAACACACCAACCACAGTGAAAAGAAATGAGTATAACATAAGAACTTTACAGTTTAAACAATATGAAAAATAAAAGGCTTGATTTGATACAAAAACATAAATGAAATTTGTGTTTTAAAAGAGAGAATGATGTTTTATTCTTCGTTGGTTTGAGATATGAAATAAGAATGTGAGGAACTCGCGATAATTCTGATGAAACGCGTCTAAGCTTTTTCCGATTCGAATTGGGATGTGGAATAAATGTTAAAAATCTAATGATGGTTTAATTTTTGCACTTCCAATAATGAATTGCTATTATTTTGCATTGTTTATTTTCTTATTGTGTGTCAACAATGATAAAAAAAAAATATTTATAAAATATAGCATTGTTGCTTATTTTTAAATAGAATGCTCAAGCAAATGAATCCTATTCGAATCCTATTAACGAAATATCACAAAAAATAAAGCTATAACTCGAACGACCAAACCGATATTGACAAAAATCTCAATAGTAATGCTCGTTTTATAAAAAAAAAATTTGGCCACAGTGGTGATAATCGAGATAAAGGTATTCAGTTCTTCTTCTTCAAGCTCTTTTTCCTCATCAAAGGATGGATTTGCAGCAGTGTTGCCAGAATGTGGGGAATTCCCCTTTTCGTGCCGAAATTCAGGCCTAAATTTGATTAAAATTGATCACAATAATCTATTGGGCCTGTACACATGACATGAATTCATGTAGGAGAAACCCAATTTTGTGGGAGAATGAAATGAAGTGTGCAGTGTGAAGGGGACTAAGATTTTTACCTACTTTTGAGTGGCAGAACGAGGATGAAAACTAATACACATTACTCTGAGGGATCAATAAAATACTAATAATAATAATTACTCGGAATAGTCATCCCAAGTGCTCCTGAAGTAAAGTGTGAAACTGATTCTAGCCCGTTTTAAATTTCATCTCGTGTTTGGAGGCCAAAAAAAGCATTTTATATGCCGGAGAGGATACACTACAAAGATATAAGTCTTGAATAAATGAAAGATTTTGAAAGAAATTTCTTATTTACGAATTTAAGATTGTTCTTAGCTATCCACGTTACCACATTCGACTGCCAACACTGAACGTTAATTTTCAGTTAAAACCGATGTTAAAATAAGAAAAATAGAATTGTTTGGGTGCATAGTATTTAAATGCTTTGTAAGATCAGGCTTCAAAACAAGAAATATGGAGTGCTTGCATTCTAAGAATTCAGTAAAGACTTGTTTTAAAGAATAAGAAAAAATGTATATTTGTTTGCAAATTATCTCATGTATGCACAATCCAGACAATATCTACCATTTGCAGGTACAGCTATGCTTGTTATTATAAATTATGAGCATTTAGTATGTAATAAAACTATATCAACTACCCTGATTCCATTTTAATATTTTTAATAAAAAAAGCAAAATAGACAACACCAACAATTAGTATAGTAAGATTTAAAACAATTCTTCACCAATAATTTTTGATGCACCATTAATGAGCGTGAGTTCGTTGAAATTGGTGCACACGTGAAAGAAGGAGTGAGGAGGATCTAAGAAAGCGACTGAACAAAAAATGAATCGCAAAAGCTATGATTTCCAAACTAACATACATTAAATTGTGATCTGTTGTTTTCTTTGCGAAATGACAAAAAGAAAAACTTGTTATTCAATTAAGAGTGATTCAACTAGCCTAAACACAAGTTGTAATGTAATTGATAAAAATCGTGCTTCACACTTGTTTTTTCTCTGGTCACGATACGAATCATTATAAAATTGACTTCAGCGCAAATGACAGAAGAACAAAGTTCTTCCACCAAATCACCCGTGCACCCGCACCCGAATTAACTTTATGATTTTTTTTCTGTTCTCTTTTTTTAACTAACTAGTTGAATGTCCTGTCCGTGGTGTTGATCTGCTGGGCTGTTGTATTTGACGTTTTTCAATAAGATCACTACTGCCGCATATGCCTCCACCGATGCTCGCACCACAACCCGAAGTACCTTGACCTAATTTAATTCCGCCCCTCGCTATCAACGGTTCATACTCACGCCCATCGTAATTGGCATCGAAGAATTTCTTAAACCATTGTAGAAATTCAAAATTGTCTTGGAATCGTCCTTTAATCAACTTATCGACCGGTATTATCTAACATAAACGCGAATAAGAAAGAGAGAATAATAAAATATTGCACAGTGCATTATTTGTTGACGGTTTTTTTTTAGGTATTCAGTTTACAAACTCTCTTTTAAAATAAAAATTTACATCGGTTATTGGTATAAATCGGATAAAAGAAGAAGGAACAATTTGGGAGATTTTTTTATATTCTAACTTTGTACTTACTTTGTCGACACTCATTTTTTTGAAAGAAGCCTGAAGAATTTTGAAATTCTGAATGTATTCATGTTCAAGATTCGTACGAAACTTGACACGTTTCATTGGCACTGACCCAGGAAATAGCATGTCCATGAACTGACAATAGGCAGCACCTAAAACACGCAATGTTTGAATTATGCTAGGGATAGGGAAAATTGATTATTATTTGCTTTTCTATTTACCTGTACACAGTTCTTCGATTTTGGAAAATTGTGCTTGAAGACAATCATTGACCCAGGATAGCATGTCATGTCTGGATAGGTTGTCCGTCGTAACATTTGTGGAGTAAACATTTACGGCCATGGTTGAGCTGCAAATGAATAACACGATTTTTTAATAAAAAAACCGCTACTATGCTGTCAATATGAAAATCGATAAGTTTGTGCGACAGTTTTCTTCAATTATTATTTTAAGGAGTGTGATGGAATAAATTGCGTTGTCGTTGTATGGTGGGGAATTCATGCTTGAGCAAATTTCCCCATTTTTGGTTGCTTGGACACGGGGCTGCGTTGAGTTCATTGCTCGTGCGAGTCATTTAACGGTGAGTTTATAATTATTTTATTGTTCGCGAACCGAAGATATTCATCCAACTAACAGTGTTTTTTAAGACTTAAAGAAAAGATGATTAAAGGGGCTTTTTTTTGGGAAAGACAAATGATCGCTAGACACTATCCTGAAAATGCGATTAATAAACGACTTAACAAAAAACTTAAACAAAATTATGATCAAGGGTGAAATAAATATTTTTTTTGAGTCTCAAATTTCATATCATATCAACCTCAGTACACTTGACACTTGCAGGCGCCAGGAAATGGGGTGTTTGAATTAGTCAAATTTATCATCGTCTTCAGACTTTTACTACCCTTGAATAAAATAAAAAAGTAATCTTTTTGACCTGCAGTTTTAACTAGACCCACTTTCCCAAAAGTACACTCTGGAGATTTTATCACTTCTTAGAACAAGACTGTGCACTCGGTGTGCGCCAAACATATAAAAGTTTTTTAATGTTCTCCCCTTTTTTGGTGTGTTTACGCGAGCGAAAACCTCTCGGGGGCACTACATTTGCGGTTCATAAGTACTCGGTCAAGTGTGGAGGCAATGAAAGTTTGAAGAGAGCAATAATTAGCTATATGACACAATGTCTCCCTCAAAAACGGGAGTACAAGTCAATGACTCAACGTGAAACGCATTCAACATTGGATCGAGATTTACATATGTTTTCTACTAAAATGTTTTTTTGGACATAATTAGAAGTAAAACAAAGAAACAAACGACAAAAGATTTAACAACTGAGGGTGTGTTTGACAGTCTTTAGCAATGCGGCGCAGATTTATTCTCAACTCATTTTGATCTTCGTGCTCGATTAAACCCACACTTATATGGAAAATTTTTCAAAGTCACTGGAAACATTTGTATCACCAAAGGAAATTCAGAAGACTTTTAAAAAGGTAAAACAAGTCGTTATTCGAATAAAAAAATTGGAATGTAATAGTAAAAAATATAATAAATTGTTGTAAACCAAGGACCTTTTTTCCGATATATATATTCTTTGAATTTTCTGTTTTAAATTAATATCAAGACATTTTACATACTTATACATTAATGCTCATTGTACATGTACATATTTACTTTAAACAAGTCTCTTCTCTTTTACAATAGGCTTTGCTTTGCATCTGTTTTAATGTAGAGCTTAAGTAGATTAAGATAACTATACAACACAGCAAAAGGCAAAAAAGTTGAGACATGATATGATTTAATTTTGAATTTTCATGCAATTTAAATCAAATAATGCAGAGCGAAATCGTTTTGCTTTGTGTCAAATCGAACTATAGTGGATAGAAATTATGATCTGATTCGAAAACATGGTAAATTTTCAACCATACTCATCGAATAACTAATTCCTTGTGAGCCTTACATGCATTGTGTCTTTAAATGTAACAAAGGACGAAAAGACCTCGCTAGGATCAGATATATTCACGGAATCATTTCTAAATATAATCGTATGCCCGATGAATGGAACCTCTGCATCGTTGATCAGATCTTAAAGAACTTAAAGCTTTGTTTAAACGTCCAATAGCCTTGCCAACAACCTGACTATGAAAAACAACCGACCAAATTTGCACATCACAAATCATAGAATTCCGAACTAGTATTCGCCACCTGAAAAATTTTTAAGCATGATTCTCGAAAAAATAATACGAAAAAAAGTACGATCGTATATTAATTTGGCGAGCTTCTTGCATATGAAGACGAAATTGACATAAAAGAGAAAACACACCACACAGTTGCAAGTTTCGAAACCAGCTCAGATGAGACTCAAAGTGTATGGAGACCTAAATGTACGCACTTGAATGCAGCTAAACTATAGTTTAAGCTGGAACGAGCGACTTATTGGTTACGACCCAGACCCACCAGATACTATTGCAATCGAAATAAGTTTCTAGAATCGTAGGAAACGACGCTGTGAAACCAGAAATTCATCATCACTGTGCCCTTAAAACCTATTCCAACACCATCCACGAAACTTAGCATGTAAGTTATTTTATTGATATTTTTATTTAAAAGAATTAAGTATAGAAAAGTAAAAACATGTTAATATCGCTTGTAGAACAGCAGCTTTGAGGACAAAGCATTTGTGAATTTTTATCAGTGCAGCGGAGTATAGCAAACAAAATTATGGTACTTTGCGTCAATTTTCGAAGCAAATCAACTTGAAGTTGAAGTATTGATGATGTCAACGAATAGTTTGAAGTATTCATTTATGGATTTACTTATGTATGTTTATTTATTTCCATAAAAAGTAGAATACGACTGAATTTTAGACATTATTATTATTATTATTTTCTTTAAAGAATGACCCTCCAAATTAACTCGAGCACCATATGCTATAATGTGAAACTACCTCCATATGAGTGCCTGGTGCAGAATGATTAATGACATATGGTTTCCTTTTTCCAAATGCGAAATCTTATTTTTTGTTGATGCCTGTAATCTGTTCTATGCATTCAAAAATCCGTGAGGTAATAAATATTTACTTACAAAATAATACTGAATACGAAATGCTTGTCTTAGTTTTGAAATAGTTGTCTTTAGTTATTCAACGATCTTGGACTAATGGACCTGGATTTATATGTTAGAATTTCATTTACTTCTGCCGAAGGCAAAGCACCTTAGAGATACTCGCATTGTATGCAGCAAAATATAAAAAAAAATTGCTAATAAAATGTTCCATTTCGTTTCTCCTTTCTAATGTATTCTTGAAGCATCACAACGATTTCTTTTCCATTCACAGTTAAATTATGTCTTCTATAGCATCACAAAATCATCGAAAACAATATGATTCGGTTATAATTACTACTCCACGACATGTGTAACCTACTTCTATACTCGCTCGCTCAAACACTTCGATAAACCGTGATATCATATTGCTGCTCACTATAAGCATTTGGTGCCAATTATGAGATACAATCTCCCACCAATTTCCAAAAACCGATTGCAAATACATCGAAAACTCACGTTAAAAGTGAAAAAGAGCCAAACAAATAGAAACGCAATCCCAATAAATCTAGTTTGCAAAACAGTTAAGCAAATTCGTTCTCTTTTGACTAAATACCTTTTATTTTCACCATGGTAATCAACGATATAAGCCGCTTCCATCGCAACCGATTTGCGGCGGTAACGTAAGAGCAGCGCCAGGTGACATGCAAACCACATATAGGTCATGATACGAGCTACAGTACAAATAAGAAACGACTAGCAACACGCAATCGTTTATAAAGTATTTGACCTCGTCGTTGATGCCATTGCAAGCACCACCAAAATAGGTGAATCACCATTGAGCATCTCACACAAGTTCACTCGTTTCGCTTACAGGCAAAAGGCAAAACATTAGAGGCACCTAAAGTGAATGTAGAAATGTTATCAAAAAACAAAAAAAAAAACATAGCGTAGGAACCAATTTATGAAAACTAGTTATCCCACTGAAAGTCGATTGGAAACACTGGTGGGCTAACAATGCAGAGAGACCAGTAAAGCGGAAGCACAGTAGAGGAAGAAAACAGGCGGATTAATGTTTGGTTGTTTGCGCCCATCCCATTGATAAAACGATGGGTGTGCAGCAAATTCGCTCTGCGTTTAGACCGTACATGACGATGACATACTATACGAAACGATGAAACGATACAACCGCGAAGCACCCTTCTAGACTTTGGTCTTTTATACTACAAGCAACGCATACAATAAGAAGTGTTCGAAGAGTTGCCAGTTTTGTTGTCAAGTTAGAATTTTATCAAAATAATAACAATTTTCTTTGAAAAGGTGACTGACAGAGTAATAACACGAGTGTGCAGGCACACGTTAATCATTCTAGCGACACAGTCATAATTAAAACTTAAATTTGTCGATGATCTTTAAAATAGAATTAACAATGAACAGGCAAACAGTTTTCATTGTAAAAGCGCCTTGAAGTATAAAGAAGACTGAGCCGGCAGTAGCATAGTTGACATGCAAAATTAGTAGTATAGAGCAAAATTTCATGACATAAAAACCTTGAGTTTTCTATGGTGTCCTTGTACCTATTGTAAGACTCAAGTTGGTCCACACATTTGAGATAAGAAACCAGCCGTATTAAAGAATACAGCTGTGATCGATATCATTTTCGAAACTCATTGTATATGTGGTTAGTTCTTCCACACCCATTTCTACTTTACGCGAGTACAAACATAATGTGCAACAAGTACAAATTAAACAAAATATAAGCAGTCGGAGTTTTGTTATCGATACTTGCAACTTGAAAGTCAATGAAAATCTAGACAAAACTGATTTTTTCAAGTCGTATCCGATTATAAATGCAAAGAGATAGACATATTTCTTGTTAAATCAGTATCAAATTATTGCTTTTATGAATAAGAACGTAAACAATATTATCATGAACACAGCAATGTACATGACTGGATGCTGCTGTAAATAAAGTTACTCAGATAATGTAAGCAGAGATATAAATTTTTTATCAGTAAAAGATAATCGTGTTTTTCATTGTTTAAAATTATTCATCTGTTTCGACTAAACCAAGTCAATGCAATGGAGACGCCTACAAAACATACAACTCTCGAGTTTAAACGAGGATGTGAAAGACAATATAAATTTATATCAGTCCCAGAATAATAATTTTCAGGCTTGATTGTGGTTTGTTGCCAAGTGTATACAATTATCTGTACTTTACGAACATATCCGTAAAATCATGATGCGAAAACTTGTAAAACCAGATCAAAAAGAAGTGATTAATTGACCTTTTTATTAAAAATAAAAAAAAAAGTTTACAAATATGTGAAGTTCACGGTTTACCGGACATAAAATAAGGATATATTTTTATTCTCAGTTTTCAAAACCACCGTGTAAAATCTAATCTCGGATTCATTGACAAACATATTTCTAATAAACTAAATGAATCAATCTCATGCTGAAACAAATAGTGCGCAGGATATGCAGGCGATATCGACATCATCAGCGTCACAGAGGCTCTTACGGCCATTGGAGAATAGGCGAAACGAGTTGGCCTTGAAGTAAACGGGACAAAATCAAATGCATTTTCTCACCAAAGTATCTGTCGGCCAGGACAAAACGTCACTGTTGGCAACAGTTACATATTTTTAGGTGGTTAAAGAGTTTACCAACCTTGGAGTAAATATCAAATCTACGAATGACGCCTCAGTGGATATTCGACGAAGACTCTTCCTAGGGAACCGCTCCTACTTAGTTTTGCCGAAACAAATGAGTTCTAAACTCCAAACTCGGAAGACAAAATGTATGCACTACAAAACTGTGATCCTGCCAGTTCTGCTATATGGAGCCAAGTGCTGGGCGATAAGCAGGAAGGCAGAGTGGATTTTGAACACTCTCTAGAGAAAAAGTCTGCGAGGAGAGCAATTGGAGGAGATGATATAACCGCGAACTCTATGAGCTGTACAAAGATGTCGATTAAGCCAAAGAACGAAGGCTATACTGGCTCGGCCACGTCGAGCGAATGGACAATAATGCTCCAAAAAAAAAGAGTCTTCGAATTACCGCCCGTAGATTCGAGACGACAAGGAAGACCGCTTTAGAGATCAAGGGCCCGGGATCGACAAGTGTCGAAGGCTGTCGTGACTCAGCCAGAGACTACACGGGTCGAAGGGCCGTTAAGTAAGTCAGTAACTGAATCAAACATCAATCAACATCTTTTAAATAGTAAATGCAAAAATATACACATGTATTAAATTCGAAGACATTTGTCTATTAAATTTTTTTTTTTTAATTAACTACAACTTTGTAGTCAGACGGTTTAAACATGAATAGCATAGTCAGTTTAAAGAAGCCACCATCATATAACACATGCGTGATAAAATTCTTCACATGAGTCAGAAGCAATTGAAGAATACACTTTGTAAAAACATTTTTAATTGAAAAACGTCAAATTGAAAACACAAAATCATTTCAATTTGCAACTCATGTTGCAATCTTGTTTTACCTTTTATACAATTTCTATGATACCGAAGGTCATGGGGTAGATGTTATTTCTATTTAAGTCAATCGAATGACGCAACCGACATCCCAAAACCATACCACAAACCTTGCATTGATCCCCCAGTGCTGGAAACGCATAGTTAGTTGAATATAGAAATTAAAATCGGTTACCGGACAAGTGCCATAAGGCATTAATAGGCGACTCCGACAAAACAAACAAAGCAACCACATCCCTAACTCCTTGTTTGGAGTATCAAGTGGAGGTACTGTTTGCATTTTTCTTTTCTCAAACGGGGAAAGATCCCTCCTGCGTGCGTCTCCAACCTGGGCATAAGTACACATGAACACGTCCCATCCTAAATGCCAAAAAGGAGCAAATCTCACCGTGACTATCAAACCGAGAGCACCAAAGAACGAGGGACAACCGACCGACGAGAACGACAAAGACGGGCGTAGAACAAGTTTGCACCGGAAAAAAAAAATTAATAAGCATACGCTCTGCAGGATGTTTTCTAAATTAAACCACACACACTCACCGTTATTTTTATTTTGTTTTAGTAAAAAAAAAATGCTAATTTTAGTCACAGAATCCGATGAATACTTTGGGAATACGTGAAATTCTTTCACTTTAATTGCACTTTTTTTTTTCTTCCTTCCTATATTTTCTCTGTATTCCTTTTTCGGGAAAGCAGAATGCTTGACGACGATTTGTGAAAACCGAACACAGAAGAAAAACAGATAAACTGACGACGACGAGGCGAGTGCGAGTGCGAGGAAACCAGAAAACAGCCAAACCGACGTGACTCAAAAATTTGCTCTTCGAATGCGATGGGGATATTCCACTTTCCACGCACATGAAACTTCCTGCCGTGCCGCAGTCCATCCGAAATCAACGCCAAAGATAGAATGAAACAAAACCACACATTTCGTAGTGGGAAATATTGGTGCGCTACTCTAGCGTTAGATCGTCGCGATGAACTGGATAAAAATGGCCGCACAATTTTAAGATATGTATCGGAATTTTGATTGAAAATTTCTTAACAAGTACTTTTTCCACTGGGAATTGATTACTCACTTTAGATGCTACAATTTGTGAAGATCCGGTAACGAATGCGATGTTGATTTAGCGTCTTGTACTTTTCTGGATTCGTTTTGAGCGATAAATTCTGGAGAATTGCCGAGGAGCCGATTCGATTCGAGCAGTAACGTTTTCCCACTGCCTCTATGCCTACTGGTTTCTCTGCTTGTTCTATTCTATGAGGCAAGGCACTCGTTTTGTCTTCTTTTTTTTCTTTCAAAACATTCGAATTGTCAGTTGACATCGCCGCCAAGTTTCCATATGTGTGTATGTGGGAAATGTTTAGAAAACCAAGTGTTTTTTTTTATGGGTGAGCTTAATCTATTTTGCGATAGATGGCGATGAATATAATTTATATGTTTTCAAATTATGAATTCGGATCGTTGGGAGCAAAGTAATTTTATTGATTCAAACTGCATTTAAATTCAATTGCCGGGTATGGACCGCATCTCCTATCCAAAGTTAAAGAACACACCAATTGCGTTCAAAGCTCGCCTGCTTTCCTTATACAATCAAATTTTCGATTCTGGCCATATCCCTCAGATATGGAAAACAGCTAGTGTTACGCCAATTCTGAAACCAAAAAAATCACCAACAGATGTTAATGGTTACAGGCCAATTTCTCTCCTATCCTGCACAGGGAAATTATTGGAAAAAATAATATCTAATCGACTGCTTAGGTTTATAGAAAAAAACAACTTAATAGACCCAAACCAAGTTGCTTTCAAACATGGCCGGTCTACAATAGATGCGCTTTTATACATAGACGATTTTACAGCTTCCGCACTGTCTACAAAAAATCATGTGTCCATTCTGTCTGTTGATTTTGAAAAAGCCTTTGACAGAATCGGAATACACATAATTTTAAATAGACTTTTTCAATGGCGAATCGGTCCAAAGATGCTAAAACATATCAAATCATTTATATTAAATAGGAAATTTCGCGTGAAACTGAATAACCTTTACTCCAGAATATACAACTTTGAGAATGGTATTCCACAAGGATCACCACTCTCAGTAATTTTGTTCATAATAGCTTTTCATGAATTAAGTGCAATTTTAATAAAATTTAAAATAATCCGGTATTCTCTTTATGCAGATGACCTGATTATATTGTCTAAATGCAAAGATTAAAATGTAGTTGGCACCTGTTTTTCCAATATTTTGTCAGACATAGTTAAATGGTGCAAATTATCCGGTGCTAAGATCTCATTCGATAAAACTAAAGTTCTGCATATCTGCAAAAAAACAAGCTGCCAAAACCTGCACAACTTTATTTTTAACAACATAACAATAAAAAATGTTAACACATTAAGTATCTTAGGAGTAATATTCGACTCTAAATTTAGTTTTAACGAACATTGTAAGTCATTGAAAAAAAGTTTAGCTACCAGACTAAATATAATTAACCATACAAACAGTATTATAATAGTTGTAAAATCCATCATTTTGTCAAAAATCGACTACGGCCTTGTTATCTTCGGTAAATGCAGTAAATCTTCGCTCTCTACAATTAAACCTGAATATCATGCAGCTCTCAGATGTGCCCTTAAAGCTTTCCGAACTACTCCAATAAAAAATATGCTTACAGAAGCTGGTCTACTATCGATCGAACAACGGATCAACTATCTAACCGCACTACTCTTACCGAAGATTCTATCATCACAGAAATCGCCAATAACATCCGACTCTAAAAAAATACTATCCCGTAAAAAAAATTCAAAACGACCGTCAACTATGTGCAACGCAATTTCCGCAGCTCAAGAGTTCAACATTCCCTTCGACATTCACACCCACAGGACACCGACTCACGCACCCTGGCAATTAGACCCAGAGTCTATAGTAACAGATCTAAACGCACTCCAAAAAAACTCGACACACAGCGACATATACCAGGCATTGTTCTCCGAAGTATCCAACCGATTCAAGAACCAACATTGGAAACTTGTTTTTACCGACGCCTCTAAGACAGAACACTGCACTTCATTTGCATTCGTCGATGAAAACCTAAGGGTCCTCACAAAAGGTTTGTTACCGCATTTTGCTTCAACCTTCACCGCAGAAGCTAGAGCTATACTGCAAGCTACAATAGCTGCCGGGACCAAAACTACACTCATCTGTACAGATAGCCTATCAACATTAGAAGCTTTAAAAAACATTAATAACAATTGTGAAATTATCGAAGCCATCAGAGATAAGCTGATACAACACAAAAAATATTTAAAACTTCTTTGGGTGCCTGGGCACATGGGAATTCAACGAAACGAGTACGCCGATCAGGTAGCAAAATTAGCGATTAAAGAACAACTCCAAATGTTTAACTGCCTCAACCGAATTGACCTTCAGAGAGAAAGCAAACGACTCTTTGAAACTTAAAGGCAAACATATTGGAAAGACTATGCTCATCACTACTCATCGATTAACCCTGAAGGCCTTTCGACAGTATATCCATCCAACTGTTCGAAAAAAATGATAACATGTTTTCTACGTCTTCGAATAGGACATACCCAAATCACTCATGGGTACCTCCTGAACAAAACCACACCATCCAACTGTCAACTTTGCTGTGAGAACAAAGCCCAATCCATGCAACATCTCCTCGACTGCCAGAAGATTAAGGACGCACTCAAAAGCACATCTTGCTCTCTTTCACTTAAAGAACTGCTCATGACACCATCAGAAACAAACATCAAGAAAACATTTACGCTTCTCAAGTATTTAAATATTATTAACACCATTAAACCAACTCTTTTGTTCTGTTTTAATACTGTAACCAATATAATCATAATTAAATCAACACTTTACATTTATTTTCTTAACTTGTACCTACTCGTAAATATCTACATATAAGTATACATAGATTATATATTAATATATTTAGCTGATAGTCCTGGTAGCTATGGCTAAGCAAATATTGTTTTTGTAATTTACTTACATATCAATAAAGATAATAATAATAATAATAAATTCAACTATCATTTTAGTTTAAATTAATCTAGAAGAAACCTTCAGTCTATGATGCCTCATACCACGGATTGTTACAGTATACCAAAAACGAATGCGCTGACTTTTTCGTTTTTATTCTCTTAGTTGAAGTAACGAAACTTCTTTAAAAAAAGTTACTTTTCACACGACCGCATACCTTTTGGCCGGCTTATAAATTCTACTACAACTACACAGGGTGGATCTCAATCGTAAACTTTCCAGAGAATAAACAACGCACAATGAGGAAAACAATTGATTTCTGTAAATATATATTTTTGCTTTGCAAATAAAATCGTGTAAAAAATATACATAATCCAAGAATTTATCTTACATCTAATAAATGCAATAGTACCCCTTGTTTTTACTTAATCTACATAAATGCAATAATAGTCTGTCGAATGTGCTTTTGTCTTTAACCCGGATTTCTGACTCTCGTTGCGCTTCTTTACATCCTGAACACTCCAAATTTAGTGTTATTATCGGCATTACGAATTGTCGAAATTAAACTCAATCCCAAAACTTTCCTTGTATCAGCTGGGTCTATGACTCCGTCATCCCACAATCTAGCCGTACTGTAGTATGGCGAACCCTCTGCCTCAAATCTTTGCTGAATTGGTCCCTTTAGTTTATTGCATTCTTCCTCCGTAAAGTCTTTTCCGTCTCGCTTCCTCTGATCGCCAGTGATCTGTGCAAGCACATTGGCTGCCTGCGCTCCTCCCATTACAGAAATACGTGAATTTGGCCACATGTAAAGGAATCTCGGTGAATAGGCACGACCACACATACCTGAAGGAGAAAAATTAGAGAAATGTTTTCAGCAGAAAATTCAATTCGGTTTACCATAATTTCCAGCGCCATAGGAACCTCCAATGATGACAGTGAACTTCGGCACATTAGCACAGGCAACAGCGGTGACCATTTTGGCTCCGTTCTTAGCAATGCCATTCGCTTCGGCCTCACGACCAACCATGAATCCCGTGATGTTCTGTAGGAATACCAGGGGAATTTTCCTCTGCGCACATAGTTGGATAAAATGTGCGCCCTTCAAGGCACTCTCCGAGAACAAAACTCCATTATTGCCCACGATTCCCACCGTATGGCCATACAGTTTAGCAAATCCACATACCAGCGTCTCGCCATACATTTTCTTAAACTCTGTAAATCGGCTACCGTCGACAATCCTCGCAATAACTTCGCGGACATCGAAACTCTTTGTCAGATTCGAGCCAACTATGCCATAGATTTCCCGTGGGTCATACTTCACATCTTCATACTTTGGCGCGAACTTTTGCCGGTTCGTCTCTACGTCCATGGTCGTGTCGAAGGTGTACAAGGCCTGTTCATTGTACGCGTTAGTTGCTGGTAAATTAAAATTTTTCACAATTTGTCGAGCCAAAAAGAGTGCATGCTCATCGTCTGTTGCGTAGTGATCCGTTACTCCGGACGTTTTACAATGCAAATCAGCACCACCAAGATCTTCTGCTGAGACCTCTTCTCCTGTTGCTGCCTTTACCAATGGTGGACCAGCAAGAAAAATAGTTCCTGTGCCTTTCACAATGATACTTTCATCGGCCATGGCTGGGACATATGCACCCCCGGCAGTGCAACTGCCCATAACAACGGCTACTTGAGGGATTCCCATGGCAGACATGTTCGCTTGGTTGTAGAATATGCGTCCGAAGTGCAATTTGTCGGGGAAGACCTCTGCTTGGCGGGGTAGATTCGCACCCCCAGAATCCACCAAGTAAATGCATGGTAGCCGGTTCTCCTGAGCGATTTCCTGTGCTCGCAGATGTTTTTTAACCGTGATGGGATAGTACGTGCCGCCCTTAACAGTAGCATCATTGGCTACTATAACACATTCCGTTCTAAAAGAAAAACATAAAGTCAAACAAAGCAGTAAAAACGATTGAGTCGTACCCAAAAACCCGTCCGATGCCTGTGACAATGCCGCCAGAATTCACCACCTCTTTCCCGTAGAGTTCGTAGCCAGCTAGTGTGCTGAGTTCAAGGAATGCAGAGCCACTATCTACCAGTCGGTTGATGCGTTCACGTGCCAAGAGTTTGCCTCTCGATTGATGTCTTTCGATAGCTGTGGGCCCACCGCCACTCAACACTTGTGACGTTAGATCTCTAAGTTCATTCACAAGCTTTCTCATATCAGCTTCATTTTGCTAGGGGAAAAAATACAATTGCTATAAAATAAGTGAATAAACCTTCACAACAGCTCACTTTGAATTCTGAAGATTCCTTATTTACGGCAGACTGAATAACATCGGCTTCGCTGATGTGAAGTAATCTGGTAGAACTGCGTCCGATTTGAAAACTCAATGTTCTCCTTAGAGCAGTTGTTATTCTTAACATGTTAATAAAAATAATTATAAATAAAAAATAAACAAAATATTTGAATTTTAGGGATGAAACAAGCCAAATAAAGTATTAAGAAAAATGTGCACAAATTTAATGACAGCTGAGATGGCATATGTCAATTTAAACTTGAACAGCTGATTCGAAGTTCGAAATTTGAAAAATTTCATTTTTCTTCAACGTTGTTTGTTTAAAAAATCAATTTTAGAGCGCTAAGAATAATGACACGACTCATTATGCGGCCGATACGGGTTACCTTCTACTCTCTTACGAACTTTATCCTCATTAATAAATAAAAACTAGAATAAGAACGGAGATTCAATCCTGGCCTAAACTGTAATAGGATTGAACGATCTAACGAATGGAAACAAAAAAGGAATGTGAAACAACAACGCACAGGTTGGATTTTTCTTGCATGTTTTTGGCGTTTCCTCATCTCCATCTTCTATGTTTTTCGAATTTGCTTTATTTATACTTCTCACTCTCAGAATTCACAACAGATTCGCTCTGTCTACGTGCCAAAAAATACACGTTTGTTTTGAATTCGGCGTTGAACTTAATACACAAATGAAGTTGATACTTAAAGTTAACATTGGGAATTTAAGAACGATATATCAATAATTCACTTTCAGGGCATTAATATTTTCTCTATGGTTTCCTCTATGGTTTTACCGTAGTTCTTTAATTTTTCTTTTCATTCTTTGTCTTAAAAGCGTCATAATAAATACATCAATTTTCATTCACAAGTTTTTTAAGTGAACAGCGATTAAAAAATAACGCGTAATTCTATTGCAAAGTTAACATTTTCTATCCAATATCTTAACCACTTCGAGAACTAGCGCTCTATGCACGTAGTATGTAAGAAAATTTTCGAACTAATTTTTGACAACCTCCAAATTCGAATCGAATTTTTCCATTCGCTGCCATCATTTGTGTGTTTCATCCCTGCGAAAAGAATTGCAGATTATTCCCAAATATTAACCTTAACCGCAGTTAAATTTTATATCATCCGAAAATGTTGGGACGTTCAAGCTTGTTGGCTCGTAACTTGATCAAATCCAATGTTCGATTCCATTCACATGGTGGTGTCCCCGGCCAAGTAAGTGTGAACTCCACCTCGTGATTACATAATAAGATTTTTTTTTGGCTAAATAAATAATTTTTTTTACTTACAGAATCTGCCCTTCGACATCACTAACAGATACAAGCTTACAGCTATGTTCATTATTTTCGTAGGATCTGGTTTAGGTGCTCCTTTCTTGGTGGTCAGACATCAACTTCTTAAGAAGTAAATCTACATCAAGGTACAAATAATTGTAAAAACGTTTAATATCTTTGAATCGTATTGCATAACTAGGATTTTTAAGTGTCTTGTGGTATAGTTAGCACATTTATGTATCCAACAAACAAGTAAATGTATATTTTATACAAAAGCGTTGAAACAGGGTTTTAAAGTTATTGTAAGAGTTGCAGCAATTAAACAAAATTAATCAGAATCGTTTAACAAGAATTAACTGAAAATCACACAGATCTTGTTAAACGATAGCCTAACAGTTAATTAAAGGCACCCCAAAAAGAGTGTACCCGAACTGTTCAATTGCCCGAATTGAACTTATGATAAGTTTCTTCCGCAATGAGATTGCTTCAAAGTGAATGCACTAACTATTGGCAGATGTGAGTTTTACGTGAGGCTCATGTTTATATATCCGTCTGGCAAGTTTGTATATTTGTAAAGATTTAATTATGATTTCTAAAACGGATACGTTCAGTTCGGTTCAAGCTTTCTTCATCTTATGCTCCATTGATTGCAGAGTTCGCTGTGTGGCTTTCATATTGTCTTTCCAATCGTTTAAAGGCTTGTCAAGTGTTATTTTCTGTTGTTTGAGTTTCCTATTTTTCTACATTTCGTTTCCGAATAGCAAATCTTCAACTGAGTTATGTGTATGCAAGTTTATTGCAATTCATGTATGTAGAAACTCTAGATTTTGATAAACTATGCGAATTCTCCCTTTAAAAATGTCTTTGCTCTTCCGTCTGTTAAAAGATTCGACATTTTCATTATGAGCATGAGATTCTTACGTTGTCTATGCCTATGGTTTTAAACATAAGTGCCATGCCTCATTTATGCGACTGCATTAAACCTTTGTAAGAACCTCGGAGGTTGTTTTATTCGTTTTTTTATTGTTCTTTTTAAAATCAGACATATTTTCTGTTACATTTTCATGAGAAAAGTGTGTTTTTAGGGTTAGTTGATTAATTTGGTTCATGTCTTGTACGTCATTCATTTTACACTTATGTAGTGCTTTTTATAGGAAAAAAGACTCTTGAAAACCAAGTTAGATTAATATTTGTAAATTGTAATAACGCTGAAATTTATTGATTAAACGTCTCATTTTATGGTCTCAATCATGGCAAAACCTCAACAGTGTCAGTGGTCACTCATAGTTATACCACATACAAAAGAATTTGTTTTTGTTTGAATTTTCTTTTTTTAATTTAATTTAGTACTTTTAACAAACTTTAAGTATTCTAGTCGTAATTTGTTTTTGTTAAAACAATTTGATCTAAAGAAAATAATTAATATTTGGATATTTGAAAAATATTCTGCATTTAGCTTCATGATCTAGAAAACTACAATCCTTGAGAGAAATTCTTTAAATGTCACTACTTAGGAAAGACCAATCGTATCATGAGCTGTTTGATTAGGCTAACAGACATTCCATTGCTCTGATGAAGGTCGTAATTGGCTCTCTGTCTTAATGTCCAATGGGGAACATATCTCTTTGAGGAAAACCCGCCATCTTAACCAATTTAGAGCTCGACATTTCGTTTTTTCCATCGAATACTCTCGTTATCGCAGAGGAGTACCGGCACATCCTTCGTATCATGAATACGAATATCGATGCTTAACGCAAGGTGATCATCGCTATGACTGCAATTAAAGGTGTCGGACGTCGCTACGCCAA
The DNA here is from genome assembly GCA_963555765.1 of Orthonevra nobilis. Taxonomy (NCBI): domain Eukaryota; kingdom Metazoa; phylum Arthropoda; class Insecta; order Diptera; family Syrphidae; genus Orthonevra; species Orthonevra nobilis. The sequence goes on along the minus strand of OY743226.1, from coordinate 31,488,887 downwards.
TATTGTCCTCAAGAAAGCCGATGTCGATTTGACCAAGGGCGCTGGTGAGTGCACCGATGAAGAATTCGACAGAATTGTCACCATCATCCAAAATCCAAGTCATTACAAAATTCCAAACTGGTTCTTGAACAGACAAAAGGATATCATCGGTGGCAAGTACTGAGTGTGCTACTACGTCGTCGTATTTGGATTCGTAACTCCGTGATGATTTGGAACGTTCCAAGAAGATTCGTGCTCACCGTTGTATGCGTCACTACTGGACCCTCCGTGTTCGTGGTCAACACACGAAGACAACTGGTCGTCGTGGTCACACTGTTGGTGTGTCCAACAAAGTTTACCAGTGAATGCAGTTTTAGAACCAGACCTGGCTAGTTCATCTTTAATTGCTTTGTTGCTTTCGATTCCATGTTAACCCATCCTTACCAAATTTTCTACATATATTCATTAAACTGCTCTTGTCACTTCATCCACAAGTTTCATAAGTTGCTAGAACATATTTTGTTTTTTATTCCTTATCTAAATGTACACATTTTAAAACCCCGTCCACGAACAACTACAGTTTAAATGAATCAACATGAATAATGGCGAATGGTTACGATTATCCGCCTTTACGGAACCGCGACTTAATTTATACCTTTTAGTATATATTCAATATGCAGTTTAGTCGTATGTCGTAGTTAGAGTCGTAACAAAAGCCTGAATCTAAGTCTTCGAGGGGTTTTTTTAACATTTTTTAGATATGTACAAATATTTTTCTAAAGATAAAGATTAAGGAACTAATAAAACCTTACCTCTTCTTTTTTTTTTTCATTCATGATCAAACAGTTTTTAGTTCTCGTTGTATCGTTTCGATATCACTTATTAAGACTATGATGAGAAGAGAAGGAGAAAAAGGATATATTTATCCCTACATTTTTATATTTGGCTTCGTCTTTTTATTAATAATTTTAAAACCATCAATACTTTCGCATAAGTTTTCTTTGCGTTTCAAAAAAAGCAAAAAAATGTTCCCATGTATACCGTAGCACGGTTTGCTTGCTCGAATAAGACGTTCGTTAATTCTTATTTAAAATGTCCAATAACACTATCTTTCAAATTGTCGATGCGCTGTCCTGTTTAGTCTTCGCTTGCTTATTACTTTCAAAAGTTAGAAATAATTGTTACGGATTCAAGTCAATATAATCAATTCGTTCAGATTGTTCATGCTTCGAGTCGGCCATCCAACCTTCATCACACTATTCGAATATAATTAAACTTATCACCATCACCATATTGCTTCCATTTTTAATTTGTTTTCTTTTTACTTTCAGACATCTTGTGTTTAAGAGTAGATGGAAGCTGTCTTCATCCTGTACTTTAAAAACTGAATGTAAACACCTAACGTAAATTAAATAAAATTACACAAAGAAATTTTAAAAATGTTTTCTTTTAAACTGCATTGGCAGTATGTTTATTTACATTTCCTCACTCGTTTGGTGACTAGGAACCGATTTCTAACTAAATTCTTTTACTATCTCTAGTTCTTCTGTGAATGTTTTCATTAACTACACTAAATTATGTTCACGTAGTCGTATCATAATTCATCTTTGTACTCAGCGTCGTCTTCTAGTTGGTACTCTTCTTGGATTGGCGCATCCTTGCAATAGCTCGACAATTGTGAACAAATTCGAATATCCAAATCGTTTTCCAGAGTCTCGCTCATGAATGCCTTTAAGAAGATATCTTCCTGCTCCTCGAGAATTTCGTTGCACTAAAAATGAAGTACCAAACTAGAAGCGCGAATACAAATTTGTTCGAGGACTTACGTAATGAGGTAAACTTTTGTTTAAATCACCGTCTTGGATAAAGTCAACCTCCGACATCATTTGACTCAGCTTGCCGTCCATCGACATCTTAAGAATATCCAACTTGCCGTTCTTTTTATGCGTCACCTTAACATAATCATCCATGGCTGTGCAAATGTTCTCCATCAGTTCGGTAAGGTAAATTTCAGATTTACTATATTTGGCCGTTTTACTGATCGTATTGCCTTGATTGTCGATGCGAAATCCGCCAACACCAACCATTTTATTTGGATCTATTTTGGAAACGGCGTCTTCCATTTCTTGAACAGTTGCTTTGCACACTGAAGTTGAAAGGGAAAACGTTTGAACACGCCGTTTAATTTAATTAGTCGGGTTATGATCTTACCAAGACATTTTACCTCCTTTGGATCCACGTTGCCTGATTTCACCAAAATAAATAATGTGCAGAAAAACAAAATCAAAGGGATTTGCATATTTCGCTTCTTCTTTTGGATGGGGAAGGACGACAATTGAGTAAGAACGCTTTTTGCACTAGATTTTTCAATTTTCAGTCTTCTTGGACGTTCAGAGGCAAGTGGGTATGTTGACGCTAACAAATTAATTCCATAAATGAGGACTGCAGTTGAGTTTCCAAAGATTACGTTTAGGTATTTTCAAAAGATAATCGTTTCTCGGTTTTAAAACTCTACCACGTCTCGGTATTTAATTGGCTGGTAAAAAGAAACAACAAATTTTGACAGATCATCAAATTTACATGCATAGTGGATGTATTCCGAAATGCAACAGTGGGCTATTGGGCTTACATCTGGCAGTCAATTATAAAGTTCAAGCTAGGTGGCTCTTTAAAATGTGAACGTAAATTTATTCGCCAAACCTGAATTATTTTCAGTGAAAAAATATAGGTATTCTAAGTAAGAGTCAACATTGCACTCGTGTCATCGTGATGGTAGTGAAACAATTCTATAAATAATTGAATCATAATCAATGATTCAGGTCTGAGTTATAATACTTCTTCTATGCAATTTTAGTCCTGACAGAATTTATTTCGGAGTGATAATGGAAGGTACTTATCAAGATAAAAACTTCACAGAGCCAGTCAAGCAACATCTACAACTCAAATAATCGTAAGTATGAAGTAAATACATAAATTGTTGGCACTCGCATCGAACAATTTCACTCCCTTGGTCTGAGTTCTGATTCGGCCCGAGTTACAAAGGTCACAGTTTGTCCTCTGCTGATTACACTCGGAGCTTGCTTAAGTCGTGGTTTCACATCGCGTAACAACATCGAAGGACTAAGCGCATTTTTCATAGAGATTACACTTCAAACATCATTTTCGCAGAACATTTTTTATTATGTTTACTTAATCCGGATCATGCTAAGTGTACACAAATGTATATGATAATATATTATTATCTATATAAAAAGAAACTTGTGTAACATGGCCTTAAGTCCGGACACAGACCCTGAATTGAATACAACATGGCAAAAAATAAGTTTAACCAATCGAACAGAGCGCACATCTAGAAGAAAAGAGAAAACAGAAGCCATGAGAAAGAGTCAAACGAAAAATATCTTTCCTCCTGCAAACGGCGCCACATTCAATCGTAGATTTCGCTTCTAATATTTAATTCATTGCCATTGCTTGAATTGACTTTAAAATTAAGTCTTGTCGTAAATTGTTTCAAGTGAAAAGTTGACAGAATAATAAATATTAAAATTGTACCAACACAAAATTTGCTAAAATTTAATTTGCTTGCCTCAACATTCAAGTGGAAATTTGTAAAAAAAAAAAAGAACGAGTACTACCAGAAACTGTACGTAGTCCTTCATATGTTTTGTGAAACTAATTTCAGCCCCCACTTTGCATTGTTCCCCTTCCCTTTTATGCTGTCCTGTGGTTGTGTAGTGCAACGTTGTTACAGGCCAAATAAAATTTGCAAAAAAAAGGATTGAAAAGTATAAATTCGACAAATTCGTGTGTGGTGAACCTGCAGATTCTTTTCTAGAAACAAATTCACTGCTTTAATTTAAAGGACTCAACTAGCTGTAGAAGATTTTGTTTGTCATTTTCATGACAACGGACAGGAGATTGTGAATTCTTTTTGGGAAATACACAGGTGAGTTGCTGAAAATAACAAAATTTTGAAGAAAAAAAAATCGTAAATGTTTTTGTTGGCTTTACTTACACCGAATATACGTATTTTTGACATACGTAAACGTACGGAAGTTTCCCTATGTGCATATTTTTCTTTGATTTTGACTTCTTTGTGTGTGTTACGACAGAGTTGACGTTGTCGTTTTCAGTCTTGGGAGCAGGTTCATATGAATATGTTATCATATATACTTAGTGGTTCCTATCCTCGTATGTTTGGATATACAAAAGCGGCGCTAGCTTCAAAATTATCAATACCTCTTTGTATTCAAAACAGAGCTGTTCATCTTTATCAAACTAAGATCAAATTTACTCTTAGGTAATGAATTACAATAACTGAACTTTTTGTGTGCATGGTTCACATATCCGTCTTGTATTTCTTTCAAATATTATATTTGAGTCTGAAACTTTACGAAGCTCCGAAAAAAAATATTGCACCAGTCGATTGTTTGGACCTTTGTTTACGAAATACTTGATTGTTTGTTAATCGTCTTTTTGTAGAATGTAGGAAATCACTCAAAGAACAAAAATTATTGAACAAAATTATTTTTTAATGTTCATGTACAAAATTCTTTTTCATATTCTGCAGTCAATGCAATTTGTACTGCATCTCAAGATTCAGTAAGATTTACTATTAGGCTAAGGCATTCAGATGTTTATCATGCTCGAAATAAACATTTTTATAGTGTAATTGGATGTCTATTTGAAGTCGCTTACGACGGAGTCAGTAGTTATGTTTTAGTTTTTAAGACGTTGAAGATAGACATTTACTTACTTAATTTGCGTGCCATCGATCTTTGAACACTAAATCCTGTCGCAATATACCTTTTTCTTACTTTTCAGCCTGAACTTATTAGCTGCATAGTAATTTGATTTGTTTCAATTAAACAATTTTTTAAAACCACAAACATGGATGACATTGTTACAAATTGAACGTTGATTTTCAGTAAAACGCACTAACAAATGCATTTATCTGATATAACATTTAAGTGACCACGTTTAAATGGAAAGCTTTCCTCTTTTATGAGTTTCTACGATTTTTACTTCAATTCAAGAAAACATTGTTTTACTCAAACTTCGTGTTACGATCTCAATTGTACAGATGATAACATTCTGCTGCTGACTGCTGATTCAAGTTACAAAAACAGTAATTGGGTTAACCCTAAGTTGGTACAGTGTTCATTTCTTAATCTTTAAATGTTGAAAGTCTTCTAAAACAATTTCATCCTAACATCCACAATGCTTTCAGCGTTATTATAGGGCGAGGATCTTCGCAGCGAACATATTGATGGTCGCCTGAGCAAACTGTTCAAATAGTTGATGTCCAAAAATTAAATATTAACTTCCTTAGGTATAAAAAAAAAATAAAAAGTGAAAAAACCGAGGAACTTAAACTTAACAAAACGACTACAATTTTCTTCTCAATGAACTATTGAAAGATCAATAATTCTGATAATATAACCAAATCGATAAACGTTTGTGTCGCGTGACTGCAGATAAGATCTCAATTTGCAGTGTATGTTTCGATTACAAATTTATTCAAATCTATTGCCGTAATACTTAATAAAACTCTGAAAAAGTACTTATAGTACGAAATTTTCCAACTGTACTATCTAAACAATACCTTTCACAAGTGCAAAGCAAAATAAACAAAACTGACAACTCTCATTTGTTTGGCTGTTTCTCGTTGTTACCGTGTGTATTTGTGTTTGTGTAGAATTTCAACGACGTCCGTTCATATCGTCTCGTGCGTTGTTGTTGCGCTGTATATCGTCGTTTTGGTAAATATTTGGTCGAAACCATTTTTTCGCCCTCTGGCTGAGTCTTGTACTTTGTTGTTGGTACATCTCTGCAGCGCCATCCAAGTGTCTGCCTCAAAACATTTAAAAACTAACCTCAAATGCCTTAACATTTGCTCAAAAAATAATTTTCCTATGCAAAATAAAAAAGGTTTCACAAATCTTAATCAAAAATGTGATACTTTTTTGTTTGAAAAAAAAATATTTTCAATTCGAAATTTAACATCTTCAAAGGTGGGTCGTATCAATTCGCCGTTCCGATGGCAGACACCAAATGTTACACCGAAACTCGTCCGAGTAAAAGTGGAAAATTCACCCAACGAATGGTTTCGACCAAACAACCGCGCGCCATATTGCAAAGGTTGGCCAGTCTTAATCCGGTCAGCTGCGGAGAAGGACGTGTTTTTACACAAATTCAAGAGTAGGAAATTCAATCAAGTGCAAAAAGAAGAAAACACAAAAATACCTTAAATTTACTTCCAAATCAAAATAATATTTAATCTCCCAAAATCTTAAAAAAAAAGTGTTGATCCATCATAAAACATAGTGAAGTGCACAAATAGAACGAAAGGATAATCATTCTTTTAAATTTTCTTTTCAAACTGCACACTTTCTGCTGGCCAGGCACACAGGTAACCTTTGGTGATATTTTTTTTCGTTCGTTCAATTAATAGAAGAAAATTTATTACACTCTTGTCAAAAAATAGTGAAAAACCGAAATACAAGAAATCCGTGTGTCAAATATACAACCCAGAGAGCTAGTAACAGTTGTAAATTATTCAACAGAGAGGAGCAAGAGGCAAACTTGGCGAAAAAAATATTGTGTGTGAATTTTGATTGCTTTTTCAAAGGTAGGTGATTTTTTATTTTATATAATTTCAGTGAAAATTCCTTCTAAATCAACGTATCATCACACATATGCTGACAAAAAAAAAAAGAATTAAATATTTGCCTATTTGTCTCACATAACCTCAGTTTTTTTTTTATTAAGTTGAATATGTTTTTGTAGATTTTTTTTCCATACTTTGCACATACATGTGTAGAGAAGTGTTGATATGTATATTATTCTCTGCCACATATATACATATATATGTACGTATATATCGTTTTTGTGAAACGGGGACACGCAATTTAATATAACAATTTTTCGATATTTTCTAAAAACCCATCTGTCACTGATATCTGTCGAGTTGGACTCTTCAAATAAAGATTTCCTATACTTGTTCTCAATTTGCAGTTGTTGCTTTGACAGAAAATGTAATTAATTTATGTAATTTCTTATTTTTCGCTAATGTGTCAAAGTGAAAAAGTTGGGTTAGGACACGGCGACGCACTGCAAACAATTCACTGTCTGTCACACGGAAATAATTTTTATTGTATCTTTTAACGAAATTATTCAGGCTTTTTCTTTAAATAATTTTTACGAAACACTCGAATATATTAAGAATCAAAAAATAATAGAAGAAAGTAATTTTTCTTTAATAGTTTTTTTTTCTGGTTGCTCATTCAAAATATGTGGCAGTCATATAGTGAAAGAAAAAAGGTATACCGACGAGTTAGAGTGAGATGTGGGCATACATAAAATAATTCGCGCGCACACACAGGCGTTGCTTTCCTCCTCTATATCACATATTCATGGGTTTCCTTCAAAATTATTCCGAAGCATGTAGAGAAGGGGCGGAAGTTGCTTGTACAATATGCGAATGGGTGATGTACACTTTCCAACCCATACGAATAAATTCGACCGTTCAAGTTTTCTTCCGATGGTTTTGCTCTTGTCATCTCGGTCTGTCAGCGAGACAAAATCATGCCGAATAGAGATAGAGTGAGAATAGCTTGTGTCCCTTTTGTGTCTACATATTGTATGGTTGGAATAGAGCAGTCACCCTCGGAAGAAAGGGACGGGTAGGCCCAAATAACTCACTTCACCTCACCTGTGCTGTGTATAGCCTGTACTGTCTTTGTGACTCCAGTTCTTGTCTTATATTCGTGTGTGAGCTTGTTTCAATTTTTGGCTCCAGCTCCAATGCTCTTGAGGAGGTTGTTTTCGTGTATGTCATCTTTTGTAGTTGTTTCGCTGCCCCGCTGTACAGTGGGCAGATAGCGTTTCGGTATTTTCTTATCGTCTCCCCACAATACATACTCATTCATAGCTTGTCACTGTTGCTTGCAGATTTTCTGCTCCAAAAAAAAAAAAACAAAAAAAAAGAACACTCAACCCCGAGTACTTGGTGTATTTATTTATTTTTTATTTTTATGTACTCTGAACCGCAAAAAAAAATCAGAGGGAAGACTACTTCTACTCATAATGGTAATGCACTTAGTAGTTATTCTTACTCTGGCGAACCTTTAATTAAATTAGTAACTTGTTTCACAAGCTAATGAGTTTTACCATCCTTATTTCCTTTTGTTCGATTTCCGCGTCCGGATAACAGGTTTGCTGGAAATTGGTGAACCTGGAGTTCAAAAGGTGCCCTCAATTAACATTAGTCTAATTATACAATGCCATGCAGGCATTAGCAGGTGATCATGGCCGTAGAATCTGATTTTAATTGGTCGTTCGTTGCTATTGTCACGTGTGAAGTAATTGACACATATTTTGTGTTTGCGAAAAACGGTTGTTTGAATGTCAAATTCACGGTAGAAGTCATTCGATCGGCAGACCATGTGCAGACTTCAAAGCGATCTTATTAGCGCAATTTAAGAAAAGTCATATTCCAACCAGTTTGAGGAGTCACACTAGGAGGATGGGGTTCACGAATGCCCGTATGTTTAATCCTTGACAGTATTGCAAGAACCAAGGCCTTACCGCAGCCTTAGATTTTGTCCGAAACTGAGGTTTCAAATTCATATGACATTGGCTTTCTAAAGAGATGTCGGGAGAAGAATTTTAAGTTTATTAGTTTTATAAAAATGTTTGTGGTGTTTTGCCTAGCCCCAAAAATTTAAGTTAATCAAGTTCATAATATTGCGCAAGCAAGTATTGCCTCACTCCAAGTGTAAACCGCTTATTCACACCACACACTATTGAACAAAAACTAAGCTTCGTTACTATCCATACCTAAGGGTCTATTTTATCTCTAAAGCCTGTTGGTGGGATCATGTCCTGCATCAGTGAAAACGCGAAGATCTTTTCACAAAATGGTCGAATCAAGGTCAAATTCTCGTTAAAATTGTCGCTTTGTGTTATTTAGAGTGAAATTTAACAATATATAAAGCGATCGCAGTAAGGCGGTTATGAGGGTCGACAAAACTCTCGATATCTGGGAAGGTTTCGTGAACTAAATAGTAGTCGCAACAACAAAAACTCATTTGGTTTAATAGTGATCCAGCCAAAAAAATTGTTTAAGCCCTCATATAAAAAAGATGCTATAAGAGAACGTGTCTAGTTTCCAAATTATCAATTAAACCTGAAAACGTTGATCTTATTTTTAAAGTAAAACAAGATTCATAAGTAAATTAAAGAAGAACGGCATCGCTGAGACTAGAAATGAGAGGGCAAGATTGTGCCCACTTTTTAAATGATCAGTGAAATCGATTTCAAGTTAGGCCAATGAGCGTGTTGCAATGATCTATCAAACTTGTAATTATGACAAAGAGCTCAACAGTTTTTCACAAAATATGGCTTTAAACATACGTTAGATGTATTTAAATATATTAATAAAGTTGGACTAGTTAAATTCCATACTCAATATGATTGGAGTATCGTTTAAAGCTGACTAAAATAACACGAATTTTGATCACTATCCAAAGATGCATTTACATATGTCGCCTTCCAGCGGCAAGTATCACGATTTAGAAATGTAGTGAGCGACCATTTATCTCGTCTTTGAATCGAATTTCATTCGCATGATTCGTTGAAAATATTACATTTTATTATAATCAAATTTCGAATTAAATTAATCAGTAATAAAACGGCTTTAGGCATTTCTATCTAACGCCGTATATTTATCTTATTATTGGGAAAAAAGTCACATGGCTGTTTTTCTTAAGACATAAAGATGACTAATATTTTAAGAGATTCCTTAAAACTTTATTTGCATATTTGTTTTGAATGAACTTGCAAAATTCCATACCCAACATCCTCTTTATTTTGTGGGGTCTTTACACATAATTACAACAGCAAAAGAGCTATCTTAAAAATTTCGTATATACATAATACGAACTGTTAAAATTATGCAACCGGCGTGTTGATAAACAAATTTGACAGCTGCCAAATGGCAAAAATTATAGTTATCATTAAACGTCCCCTGTATTATTATTATTATTTTTAAATTGTTTGATGTCGAAGTGTACTATCATTCTTTACGTAATTATCTGGAAAAATATACATGTATGTATAGAACCGGAAATATTTGTGAACTTTGAGTCAGCCAAATTGCAATGAAGTCTATTACCATTGACTTTTTGACTAAAAGTGACCTGTACTGTTTTTTTTTTTTATATAAATACCGTGATGATATTCGCTGTCATATGACCGTGGCGTATGTTCTTCATGACTACAATGACAGCAGGAGAACGTTTTCACAATCACATTTTCCTCATGTGTCAATTTATTAGAAAACAACTCATGCCTTTCCGTTATCACTTATAATTGATCAACAACACCACGAGAAATTAGTAAAACAAATTAATTATTTGGATTTTATCCAATAGAAAATGTCCTTTAATGGATTTATTTAAATAATATTTTTCATTTTCATACGTTACAAATTTTTGTTTTGTTTTCTAAATTTAAAGCAGTGAAAAATTTATAAAAAAAAAATTGAGTTTGTATGCATTTACATATATAAATACCAATGCAAAATAGCTGAATATATTTTTATTTGTTTTGATGTACATTGTTAATCGAATCCACCCCTTTTGGCTTATTTCCGTCATTGACAGCGTCACACTGTCAACATGAAGAGGAGCCGCAAGCAAAAAGCACTATGTCACCGCATGAGAAATAATTTTATATTTAGTCCAACAATTTTCATTATTGTAGATTTATAGCTCGTTGGTTTTTTTTTTAGATATTATTTTGCAAATATCGCTCTGCACTAGTAGCTTTTGTTGTCTTTTACTTAAATTTTCATGTACTGTCGTCAAGAGAGGACGAGTTTTATAATAAATACCGTCTATTTGAAATGATAGTTTGGCGAATGTTTCATCCAAGAAAATTGAATCTAATCAAATATTTGACATTTTTCTTTTTCACTTACTATGTGGAAAATAAACCACAGGTATTACCCAAAATGTGTGTGATAAACGAAACTCGCACTCGTAAGGCATAAATAGGCTGAAAGTGGTGTGATGAGATTCAGCACATTCTTTCGAACGAGCGTCATTATTATACGAATTGAAAACACAACAAAAAAAAAAAGAATATCCAATCGACAAGAAGATCCAAATATCAGAATTGGTGTTTGTTTTCATTGGCTGTTTGAAATTTAGATACAAGCCCCGCTGTTCCAAAAAAGTGTCTTTTTTTTTTTGTTGTGATACACTTCTCTGTGTATTGTGAGAGACTCGTGCGAGATATAAAAACTTGAAAAACAAGTTAAAGAAGCGACACCACTGAGCGACGTTGATGTGTGTGTTTCGCCGTCCCCATTCGTTTTAAGGTAGAAAATAATGATTTCTTTTTAACCCAAGAAATCATGCACAAAAGAATCTCAAATTCGTTTAAAGCGAACCAGATTCACACTAAAGTGTATGTGTGTGTAATAATCAAACATTTGGTTTTGTTTGATGAATTAAAAGAAATTGAAATGTGCTGCCTGTTCCTATAGAATGACAACTCTGGCAGCAACAGTGCTTTGCAAGGTACTATGACAATTAACTACATCATAAATCGCGACCCGCTCCAGTTTGCGACCATCAGTCTATTTGCCAACATAACAACTTTCTGACGTAGTATTGTATTTCCGTTTTCTATAAGCCGCCGAGAGTTGATTTTAAAATCAAGTTACGGCTAGTTCAGCGCGCGAACTCTCAAAATAACTTAAAAAAAAAATAATGCATGACGGTTTTGTACACGGCACGGCACCATATCACCAGAAGATATTCAGATACTCATCGTAACATCACCGGAGTATCCACTCGCCGCTTTCGAACGCGCATTTCGTCATGTATCTACTACTCGACTTGTGTTTTTTTTTCGGTTTCATTTTATATTCAACCTCCGCGGAGCTCCACACAATCTCGCACCCACTTTTGTTGTTGTTGTTGTTGTTGTTGTTGTTATGAACCTTGTTGGGGTAATATAAAATCTGTCCGTGTACAGACTTGATCGAATGTTTCGTTGCCGCCCGCGCCCGCCCGCCACATCGTTTATAAACGTTTTCAAATATTTTAGCACCTAGCTGTCGTCTCACTCTGATATGCGCTTGCCGCTTGTAATAATAGCTCTCTCGTTCCGGCTTACGAGGAGATTATAACTTTTTTTTTTAAAATACATATATTTCATTACATAAAATTTTATTTATTTATTTTTTAAGTGCACACGACAACTCTATCGTTCGGTTTTATCAGAGGAGAGCTCTAAGTTCGAATGCTCGTCGTCGACTGATTTTACGGAGGCACTCAAAACGCTGAGGAAAAATTTCTTTGCACCACGATACACTGCCGCGATTGTGTTTGCTTTGCTCTTCTAATGACGGTGCGACTGTGCTTAGTTATATGCCTCCTCCCCTGATTACGTTGTTTTTTTTTTTTCATCGTTGGTCAGTGAAGTCTAGGTATATTGTGGTTTCTTTTTCTTTCATTCGTTTGAATGGTCTATCCCTGACAGCGGGTGACAAGATGAAAGTACATTGCTTTCTTAAAAAAATTATTGAAAAAAATTAAGAAACGAAAAACCTACAAATATAGCTGCGAAGAATAATTTCAGGTTTTCATGTTAACGAGAAGAAGAAATACAGCAGTTTATGAAAAGATAAAGTTCTTTGCTTATGTTGTCAAACTTGCATCGACAGTTTTTCCGTTTTTGACAGGTTGTTTTTCTAAGAAACTTTGACATTCCACTTGTTCAATGTTTCAAGAAGATTTTTTTTTCTCTGTTTTTCCATGAATAATTTCCTTAGTAGAAATAAATTACACAAAAACAATGTAAGATAGATATTGCGATCATAAGCAGGGACGGATCTTCTACATCAAATCTGATAACATTATTTTGCGAATAGTTTAACAAAATGTTCCCCGAAAAAATGCTGGAGAAAAACGTGCAAACTTTAACGCTAGCGTAATCAGATAGGAACAATAATGGTACAACTGCCTCGTCTTCACTAGCAGTGCTTCAAGGGGTAATATGTTGGACTCGAACTCGTCAAATGTAGGTGGCTTGATAGCCGTAGATTAAAGACGACGTAGCCCCAGAGAAAATAATTCAGTGGTGTCAAGCTGTAATGATCGCGGTGGACAATCCCAATTCTTCTATACTGGTTGCTACGGCGGCTGTTTTCATAATTTCGCACCAATCTCTGTCTGTTTGGTGGCTAAAGGTCGAAAAGAGTGTACTCACGGTGCGACGAGTTGCCTGCGAACTGAAGCCATGATGATGACAGACCTTATCACGAAATTTATGTTGCGTATTTACAACTGAGTCAAAATTTCGACAGTAATTCTACATAATTTCCGTACGTTCGACAGGTGCGAAACGATTCATGAAGAAATAGCAAACCGTTCAAAATATTTTGACAGCTGCTAAAACATAACAACCTGAAAGGTTGTTTCTTTTTGAATAGGTACTGACAGCACTTATAGAAAGAAAATCCTAATTATATTTCTGTAATACGAAATGTATCGATTAACACTTTAACAACGTTGGGAAATGTTACAAAGCTACTTAAAGAGCCGAAACCGTGCTAATTTGGAAACGCAATTTGGTTCGAAATTGTGCACCAAATATAGCTGATGTACGCAAGTTCGTGAGTTAAACTTGGTTAAACAAGTCACATTAGCATAAAAACTTTTAATAAAGATTCGTTTACAAGTGCCAACTATTATTACTATAATTGGAATGGTCAATCAGCTATAGTTGTTTGACAAAGTGAGTGACATTGGTGGTTAGGGAGATCGACTTCTGCTCGTAGCTCGTGTTGTCTAGAACAATGGTTTGTTAAGATGATCTGTCACAGCAAGTTGATGAAGCAAATTTTCAAAACACAATTTTTTAGTATATCAATTTATGTCGAATAAAATCCTACGAATTTGCCGTAATCTAATCGGTCGATCTCATGGAGGAAAGCTTCGGGAATTCAAGCTTATACCTACCTACAGCGCCGAGCAAAAATTAATATCATGTTGAGACGAAAGACAATGAAATTTCGGTTAACTTGCGGAAAAAAATGGACAAAAATTAATTGAATAACACTCAATTTTACGGATGAGAGTTTTATTTTTTTTAACAGTAGTAATAGATTTATGTTATATAAACGGAACTATTTTATAAACCGTCAGTTGAAATTCGTTTTTCAGAGACTACCGCTAATGAATATGTTTTTCAAGAAGAATCTGCTCCGTATCTGCGCTCCAAAATGGTAACTCACTTTCATTGTTCACTTTAATTTCAATTCCTTATTGATAAAACTCAACGAAAAAGGGAATTCCTACACTGGACTATTCGCCAAAACATAACCTCAATGAGCTTTGATACATTTTTGTGTTCAAAATCAAAAACAAAATGTTCAATGAAGTGCTGTAAAGGTTTGATACAAGAATAAATCCTCGAAAATAATAAGTGACCAGACGTTGTATTTTTAGTCAATGAGTTGAAGGCGTTCCCTTATAAAGTGAAGTCAAGTTAGCTTATACCGGCAGACCATCAATTTCGTCTAAACTATCTGAACAGACATGTATTTAAAGAAACAACACTTGCTCTTCCATAAAGGGCCAATGCATATGTATACTCAAAGTCACTGTTTGATAGTATCACCGGTCCTCATATTTTTGATCTAACTTACTGTGAGAACCAAGATCATTGAGTTTTTGGTATCGAAAATGTTTGGATCAGGAATGGAGGACATGTGGTTACAACAAGACAGTGCATTCTCACAGCACATACGCGACAATGAACGAAAACTTTCCGGGTCGCCTTTTTTTATCGTTTCAGCGAGTTGAACTGCTTGGCAAAATCGGCGACCATTCAAAACTTCTTGCTGTAGGTTATTTTTGAAGTCACGGGTCTATGAGAACAAGTCACAGATTTTTGAAGCTCTGCGAGAACTCCGAAATAATTGAAAACTTTTGAAAAAACAATAGCGGTTCAAATAAAAAATTCAAAAAAAAAAACTTAAAGGTCAAAATAAATATTTTACATCCACTTTTGAAGTGAGAAAACTCTGCTCCATTGCAAGTGCTCATCCATCTCATCACGCGGACGAAAAATAAAAAAAAAAGTAAGAGAAAATTAAAAACAATGCTTTGTTATTTGTTTTATTAGTGTTTATCATGATATGACAGTTGTGCCTTGCTTGGCAATCAACGTTGTTATCGCAGGCCGCTCATGTGGCGGGAGTCAAAAGTTCTTACCCCCACACAGCCCTCAGTCGATTTTTTCGTTTTGTTTTATTAATGATGCGGTGATTATTAGGTGGTGGCACTGTGTTTGCACAGTCAACAGTTATATAACAATTGATCCAAATGATAAATATAAAAAAGTGTTGTTTCGATTTAAAAATAGAAATAATTTTCGCAGATGTACCTGCGCTGCTGGCAAGTGAACGTGGATGGTGGGCATACTACGCGCGAGTCTGATGGATTTTCTGCACCGGCAGCTACTTCTGCTGTGCTCTCCGGTGTAGGTCATGATTTGTTGCTGTCATTGCCACTTGAAAAGAAAAGTTAAATGCTCATATTCGTAAGTGGGAGAGCGGTTAATTTTCACGGGTACAGTTGGAATATTTAACAATAGTCGGTCAGTCAGCTCCATTGGAGGTGCTTCTTTGTTTGGACAGGAAACACCACTTGGGTTGGTTGGTGGTGGTGGGTTCATATTGCACAATTTTTCGTTGTTTGCTCTATTTTATCATAGTGTAGAGTTTTATTGATTTTTCCCAAACGAAAAAAGGGTAGGTTGCAATATATTTGGTCTTGCGTAGTAGTTGGTGTGTGCAAAATAGCAAAATATCCAGTTTGGAAAAGGCTGACTCTGCCAGGCTTTGGAGTTAAAGTAAGAAAGGGGAATCTGCAGTAGCGCACACCCTATCTATGTGTATTACCAAATAAAAGTGATGTGTCGGTGGATCCACTTGTGTGTAATCAAATACTTTGGTTTCGTTGCATGTGTACCTGTACGCACATTGGTTGTTTGGCGGGCGGCAGGGTGCTTTTGTTATGGATGCTTGGTCGGGTGAGGGTGGTATTTGATTTGGATAGAATACTAGGATTTGTTTTGGCGATGCAGTCTGCTGATTTGGACATGCGCTCTTGCTTGCTTAAACCTCTAAATAACAACAAACAATGAAATATTGCAAGCGTACGTTGTTTTATCTTTCGAAAATCGTTCGTTACTACCTGCAATGATGAAGGAGACAACAGCGTCTTTCGACCATCTACATATGTATATCGCCAATCGCAATTGAGCACCGTTTTAAGTTTTTGACATTAAAATTGTTCATTCTTTTCTTTAAGATAAATTGGCATATGAAGGCAAATGTGTAGTGTGTTGTTATATATAATTTATTTTTTAACGTATTCATGGCGACTTCCTTCCTCGGCCTTATGTGGGACCTAACTCATTGGCACTTGCATATTTTCAGTGGTTCAATAAGTTCTATTGATAATGGCAAACTTTTGAAAGGTCACACGTTTCAGGTCGTCACGTGGCGCAGTTGGTTAACCGACTGTCTTTTCATTGCTTCAATTGATTCGAATCCTAAAAGGATCTAGTTTTTCGGATATGGTCCAGTCACCATCTTGCATTGCGACTGATGTATGCCTTTTAGTAGTGGTTGTTGTATTGGCTGCTCGAATTCTTAGCTCGTGTTGTTAAAAAAAAGTGGTTTGTGTAGATGATATGTCATTGGCTCTGCTGTGACGCCTCTATTGCAACTGTCAAAAGAAAATTATTTTCCAAGGATCACGAAACAAGCTCGGGCAATTGTAAGGCAAATGTCAAGCTATGCTTAGCGATTTGATGAATAGGAGAATGGACATAAAAATTGCAATCTAGTTGAAACTTTGAAAACAGGAGCTTTTCCTATTTTCAGCAGTTTGGCGTTCACCACTCTGAAATAATCAAGTACGTATGAAATGGAAACCACACAATCGGCGGAAAACTCTAAAGTAAAATCAATTTTATGTCATTGGCTCTGCTGTGAAGACATTATACTGACAGCAGGATATTGAGCTAATCTAAAAAAAATAAAGCGAGTTAAGCGCAAAACTTATAAGTTGTTTTATTTTTGGTTTGCGAGACTAGCTTAGAACAAATTATTTGTAATTTAGATAAACGGAAACTCAAGCGACATCCCGTTTATTCTTTAATAAAATTTTGACACTTTGCTTGAGTCTTGCTTATGCCTCTATTGCAACTGTCAAAAGAAAATTATTTTCCAAGGATCACGAAACAAGCTCGGGCAATTGTAAGGCAAATGTCAAGCTATGCTTAGCGATTTGATGAATAGGAGAATGGACATAAAAATTGCAATCTAGTTGAAACTTTGAAAACAGGAGCTTTTCCTATCCCAAATTGTTTAAATTTGGATATGTAGTCTAAGTGACAGTCGAGCAACTATTTTCAGCAGTTTGGCGTTCACCACTCTGAAATAATCAAGTACGTATGAAATGGAAACCACACAATCGGCGGAAAACTCTAAACTAAAATCAATTTTAAGGCAATTTCAGTTAACAGACGAGAAAACTAATCATCCCCTTGTTGTTCTGTTACCATTGTGGTCAAGCATATATGTATGTATGTACAGATCTTTTGCTAGACTTATAATTGTTATTTTTTTTTCGCTCAAATGACGTGTGTAGAGCCCATTTGAATGGGCTCTCTTACATTAATTATCTAAAAAGATTTTCCATGACAAATTGCGAGAATAAAAACGGAGACCAGCGCTTAGCTAAATGAACATGCAAATATTTATGAAGAAAAAGGGTCCAATCTATGTCCGTCCGGTCCATCATTGGAATTGAAGATCGTATAAATACTAGAAATGAAATTTTTCATTACATTTTCATAATTTTGACGATGGCAACTCTTCCTCCTTACTCTGAGACAAGCGAAGACCAGAGAGAGCATAAAGTGAGAGAGAGAATCAGATATTTTTCTCCATACACAATTCGCTGATTACACCAACACAACACAAATGGTTGTTGTTTTGTCGTTTCGGTTAAAATTGTACTGGCTACAATGCAGCGAATTATATTCGAAAGAGCAGTATATATTACTCTCTGCCAAAGCGAGACAACTCTATGCTTAATCACTACTACTGCCGTAGCACTTAACACGTTTACAGTGCATATTTTGCTTGCGCCTTCAGCTCACTAGTGTCCCTCGGCCCACACTTACATATACATAAAAAAGAAATGTATGTAAAAAAAAGTATCTATTATCTATCTGGAAGAATTATATGGAATATTACTGATTGAAATGTCGAGAGCCGAGGCACTACTACCGCATCACCACCAAAAACAGCAGCGACAGCGATACGATGCACGGTTATTAACAATCCGCAGTAGTTGTAGACGGAGTGCTTACGTTAGTTGTTCGAAAACGCTTTTCACGCATATTAATCGAAAATTAATAATGAAAAGGTGAAAATTAAAATCAAAGCCAAACTAATTTAAAGTGCAATAACCAATAACAAAGTTCTACTGTACATCTATTTTTTTTGTGATTGTTTTGTAAGGTAAAAAGTGTAACGATCCCATAAAGATTAAGATTATAAGTTACAAAAGTATCTTCAACTGATCAAAGTGAAAAAAGAAAGAAATTTAGTATTTGCCAACGTTTAGTTGAATTTTTTTTTTGTTATTTGCCTGGTGAAGCAAAGTGAAGAGATTGTGCATTCTAGTGAAGAAAAAAATAATAATCGAAAAAGAAATACTAAAAAGGTGAAAATTAAAAAAAAAAAAAATACATATAAATGTATCTTTTAGATAGTAGATAAATACATTCTCTATCTTCTGCGGTACGAACGAGTATAGTGGCAAAAAAATAAAAAAACACTATTCCGCCATTCGTACATACATACATATTTATTTATTTTGTTGCTTCTTTCGTTTAAAAATTTCTAGGTTAGGTCACTCTATTTGTAATTGTGGTTATAATATGTTCGTTTTTACTTGATTTCTTTTTCTTTTTATTATTATAATTATTATTTATTTTGTGAATTCGTATTGTTGGCAGTGTTTATTTATAGATTATTTCTTTTAAACAAAATGGTTGACAAATTATTTGAAAGGAGTTCCTTAATTGCTTTTGTGTATTGATTTGAGATACAGGGAACAAGATACACTCCAATTATGTAGTATATTCAATTCCATATGAATGCTTAAAATGAAGCTTATATTGACGAAAGGGGGGTAAAAAATAAACGCCTAACGTCCAAACAAAGTCTTATCACAATTTCATTAGCTGACGAAGAGAAGGTGGTGTTTCAGTGTGTATTGCTGTTGCCTACTCTGCTTGTCAAGCATTGTTTTCACGTCTGTGTTAAGAAAATATACATATATATGTACACACATATGTTAAATTGTTTTAGTTCTTTAACAAACCATATTTTGCGAATAAATAGTGCGAATTTTCCAAACGTATGTGCTCTATACTTTGGCGCAAGGCAATTATGTATCAAAATTATATTCATTTACATCGTTTTGTGTTTAGTGCGCATTTGACAAGTTGTGACATTCAAAGGCAAGTAGTTCCCTCATGTTTTTTTTTTTTTTTTTTTTGATAAAATATACTATAGAAAAAACTACATTAATAGAATATTTCTAAAGTAACCCCAAAAGCTAAACGAATTCACATCTGTATCTCTCGGAGTCACAGATACGAGCTGCATCTCTGTCTAACATTATGATAAATGTTGAGGCTGATATATTTTCTTTTCACTCTCCATACTCTCTTTAAAAGTCTCAATGTTAGTTTGTATGTTTATTTTGATAGTGAATGCGTGGTGGCGGTTTGTTACCGTATCGTTTCCGATGAGTTCTGTTAGCATTTCACAGCCTTACCCACCTCCCCTTAGATGGCTACTATATCTAACTCATTATATAGTTCTAACGACTTATAAAAATAATGATAAAAACATTGCAATTATTGTTCTCTTATGGCAAAGGAAAAGATAATTTTCTAATTTGTAGATGCAAGCCACATGTGTGTGAATTTGCAAAGTTTTCATTCTACTTGTCTCCCAAGCTTCTACTTATTAATTAATTGTCATATCTAACCAAATGTAAACACAGCCCAAGAAAGCACACATTGTAAAATTACGTCATTGATTGACGTATGCAATTGCCATTTTTTTCTTGTTCTTTGCATTGTATAATAAGAGTAGCAACTTCGGGCAGCACACAGAGTTGTACCTCGTGGAGTTCAATAGCATGACTTTGGGTGATGTACAGACCAGCCGGCTCTGTTTGTCCGCAAAACTAGTCGACTTTTTGTTAGGGGAAGGACTGTAGATTAACTCAAAAATTAATTGTTCCTTAAATTTAAAGTCTGGTCAAGAGTAATCAAAAGCATCTTGACGAGTGATGAAAATGGATTCATTACAGAAACCCAAGGAAACGAAAGCCTTCTGGACTTCCCGGTCATGCTCTTACGTCGTCGGTTCGGCCGAATATTCACGCTGCAAAGGTTATGCTGTGTATTTGATTCGACCAGGTCGGTGTCATTTATAATGAACTGTGGAAACCTACTGGGTAACGTTACCGATTTCAATTGATGCGATAGAACCGAACACTGCGCGAAAAACGTCCGCGATATGAGCAGATGCACGCATTCCGGAAAGAAAATGAGGTGTCATTTCATCATTGCTCGCAACCAAACGTGGCGTTATCGACGCTAGAAAAAGTTGTTATCATATTGATAGACATGCAGATTTTTGTCAGGAAATCAATCTGTAGAACACCACATTGGGCAACAAATGACTCAGCAAATGACAACTTGAGATAAATCTGAGGAAAATTCATCCCAGACACACGATTCTATTACAGGTTTTCCACACAATAAGGATCAAAATTCCTTACTGACCGGAAAAAAACTCATGCTTTGAAAAATACATCTTGCCAGATCATTATGGCGTCCAATTATTTAGCAAGAGGTTTTGGATCCTTTTAAAACAAATTTTCTTTGTCGTTCTTAGGGCTCTGCTTGCAAGGTGGGCGAATGGTGGAAAAGATACAATCGTCAACGCTATCAGCTGTAAAATGAAAGGTCGGTTTGGATTTTTAAGTCAAAAAAGGCTGGTCGAAAAAAAGGAAAGGAGTGCAGTTTGAAATGTCAAAAAATGTAGTTTAGTGTACCGGTAATGTGCATAAAATCTGGCTTATTTCAATTAAACAAAATCTTAAATATATGTAGATCTGTCAATATGGATCGTAATCCATCGAAGAGCAGAAGTGTTCTGAAGATCTATGGCTAACTTGAAGCCTACACCGATAACAGTGTTCAAAGGATTGGAAGTATCCTTAAAGTGATTTTTTTAACAAAGCACGAACCGAAAGGGAGGGAGGGAGGGAAAGAAGGTGCCAGTGCACGTTGGTTTTACATTGACGTAGATTGCAGTGCAAAGGTTTTATGAAAGGTTCAGCAGTAGAATGATTCAGAGTGTGTTTACAAAGTAATAGAGTTGATCTTCTTCCTTTGCCTATAACTATCCCTACAATCCTTGAATTCAACCTAGAACATGATAAGTTCTTTTGAAGCTTCACTGAATATTGAGTCACAAGAGAATGTTTAAAGTCTTTCGCACTTTTATTTTGAACTGTATTTACATGATTTGTTAGTTTTTCCGCTTCAGATTTCGCTTTTCAAGAAAACATATGTTCACGTCTTATATTTGTTTATTCAAAATATGTGGATTTTGTTTTTTGTACCGCATAACTTACCAAAACTTTAAATAAAGTTCTATTCAATTTTTGTTTAACTTTCCGCTTGCAATAAAAATAAAACAATTTCTGCAGGTATCTTCTATTACTCTTTTACGCGCATATTTGCAAAGTTTGAAACGATCTCGGCTTCTGTCGCTGCCACTGCCGCCGCCGATTGTATGAAGAGACTAGGCGAATGTGTATTTCACGACAGAAATAAACAGCAGCGTAATCGCCGTCGTCGATGAGTCTCTACAATTTCTATTTTTAATAATGCTTGGATTTAATTCCGTTCAAACAATACTACTAATTTGTATGCTTGCCTCTGCATGAGTCAAACTTTTGTAAGATATCTGCTTTAATTCTCACCGAAGGACTTAACATGGTCTTAAATTCTGTATGCAAGAGGAGTGTTTTTTCTAATCTTTAATGTAGTGTAGCCTAATTTGATTGTTTCCACAATCCCAGTTTACCACATTTCGGTCGAGAGGTCGCCCCTGTTTCTACTATAGCTGCTGTTGTCTTGTGTATCTGTACCGATTTTCGGTTTGTTTATTCTTGAACTAACAGCATGAAAATTAATTAAAAATTCTGCTCCCATACATGTTCAGAAGAAGTATAATAAAAGCAGACAAAAAAAAAAATAAATCTATGAGAGTGCTTTCAAGAAGAAACTGCGCATTTATAATTGAACGCGCGCACGTTCCAAATGAAGGAGAAATCGGCAGCAACTACCAACAAAACGCCTGTGAAGAGCAGTAACGTTTGTTCAATTTGTGTGCTTCTTTAGTTATTCTAAATTTCTATCCGTAAAGTATGCAGTGAAGCATGAAATATGCAGTAAGTTTGAATCATAGAGCATAGAGTTTGAATCACATTCTGAAATCTAACTTGCCGAAGAGGGAACACTTGACAGTGCGTGTGCAACAAATGTGAGAAGAAAATCTGATTGTATACTATCGTGTACACAGCTGAGAGTGCATCCACAATACGAGTATGCTTCTGCGTTTCCATTCTCCCGCTTTTTTTTTACACAGAAGGGAATAAAGCAGTCTATTCCTCGTGAACCCCCAATCAAACAAAGAAAAGCATAAAAGGACTGCTGTGTTTGCCCGCCTGATGCATTTTGGAAAAGGAACATGCGCATCTTGGTGTTACATAACCGGTTGTGGGCTATTTCAAATGCTCCTAGTGGGTGGGTTGTATGAATGCAGATTTTTACCTTAATATTTTATCCCAGTTCGTTTTCTTTTCTTTTCATGCAAAACGTTCTCTATGAAAGTATGAGCGCAATATAGTGGCCGTATCTTTGGTATACATTGGGTGGAACTTTATGCGATTCTCTTTTTTGTTCCAAAAATTTACTTTTCATCGATACATGAGCCCCCAAACTGGGCTACAAAAGCCACAAGAACAGTTTAGAATGCAATAAAACCATTTATTGGAGTTTGGTTCTCTTCTTGAATCGGTTTTAAAATGTTCCCTTTTGATTAAAGCCGATTTAAAAATCTAATGAATTCTTCTCCAGCGGACCGTAGAGTCGTATGTTTTTAGTTTTACCATATATTTTGGCTGTAATACCAATATGTATACCCGTTTTTATACTTTCTAAAAAGCCATAACAAATGAATTGATTTAAAAAAAAAAGTCAGAATAAATGGTTGTGAAAAATTTCCTTACAAGTATTAAAGTATAGAATTGAATAACATAATACAAATAGAAAAACAATTATTTTGTTTATAGAATAGTAGAGTTGAACAATGCAGATTGAAAAATGTTAAGACTTAATATCTAAGACTTAATGATGGTCTTTATTATTTTTTTCTTAAGAACGAACAATAACATTTTTAAATACGCAAGAGCAAAGAGTTAATACAATCGCCAAGACTTCAAGTCAACTATTCTTCTGCAGCATATGAATTGTTCGAAGATTTTTAACTTCATGGAGGAGGCCAATCTATATTTTCAGATTAATTCCTAGACTTTCAACTTCTCCATTGAGACTCTAGTGGATTTGGTTCTGAATCTAACGTCAGCAATTCTATTCAGCTTACTTAATAAGTTACGCTTGCTTAGCTCAAAACACTAGCAACACTGCACATTGAGCGTTACTTACCTGCAGATTCCAATTGTAGATTAAATATATCTATCTATTCTGCGTCCCTTCATGCATGATGGATGACTGTTGATCCAGAATTAGGATTATGTGATTATGTCATCTGCAAGGCAGAAATATTTGTATAATCACAATTGGGTTATTGGCTTTTACAGTCCGAAATAACTATATCCAATATCAAATATTCATTGTTCTGTTCAATAGACTCGTTCGAAAATTCTGGGGAAATTATTAAATCAAATATTCCTGAGGCCATAGTCTAATCAGGTCGTCTTTTCCCGCTAATGCTCTTTCTTGACTTCGGATGATTAAGAAATATTCTCGTTGAAAAGGCATTTTGTTTAGCTGCGTGCTTGACCAGCTAAGATTATATTTTGAGCCTTTAAATATCAGTTGACTTTGGATCAATGTGAATGAATGATTTTCAAAATATAAGGCAACAAAATAATTACGGGTATTCAAATACTACCGCGCGAGTGCGTGGCAAAATTGTGCCATTGTTGGTTGGATTTCTGAAAAATCATGTTTTTTGATGCAGTTGCCCCGTTTTCTCGCCAACTGCCTATCAGAATTCTTTATTTTTTTTTAATAGACGAATTAAGTATTTGATTGAAAATTATCGAATTTAAATTACCCAGAAACGACCGGTAGACTATAAATAATGGGTAAAAAATGTTTCAAAAATTGTTGTACACCCTACAGGCTCTCCTTTAGCGAAGCTTTCAATGTGTTCTTAAGTCAAGTTTTGTTACATTTCTATTGACTGAAGCAAGAGACAAATGTTGTCTGATTTCTGATGCTGTCGCGCTGGTTGTTCGCGAACCAAGAAAACACGTCTTCCCAAATAAAGTGCGCGCACTTTTCCCTGGTAAATTAAAAAGCCGGGAACGTAAACGTCTTTTTGTACTGTATGTGTCTTCGTATGTACCTACTGTAATTTGCAAGTGCACACACTTTTATTATCAATTTAAGGTTCCACAAGTTGGCAGAGGTCTTCGCTGTATATTTTCGCATGGGTATGCTCTTGACCTCTCATCTTACCCTTTCTCTGTTTTCGCTTCAAGAATGCATTTAGTTTAAATGAATCTTAACAATTAAATAACTCTATTTTGCATTTACTTTTGAATGAATATTTAAAGTTAATTTGTTTATTTTTTTCCGTTTTCAGATCTATAAATGTTGTCACTGATGGTTCATCACAAAATTGACTATAATAAGAAACATTTTCGCCGGAAAATACATATTAAACAATCACTAATGTGATCCTTTGAGAAAACATGTTTTCAACAGCATTTTCTTGCGTTAAATCATTAAAATAAAGTAATAAAAAAGAATAAATGATAATTTCCCAAGGAAATAAACGAAATTGGACAATTTTTAAAAATAAGAAAACAGTTTTTGATCTCAAAGACAACTTATTCACATTGTAAACAGAATATTAAGCACAGATAATATAGAAACCTATATTGCCCACGGTTTCAACCCAAAAGTACTCTAAATTAAACAAAACATTTTTATGGGAATGATGAAACGGACGCGAGTCGAAGAGGTTCAATATGGTCAAAGACCGAGCGCTGGCGGAGGAGGCGGTGGCCCTGGTGGAGGAGTTGTTAGCGCAAGTGGTGGTGCTAATGCGAATGCTGGGCATCATCGTATACTAACAACACAGCATAGCGGTCAAGCGGTACAATATCTTCCAGCAGCAACACCAGCTGGTGTACTAAAAACGGCGAATGTGCCGGACAATGGACCAAATGTGGTACCCTGCACTGTTGGCGGTGTACAATCACAAACTGTACAGTATTCAACATGTGAGTTAAATTTAGCTTTATATATAATAAAATATTTGAATAAATACTTTATTTTTTTATTTAGCTTATAATGTTGCTCCAATACCTGGAGGTCTAAAAACACAATCTATCGGCCCCGATGTTGTAGCAACAGTAGCTGCGCACGTGTCCAACACAAATATGAATGCATCCTCAAATTCCATTCGTCAACGAAGTGGAACTGGTGGATCTAGCGGTGGTGGAGGTGGTAGCGCTGGCGCTGCAATGGTTAGTAACGTTTCGGCTCAAATGGTAGCTGTTGCAGATAGTACGGGTGGTAATGCAGTACCACAACCAGGTCCCGGTGCACCAGCACGTCTTAAAGTCGAAGATGCTCTTAGCTATTTGGATCAGGTGAAATTTCAATATGCTGAGCAACCGCAAATCTACAACAACTTTTTGGATATCATGAAGGAATTTAAATCACACTGCATCGATACACCGGGTGTGATTCAACGCGTATCGAATCTCTTCAAGGGTCACACTGAGCTGATCTATGGGTTTAATATGTTCCTACCACCGGGATATAAAATTGAAATACGTTCCGATGATCAAGGGATTTCGGTGCCATTCGTTTCAATGCCATCGACACCGGGTAATGCAGCTGCTGGTGGTGTTTCGGGCTCATCGATACAGTGTTTAGCACCAGCTTCAAGTCCAGCACATAAGCCAAGTAACATGCAGAGTACGGCTACTGTGCATAAGATCCAAACAATTGGCGCAGTGAATTTAATAACACATCAATCGGTCGTGGGTGCGCCTGCAACTGGTAATCCGCAAACTATTCATACATTACCACCACCACAGCAGTCACCGGCATCAGTGACAAGTGCCCCACCAGCTAGCGGTCCTCCATCAACCGTGATCGGCGTACCGCAAAATTACTCCAGAGATCGTGAACGAACGCTGTCGCAGTCGAGTAATAATATTGTACCGGGCCCTCCAACGCCAAATTCGCTAAGTGAACTTAGTCCGCAGGGTCATAATTTACATCATATCTCCCAAGCGCATCAGTCAATTCTAATGGGCGAGACAAGCGGTCAGCAGAATCAACCAGTGGAGTTCAATCATGCCATAACCTATGTTAATAAAATAAAGGTGAGTTTAAATAATAAAAACTATATTTTTGAGAATTTTTGAAAAAGAAAACTGAGGAGAATTTAAGTGCATGTGTTTGCTTTTTTTGTTTTTTTTTTCGTGCCCGAATGTTTACAGCCGTTTTTTTATCCTCCAAACAGAGTCGGCAGTCAGTGATTGTACTGACTCCTTATTTGTTTAGATTCGATCTACAGCTGAAATGACCTAAGAGGAAGCTCACTAGCTTTCTTATGCTCTCTTTGTTAAGTTTGAGGTTTTCTATGTAAGAACTGGGACTGATCAATAAAGTCCGATAAATTTTTCCAGTGGGCGACACGGAGCTGGTGACCGTAGTCCAGTTAACACCACACAAAAGTTTCGGACCAGTGAACGCAGTTTAAGAACCAGTCTTGGCTAGTTTGTCTTCAATTTTAATGCCTTCGACCCATCCTAAGCTAACTTTGTAACGTTGGGCTAGGGATTGCTACGACAGCTTTTTGCTTTGACGTTTAGCAATGTTTTCTTTGGCGCAGGATTCGATGGCTTGAAGTTCGGCCTGGAAAATATTTGTTTGTTTAGTTTGGCTTTTTAAATACAATAGATAAGTCGTCCCTGTTATAATCTGGTCCAATTAAAGAGTTCTCGGACATCTTCACTAACTTAACAAAATACGTTGACAGCAAATCCACGAAGTATTTTCCTTTCACCAACTTTTTGCCAGAATTCAATTAGTTAAGTGGGTGTCCGTGGCTAACTCACATAGCATTTGTAGTCCTAATTTTTCCCCATTTCAAACTATATGCTTGTAAAGCCGTGTAAAACGGGAGGGTAAAGGAAACCTTGGTAATAAATGAATAAGGACTTACATATATCGCGTGAGCGACTATTAAGTTCCGACTATGATACGCTAAAAATGTACCTACATCACCCTCCAAGCGTAAGGAAATCAATGGAATGGAAGTTGACTGAGTTGTTTCGTTCTTTGTAGGTGTTTCAATTAAATTTTTGGTGTGTACAATGCGCCTGTTGATTGTCACATTAGACTTGTGTGTTTCCCTTTTAACTTCGATTTATTATTCATTTTATTCATGCATTTTCCTTTATTTTTTGTCACCCTTAGAACCGCTTTCAAAATCAACCGGAGAAATACAAGCGTTTCCTTGAAATCCTGCACACATATCAAAAGGAGCAAAAGGTTCAAAAAGAGGGCAACGTTCAACAGCAAGGTAAAACACTCACTGAAGCTGAAGTCTATACACAAGTGGCAATGCTCTTTGAACACAATGAGGATTTGCTTCGTGAATTTGGTCAATTTCTGCCAGACGCCACAAGCCATCAAACAGCACAATACATGAATAAGGCGCACAATGATCATAAGAAAGTTATGTCCGCAGCTATTGGAGGAGCTGGCGGTGCTACCGCATCAGTTCTGGGTCCTAATATACCCGGAATGCCACTAGCCGGCAGTGGCAGCGGTCCAAATAGCATTCCATCGGCTCTCAAGAATTACAACAACTCGCAAAATAATAATATCTCGCGAATGGATCGTGATTTAGTCTACGAGAAAGACTATCACCATCATCATTTAGCGCCGAGAAGTGACAAGGAGCGAAATCATCATCATGTGAATCAGAAATTTGGTCACAATTCTTCGTCGCAAACGAAGAAATCGCCAAGTTACAGTGCTATACCCGTGGTTGGTGCTGGTGGCGGTGGTGGTGGTGGTCATGTAACGTCACGTCGTACCGGCGGCACTGGCACTGGTTTAGATGAGAGTGGTGCTCCACCAGCGAAACGCCATAAGCCCATTTCACGTGATATCACTTACTCGGAGGCTTTCCGCTATGGCTCCTTGGAAGAGGGTGCATTCTTTGACAAGGTACGCAAAGCATTACGCAGTCCAGAAGTGTACGAAAATTTTTTGCGTTGTTTAACGCTCTTCAATCAAGAGATTGTTTCGAAGACTGAACTATTGAATTTGGTGTCGCCGTTTTTGAGTAAATTCCCCGAGCTACATAGATGGTTTCAGGACTTCCTTGGACCACCCACTGTACCCGAGGGTATTCCAATTCAAGCGGCACAACGTCAAGAACGTAACCAGGGTGGTGAATTGGCGCAAGAAATTGATTTAACCTCATGCAAGAGATTGGGAGCCAGTTATTGTGCTCTGCCAAAATCGACGATCCCCAAGAAGTGCTCCGGTCGGACACCACTCTGTAAAGAAGTGCTCAATGATACTTGGGTATCATTTCCCACCTGGGCGAGTGAGGACTCTACGTTCGTAACGTCGCGAAAAACCCAATTTGAAGAGATCATTTACAGGTAAGCTAAACAGTTCGATATTTTTTTATTTTTTTTTTCTTTGTTCTTTGTTTATATTTTCTCATCCTTCCATTGCTGATCTAAAAAAAAAATGAAGCGCTCAAAGCACACACACGCCCATAAACGCACATACGTATAAAAACAAAACACACTTTTTTCCTTCTTTCTCTTTGCTTATTAATTTTCAACCAAAAACCTATTCTAAACCAAAAGAAATATCCACAGAACTGAGGATGAACGCTTCGAGTTGGATGTAGTGATTGAGACCAATAGTGCGACAATACGAGTACTGGAGGGTGTCCAGAAGAAGCTCTCCCGCATGACACAGGAGGAAGTTCAACGATACCATCTGGATGATTTTTTGGGTGGCAGCTCACAGACAATTCATCAGCGAGCAATTCATAGGATATATGGTGATAAAGCAGGAGAGATAATACAAGGGCTGAAAAAGAATCCTGGCATTGCCGTGCCCATTGTACTAAAACGTCTCAAAGTCAAAGAAGAAGAATGGCGTGAGGCACAAAAGGTTTGTGTTACTACACGATTGATTTTGGTCTCTATATGTTTATGATTCTTGTTTTTACTTACAGAACTTTAACAAACAATGGCGCGAACAAAATGAGAAATTCTATTTAAAATCTTTAGACCATCAGGCAATTAATTTCAAACCAAACGACACCAAGGCACTGCGGTCGAAGAGTCTGTTTAACGAGATTGAGACTTTGTATGATGAGGTAAATAAAATTAAAGGAATTAATTGAAAATAAAACTTATGACAAAAATATTTTTTTAGCGTCACGATCAGGATGAAGAGTCGTCGGAACCGGTCGCTGGTCCGCACTTAATTTTGCCATATAAAGATAAGACCATCTTGGATGATGCTGCTAATTTGCTGATACATCATGTGAAAAGGCAGACTGGCATACAAAAGCAAGAGAAAGCCAAGATAAAGCATATTCTAAGACAATTTGTGCCTGATTTGTTCTTTTCGGCGCGTCAACCGCTAAGTGATGACGAACGTGACGATGGTAAGTGAAGCCAACAATAAAACTAACTTTAATTAGTTTTGGGGGGCAATTAAGTGCATTTTGTTTATAATTTTTTGTAGTTTCAAGTGCTGGGATATTAGCTTGAATACTAATGAATACTAATGTTGCGGAAATATTGTCCGCAAAATTAGAAACTTATTATTTCTGAGTCTCTTTCTACTTAAAGGCAATTGCCGTCGCAATTTGAAAAAAATTGTGAAAAATTGAGTGTATGATTTTCATTTCATTCAATAAAAGGTTGAAGCCATTAACAATAAACATACTCTAAGCAAAGTGACTTCAAAGACTGCTTCTTTTCATCACAAATGTTCAATACCTCAAAAGGAAAAACCGAACCATAATAGGTTCACTTTGTTATCCTGTTTGAAAACACCCTTTTGCAAAAGAAGGCGTGGAGATATAAAGTTAAAATTAATACAAAATATTTATGACTGCGGCCCCTTAAAGCTTTAAAAATAATCAAGCTTCAAAATCGAAGCAGTAATGAGATAAAGGAATTAAAATCAAAGGGGTTATTCCTTCCCGTTGACCTAAAATCATGAAATTTAGTCGGAAGAATATCTTCTAGCTCGAGTAAAGAATAAAGACCAAGAAGAAGGCATATTATGATTCTCGCAAGGGAAACAAAAGGGTACTACAAAAAAAACGGAAAGCTCTACCATATTCGATTTCTGTGATGGATGGAGATACATGTGTATCTCGTAAGTTCGTTCGACTTGTACTGAGCCGTTTTTTTTTTCAGCCGTATATCACGTGGTTGTGTTATTCTTGCTATGAAAACTTTATCGATACCAATTTACAACTATATCGATACCAGCACTTGCATTGTATAAACTGTTAAAAAAAACCTACTAACATAAACTTTATAATTATTCAATTACTTAAAATTTTAATAACATTTTACTGGATTGTATTAACTTAGCACCTTTATTTTATTTTATTCTTTTTCTTCCCCATGCATCATTATCGCGCCTTGTCCTCCTTTTTTCTCGCTTGTTTCCCTGTGTTTTTCTATATCTCATATTCTGCACTCTTAAATTGCTTTGCACTGTTTCTATCTGTTCTCCATCTTATCTGTAAAAGTATTACCATTTTTAATAGATGACAATGAAAAAATGGATGTGGACCCTTCCGACAATAACACATCCGACTGTGTGAAGGGCGGTAAAAGTACAAACCCAACGACAACAAGTGGAATCAGCAGTAATTCGGGCATTTGCCAAACAACAGCAACATCAACAGTACAATCAGTCAAAGCAGAAGATTCAAAAGATATCACAAATCATGCTTCGTCGTCATCGTCATCATCATCGTCCTCACCGCACTCTTCATCGGCACCATTATTACCCCCAACAGCAGCAACAACAACAGCTGCAACACCATTTACAACCGGTACGCCAACAATTCCAACGATAACATCGTCATCCATAGGTGGTAATGGACTGTCATCAGCTCCAGCTGCATCATCTTCACCCAATTCGTCGTCACTATCATCACCGTCCTCGTCAACATCGTCATCAGCCGCTATTATTATCGGCGGTGCTAGTGTTGGTGATAAAAGTGATACAATCAATGACTGCAATAATAGAACTACAACGCAATCACAGTGTAAAAATAACAATAGTAATAGTACTAGTATTAATAACAATAAGATCATGTTGAACTCATCGTCATCATCGTCGATAAGCACAGCAGCTGTCGCAGTCGCGTCGTCGTCTTCGTCGTTATTAGCGACCACAATGTCAACCATCGGATCTTGTGGTGGTGTTGGTGGTGCCCAACAGCAATTACAAATTTCGTCTAGTGCAAACATTTGTAATAGTGTTAGTAGTGATAATAAAGTTGTGATATGTGGTGCGACTACTGTAAGTGGCAGTACGACAATAACAACCTCATTGATAACATCCACAACAACGAATAGCTGTGGCAATATTCTAAGCAGTGTCATCGGCAACAAACTGATCGACAATTGCAATATTAATAATAACAGTAGCAATAAATGTGATACTACTAGTGGTGCAGCGTTGGCTTCTGATGGCATCAAAATGGAAGTTAAACAGGAAGTGAAGGATGAGAACGATGTCGATATACAACTGCCGCCACATGCAATCAGTAAACATGCGGTAAGTTGCATCTAAGAAAAACAAATTATTTTAAAATTTCATTAAGGTTTAGTTGTGGTTTTGAATTCACTAAAAAGCTATCGCTGGTTTAATGGTTCTAAGTTCTGTACAAACAGTAAATAAATTAAAGAATACAAAAAGATCGGGAACAGGAACTTACTTACTTTACAGGACTCCCGACCCGTGAAAAGTCTCTGCTTGAGACAAGTCAACCAGTTATCAAAATCAAGTGCTTTTTCAACCGCGATCGCTTGAGCCTTTCTTGTCGTCTCGCAGGTTGAGGCTGGGATACGAACATCCTCTTTGCTGGAGCATAATTGTCAGTCTAGTCATAGTTTTTTTTTTTTTTTTTTTTGGCATTTTGGACTCCAACCACGTCTTGATACAGCTCACAGAGTTCGCGGTTGTATGTTCTCCTCCATTAGGCATCCTTACATACGGGACTAAATATTGGTTGACGAATTTTTCTGTCGAAAATGTTAAAAATCTGCTCTGCTCCATATAGCAGAACTGGCAGGATCAACGTTTTGTAGAGCATACATTTTGTGTACGTGCCACACTGGTACGTGGCGATGGCCACCATGCTTGAAAGCTTCGCTGGTAGGCCATTAGAGCCGGCGGCCTTGCTATTCTTCAGCTTTTTAATAGTTAAACATGTTGACTAGTCAAAATTTTATTGGTTTAAGATATAATATGGATACATACCAAGCATAGCATAATACTGGTATGACGTCGAAAGCCGTAATAACATACTTCGGCATTAATGATAATTTTTTTCTATGAAATTGCCATTAAAAGAGCATTTGATCACTACTCAGTGACTCCACAATACGCCCTCCTCGCAGATACGACCAAATATTCGAAGAAATTCGTGTTGGGAGTTAGGATCCTTGTTGTTTTGACAAGCTGAAGCAGCAGCGGTTGCCTAGGTTTATTCTCTGTCGAAACTCCACTGAGGTGTCCTTTGTAGACTTTTCTCGGTTCAGTTTTCCTTGTTTTTCTTTTATACCACGTTCCATGAATGTTTCTGTAGAGCGAAGACATTCCATTATTTACTACAAGGTGATGGTAGTCATTGTGTGTCAATCGATGCTGATTTCTTGTTCTTATCATTTATCTTTTATGATTTCTGATGCTGTATTCTTTTTGTTCACAGGCAAGTCGTATCAAATCTCCGCTAACAAATAAATTGTCTGCTTATGGGAAATTGAGATTTAGAACCTTCACTATGTATCACCAGCTTGAGAGACATCAATTTATTCCCGAAATAAGGAGCACATTCCTTTGCAGTTAGTTGTGCTGCATGTTTCTCGATTTCGTTCTTACGTTGTTTCGCCCCGAAGTGTAGACTATGTCATAAAAAATACACCCGTTTAACCGTGTTTCGCAATTTCGCTTTTTGAACACGCAAGATATCCACTTGCCTACATTCGAACCATTACGAGTTTCTAGCGGCTATCAATCACATTCCAACCCCCGTTTTTTTTTTTTTTTTCGCTTACGTTGTTACTTTTGTTTACTCTAGCCATTGTGTTTGTTCCAGAATCCTTGCCATTTGTAGCATCAGTAGTTCCTGAATAGGTTTGTTTAACGAAAGGCGATGCAGCGATACTATTATCTCGTCTCTACACGACTATTTGGATATGCTGCTTCATTTTGGAAACCTTGCTGTTCGGGTGATTTATACTGGATGGTGGTTTGAGTGAGTTCGAAAAGTTTTCCGTCAGAATACGTTTGAAAGTCGTAGTGGCGGTTAAGCGTTGAACAGCCCTTTGTAAGCACCAATTGAACTCTGTACTTTGCAAGTATCAAAACAGAAGTCTTAGTTGTATGGACCGAGACCATGTAAATCCTCTTCGCTAATGAGCTGAATTCCCACTCCACCGTGTTCCTTATATTTTAACGAAAGGCTCGTGCCTTGAGTTGTGTCGGTTGCATATGACATTGTATGTACTAACTCTGCTCTAAGTTCTGCCTCTCAATTGTAGTTTCTTGATTTACGCAAATTTAAGTAGTACGTTTAGAATTAAGTGATGTTGAATAACTTTTTTCTTACGTGTCCCTGTGTCTTATATTTACCTAGGAGGAAGCTTACGCGCTATTCTTTGCCAACAATAACTGGTATCTATTCTTACGATTGCACGCAATCCTTTGTGAACGACTTCGCACAATGTACGAACGTTCCCAAATACTCGCCGCCGAAGAAGAAAGATATCGTTCTAATCGTCGCGAAAGCACAGCGACAGCACTGAGACTGAAACCCCGAAGTGAAGTTCAAGTCGAAGACTATTATCCAACGTTTCTGGATATGTTAAAGAATGTCCTCGATGGTAATATGGAAGCGAGTAACTTTGAAGATTCCATGCGTGAGATGTTTGGCATTCATGCATACATCTCGTTCACATTGGATAGGGTAAGTCAATTAAGTTTTTAACGTAAATATTTTTTGACACCAATATTTTTTTTGTATCTCAGGTGGTCTCAAACGCTGTACGCCAGTTGCAAAACTGTGTAACGGAACGCGCGGCTTTACAGTGCGTTGAATTATATCACAACGCTCAACGACTTGGTGGTGCTGGAGGCTTTTGTCGCAATGCTAATAAGAGTCTGGCCCAAGAAATGTCATACCAACGAGAGGCAGAATCCAGTTTACACGAAGAGAATTGCTTCAAAGTCTATATTGTAAGTTTTGCTGGTTTCTAAATTAAATTCAATAAGATTTAAATATTTTTTTTTTTTTGTAGTACAAAATTGATTGCCGAGTAACAATAGAGCTTCTCGACACTGAATCCGATGAGATTGAAAAACCCGTTAATAAGGCCAAATCATGGGATAAGTTCATCAATCGAATGGCGAATCCAGCAAGCACTAACGCCAATGACGTGGCGTTTGAAATAAAAGCTGAACGCTCAGACGATGAGATGGTAAGTCAATACCTTAAGTTAATATAAAGTTTGGGAATATTGAACCAGCAAAGTGTATTTTAGAGCACCCCAAGCATTACTCTTCACCTTGTGTTTAATTTATTTTATTTCTCCTCGTTTTGTAACGTCTTTTATGGGTATATGTTTAAAATAATTTCCAATTACATTTTAATGATGATGCCGTGATGTCTTGTGAAGGTCCTTCTTTTCGTTTGTTTCCCTTCTCCTTTATTCCAACTAAAGTGCATACTAAATTAGAAATATTTCAAACGGCTTATAAGTTATTGAAAATAATCATAAAAACAATGTTGTTTGTTTGATAATTTGTGAGCATGAACGAATTTAAACCAAAAGATACTTGATTGAATTACATACAGGCTTGTTATAAACTTGTACCATAATGTACACATGTACCATAATTTATTTCAGTTTGGGTTATTTGTCAAATTTATTGAAGTTGTTTTTTTCTTTTCCTCGATTTAATCACTATCCTGCAATTGAAAGGCATGTACTTAACCAGCTCGCAATTGCTGGTTTTTTAACACAATAACGTTAACGGGATTGCTTGTAATAAAAATTAACAAAAAAGTGATATCAAAGATATTAAAAACACTTCCTTCAATTAGCACTTTCTGTGGATCGAACTTACTTTCTTACCAAAACTGGTTTCCATACCTGAGCCAAAACCGCATGAGGACATATATTAAGTAAAAAAAAATAATTCCTTCAGATCATTCGATGTCCATCATTCTTTCATCACAATGCTTTATATTACGTTACGAAGGATTTCATTTCTGGCGGAGCTTTAAATGTTGATAAAGGTCGGCGATGAAAGATTCGTTTGATAGGAACACAGGAGAATGTGTGCGGCATCTATGAATATGACTGCAAAATGGTGTGCCCATGTACTTAACATTTGACTTTGTAGTTGGAATGTTTCTTAATTCGAGAGTATGTCTCTTTAGTTGTTTCAAAAGTTACCCCCTGGTTTTTATTCCCAAAGTAGGTAGAAGAGGTCATGAGACCGCAAAGGCTTTTAGTCCTATCAGGCTCACATCTTTCATACTTTAAACACGAATATCTTAAAGATATATCCACTGAAACGGCTCCCCAGGAGGTAGTGCGAACAATAGAAAAAACGTTATACTATAAAGTATACACCCTAGTAGCCACCTTCTTCGATATAGAAGGAGCGTTCAATAATGTATGCACCGAGTCTATCCAACAATCTCTTAATGAACTAGGTGTAGAAGAATGTATTGACCACTGGATAGTGTCGATGCTCAGAAAAAGAACCCCATCCACTCAACGCTTGGAAGAAGTAAATTTACCAGATATGCCAACAGTAAAACACCCAAGACATGCGTTATCTCACCCCTGCTCGTGCTTATGGTAATGAACAAAAGTCTTAGACGTCTCGACTCGCTTATATGGACGACTATCACTACTATGCTATCAGGAAAGTGTCCCTCCACACTAAGTGAGCTTATGAAAAATTGACTGGGCAAGGTTAGCGCGTGGGCCACAAGAAATGGACCAAGTGTACATCCAGTAAAAAACACAAATGATCCTCTTCCCAACCACTCACATTATCAGCAAATGCTTAATATTAATGAGTGATCTTAGACGCTAAACTAAGCTGAAAACACACCATTGAACAGGGAGTTAAGAAAGCATGCATTCCCTTCTATGCATGCAAGAAATGGGGACTTCAATCAAGAATAACCCTAGGGATGTACGCATCTGTAGTACGCTCTATTCTGGCCTTTGGGTCACTTGTTTGGTGGCCTGCCTTGAACGAATGATGTAGCACCAAATAAATCAAAAGGATACAAGGAACGTCTTGCGCTGGTATTACAGGTGCATTAAGATCGTGCCAAACCGACGCTATTCACTTTATGTGCGCATGCCCGGCACTTGCAAGAAACAAAAGGATAATATACCTTTTCAAAGACGTGAAATCCACAGGTTGGATTTAAATGACATCCATAAATTCTAAACCAACCCACACTATTCAACACCCAGGTCACGTGTGTTGTGGAAACAAAACAGCGCTCTTCGCACTAATAGGGCCCTGAAGGCTTTTTTTGTACATCATATACTGAATACGATATGATTTTGTCTTATACTATCCTGACGTGTCCGGGGAAACAAAATAAAGCAGGTGTACATGATTAAATTGATAGAAAGACAAATGTATGCACTTTATGTAATATACATTTGTTTTGTCCAGATTAAAAAAAACAAAAATCCCTTGACATCTTATGACCTCTCCTAGAGCTCCTCATCCATAGAAAGTCACCTCTGACTCCTTCGACTTTTGTTTAATTTATAGTTCCAATTGAAACTTTCAAAATGCCAATAACAAAACCAAAAAAAAATTAAATTTCATTCAAAACCACTAACGATCGCTTTTTATTGCATTTTTTCTCATTTAATTTGTACCAGGTCAAACCAAAGGCATTAATTCACAAATAAATACAATTTATCCACTTAAAGAAAGTGCACAGCATAAACATTTGTGTACGTTTAAAAGAGTATATTGAAAAAAAAAACAAAAAATAATAATAATAATGACAATTCTTACCACACCACAGTTTATTTTTTCTCTGTATTTTCTCAATTTTGTCTTATTTTTGTTTGTTTCTCATATCAAAAGAAACAAATTAAAACAATAACAGTGTTTTTTGTGTATTGCATTATTAACCATTTCAAGATAATCTTAGCGCCAATAGGTTTATGTTTGGCTTCGAGCAAACATAGAACGAAAAAAAAAACTCTCGAACAGCTGATACTTGTATTTTCAAATAAAAAATCAATTTTTAATTTTTTCCTGTGCAAACAATAAATGTATGTGTATCTTTCATTGATTGTACAGTTTTTTAACATTTATTTTTATATATTTTAAAGTCATAATCACCATTCCATTCATGGCAACTTTGTTGTTTGATTGTGTTTTACTTTTTTTTAATGATTTCCTTTTGTTTTTATTGTTTTACACAATTAACAATTCAATTCAGAATTCTTATAATAATATTAAATGTTAAATAACTTCTTATGGAACAAAGAAAAAGTTTATAAAAAAATATATACAAAAAGAGTATTATAGAGAATAAATAATATTAAAAAAAAAAAATACAAGATATATTCAAGATTAAGTGAAGTTTGTTTTGTACAAAATTATATTTTAATAGGAATAGGAAACGAATGCGCGTTGTTTCTTTTTTTTAAGTAGAAGTTTCCAACAAATAGTTTACACCAATCTTCTCTTCTCTACAAGAAAATTGTTCACACACGGTCAAAGACACTTGAGAATTTTTTTTAAAAACAAAAAAAAATTCTAAATCGTCCTATCTTCTATCGCTAGACTAATTTTGTCGATATGTAGAAACGTAAATTTATTTATATTCATATGTACATACGGATATTTTCAATAAATATAAAAAAAAGAGATAATTTTTAATTAAAAAGCTAAGGACAGAGACAAAAAAAAACATTGTAAATATCAAACGAAACATACAAATGGAAACTATTTTATTTAATTGACAAGAAATTATTTTATTGAATAAAAATCAAATCGAACAGAAAATGCTGAGTATTTTATTGAAAATTAAAAATGAGGAATTTGATGTGTTATACGAAAAACGTGTCTGCCATATTCCTCTTTACATCAATCCAGTGTTAAGTTTGCTCTCTATATTTAAGTTACGTGTAGTTAATATCGAGTTTAACAATCAAAACCATATCTTTAGAAACAAAGAGATAGAAGCGAGGAACAGCATCGGCTTCAGTATTGAAACCTTATTCATTCTATAAGTAGCCACTAACTAAATCCCTCTTTTAACATAGCATTATGTGCAACTTGGTCGCACAGTCCGAATAAGACTTAATGATGGTTTGTGAGGAGGAATTTCTTTTTCCTCAATTCCGACAGCCTCATGAATTGACAGATTTGGCCGTTGGCCAGTGAAACTTTTTAGAGGAACTCGAACTCATAACACTGACTAAACTGGCTGATACTTTCTTGTGACTTTTTATGTTATGTAGAAAAGCAGTAGATTTATTTTGTTTTATATTGTAAAACACATCTTAATTAAGTCATACGACTTTCAGTTAGCCAACTCAAAGGGTTTTGTTTTTGTATTTCCTTAAAAAAAAAAACTTTAAGAAAAGACTTTAAGGCTATTTAACTTTTATATTTTAATTTATTTTAGTTTTGAAAGTTTTCTCTTAAATTCGAAATAGTCAAGTAAAGTTCGGATTTTTTAATTAGTCAAAAGGTCATAAGTTTTCATTATCACGTACAAATTCCGTAAAGAAATGCAGAGAAAAAAGATAAAACTTTTTTAATTAAACAGAAATTTCTTACAAATGTTGAAAGGGAGTGCCTTCACATAATAAAATATTAATAAATAAACGTGTGTTTATTCTCATTTACCCCTGAAGGTAAGTTTCAATTTTTAAATTTAAAAAGATAAAATTGAGTTAGTTACAAAACTGCAGTAGTAAACATTTATTTTATTATTTATTCAATTTTGGTTCGAAAATAATTCAATTTCTGTTACAATGCGCATCCTTGATATATACATATACATATGTGTATATATATTATTTTATTTTATTACGAAAACTTTTTGTTGTTTTTTTCGACTATTTTTGTTCGTTGTTTGGCTTGTTGTTGGATTTTTTTTTTTTTTTCTTTTGTTAGAACTTTTTATTAAATACGCTTTTTTGGTTTTGTTTGTTGTTGGGCTATCGTCTTTGTCATCCTTGATGTTATTGCGCTTATTCTGTGCTTAATTCTGGTGTACCATCATTACAAAAAGAAAAAGAAAAGTCTTTCGTTTTTATTAAAGATGCAAAATTAAAAAAAAAAAAGAAAAAATAGAAGCAGAATACACAAAATTTGGCTTTAAGCATATTCTCCATCATCGTTTCTCTTTGTAACTCTCTGTGTACTCGACTCTAAATGCAACAACAAATATTAATCTAGATCTCATTGGATATCGTCTGATTGCTTGAGATCTTGAGTTTGACCTGGTACCAATGGTAGAATTTTTTTTAGACAATGAGTATCTCTCTTTAAGCAAGTTTTCAATTTGTCTTTATTGAATTTGTTTTCCTTTTTATGGACATTATTATAAATTAAAAGAAAAACAAATTGTTCGTCTTTATTTTTTGTTTAATTTGTTTCTTCCGGTCCTCCCCCTGAAACAATTGGTGTCTTTTCGTTGCATGCTCTTAATAAATATTTTTATATATATATATTCTTTTATATATCACTTTTTTTTAAATGTTCGCTAAATTAATACGATTATTTTTTCTTGTTTCCTTAGGATATTTCTACATCAGAAAGGCCGGTGTATTTGAAACGCAACAAGCGTGTTGCGAACAAGAATGAGGCCGCTAAAAATCAAACCAATCAAACATCTGGGATACTATCCAATGTTTCCCGACGACTGTCCACAAGCAATCAGGGTGCAGCGCGGAGTCCTAACTCAGCAACAACTAACAACAATATTCCGAGTGACAAAAGTAGTTCTTCCAATTCATTATCGGCAACCAGTAATGATAGCGGGATAGTTGGTTCAAGTGGTGGTAACACTGTTGCTGATGATCCGTTTTGGGGCAAACGACCGCCAGAGAGAGTTGGAAGTGTGCTATCGAACGATAAGTACGTGATCAATGACAGAGAGGAGATTAAAATCGATCCATCGGGTCGGTTGGTATTTTTGACGAATAAGAATCTCATGATACTTAAATTGGACTCAGTTCGACAGGCGAGAAAGGTAAGACTAATTATCAATAACATAATGATATTATATTATATTACGCGAAAGAAGAAACTCAAATCCATCCCAACAAACTTAGTTCTGTATGAATTTCTAATGAACTATAATAATGAAAGACGAAATATTCTTCAACAGATCTGCATTCATGATATCCAAAAGATTTATAAACCTGTTGTTTTCATGGCCATATCACTGAATCCTGACACATATTTGAATTTTCAACCGCATTTATCACAGATGTTTGAACAATGCATGGTGTTTGTTTTTTTATCCGTTTCCTTTATATGTTTAAAATATGTTTCTTTAATCGGTCTAACATAATTTTATCCATCACCACGTCTCTAGTAGTCATTGACCAATATTTCTCAGATTCATTGATTAGCTCTGGATTTCTCGGCTTACAAAATTTGCCTTAGTCACTTTGTATATATATAAGCAATGTGCGTAGCAAAAATGGATTTAATTTTACGCTTTATCAATATAATAATTATTCTAATAATACTTATAATTTACGTTTTATTTACAGACACATCCACTCCTCACTCAGAGAAAACAAAAGCGATTTCAACAATTCACAAATAAATGGCTTGACCAAAATGTCAGCGAAAACCAACGACAGATGTGCACGGATTGGTTGCTGGGAAAAGGTGCAGATATCGAACCCAATGTGACGTCAATCATTCAAGAGAACGACCTGAAAAAGACTCCCTACAGGCACTTCAACCGTTATAAAGTGAGAATGGTCGACAGTTGAGAATACTAGAACAAATGATTTTCCCCCTTAGTCACGACATTAAGCTCCTTCTTCGTGAAAGTATTAAACCCAACCCCAGACGATGGGGGAGTCTTTTGAAATGATCTCAGGTCACACATACTTCCAAGTGCCGCTTATTCTCAAAAATCAAACACTTAGCCATAAAAACAAAAAAAAAACGATAAAAAATAAATAAAAGCGTGTAAATCGCTTGTGAAAATGTATAAATAAAAAACAAAGCAGAAACAATACTATTGAAAAAAGGAAAGAAAACTCATGGGGTTTTTATTTTGTTTATATGTTACAATAGTTTTAAATTCACTACTATTTAATTCGAACTTAATATTAGACCAACAAAACCTTAAAGTACGATATTTTATCCAATTATCGGGTTGCATTTTCTCTAGAACCTCTAATCTTTTCATTTGATCCTTTTATTGTACAGATTTGTATAAAATAATTAATCTTTGTAAATACTTAAAAAAAAAAACACACAAAAAACAAACATGAGCATAAAACCTATTTTTGTTCTTAAGGAATATTTTTTTTTTACAAAAAATAAAACTAGATTTTAGACTCGAGTCCTTAAAGACAAGCACTTTCTATGTTTCTTTCCTCTTCTTAAACTCCATTTAAGGGGATTTAACATAATTTTCAGGATTATTTTATTCCTCTCAATGTGAATGTTTTAATAGTATAGTAATAAATTAGCTAGTTGTATAGGGTTTTTAAGTTACTTATGTAAAAATGAAAGAAAATACATCAAGAAGTTTTATGTATAAGTGTGTACATTCAGGGCGTTAAAAATATAATAACGAGAAAGATGTTCGAAAATACAAAATAAGAGTTAAATGGATTAAGTTTTTATGTTCTTTCTATTTTAAACTGATTCTTTAAAACTTATGTAATTTATGATTAGTATTTTAATTATTGATAGTGCTTTTTCATAATTTAAGAAAAAACAAACCTATTAAAGAAAAACCGTTAAGATGTATTTTTATTTTGTTTCTTTGTAAAAAGAAGAAAAAATTAATATAAAGAAATCATTATATAAAAAATAAAGCTTGTTTTTCTTTTTGCGTTTGGTTAACTTTAAATCGGGTTTTGGTGCTTTGCTTTCTTAACGTTCCACATATGTAGCTGTGCCAAATTACAAATACAAAATTTTGGATACATCAATGCCACCCCGAAAAACAGTGGTGCAAAGCATTCCCACCATGCAAGCCGGTCAAAAAATAACATATTTTTCTCCAGCAACATCAAAAAAAGATATTTATGCCGGCTTCCCTTCAAAGAAAAGAAACAGCACGAGAAGCGCGATCAAATGTGTACAGAACAGAATCAGTGAGATAGATGGAAACTTTGTTTTAGGCAATTGGATATGACCTTTTCAGGTTCATTCATATGCAGACCAAATCCTATCTTAAGTATCCGAAAGTCGATTTTTGAAAATTTAGCTCATCAATCTGCTGTCCTGTATTTTGTCTACATCTCTACAGAGAGATTTCCTATTTGGTCAGACTTCTATCAATGGACAACCACTCCAGTGATAGCAAATGGTGACTTGGATGAGACTCAGAAACTTGATTAAGTTTATTCTTTGAACCTGTGGACTTACAAAAATTTACTTTACTTTAGGAAAGTGAACAATTTATCAAATCTTCACAATATCCTGAAAAAAACAGGAATTCCAAAATATTCACCAAGCATTGGGAGGCAAGATTTGTAGATAAGAGCATAATAGAGCCATGCTTAATTTTGGTATCCTTGTCAAACAGTGAATGCGATTTTCTGCTTTTTCAGTGAAGTCGTTGAATCCTTTTTGAAATCATTGAAGTCATTTTGAAGTCTTTCAAATCCGATTGTGTTAATTTGAAGTTAGAAAAGTACATTCTTTATTTATTCATTTATCACTGTTTACTTTTCATAAACAAACACATAATAACGTATAAATATAAATAACGTACATTTGGGGCCTTTTTATAATCGATTTTTCCGAATTATTTTGGTGCTATAGGGAATCATTAAAGAACACATTGATATGAAAAAAATTATTTTTCGAGATATGGAAAATGTTCTCTTTTCAAAGTTGCATACTCATATTAAATTATTATCAGATTCATTTAACTTAACGAATTTTATTTACATAATTGACTTTTAGAGAACATTTTGTTGGTGTAAGCAGGCGGTAAATAGACCTTATTAAATTCTAAAACTTTTTTTTTACGAGAAATCTACGCAAACAAAGTTGCGGGCAACCCCCGATATAAAATGTATGTATATTCACAAAAAAGGTTTCCAATACCTGTTCTGTAAATGAGCACAGGGCTGGTGTTTTCGATAACTACATTTATGTTTACAAGTTTATTGACTGGATTTATCGCTCCTTTTGCGCTTCGTACATCACTTCATTCGACGAAACACACATCCTTGTAAACTGCCGCTTAACTTAAAAATAATTCGATTAACGAAATATTGAAATACCCTAACTACACTTTTATAGAAAATATTTCCGTTTTTCTAACACAAATAAACATTGTTATCTTATTTTATCTATCCTAGAGCCCAAAGTCTCCGCAGCTAGGCTCGTTAATTTTAATGTTATCATGTTATTTTAATTACTTGTTAATTAACAATGTTAATAATTAGTTAGTATAATTTCCATATGTTGTGCATAACTATCAAATACCTCCCCAGTATTGGAAATGTTGGACAAATTAGCAACAAAAGCATCTTTGTGGTATAAAACACCTCTACCCTCATCCACAACAGTGGAGTACTTATTTTCATTCGGGTTGATCACCTTCCATAGACTTTCTGATGCGAATTTCGAAAAAGCTGCTTTTAGTAATTTGGATTTTTTGAAGATATAGGAATTCAGAAATTGTGAAAAATTTGGTCCATTTTAAATTTTGAATATAGTATATGGCATGGGTCTGAAGCCAAGGTACTTCAGGCCTGTACCTGCATCGATTTCTTATCTTTGATTTTATTCAAGGATTTTTATTCGCGCATAGCCTTATGTAAGTATTAAATTTCATTTAATGTGTATCCGAAGTTCAAGTCGTTATTGCGCTGGATCTCTCAGCGCCAGGTCTAAGTTTCAATTCCAAGATA
Source organism: Orthonevra nobilis (assembly GCA_963555765.1). Classification (NCBI taxonomy): domain Eukaryota; kingdom Metazoa; phylum Arthropoda; class Insecta; order Diptera; family Syrphidae; genus Orthonevra; species Orthonevra nobilis. The sequence goes on along the minus strand of OY743226.1, from coordinate 31,443,999 downwards.
TTGAGCATATTTGTATCATGAATAAAAGTGACACAAAACTGAGGTTTTCTAAACCATTCCGTCTTATAAGCAAACCTCCGCTAGTGAATATAATATCAAGACGTTATATTTACTTACAGTATATTTTATTCAATAAAAAGTGTATAACAAACATTCTTAATCATATTTGTGTAAAAAATTAAATTAAAACAATACATTATTTACTTTAAAAAATCTTTTCGTGTAATAATGCCCACGACACGGTTTTCCTTATCAATTACAATAATATGCCTCAGTCCTAGAGCTCGAAATTTGTTGAAAATTTTCGGCACAGTGTCATACTGAAAGCATAAAAAATTAAGGCAAAGCTAAAGGAACAAGAATTTGAACAATGTTACCTCACTGGCCCTTACAGGTGATGGGTTCATGAAAATATCTAAATTTACAGTGTAATTGACCTTATCCGTATGCATCCGGACGCACTGTACAAAACAAATAAACAAATTAAAAACGAAAAACATAGATTCAAGATAAAAATAAAATTTAAACTCACATCGATTGATGGGTAGCGAGGATACACATCACGGAACGTTTGAATGGTTGTTTCTTTCTCCCAGAAACGTTTCTTCTCCTCGTAAAGACTTTTCAGTAATATCACAATGAGCTGAGAACGTAGAATAATGCCACAAACTCGGCCATGAGATCGATCATTCTAAATGAGATAAATTAAATTGATAAAGTGTCGATGTGTAAATGTTTGAAAGCTTTTACTCCTTGAACGTCTTCGACGACAGGAAATCCATTATGATTATATCTCTTTAAGATATCATAAATATAATTAGCTTTGTCACGCAGTTTTATGCATATCACAGGTGAACTCATTATGTTCGAGGCTGTTAAGCCTTGATGAGAAGGTGGTGACTCCCAAGGAAGCATGGGCACATGATTCACTCGGATTTGGATGTCATAAATGCCCTAATTAGAGAAAATTTTAAATTTTACAGATAAAAATTTCTTGAGCTAAACCTACCTCAGTAAAATAGTCTCCTACCCACTTTGCGCTTATGATCGTTATTATCAGAGGGAAGAAAAATGATGTATCCACGCCAGTTGTTTCAATTAGAATTACACTCAGACTTATTGTCATACGAAGAACACCGCCCATGTGTGCAGCTGCCCCTATAAGGGCGTACTTTCCCGGATTGAGGAATTCCTGTTAAAAAGCATACCACAACAATATACTCTTTTGAAGCTAAGTTGTTTTTCTTGTTTTTTACCGTCTCGGGAAATGCGTCAAACAAAAGCATTGCTACCAAGCGTCCCCATGCGGCTCCAACCAATACAGTTGGTATAAAGATTCCAAGCGACACATTCAAGCCAAAAGTTAAACAGGACAGGATATAATAAACAATAATGAACAGAGTTAGCGTTAGAACCTTATGCGATCCTAAGAAGACGGACAACATTATAGGCTAAGAAATAAATACATGTATGCATCTTGAGTGTTAGATTTACCTGGAGGATCGTGGAATATCGATTTCACACTTGCTTCTGGTGTTTGAAACCACAGCGAAGCCACGGCATTGTACTCATTGTCGCCACAAAACAACTGAAATAAGAAAATGGTTATAAATTGCAAAATTTGAGTCATGAATAGAAAGAACAAACCTGAATTGGGTAATCCGTTGGGTCATTCCCCAGAGGCCTACAATCGTTAATAAAATAAACCATAAAACAAGCCAATGTAACACCAATTACGGCAACCATCGCAGCTTCCAGCACTCGTCCCCAGTTCTGCTTTATACACCTCTTTCGGAAACGATTGATGGACGTATTGAGTGAATTCCACCCTGCTCCCAAGAGGCCACCAGTCACTCCCATTAATACGAAAATCGGTAGCTCAAAATATTCAAAACTAACTGAAGACTCAAATTTTCCCAAATTAAAGAGACCAATGAAAGTAAAGTCCTTTAGACCATGATATGCCGATAGTACAATATTCAGTGTAAACGAGCTGATGACAGATGCCACTAGAGTTCGCCAAATAAGATTCTGATTCCAGAAGCTTGCTGCTTCTTCGAGAGAGAAAAGCACACCACCAATGGGTGCACCAAAAGCAGCAGCCACACCAGCTGCAGCACCGCCCAAAACAAAATCACGCTTCTCGTGATCATCACGAAATCCTTTGAATACTTTGAAATCTTTTACGAATGTTGTACTTTTGCCTTGTGATATGCCGGCGGCTACTACTGCGCCCGCATGTATCATTGGACCTTCCTTAAATTAAACAATATAAATTTTAACATAGAAATATTACGGGAGAAAAACTGTATGAACCTTTCCACCGGTAAGACCGCCAACAACAGATGTTACTACGCCAATTGCCTTGACTGCCATCGTTTTTATGCGAACGACTCTCGGGATCTTCACGCCATTCAAATAACATTTGACTTGTGGAATACCGCTGCCAGCGGTAATCGGTTCAACGTATGTAACAAGCGCTGAACCCAAAATCACAGGCACAACGCTCAACAGCAGCCAATACAAGTATGGTACAATTATGTCGCCATTGATAGTGCGCGATATGTTGCCTTCAACATTCGAATCTATCACTGGAAACGAAATGTATAATCAGTTTGCAGTTTGTGGAGAAAAGTAAATTTGAGCTCGAATCTGCGTTATCAACACCCATTTATGGAAGTGTACATAAACGATGGAATTTTTTTTTTTCTTCAATGACTCATGATTGTAAAATACATATATGAACGTTTAAGATTGCACTCTGAAGCCCATTGGGATTTCTACGAATTTCTTTCATCGTCTGCAACTATAACTTACCATCTTTGAGAAAATTATATTTAGCCATTGATAATTCCTCTATGACCACATCGATTCCACAGGCAATGAGGGCTGTTATTACTCCGATTTGGACAAAAATCAACCATCGTGCAAAATCTTTGCGTAGAGTGAAACGTTCTGTTGTTGTTTTCTGCTCATTTCTTTGCAATACATTCTCACACAATTCGTAATCAAGGCTCTGAAATTTAATTTACTTAAAATGTTTCTGTGGAACTAGAAAAAAACTGCACACTTACTTCGTATATATCTTTGTCTGGTTCCGTATTCCTAGCTGAAATGGCAAAAGTTGGATCCTCAGCGTCAAGTGTAGAAGAGTTTGCTATAAGATTAACAACCGGAGGCGCTGCTGGAGGAACATCTGTCTGTTCAATAAAGACAATTTTAAATCAATACAAAATAGATCTAGGCTCACATTACATTATCAAGAAGAGCGATTATATTCTCGTCGTCAGAACTCCCGATAAGGCTCTCTTCGCTGTCGCCAGAACCTAATAGTAGCTTCTTTTGCTTGTCCATAATTTGTAACTTAAAAGACAACTAACTGGGCACATAAAACACTAATGCCTTAAAGACATTCTAGTCAAATAATAACACAAGGCAAAACACGGGGAGTTCCAAATATTCACACTGCAAAATTGCAATCATATAAATTTGACTTGCTTTACAGTGAAGTTTCAATACAAGTGCTGCCAAACTCTCGTAAGAAGCACAGTAAAAAAATTTCACCAGACAATTCATCCATTTTATCCGTTTTTGAAAAATTTTCAAAACTGAAAACAGTAACGGCCGATTTCTTCGCAGAGTTATAGCTCTAGTACCGGTATAAGACCAAATGTTGATTCTCAACTTGGTACTTTTTTGGGTATACATATAAAAATGGATTTTCGTTTCGATGATGTAAACGCCTTTACCGCCGCATCGACCATATTCCAAGCGGAATACTGTGAACACCTAGCACGATCTGGCAGTCGAAATGAAGTGAAGTAGCAATATGGTGAATGGACAAATCAGAAGTGAAATACCTGATGCACCAAGAGTATCGACGACGGACAGTCAGGAAGGAAACTCTGCATTTCTTCGTATGTTGAAGTGTTATTTTTTCTTTCATCAAATGCTTCAAAGTCGGAAGGCGGTGGATCAGCCAATGGCCAATGATATAATATACAATTTTTCATTGACTGTATCAATTTTTTATAGCATTTAATTATGCCATCAGCATGACGTTGAGTGGTTAAAAAATTATTGATTTAAGAAAGATTAAAAATCAAAAATTCACCAACCGAAGGATGGGAATTGAACCGCTCAGTAGTGGCTTAATACTAGTTTAGACGTATTAATTCCTTGTCAAGATCCGGTACTTAGGATGTGAACATATGCAAAAGTACTAACTTTTCGTTGATACCGAGCACAGATAGTCAGTCAGCCTTATTTTGATATTGAAGTGCGCAAGTAATTCAATTCCGGATAATTTGCTTTTTGAGTTTCGAACAATTAGAAATTTTACTTTATCAGTCTAAAGTTCATTCAGCTTAACAAAAAAAAAAATGATTGTCGATATTCAAAACGAATGTCTGTATTTGAAAAAATTGAGAGATTAAGTTGAGACAATTGAAGAAAACTACTTCCACGTTAAATAAGAAAACTAGTCATATTTATTTTTTTAATTCTCTTACTCAATATTTTGCATAACTTTTTCTTCAATCCATCATACCACTTTTAATGTTTTATTTGCAACAACGTATGAATAAAATTTCAAATAAATAACGCATTTTAATAGCTTTGTTTTATTCATTAAAATAAATTAAAGAATTCATAAAAAAAAAACACCCAACGACTAATTTAAGATTCACTCTTAAGCTTTATATTCTTTGTAAGTTGAGAAAATATTATTATACAGAAATATTTTTTAAAGAAAAATATTTAACAACTAAAACTAAATTTTTGTAAGTACTTCAGTAACAAAATAGGTCGGCCGGCGACATTTAACAATATTTAGGACTGATAATGGAAACCTGGATGTAGATACTTGAATTTAGCTAACTCCAAGAAGATGCGATTGGTTTCTATTTGATTGCGTGTTATCATCTCATGTTGAATGTCCTTTAAGGAACTTTCAACTCTCTGCAAAACTTGCTCCCATCTAAGGTTCGACATTTGAAAACCTAGTGCTAAATATAAAAAAAAGTTTTATGTATTATTTTGTTTTGTAATGAATTATATTGAACTTACGACTCTCATGTCGTTTGGAAGCTGTACTCAAATCTATTGCTTGATCGTTTGCAGCAACAGAAGTCTCCTGTTTGATTGCAGAAAAGTATACAGGGGCTGCAACCACACCCATATTAGCATTTCTATCACAATGGACTTCTGTAGTTATTATTATGTTTGGTTCTCTTTCAGAGGTTGTTGGTGATGGATTCTTTTGGTAAAAAGAAACGAAAAAAATATTTTAAATTATTTAGTTTGTGTTGGTGTATTTTGTTCGTTAACATACATGAAAAGCTTCCTCAGGTTCACCTGAATCATCTCTGCGGCTATAATCAATTGGGTTGGACAAATTTTGAGATGTTTGTTGCTGTTTGTCCTTAAATATAAATATAAAAATTCAAACACAAGTAATGTTAATGATTTAAAACACCTGAATTGAATGGTTTAAAATATAGCAAAATTTACAGTGACTTAGCAAAATTGACATACATAGTATTATAAACAGTAAATGTTTAAGAATAATACAATTAACTTCTAATACACTCTTTACCGTGATTAGTGCAACGTCATTTTCACTGTCGAATCATCTGCCTACAATTATTCGAATAGAACTTAGACAGAAAATGTTGAAAAGTCGTTTCAAAGGCCTATGAAACACTTACGAATAGGTTCAAAGTTGTGAATGCTTCGTAGCGAGCGAGTAAGTGTTAAAAGACGATCCATCCAAAGATGATTTTAGACCAGAAATGTCTTACATAATTTAAGAAGCAATCGAAGCAGCAGAACAATCGGTCAAAGAATTATATATAGAAAAAAGAAAAAAATAAAGCGGTCCAACTGGCTGGACTAGGTCAAGCTACGACTATCTTTTGGAATGCCGCCAATGTTTGACAGTGTCATCAGAAGTCATAAGAAGTGAATACTCAAATGAATTTCGTTCACCATGGAACTATATAAAGTGCTGCCAAGTTAAGAACTGAGGAACTTATACTAATGCCTTATATATATGTTTTCGTCGAAGGACAGAAAATTTATGGCGAAATCCTTTGCTTTTGGTGAAATTTGCCGAAAAAACTGTTTTAGTTCGACGCAAATATGAGTTCAAATAACCTTAAATGGGTATGGGATTCTTAAAATCAAAAATACGAATGATTTTTTATGAAACCTATCGTGAAGGACCACTCTCCTGTAGCTTTTTTTGAACGAGGTTCATATTGGTGCGCGAGAAAGGCTGTCTAGTGCCCGTAAGGTGAGGTGTCATTTGGGCTTAAAATTCCCGAATTTTCCCTTATTTTCGTATGTGCCATGGAATTTGGAACGAAATCGATTGCTTAAGAAAGAGAATGAGATCACATTTAAAGTCCTGTGGAATATGCATTTAACGTAAAGCATCGTATGGTAGCTTTACCTGAGGGTTGATCTCAATACGTGAAAAAGATTCGAAATGTTGGACCACTCATTGCACACAACTCAACTGAACACACCAAAGATAATTACACTGTCAGCAATGTTGCACGGAGAAGTCAAACATTATATATAGTGAAGGTGCTGACATAAGTCACAAACGTGCTAAAGGTGCAAGTACTGAAAGAGTCTACTCAATCTACCTACCATCGTTTTATTTGATAGGTATTTATTTAATTATGTGGGTGCCTATGGTTCAGTGAGTGAGAGCTCTGTGGTCCCTGATTTTAAATATGGTAAGGAAAATCTGACATTTATCACGCTCCTACCAATCGCAAGTGGTTGACAATCCTTCGAAGAGGATACGAAGTCGGCAACAGATTGCAACCCGCTACTTGTGCGTAAAATATAACGCGCACACACAATTGATGTGGGATGCCTCCGAAAAAAGATCTATCACGCTGCAAAATTATTTATATACAAATAGATGACTTGATAAGATTTGCACGAATCTTGATTTGGTAACGTTTTCTCTTCCTAGAAACAAGTAGTTAAACCTAGAAACAAGTGGTTAAACCCCTAAAAAAAACGGTGGGTACTAAAAGAATATTAATATTTTTTTAACGGTTATAATTTGATTTACAATCAAACGAGATATTGATGTTTTAGCCGAACCAAATCGGACCTAAACCAATTTTTTTGTTTCCTCAACTGGAGGAAACACTATCACTGTGGTCTTGTTTGAATAAAAAATCAAGTTTAAAACTTCGTTTACGTTTTGTTTGTTATTGTTCGCAATCTCCTGGCAACCCGAATGTGTTACCAAGTGGTTTAGAAACACTAGTAACGTAAGTTTGCTTACCTAATTTTAAAAGTAGATATTCAGGATATACATATTAATGTAAATTTCATCGTTCAGGCTTGTTTTGATGTTCGAACTTGATTTTTAAGTAAATTAAAAGAAAAAAAAACGTAGGTACAGATGCACAATTTAGGCCTTTGTTACACACGTTTAATAAAAAAAAAAAAGTTAAACAATCTTTCATAAATTGTCTTTCAATTGTTCGAATTGAGTTGTCATAAGAAAATGAATATCTGACTATATGAAAAATCCTAAATTTAACGACTTTTAAAAAAAAAATTATCTTAAATTGAAGAATTGCAATAATTCACAATTAATTGGTGTTAGTACCCACATACATATTTGTCTATACCTACAAATTATGCATGTAGGTTTAATTGACTCAGAGTTGATGGTACATGCACACATAAGTATATATGTATGTATGAATATATGTATAGATATAACCAAAAGTAAAGTACGGTACTTTTGTTGGAAGTTTTTTCATCGGGTTCTAACTATAGCCACCGTTGATACCCATTCGATAAATCATTTTTGGAACCAAGTATGTACATTTCTATGTGTATTAACAAATTTGGAATAGCAAAAAAACAAAACACGCACTCACCAAAGTTTCGCCAGATCCAGAGGTTTCCTTCTTAATCCGGCCTTTCAAAGCTAACTTTTTCGCGTTCATTAAACGCTCTCGACGTAACAGCAACGAGTCCACCTTCATTTCATGCAATTTACTTAAGAGTTCAGGATGTCTTCTCTGAAAAATAAAAAAAAAAACAAAATAAATTAAAGCTTGGAGTGTTTATGCAAAACCTTACCTTAATATGCATATGAAAATTGCCAGTGGAACGAACGCTTCCTCGGTAGACGCGATCCGATGGACAACTGCAACATTTAACAGTGACGTTCTCTCCGTCCTGTGTTAGAATTTCATAGAGCTCCCCATTCAAGATGTACGGAATACTTATATCTTTCGAGGATTTAACTTTTACACCTGCAATCGTCGCTTCCATATTTGATAATATTTCCAAGAATTTCAACTGTTTTAAGGATAATATCTGCGCGATACTACTCGAAGTTGTGTCTGACCGAAATGCGATTTAACTGCCGACGTCGACTCTTTGGGAAGCTACTGAAACTTTTGCGCGCTTTTACAGTTCACACTGGATAGATTGTGAGATGGTCATAGGAAGGAATAGGCAAGAAATTTGTCTAAAAAATTATTTCTCAGAATAAGTGACTTGTTATCTCTTTTCAATTCACTTGAGTATTCGAAGCCGCAGACAGACGCATCGCGCTCTGTAGCTCCTGGCCAAGAGATGCGTGAAGCTAATGCTTGTTGCGAAAAGGCGGGGGAAAAAAAAGAGTATATTTTCAAGGTTCTTACAACAACAACTATATACATGCCAGCGAATATACCGTTAATGTTCGCGGAATAATAAATACATGGATCTGCGAAAAAACAGATAGGGATTGTGGCCGCGGGCAGCGCTGCCGCTATGAAACGATCGTATTAAATTTGATACGATTTAAAAAAACAAAATTGATACTTTGAACGTTGCGTTTTGTGTAATTTTTATTTTTTAAATCAGCAATGGTTTAAGAATTTGAAAAGTAAATGTTCACCACGGCTTTGTAAGCGTATAATTAATGTCCTATTCCACCAGTATGTCGTAATATCTCTTCCTATTGCCCTAGAATAGTTGGCATCTACTATGTAAAGTGCTTACTTTAAACATAATTTCTATGAAATAAGTCCAAGACAGTCAAGTCGGACGATCTCGGTAGCCAATTGACGTGCAACACTTTAATTTTAGGAAATTTATTATTGCTTTGCTTGTATGGTATGTGACAGTTTCTTATTGAAACCACTTATCGGTAGCATCCATAAATCATCCAATTTTAACTATGCAAAATATTTATGATTGTACGATTGCGTTTACATTCACAGAAAGAGCATTACCGGCACTATTTTTTTTTAAGGACAAAAAAGTTTCAATAATTATTCCAGCCCAAAAACCACGTTAAATAGTGCTACTTTGAGGATTCACCGGCCTCAGGATAATCTCTCTAAAGGATTTAAGGGCCTTAAAGTAAGTTTTAGGGTTAATAACATATTTGTTGAGTAGAAAATTAGACTCATTATATTTTTTTCAACGTGCAGCAAGGAGAATTCGAGTGGTCATTTATTTTTCATGGATTTATCTTATTACTATTATGTTACTGCAATTTACTGTCTCTAAGCTAAACTTTAATATGGATTTAAAAAGTTCTTTAATGTAAAACAGAAAGAAAAGCTTAAAATAAGCCAAATCCGTCGTCAAACTATCGTTAACAAAATGCATAACGATAAACAGTGCCGTTCGAAAAAATGTTGTTCAAACTTTTTTTTCGAATTTTTTAAAATACGTTGTAATAACTTCTATTTTTTTTAATGATGTTTTGTTTACACCTGGCTACGGGTTTTTTTTATACCTGGCTCATTTGTGCATTTTTTTTTAATTTGCTAAGTGCTTCAAAGAAAACATTTTTTATCTGATTTATACTTTGTTGGACATCCTCTCGCTTTTATTATAGCTCCACATCGGCGAGACATTGAGTCAGATAAGTTTTTTAAAGTGGATGTAGGTATGGCGATCCAGGTCCGGATCAGTTTTTTTTTAGGTCTTCAATTGACTCTGGACGCTTCTTCGCATTCACAGATATTTTCAATTGGATTGATATCTGGACTGTAGGCAGGTCACCTTAATACACCGCCATTATTTTCTTTGAGATACTTTTTAACCTAAGAAATAAAAAATTCAAATACTATTTTTAGTCATAAGAGTTCAGGCTTATTTAAAAGTTTCATTTTAATCTTTCATATTAAACAAAAAAAAAGTTCTTACTTACAACTTTGGATGTACGGCAACGATCATTGTCTTGTTGAAAAATGAATCTGCAAGTGTCACCAAAAAATTCCTGCGCAGAGGACTCAAATTCATTTGCCAGAACCCGTAGGCAAACTCTGCAGTGACTTTCGATTCCAGGAAGATTATTCTCTCTTTTTCATATTCAGAGAAGGATCTCAAGACCACCACACCTTCAACTTTAGGGAAGCATAGATGTATTCCGAGCTCAGTATTTCCTTTGGTTTTCTTCGCACAATAATTTTCCCATCTCCAACATGCAGCCCATTTGAGCCCAGGGCAATCGATTTTCTCTGACTCATATTGGAAAATCCGGATTTTGAACTGGTTTGAGTCCAGCTTTTACGAGCCTATTCCTCACTGTGCATTCTTGTACTTTTCTTGTAGCTCCATAAAGATCGTTTTTATTGTCGTAGTCGTCCCGGTCACACTATATTTTTTTAAATTCCATACCGCAGTTTATTTAGCAACAATTGAGACTTCAATTGAGACTTGAAAGACACAAAATGTAAGCTTTGTATTCCGAACTGTTTTTTCCCATTTTTTGGGACTGATGAAAATGGAAGATTACATAATTAATTTAAACTGGATAATACCATTAAGATTAAAATGTAGGGAGGTCTTTCGTAATACATGTACCTGTGGTTATATGTGCCGAAGAAGAGACTGTTGTTCGAAGGGGTCTTAAAAGAAAAGTATCCAGCCATATTGGGCAAGCTCTGTTGTACAAAAGAATAGATTTATTACCTGACATTCGTTTCAAAGCATATTGCCATTTTAGCCCTGGCATTGTGTGCTCTGTTCTTAAACCGTATTGATTATCCGCAATTTGTCTGTTTGCAATTCTTTGCCAAATTTTGGCTTAAAATAACACATGTCCCTACCGAACCTACTCATATTTATATGTTCCTCGTAGTTTTTAACTCTGTCTCGGAATATTGGACCCTCTCTGCTAGAATGACGCAGCCACCTTTGTTGCGCCACAGTACTTTAATTCTGCTGCAAGCACCTTGAATATTAGCTTGAACATGAGATGAGCTTCTTCCTGTTTTTGTGAAGTCTAAGATCTTTACCTTTGTGCTGACTGGTATAGTCATCATATCCTACAGATCTTGAGTGCCTATTCTGGAGTACATTGGATCGAACTGAACGATTACGTCCAAAATTGGAGTTAAGAGTTAACCGACAAGCATTCCGATTGGGCAAGAGTAAAGGAAAATGCTTCAAAACAACCGATTTATTCGCTGGAGCATTGTTTATACTAAATTGAAAAAAATATTATGAAAAAAGGAACGAATCCAAAAAAACTACAGAAATAACGCAAATGAATAAAAATATTGGATTCGTTTCACATGATATTTTTTTTATACATTCCGCCTAAGAGCTAGCAACTAAAAAAGTAACATTTTTTTATGTATATGAGTACTCGAACTTTACAAATATATCAGAGTCTTTCAAACATTGCCAGAATTTCGTTTCCTTTTTGCATTTCTATTGAATATCTTGTTATTAATTCTAAAAGAAAAAATGTGGTTTGTGTGCGATTTGCCTTGCCCATACTAGTGAAAAACAAACCTAAGTGCCTTAACTCTACTTAACAAAAGCTAAATAGTCTCATCTTCATATTCATAGGCACAGCTTTTGAAAATATCAATACTTCAGTGAGCATTCGCGTGTCAATTTATCAACGACCAATTTAGTTTAGTACAGTCTATGGTGTACTTTAAACAAATTTGAAATTGGAGCTTTAAGAGAAGTATTTGACTTCATATAAGTATGGCATTAAGATCATCTAACAGACAAGATAACATGATAGGACTACCGGTTGAAAATGTCGTTATTGCAGACAACTTCATATCTATTACTCTGAGGTGAATTTTGACCATGACAGCTGTCACATCAGAAACTTCATGTCATTGTCTAATTATTTCAGTCTAGGTTATAGGTCATTTGTGAAAACACACAAGTTTTTGTTAAACCGTAAAATGTCTACATTCGTGCCATCAAAACAACATTTGCGGGAAGTTTTAATATGCTTCTTTCATTTAAAGAAAAAAGCAACCGAAGCGCATCAATTGCTTACCGGAGCTTACCCGGGCTATACTATAGACATAAGAATGTGTCAGCGGTGGTTTAAGCGGTTCAAAGATGGTGATTTCGACACGGAAGACAAAGAACGCCCCGGCCACCATGAATTGGAGGCATTGCTCGATCAAGATCCGTCACAAACGCAGGAAGAACTTGCAAAATCACTTGGCGTCGCTCAGCAAACCATTTCCGATCGTTTGAAAGCAATGGGAATGATCCGAAAGGTAGGATATTGGGTGCCGTATGAATTGAAGCCACGAGACGTCGAACGCCGATTTTGCATGTCCGAAATGCTGCTTGAACGCCACAAAAATAAGTCTTTTTTGCATCGAATCGTCACTGGTGATGAAAAATGGGTACATTACGATAATCCAAAACGTGGGGCAACGTATGGATACCCCGGACATGCCTCAACATCGACGGCCGTTCAGAATATTCATGGCCTGAAGGTTATGCTGTGCATTTGATGGGACCAGAAGGGTGTTGTGTATTATGAGCTGCAAAAATCCAATGAAACAATCACAGGCGAGGTCTACCGACGACAATTGAAGCGTTTGAGCCGAGCACTGAAGGAAAAACGGCCGGAAACGATCGCAAGACACGATAAAGTTATTTTGCATCATGACAATGCTCGGCCACATGTTTCAAATGTCTCTCTCTTAACTGCATGATAAAGAGGAAAATTAGAATTAAAACACGAATATTTTGCATAAGTCAAAATGGTACTAAAGTACTTATTTTCATTCGAGCGATTTCTCCCATCTCTTCCATCCTAGCTGAGAAAATGTTCAGCATAGGATCTTTTTCCTTCTGGGAAGTAGTTTCAGCTCCGGCTTCGAGGAGGAATTCAATAGTTTGTTCATCTCTATGGCCTTTTCTGTAAAGATCGGTGGGATTTAGTTCATGATAAGAAACTAAAACAGTTATAAACGAACTTAATCGGACATTGCGTTAATTCTTACTTACTTACTTACATTTACTTACGTTTACTTACTTTAAATGTAAGAGTATTGCAATTTTAGCCATGTGTTTTAACTTTGTCATTTAGCTCTCTTTTAATGCTTTTTCTACGAAATAATAATTATAGAAATTTGAAGTGCCTTCACAATTATCTTAAGATGTTTTCAAGCAGCAGTGTTGCAGAAGTCATTCGGAATTATGAATAAGGACAAGAATTGGTTTCACATTTCTGAAATAATTTTCCAAGCTCTGCCGTGGGAACGTGGATCAAGACATAGTGAAAGAGGCACCTCAAAATGTGAAATAGCATCACCGTGTTACTGCATTAAGAGGAACTTGGCTAAGAAGTTCGTTGAACATCGAGAGATAAACTTGCAAGTAGTCTTGAGATCAGTAAAATTGGAAAACATTAAGCAGTTGATCGATTGAATGTCGGCAAAATTGGTGTGTTTTTAGATATTTGTCTAACTAAATTAAGTCTATCGGCAAATTATAAAATTGAAAAAAATTATGTTTGTGTCTTTTAAGGAAGTTGAAAAATATAAATAAAATGGATGTCGAACTTTTTTCGTAAGAAAATTAATTTGAGTTTAATTGAACAAGTGAAATTGTTACTTTTTTCTAACAATTTATTTGTCATAACATTTAAGCCAACATATCAAATTTATCAAACGAAAACCTTTTCAGGTGTTCATTCTGCACACACGCTTCAAATGAAACTAATTCGGATTCGATTGCTTGATTTGTAAGCAAGCGAGTAAGGCGAGACGAAAAAATCCGCACAAACGAACGAACGTACACACACAGACACATTTCTTTAAAAAAAAATGAAATCCAACCCCAAAATGGGACCTCGCAGTTGGAAAGTTAATAAAAAGGAAATTGAAAATCGCTTAGAATTCATTCAATTTCGTAAACTTCAGTATAACATTGGAATTGAGATCTTGAAACGTCAATCGCCAGCTGTAACTTTAAATTACCACCAAATGAATCTGAAGGCATTATACAATGCAAATATGTCATTATTTCTCCACACTACTTGGCTATGGTCGTAATTGAAGTACTCATCCCGAAGGGCAAAACGAAGCTCTTGAAAGCTTAAATACCTCGGAACTAATACTATATATTCTCCACAAACGACACCACAGAGGAGATCCAATAAAGAATATAACTAAACAACTGTTGCTGCTTCGGTTTGTCAAACCAACTAGGATCAAAAATCCTAGCATGAAGGAAGAAAAAACTGCTCTACAAACTCTGGTTTTGCCAATCCTTCAAAATGGAGCCGAATGCTGGACAATAAGTCAAGCAGCTGAGCAAATATTGCGATTTTTCTTCGGATATTTGGTCCTATCTGCGAGGAGGGTGTATGGTGGAAAAGGCTTAACCGCGACCTCTACGAGCTGTACAAAGATTAAAAGGGTTCTTCATTTAGTGCTTCCTATCTTTAAATTTTAATAAAACAAAGTGTATAGGATATCATTGAAGATTTTCATTTGTTTGATGCCATTATGTATGGAATATAACATCGTTCAAATGTTCGCCGCGGCTTCTCTGGGTTTTTTGAATTTGAATCAGGCTGAATTTGACTGATGAATGGGTAAGGTTGGCTTTGAGGACTTGTGGCTTATTCGCAGAATAAGCGACTTCAGAAAACCCCAACAGAACTCTAACGGGGTCAAATCGTACGATCTCGGTGGCCAGTTCACATTTCCTCCACGTGAGATGACTATGCCCTCGAATCGCTCGTGCAGAATTTTTCAATTTGGCGTGATCCGTAGTATATTTGGTGTCCATATGATCCAATAGAAGGCAAAAGAAGTTGGTAATCATCGACCTATAGCGCTCGCCGGCGATGATGATGATGGCCTGGTCAACGTCGTTCTCAAAGAAAAATGGGCCGATGACGCCGACAGCCAAAAATCCACACCAAACAATGCCTTTTTCGGGATGCATTCGGCGCTCCTGGATCTCATGTGGATTGGTATCTTCCCAAATTCTACAATTTTGTTTGTTGACGTACCCATTCATCCAGAAATGGGCCTGATGAGTTTCCAACTGCTCCAGAGCCCATTCAGCGAACACACGTCGTTGTCTGTAGTCATTTACCGTTAGCTCCTGGGTTAGTTTTATTTTGTACAGTCGCAGGCCAAAATCACGACGCAAAATTCGCCAAGTTGTGGTCTACGAAAGGCCGAGTTCTTGAGAGCGACGAAATCGACTGCCTCGGATTTTACTGCACCCTCCCACGGACAGCGGTGATCTTGCGGTTCGTCGACGTACTTGCGTTGATTGACCGTTTACTGTAGCCTCAAATTTATCCGTCGCACTGTGAAAAGGCTATCGGAAAGACGATTACGGCGACCTAAAATGGGAGAAGCGAGCGGATTGCCCGAACAATCAACATATTGTCAAACGCTTTATACATCAATGGTGACTTGGCAAGACAGACTAAATAAATGACAGCCAATTTGACAGGTGTTGCTTTAACAATATGGCCGCTGTCAACTGTCAAATTTCGGAAGCCCCTATTGGATGACTCTTAAGATACAATCCGGAAGCCAACAATCCATCAACTCCACCAACTCGGCCACATCGAGAGATTAGAGAAGAATGCTCCAGCTAAAAGAATCATCGAATCCAAGCCACCAGAAGACTGAATCTCCGGTTCAAGCATCAAATAATCACGAACGCCTGGAAGCTTAGTCTAATCAACTGAAAGCAGCATGCTCAGGGCTGGAGAGCAGCTCTGTCTGAGGCTTCCAATCACTAGATCCAAAAGGAACTAGCTTCCAAGGTGAAATTTAGTTCATACGAAGTCAAAGGCTTAAGTTAGGGTATAAAGCTCCAAAATGATATTCAAACGTTGTCCATTCCATAGAAGGTTTACCCATTCATGTGAGGCGTTGTCAAGTTCACTGAAAAAACGTAGATTTTTGCACTTTTTTGACTTGACTTTAATAATAATAAAAAAATAAATATATTAACTAATATTTATGAAAGGTCAATAAGAATCGCTACACTTTTGTCATCTTAAATTTAAGAGGTCCTTCGGGTGCATACATAAAAGTTACCGCGTACTGCAAAGGCTCGTGTTCGAATTCCAATTTATAGTTTCTTAAAAGCTGTCAAAAAACAAGAAGGGTTTTGAATTCATTTCAATGAAATAAGGCATCAATACTACCAACCTTAGATAGTAAAATTTGCATTTCTAGATCGGCAAATCTCCTTCCGAGGCACATTCTGGCTCCGTAACCATATGGAAGAGAAGCAAACGGATGCAATTTGCCATTGAAACCGCCTTGACTTGCCTTTAGCCAACGTTCTGGTCGAAATGATCCAGCATCTGTTACATATTCTTCCATATTACCCGTCACAATTGTTGGAAAAACCGCTTGAACCTAAGGAAGAGCATCACAAATAAGGTTTAGATTTTTCTTGAGAATGCTTACCCCTTTTGGTATTTGGTAACCACAAATCACAGTGTCTTCTTGCAATGTCCTTCCATTACCAATCACAGTACTGTAAACCCTGAAGACTTCTTTTATGAATGCCTTCAGATAGTGCATTTGATCTAAGAGTTGTATCGTCAAAGGTGTATCTGGTGTTGGTAGTACTCTTCTCAGTTCCTCACGGACTTTCTCCTGCTCTTCGGGACGAGTGGCTAGTTGGTAGAGCATCGAACACACTGCCATCGAGATCTTTTCGAATATAATATCAAATAAGTTAAATACTTTGAATGAATGTACGCAGGATACTTACAGTGTCTATTCCCACGAGTATCAGATCCAGCGCCATGATTGTGGCTATTTTTTCATCTTTCTCGGAGAGAATAACTTTTTCAAGAAGGGACGGCTCTCCGGTTTTAGTGAATCCTTCCACCTTCAAGCGATCTGTGGCACTTTTGATGTACTTCATGCAAACTCTGAGGGTATGGTTGCGGGAAAATAAAGCCTTTTGGATGTTCGCAAATACTTACTCAACGAAGAAGTTCATGTTTTTGACGTAGCGTGTCCATAGTGGTGTGGGGAAATATCTCCAATATGGTGCTTTTAATTCTAATGTGGCCACGTTTCTCAGAGCATATTTGGCAGCATTGATGATTTGTTGAGGTTCCGAGTCATCCGTTAGATTTGTTTCAAGACATCCTAAGCGCGTATCGAGAGCAACGCGTCCGATGCCTAAAAGTTAGGAGATAGTTTTAACTCTTGGTTTTTTTTGAAAAATGTTTTTTTGAATTTTTGAGCGTGTGCTCGTAGTAAAGTCAGAAAACCGTGTTGTGGTGGACAATTTTACTAACTAAAATAGTGTAATCACAAATGTCGAATTTCAATAGACAATTTGTATAAATTCCTAAAAAGTCTGGAAATGGATACTTGACTTGTTCCGACACTTTGGGCTGACCGAATAAAGTTTTGATGCCTTGGGTTAGATTCTAAGAATTCAAAAACGAATTTTTTTGAAAGTTCTAGAATAACGTGTTGCAGGAGCTAGTCGAAGTTGACTTTAAGACTATCTGTACTTAAGCATAACAAGCTCCATTCATACGATATATAGGCTCGTATAAGAGACTGTCCAGTACTTAAACATGCAATTCTGGTGTTGGTAGCTCGGGATCTATTAAGGTGTTCGCTAACCTTTATTTATTTTTTTTAGTGGCAGGACGCTAAAAAAATTAACCCGCACATATACACCTACATACAGATTTACAGAAAGTTCAGTATACTTACATTCTAAGGACCATTTGTGAATTTCATTGTCGAAATCATCAGGCAACTCGGACTTTTCGTCCAGTAAAGTTTCACAACGTTCCAAAAAATCATTTGTTACTTCCTCCAAAGGGCCGAGATAACGACGCACGGTTGATAGTTGAAGAACAGGCTTTTGGACTCGTGACCGAAATTGACGCCAAGGTTCACCATGTCTGAAAAAGGAAAAAATCAGGTGAGCTCATTTGCAGAGACCTTTTTTTTTAAGTACATACACTCCAACAACGCCTCCTAAATCTCCAAAGAAGTCCTTTCGCACGACACTTTTGTATTTTACCAGACTTGGCATTGAGGGACGAAATGGTGTTGGTCCTTCGTTTCTGTAACACTGAAAAGAGCGGATATTGGGGTTAATTAATGCGAACTGTTTACTATTTGCGAAGCTAATGGTTTCCCTTCCATCGGAAGTAGACACAACCACCGTGCTCCTTTTTATCGGTTCCATACTTCCTGCATAAGGACTTGCAGAAAGTTCAGGCCCATATTTTGTGCAGTCGAATATATGTATACACCACGAGAAGAGTTTTAAAAATAATTAAGCCTTTTTTTTTGTATAGAAGCTTTAAAGCTTTCCAACATCAATTTCAAGAGCACCGAATATCGTAAGAAAAACGATCGGTAAGGCAAACTTTAGTTCAGGATTCAACCATGTGATCGATACTGACTCTGAAGAGGTTCTGGGGTTTTCATGGCTTCATTCAGATATGAGTATGTACGAGCATCTCAGAAGTACTGTATAGATACTCTTTCATAGCACTCCTGCTGAAATTGTTTAGTGGTATCTGGACTCAAAAAGAGAAGTTTATACTGGTATACAAGGGAACCGGCGAATGCATTCATATTTAGAGGTCCATTAAAATATTTCTTCCTTGTTAAGTATCTTCCCTACCCCTGGTCCTCTTTCCTCCAGATCGATAGTGTCCACCCCTTCGCATTAAAGGATGTTGCGATGATTTTAAAAATCTCGATAAAAATGGATTGTGAGCGGTTCCGTTGGTACCCTTATTTTTAGGATTTCCTTTCCTCAAGGGTGTTTATGAATACCCTTAGAATGCGATTTTGCACAGAGCGAGTTGAACGTTAAGAAGAAAGAATGTAGTGGCTTGAAACATTGATGAATTTCGTTTTCGATTCCTCGATGGGTGAAGTCTGAATAGGGGCGAAGAATTTGAAATCACTTTTTTGCATTCGCTCAATTCGCGGTATTTTGTTCGCCTGAAATTTATTATTTTATTTTTGTTGATTTAAGCGTTCTGCCTCCACATAAGAGCCAATTAAAAATCGACGACTCCAGGGATTGCGGCGAGAATTTGATTTCAACGGTAAATGGTTTGGAAACTAGATAATATGGTTGGATCCTAGGAACTCGGTCAATAGGACAATGTCCGGTGCTCCTGTGGGAGCGCAGAAAGGTGGCGGACCTAAGAGCAAGTTGATCACATAAATGCAGCATTGGGTTGGTCTTAGCGATGTTGAGGTCCAAACCCCAAAGGCCAATCGCTTTTTATCCTATCCTTTTTCTCAGATCATAACCTCGCATTAAAAGAAGAGGCACCTTATGGCATCAATTTCACATCACAGCGTTATTCTTATTATTAAATGATTCCAAAATCAGCTATTTACCTAATTTTTTTAAAATTAAACAATTGTTGTTTTTTGCTGTTACCGTGATCTCGTCACCTTGGTAAATTGAAGTGCTCTACACGCGCAATGATTGATGTTTTAGTGAGCTTCAAGGAAATCAAATATACACCAGCGAAACATTTGCTAGTTTCAAATCTTTTCTCGAGACTTGCAAGATTCATGGAAAATAAAAAACCAACAGAAAAACGGTTTCATTCATCCATTCTCGCTGGCTCATCATGCAACAGTCATTTATGATGTAAGCACGAAGGTGTGTCATTCTCAAGCAACAAAAGTATAAATCAAAAACGACTCAAAACTAACACGGCCGAAAGACTTTCAAAAAAAAAAAAACAAGGCTTTGAAAGAAAACGCCTGTCTTAAAGACACACGTGCGTAAAGTCTCTGTCAGTTTGTTCCGACAAGACAATTAACTTTCACATGCTTGAGTGGACGTGATAGTATTTACTTGCATGCTACTTTCCGGTTGAAGAGACATTTAAATTCATTCAAAAAAAAAAAAACACATCACTAGCGAAATGTATCTACACGCTTCTTCACCTTGAAATGCTGTTCGCAGATTACATAAAGGCGCTCGGGCTATTTAAGCGAAACTCCATTCTCCATAACTATACTCTAAGTGGCAAGGTAAATATTTTCCGATTCTCATCTGATGTTAGTCCAATATCTACACAGTCTTGCGAATTCGATAATTACACATGTTAAGATGAACAAATTTGTTATTCCAGTGCAAATATTTTACTTTGCAGCAAGTCGCAGATACTTTGCTGGCCAAGCATTATTTCGCATTCTATAAATACAGTAACATTTGGAATTGATTCAAGGAGGAAATACTTGTGAGACGAGACACCTTTTGCATGACAATGGATCTGGAGTCTAAATGCAACGCTGCGTCAGCACGCCTCACAAAAGTTATCGGTGCAGTATAAAGTCGGTTTTTCTTTTCAACTTGCTTCGCATAAATTATGTATGTACTGATTTAGAGATGTCGTTGTTAATAAGCCAATAGAGCCTTGGGAGTGCAACAAATAACAGCATCAAAATATTTAATGGCCAACAAAATCTATCGCTCAGATAATTTGGGCAACCGTACAGGTTTGATTGCCGTCTTCGATGGCTTATTTTCAAACCAATAAGACAAAATTAGCCAGAAGTTTGTTTGGCTATAAAAAAGGTTTTTTATGATAGTGTTTTGTCATTGAGAATGCACAATCCAGAGATTTATGAGTCAATAAACTTTTGGAAAGGTTCGGTGCATGTGTACAATGCGAGTCCAAAAAGGGAGACACAACGAACGCTTGTGAAAATTAGTTGGAATTCAAAACACGTCTTAAGAACTCATAAATCTCAGTGTCAAATAACAACTTTAAACAGAAAGATCTCACAATAACAAAACAAAAAACAAAATCAAATAGTCAACATGCATAAAATAATATTTGGAAATGCACGTTTTATGCGATTGTAGGTGGGTGGGGCTCATTGGCTCTTATATGGGCTTGGTAGAAATTCCTTTGTAAAATGGACGGACTATACGATAAGTCAGTGACTTTCGAATGAACTATTTAATTTTTTATTTCTTGAATTTCAATAGTCAGGTTGATACACTTTGCCCAAAAATATTTTAGAGGCTTAAAAAAACCTTCCAAAAAATATGATGCTTTTTTCGATCGATGGACATCTTTTGACACGAAGCCATTTTTACATTTAAGGAATCAAGAAGTAATCAAACGGACCCAAAACTGGAGAGTTAATTGGATGAGAAAACAGTTCATATCGTAATTTAGCTAATTGTCCTGTTGCTACTGCGTGCTACGGGTCCGCCATCTAACTTTTTTTTTCAACAAGTGCTTATTTCGTGAATGGTAACACTTAGCTCATGTCTGATTTGACAGATAATTAGTTTTATCCTTCCGCTGAACGAATATGGTTGTGTATACGCTTGAACAACGCTGGGAAATATTGCGACATTGTGTACGGATTTTGGAAGAAGAGAAGCACCGTCAGCTCCGTATGTTCGTTATCTTGTGAAAATAGTGAAAGAAACTGGTATCCTCATCGATAAACCAAAGCGTGAAAAGCCAAAAACAGTGCGTATACCCGAGAATATTGCTGCTGTGGCAGAAAGTGTGCGTCATGAATTCACCGTCGTTCTCAAGAATTGAACATTTCGGAGACATCATTGAGACGAATTTTGCATAAAGACTTTGGTATGACGCCATACAAAGTCCAATTGGTTGAGGAGTTAAAGCCAACTGACCATACAATGCGTTTTCGCTTCGCTAAGTGGGCCTCCGATCGACTTACAGAAGATGCCGATTTTGCCAAAAAATCATCTTTTCAGATGAAGCTCATTTTGATCTTGGCGGATATGTAAACAAGCCAAATTGTCGCATTAGGGGCACAGAAAACCCACACGCATACATTGAAAAGCCGATGCACCCAAAGCGAGTCACTGTTTGGTGCGGATTTCGGTCCAGAGGGCCATTTTTCTTCGAAAATGAGCAAGGAGTGGCCGTTACTCTCAATGGCGATCGTTATCGGGCCATGTTGAACGAATTTTTGTTCACAAAAATTGAAGAGGAGGATATTGGCAACATTTGGTTTCAACAGGACGGCGCTACGTGCCACACAGCCAAAGCTACACTCGATGTTTTGCGCCCTGTTTTTGAAGATCGCATTATCAGCCGCAGAGCTGATATCGTTTGGCCACCTCGGAGCTGCGATTTGACACCGTTGGACTACTATTTGTGGGGTGCCCTCAAAAATAATGTGTTACGCCGACAAGCCAGAGACAATTGACCCTTTAAAGGACAATATTCGTGAAGCCATTGGTGAAATACAGCTGCACACAATCGATAATGTGCTTAAAAATTGGACCGATCGTGTAGGCTACTGCATGGCCAGCCGAGGCAGCCATTTGAATGAAATTATTTTCCATTATTAACCGGAAGGATTGTACTTTCAAATAAAAAAAAATTTGAGAAAATATTCAGGAATTTATATTTATAGTATTTTCAAAAAAAAAAGTTATTTGGCGGACCCTTTAAAATAAATTGCCGATGGGAACGGCTTTTGTACCTTCGTCTGCAGAAGTCTACTGTTATGAGTGTTCCTTCATTTCGAAACACCGTAAAAATGCACTTGATTTCCGCCTGATGAGTTCTAAATTTTGTCTTGAACTGATTCGAGTGAAATCCGTTCGCAAACAGGATGCAGGAATCGAATGACGGTATCATTTGAAATTGTTCTCTCAGTTCTCTTAGCTATCTCACGAACCTTCACCCGGTGATTGCCCATCATAACATTGAGGATTTTGTCCCCCAACTCAAAGTTGCACGATGTAAGGTGCCTCATAAGTTGAAAAAAAAATTACTCTCTGTTTGACTATTATATTTTCTCTAGAATATAAATTTCTAAAATCCTTTTCTATTGCCGAACCTGGGAAATGGCTCCAGATTTCTAGATACTGCACTAAGCACGGTTTTATTCACTCGAATTTTTTTAATTCAACTTGTAATTTTGTTGTTAGTGTAGTGTAGTGTAAAGAAAAAGTTAAGGGAATAAACGTTTTTTTATTTTTTATTTTTTTGTATTCAAACAAGGTTTATATGTTTGTCCTCGACGTCGTCAAACCCGAATTTCAGTAAGCTAAGTAAATAGAAATGTATCGTGTCAATTATTTTTGCGAAGAGTGGACATCTTCATTATTATCTGTGAAGATGAAGAAAATGTGTATCTTGAGAGATGCGATAGCGAAATTCCCTCGAACAATGGTGCGATAGATTGTACACATGTTTACATTCCGTCACCAGGTGGGTCTGAAGAAATCGTAAGGAATGGTTCTGCCTTAACGTTCAGAATGTGTCGATCGTGGCTCGTTTGCATACAATTTTTAACTTCCAAATGATCAGCGAATTTTCACTTTGTCAAGTTTAAAAAAAAAACGATTCGATGAAGCAGCATTTTATCCTTGTTGGAGATTCAGGGTACAATTTTCAACTTGTCGATCAATTCCGAATTTGGCCAACTCTAGATTTTCCGATTAGTTGAACAGTAGTGAAAAAAAACAGCCTTGAAATTCGTCGATCGCTCGGCAATCCGCGTCAGAATTGATTGTTTCAAATTGCGTGTCTTTTTGTTTTTTTTTTTTGGCGAAACACTATTTTCTTTTTTTTAAATGGTTCTAAAAGGAAAACTTCAATTTAATCTTCTTACAAAAAACTAAAAATGTACTCGTGAAGAAGAGACAAGTAGAGGCCAATTCCTTCATTGACATGGAAGCGTTAAAATAATGCAAAGTGCTGATTGTTTCAAAGCAGGCGGGAACCAATCACTATCCCTATCAATTCAAGGACAATAGAAGCTGATATGTAGCCAGATACAGATAGTCCCCAAAACAAAAACAAGGTATGATAAAGAAACGTTAAGATTTAATTATTTAATACTTTTATTTGTTTACGTTTTTTTTTCAGAATTAACTTCAAAAAACTTGGGAAACCTACGATGGAAAGGTTCAATTTTATTTTGAAAGTCGATATTTAATTACTCAGACACAAAAATTAATTCGAAATTTCTTTCATATTCGAAATGCGCACTGTGCTCCAACAATTTATCGGTGGGTCAAGCGTTTTTAGCAATAATGGGCTGTCTGTGATCTTCAGCGTACTGAAAGGCGCCGCACAGTTCGAAATTATGTGAACATTGCTTGGGTGCAAGCAAGTACTGAGGAAAACCCCGAAACTTTCACCAGGCGACGTTCTCAGCAGTTGTTGAAATCAAATAATCCACAAATACGCATCCAGTATGCTTGGCGTTTTCAAGACATGTTCCGAGAGAACAACGAGTTTATTCCCAAACTCATGATGAGCGATGAAGCCCATTTTCACCTCAACGGTAATGTTTATAATAATCATTGAACGTCATTTGCACCCACTTAGGTACACAGTATGGTGTGGAATAAACTCAGAAAGAATATTTTTTTTCGAAAACGGCAAACAAATTGCGGTATGTGAATGGCTTTCAATGCTAGGCAATCATTTTTCAAGGCCAAAGATAGAGAACAATTCAGAATTGTGGTTCCTACAAGATGGAGCCACAGCTCACACAGCTCGCCCAACTGTGGCTCCCCTGAGGGATATTTTTGGTAATCGAATAATATTGCGTCTTTCTGATTTTAACTGGCCACTGCGTTCGACCGTTTTATCGGAACCAGATTTTTTTTGGGGCAACCCAACAGCTTAAGACCAATATCTGAGAAAAAGTGAGGACGCTGGGCCCTGAAGTTTTAAGAAAAGTAATGGAACATGCTCTGGAACGAGCACGTCAGGTCAAAGCAAACAATCGTCTCCATTTGAGAGATATTATCTTTAAATCATCTTTTTTTTATGCGCCACCCTGTATATGCGAGTATGCTCCTTAAATGAAAGAGGAGTTCAATTAACCCTTTCAAAATTGTTATTCCAGTATTCAACGATAAAATTGTTAAAGAACAGTTTTTTTTTGCGGAGTGGTCAGAAAGTAAAGCTTCCACGAAACTACAGTAGAACAAGAGTTTTCAACTCACAGGCAGCTTAAAGATTCCCGCTGCATCCTGACAGTGACGATTACAAAGTAAGACGAGAAGGAGGGAAAAAATCCTGGGAAAGAAAAGAGCTTACGAAAAAGAGTTTTTGCACAGTAATAAAACAGAAGTATATATGCCAAAAGCCTTGCTGCAGGCACCCAGACTCTCTGTAAATGTGGAGAGTCCAGTCATAGATTTTCGAAAGCAGTATTCCATGACCTGAGCGAAAATGGCTCAAATAGTGTGGTAGAATTTTAAGAAAACTCAACTCCATGCAATAACGGCTGATACCAGTATGACTTCCGACGCTGCAAATCGACAAAAGATAAAATTTTCATAATTCCCGAATCGTGAATAAGACCGGCGAGTTTATTATTGATAATCTAGTTAATTGGAGTTTTTGGAAAGTCAGTAAGCCGCTGGTTCATGGGAAAAAGCAATAGACTCTGAAAGTTAAAAAAAAAACATCTGACGAGAGTACGAGAACCGAATTTTTTTTTGAAAATGGAAAAAAGTTTAAGATCAAACAAAAATTAAAAAATAAAAAACCATGTCTTCTCGTTATCAGAAAATGATCTGAGTGGTTTCGAGGCACCCTGTATTTTTAAGTTTATTGTTCAGTGATTGATTAGTGACTTCCAACCTACATTTTTCTAGATCTCGTGGTCCACCGATACATGATCTTTTGGTTTCTTTTCGAATAATCTTTCAAAATCTACTGCGAATTTTTATATAATAGTCCATAACTTCTGCAGACGATTTACTTTCGCCAATCCGCATAAGAAACCATGTCGCCGTTTCCTTGGTTCAAAGGAAGACTACTTTCGTTAACCTTAAATCTAAATTTATTCAGCCAAACATGCGTTATCGTTGCATTCTAATACCATCTACGTTAGCGTTTCAAAACCAAACCCGAAGACAGGTTTAACATTAAATTAAGATACGCCAATATGCCACGGGTGCTGCGTGCTGTGTTATTTATTAATTTCAGAGTTATTTCTGGTTGCAGTAAATGTCTTCATAAATAATATGCTTCCGGATGGAAAACCTCTTAATTAAGAAAACCCTTCATGAGAAACGAGCTGGAAAGTGTGGCGTCGAACTGTTTAACGCATTTATTTATTCCGAAAATGGTGGGGCCAACTCAAGTGATTGATGACTTTGTCTATGCTATCATCACACAATCTATCACTGGCCAGTTGTACGAGACTTGTTAGTTGACCTGCATTTTTGGTTTTACTTTTTTTTCTGTACATTCGGCGGAGCAGCGTGTCTCGCTTTTAAGTTTGGGTTTTGTTTAAGGCATCTGTCTTGCATGTCGAATGAATGTTCCGAGTCAGTGCCCCCTTGTAAAATATCACAGTCTGGTTTGAGGGTTGAAAGCATTGGGTTAGAAGTTCATCTTCTACAAACGCGACGATACTCAAGTCCATGATGCGGCCTTGAACATGGCTTTATCGTAGAGCATGAATCATATCTTTAATGTAAAGTTTTGAGTAAACGAAATATCGACCAACTGGGACAAATCATCATATCGAGGTCAAAATTGAGAAAAAAATCTGTTCCACCAGAACCACCAACTCAACGAGTACAATGATGTGGATCAAGTCTTGATGACGAAAATCTGACGACTTCATAACTCGATCGTACCGAGCAATATGGAAGACTGAACTTCCGCTTTGAGGTTCAAGTAATCTTCGATGATAGAAAGCCTGGTCTAGCCAAATGGAAGCAGCCCGGAACCGTGAATAATAGAAAAAAGCTTTAGCTCAGGCTCATATCTTGCAGGGAATAATGGCCTGAAGAGTAAGTTATTAATTAATCATTAGTGAGAAGTATAAAAATAAAGGCAAATCAGGCTGGTTCTCGGACCCACTTGGTACAGCTCCTATATGGATTCCAAGTCATGGATCAAAATCAAGCCACAGGAAGAGGCTTCGTTTGGGTAAAAACTGAAATCCACAATTATAAGATGCTACTTCACTCCAATTGAAAATATTAGTGATTTTCGGGAAAAGAAAGACCGTCTAGAGGATACAGATTCCAGCGAGACATGAACGGTGCGATGTTGATGGCTGGTGATTTTAATGCTAAAGCTATGGAATGGGGTATGCCGGAAATGGATTCGAGTTGAAGGCAAATCCTCGAGATGGGCCTCAATGTAATGAATAAAAAGCCACCAAACCAGACTCCGACGGCCAGGATACGGAGGGACTATATCTGATATAACATTCGCATCGGAATCGTTGTCACCAACTGTCAAAGACTGGAGAGTCCAAATTAGGATTAGGTTACAAAATTGTGCTGCGAAAATTGGGTGCACAAACAACAAATCCCCTACTGAATGCGATCAAAATGAACACCAAAATAAACACACTATTCCCGTCCCATTCTGTCCGTACCCAGGATACGCCACCTGACCTAAGGCAAGTAACCATATGCCATTATTCTTTGAAGTGGAACTAACCGAAGCAGCGAACACTTTTCAGAACAGGAAATCGCCCGGACCTGACGGTATACCGGCAGAAGCCCTAAAAACAATCGCCAAAAAGTGTCCACAGATTCTATTAAACATGTATAATAGCTGCCTTAAAGAAGGAGTCTTCCCTAAAAGTTGGAAGGTACAACAGTTGGTACTCATAAGTAAAGGTAAAGGCGATCCGGACTCCCCATTAGCCTACCGGTCGCTCTGTAAGTTAAATAGAGCAGGGAAACTCTTAGAAAATATGCTGAAACCATGCCTAGCAGAAGTAGTTCAAGGACCGGGGGACTTGTCCGAGAGACAGCATGGCTTTCGAAAAGGCTACTCGACGATTAGAACAATCAAGGAGGTTGTCAAAACATTTAACGATAAACAAATTGGAAATCACCACTCTAGAGAGATCGTTGTCTTTGCAACCGTGAATGGCAAAAATGCCTTCAACTCGGCGAATACCGAAAGCTACTAGCTAGAGCAGCAAGGGATCTGACTTGAGATACATCTCATACTACGGGGTTCTTCACATAGGTATGCCCGAGGGCACTTTTTTTTGTGGACTTTGCAGACGACATCGGCACAGTGAAAACCGCAGGAACTGTCGGAGATACAAAGAGACTAATAAATCAAGTCATGCGACGCGTACAGGCATGTATGGAAGATCATTGTCTAAGACTGGCAACAGAGGAAAAATGAACACTGCTACTGACAATAAACCAAATTCCGACTTTGGTGGACTTTCAAGTAGGCACAAATGTGATAACCAGCTTGGATACAAAAGGAAGAGGACAAAGATATTAATCAGCTTTATTCAGGAATGGATAAGTTGCAACCATGGCGAAGTCAACTAATATGTAACCCAGTTCCTCTCCGGCCTTCAGTTAGAAGCTCAGCCTGCAAGCAATGGGACCTCATAGGCATAAAGACGATTCCTAGCGAAGCAAAATGAGCCCAAAGAGGCTAAAAAAAGGGGCACCGCGCCCTGAAGGAAAGAATGCATGGCGGCGCACGGCCTGAAGAAGGATTTTTATCATAATCATTATAATCATTATTATTATTATTTTCTTTATTATGATTATTATTATTATAATTATTAATATTTTTATTATTATTATTATTATTATTATTATTATTATTATTATTATTATTATCACTATTATAATTATTATTATTATAATTATTATTATTATTATAATAATTATTATGTTGATTATTTCCCAACTCTCCTTCGAATGGTAAAGCAGTCAAAACAGGGACTTACAAAGTCGCTTGCGAAAATTATGTTTGATGAATATAAAAAGACTGCTGCGTAAGAATTAGTATTTTCAAAGAGTGCTGCTGCCGCTGTGTTTGCCGTATCTCCAAGCATCAACAACCACAAACTAATATTCATTATTAACTATTGCAACTTAAAGCTTATCATTTCTGAGGCCGCTGTATTCTGAAGAAAATCACTTAAATAACTGGAACACTCAACGATGTTTGTCATCATTAACCCCATAAGCAATCAGCGCGTTCTTCCCGCGCTTTTTGACGGAGCCTTTAAGGTTCGCGAACGTGCAGAAAATCCTTAAGATACATGTGAGGTATCGTTAGATATCTTTTACCTCCATATGCCCAAGCTTTAATTAATGTGTGCTGTAAAGTTGACACGTTTTTTTAATAGCTTCATACAAGTAAGACTTGTACTGACTCAAATACATAGTCTGGTTTTATTGCTTTTTTTCATGTAAAAAAAAATACATTAAAAAATCACGTACTTACCTTTTCGATTTCATCAACATCGTAAATGAACAACAAATCCGGCCTTCCTATCAGTCCAGCGAATCGCACTATGCGTCCGTATCTTTCGTGTAGACTTGATGAAATTTTCGCCACATCAGAGATTGTGTACTGACCAATAATTGGCATCATTCTAAAAAGAAAGTTTGAAATGCAAGATGAAAGTGATATTTCAGCGGTGTACAAACGAAAAATAATAATAATATCAAGTACAAGACCAAATATTTTTCATAAATTTTGCATAGCCTTGAAGGTTACAAAAAACTCAACACGTGTATCTAATATTTTCGACTTGCAGTCATCGTTAAAGCCGACCTACAATTTAGCACGACTGATGCGATAATTTGTTCCAAAAGCTACAAATAACTTGCACTTTCAATAGGTTTGTGGCTTAACACCTTACCGCTAATTGATCATGCTCAATGTGTATCCGATTCCGTGTCTTAACTTATATAATAAGTTCTCTCAGAATTCGGGCTATTTCAAAAGGTTTGTCCTTGTTGACAATCAAAACAAATGACACCGCAGAATCGTATGTTTGAGTGACTTTGTGGCAGGAAGTACCAGTATCACCTTCAACAAATTTGTGTTAAATTTATTTTTAAATGAAAAATGCTAAACAATTTGTTCGTGCTACACAGACCATAGAATTGCTAAGAAAATTTTATAAACATAGCCATTTGTTGAGGGTCGAAGTAATTGGAAAAATAAACTTTAGTTGATGGTGCGTTGTGGTTCACAATTAGCGTCAGAAAAACTTGAAGAACAAGTCGCATTTATAGATTGGAAAATATCCTCTTGATTCAGCGTATGTATGAATGAAGCCTTGGCCAAAAGTATGACGCATCTTAACGTGTCAAAGATTTTAGAAAATAAATATCAATCACACCAGCCTCAGGCGAATTTCGCAAAAAATACAAATATAATTTTTTTGCAAGTCCCAATTGACTCAGGATTTGAAGAAAGATGGCCCACGATTCGATTGGCTTCAAGTAGGTTGAAATTGACGAAAATTTTGCTTTAAAATCATCTCCTCAGATCTCAGCGGGTTAGGAAATCACCAAAACTGCCGAATTTTGGGATCCAGTCCTCGCCCAGTGGTTAAAGCGTCGGCTGTGGAGCATTAGTCCCGAGTTCAAATCCGGAAAGGATATGGCATTTTTATGACCCCAATTTTGATGAAGTATTGAACATTTTTCGAAGAGCGAAACTGACAAGATAAGGCTTCCCTGGACATTCGGGGTCGGCACTAGACTTGCAAGTTAGGGACGTTGACTTACGCGAGCTAAATTTCCAGCAAGATGGGGCTAAGTTCAACATTGTGTTGGTAAACACGGCAAACTTTTTCACTTTGAAAATTACCGACCGCACTATGTTCACTTAAGGTTGCACGTTATCTGATCAAACACTTGACATGGGTTTCAAGTGCGGGATCGCTCACGCGCACGCTTTGCTCTATGGAGGGTTAAAGTGCGTGAATAAAGAGCTTGAATAATTTGTGAGCAAATAATTTAAAAATTGGTTTGTTTGGGATCTGCCCTGCCTACACCATCAACTTCCCAATTGATTATAAAAAAAACTACTACAGTTCGGTTAGATAAGGAAGGATCTTCTACTCGTGGAACGTAAGGTCTAATTTGGATTTACTTTGCTCGGTAAAGAACTGCTCAATAATCTCAATTTCATATTCATTAGCGCAGCTCATGCAGATTTCGTTGTATAAGTTATTTACGGAGCGCAACGTGCAACGTGGTTATTATATTGAACATAGGTAAGACCATTTATTAAGAGCCAAAAAATGTTTTTAGGCTTCCACATCCAAAGGTTTCAATGGAACCCCATTACTAAGTCTTAGCTGTCCGTCCGTCTGTCACAGAGCTGTGCCCCCTAAATCAACATAAAAATGATATAAAGTTAATAATAAGTGGGGGTCACCATACAAAGAACGTGTTTCATAAATCGCAACTCAACTAAACACCTCAAAGTAGACAATGATTTCGTTTCATGGTTTCTTGGAGCGATTCAACAACGTAAAAGTAGGCAATGATCCCCGTCCATCTAATACAAAGGAAAAGCTGGAACCAAATCTTTTTCTTTTTTCCATCTTGGCGACACGTAATTGTTGATCATTATTTGGGTCTGTTTAAGGTTGATTTGGAGATAGATACGGGCGAAACGAATCGAAATTATGACCTTTGAAACGTCAAAAGTCATGCCAGCTAAGTATGCAGTTTCGCCGTCTCTCCATCTAATGTTCAATGGTTCAACGTTTTCTGCAACACGTGCTGCTGTCTGTGATTCTTTTAGTGCTGAAAGAAATTTTACGTCAAATACACTTTTTTCCGTGTAATGCAATAGGATCACGGGCTTAAACTTGTCGTTTTCAAAAACTCAAGATATCAAGATGGCTAATTCAATACCGGGCATACGTGGAAAACAAACAAGAATTGTGATCGAAACAAGCCGAATCTCAAACAGCTCGTAAAATAAGGCCTCGAAGTTCTAATGAAGGGTTTTGGAAAATGATGATGAAATGACTGATGATTTCATTCCGAAAGATCGTACATGCATTGACTTAATTCCTTAAGCTCTGCACTGTACAGACCTTACCCCAATTGAGCGATTTAAGGTGGATTTGATGCGTAATTCAAAGGATCACTCAATAACATAGAATGAGCCGCAAGCAAGACTGAAACGAAATCCGTCAAAAGGCGTACAAAAGTCACTCAAGCTACAGATGAAAACAAGAAAGCGCTAATGTGTGTTTTAGAAAACTTTATTAATGGCGAATGATTAAGGGCATCACAGAGTTTTTGGCCAAAAATGTGTGTTAAAATAGGCTTAATAGTCAATAAAATATCTACAATACATTTGAGCTAGTAGACTATTGGGCATATGTATATACCTATTTAAATTCTATACCTCATTACAAATTTATGAAGACAGCTTTAAACAAAATAGTAAAACAAAAAAAAAAAAACAATTCATCACGCACCACGCCAGTGGGCCAAATACTAATCACCTACTTTCACTTTCCTTTTGGAGACGCTGTATTCCATTCAACGCAATAGGAGGCCTAAAATTGAAATAAATTGAAAAAGTTGAATTCGGAAATGAAATTAAATTTTTTGGTAGCGCAACTAATATTTTTTTTATTTATTGGATCTAAACGCAAGTGTTCTAGCAGATAAGATTTCAATAATATTTCAGGGACTTACATGAATTTATTTAAGATTGGGACAATTTAAAAGGTGGCTTTTATGTTAATAAATATATCATCGGAGGCTTTTTTAGTGTTCAGAAAAAAACTTCAAGCCACGTTGGCACGAATTCTCATGGCCAAAAATGACACATAGTTAACGGCAAATCAAAAGCAGCATGTATGTTTTAAAATAAATGAGTTCGTTATGTTTTTAAGTAACAAACTTCTCAGCAGATAAAGCATAAACTTGGTTTTTAAAACATCGATATTTTATGAACTTCTTTTATACATAGATTCCAAAAAGTTTCATACGGTAGCTTAATTAGTAAATTTTGGCAATAAAAAATGAGTAATTTTAATCGAATTGAATGCGTCTTGGCCCCTCGTCTTTTTACCAAATTCTAAGAATGGATAATTAATTTTAGGTTTAGCCTAACCTACCTGCGGGCGAAGTTTTTATGTTGAAACTCACCTTAACAATAGCGTTTTAATTTAAAAGCCAAACAAACTTGTAAAATTGAATGCATTGTAAAATTGAAATTTCTTAAGTACCATTTTCGTTCCATTGAACCGTCTCTCTGCGGATACATCCATTTGCCAAGTGATTTGGATCAATAGCATACAAATGAACAAAAACTACAGTAGCGCTCCCTCAGAGAAAGGATTAAGGTCGAAAGACTATTGAACTTACTGCAATAGATTCAAAGGTTTCTTTGGCTCCTTAAACGTATGCTCTTTTCTTTCAGATCAGGAGACACAAACAGTTGTAGAGGTGAAGTGAATGATAGCCACAATCACAATGGCGTCTGCTATCCTGCCATTTGAAGGTGGCTCTTCTCCTGGCTTGAATAATTACTCTCAGGTTAGCAGCGGGTTTTTTTTTTCAATTTATATTCATTATATTCATAATA
This sequence comes from Orthonevra nobilis, assembly GCA_963555765.1. Taxonomy (NCBI): domain Eukaryota; kingdom Metazoa; phylum Arthropoda; class Insecta; order Diptera; family Syrphidae; genus Orthonevra; species Orthonevra nobilis. Next base: position 31,410,389 of record OY743226.1, on the reverse strand, counting down.
CTGAATTTGAAAGACGTGTTTGACTTGATACTCGTACCCAACGTACTAACTTTCATTATTCGTCCGATCTGTAACGCTAAGCCTACTGATACTTCAAGTATACCTCTTCATATCATAGCGGGTCAAGTGACCCGTCTTTAAAATATTATAAACATTACTATGAACAGCAAAAAATAAATCATTAAGCACAAATTCTATTCAAATTTGTTTTTTTTATTGAATCAAAAAAGCATTATATTTTTTTTTTAATTTCTTATTTATTTCCACTGTTTATATAAATATTTTTTTGCAAAGAAACAAAGTAAACGCTTAAAACCTATTTTTTAAATTATTGTAAATGACCGAACTGATGTTGTCATTACTGAACTTTTTATTTAAATTCCAATAGCATAAACCCATTCGTATAACAATATATATTTAAATAATGAATTAACAGAGAAAAGAAGCAAAAAAAAAACTCCTTTAAATTATTTTATTTACAAAGAAAACCTTCAACCTAAGACAATAAAACAAAACAAAAAAGTAACTTTACCTAACTTATACTAAGTGTCCTTCTCTCCCCAATCTAGCCACCAGTATTTTTTATGGTATGGTACGCTCATGCAGTATCTCCAGCTTAAGGATTCTTTTGTCTGTGCCCTTTCTAGCAGCAAGAGATATAATCGGAACGTTGCAAGAGCCTGATAGGTGCATCCAGGTAATAGGACTACCGGTTGAAAATGTCGTTTTTTTTTTTTCAAAAATCAATGCTTTATTGAGGAAAAATAGATATAAATTCAATATTCAAAGTACTGTCCATCGCTAGCCACACATTTTTCCCATTTTTCTGGCAATTCATGGATACTCGTTCTGAAAAATTCGAACGGTTTGGCCGCAATCCACGAATCGATCCATTTTTTGACATTATCGAAATGACGGAAGGCCATGTTGCATCGATCGGAAAAGATAGTAATCGAATGGCGCAAGGTCTGGACTATACGGCGGGTGTGGTAGGACATCCCATTTGAGCGTTTCAAGGTAAGTTTAGACGACATTTGCATTTGCACCATGTGGCCGAGTATTGTAATGTTGCAAAATAACTTTATCGTGTCTTGCAACCGTTTCCGGCCGTTTTTCCTTCAGTGCTCGGCTCAAACGCATCAATTGTCGTGGGTAGACCTCGCCTGTGATTGTTTCTTTCGGTTTAAGAATCTCATAAGCCCTCCTGGTCCCACCAAATGGACAGCAAAACCTTCAGGCCATGAATATTCTGAACGGCCGTCGATGTTGAGGCGTGTCCGGGGTATCCATACGTTGCCCGACGTTTTGGATTATCGTAATGTACCCATTTTTCATCATCAGTGACGATTCGATGCAAAAAAGACTTCTTTTTGTGGCGTTCAAGCAGCATTTTGGACATGCAAAATCGGCGTTCGACGTCTCGTGACTTCAATTCATACGGCACCCAATGTCTTACCTTTCGGATCGTTCCCATTGCTTTCAAACGATCGGAAATGGTTTGCTGAGCGACGTCAAGTGATTTTGCAAGTTCTTCTTGCGTTTGTGATGGATCTTGATCGAGCAATGCCTCCAATTCGTGGTCTTCAAACTTTTTCACCTGGCCGGGACGTTCTTTGTCTTCGGTGTCGAAATCACCATCTTTGAACAGCTTAAACAACCGCTGACTCATTCTAACGTCTATAGTATAGCCCGGGTAAGCTTCTGTAAGCAATTGATGCGCTTCGGTTTGTTTTTTTCTTTAAATGAAAGAAGCATATTAAAACTTCCCGCAAATGTTGTTTTGATGGCACGAATGTAGACATTTTAGGGCTTAACAAAAACTTGTGTGTTTTCACTAATGACCAATAACCTAGACTGAAATAATTAGACAATGACATGAAGTTTCTGATGTGACAGCTTTCATGGTCAAAATTCACCTCAGAGTAATAGATATGAAGTTGTCTGCACTAACGACATTTTCAACCGGTAGTTCTAGTTCCGTCTTCTTTTCAATGAATTCCTAAAATAGGTTAGGAGAAAACAAATCCGATATGAGTTCATTCTCAGTAACATTCGCTGACCGCGCGAAATATTATCTCACAAGATGCAGGATAACATTGTCAATTCTGGACACACCGGTAACACCCAATAGTCTTTTGTTAGAGACTTAATGCCGAAAGTCGGAATGAGAGCTTCTATATAATCCCGTGCAGGCTCGTAGGCATTTTCGCTCAAAAATTCTGTATTTTTCCGTATAAGACGGACAAATGTTCCACCATACTGGACTCGCCTATGTTAAAATTGAACGCACAAAGGCTTGGTAGCAAATGACCTTCACATCGGATCTTAGATAATTGGAGTAGAAAAGCCTTTTAAGCGACAAAAAAGCCGGCCTAACTTTTATTACCTGGGTTTTTATGGGTTCATTATAGTACAAAAATTTGTCCAAATAAACACCCAAATATCTAACTACACCCTTCGATTCCATGTGAAGTCCATTTGAAGTCTTAATCAGCATATTTTTCCAATTACGTCGCAAGTCTCAATTACCCTGTCCTTTTGGGGTGCGGAATAAAATGGTTTCACATTTGGAATTATCTATCTTCAGTTGCTAGTCCTGGCAGAATGATTGAAGAATTTCGAACTTAAGTTGAAGTTCGTTTTGTATTTCTCTGATTTTTGAGCTATGAGCATTCAAGACGATAACGTCAGCGAATGCTATTGAACTATCCAAATTCCTCAGGATTTAAGAAACGTGAAAATTAAAGAGTTTTGGTGCCGAAACTGTGGCTTATAAGAGACCATTAATGGCGTCAAAAAACTTTGTCGTCGTGTACTTTCTCTCTGTTGCCACAAATTATTATTATTATCTGTGACAAAAATCATAAAAGTCATAATATTATTTAAAAAAATTTCTGACAACAAGTTCGAAATGGCTCATTTGACCCGTCGAGGTAGCTTACGAGCACCAACCTTTCATTATAAAGCATTTCCCATTTTCGTTTTCGAGTTAACCTTTACAAAGTAGCTTGCAAACACTTCAGATATCCTTCGTAAGAAAACAGTTTGGTTTTAATTAAAGTAAACAAAGTGTAAGCGGTTAAATAATTAAAACTACAGCACAGCATAGCCCTGTAAAATCTTTTCAGATTTCAGGTTCACCCAAAGAGTCAACTTTGGTTCCGTAAAGTCGGGCTGACTTTCAAATCTTTCCTTTCGTATGTCAAAATTAATTAAAATATTTCAGTCTTCCTCATCACAGTCAATTAAACTCTTTTCACATGCAAAGCTAACGTCAACCTTATTTCAACAAAAAAAAAATAAAAGTTATAAAACTAAGCTACTTTCTTTGTGCGCTGACTGACACGGTCTTAAATGCAATTACAAGATTGCGAAGACGGGCGAAAGAACTACGAGTAAATGAGTTTTGTTTTTCTTTGGTTTCCCTCTCACTTTTTCCGAGTTTTCTTAAAACGAGGTAAACAATCAGATACAACTGTATTCTGTGTATGTTAGAGGCTGCGCTTGCTTTAAGGGCTTCCGACATCAATCCCATTCATTGATGGTAATTTTATTTGATTGTGGTGTCTGGAGGAATAGTGAAGTGAATGATTGGCTTACTCAATTTGGAATACAATCAAATTCACACTCGAGTGAAATTAGATACTGATGCGAATCTAATGAATGTGAATTAAATAAAAGAAAAACAAAACCGCACAGCACTCTGGGTTGGACTTTTAGGTATCGCATTCGTTATGCCAATTCCGATGAAGGATCTTTTCAATGCATTGAATTCGTTGAATAAATTCTTCGTCGATTATGTCATCTCTTCGTCTACTAAATTGAAAAGTACCCACTGTTGTAATTCGGGCTTGGGATGGGCTCTTACCCGGCAAAACATCGTTCGGTGGATAGAGTAAGTACAAGTGAAGTAAATTGTTACAGCAGTGATGACGTCAATGTTTCACTACTATAATCCAATGGGAATCAAGAAACGCATCAGGATATGATTCAGGATATCCAATTCTTGAAACCGAGCTCATTAAACCGAACTTTTATTCCACTGTAAATGTTTAGTTTAAGGTTTGTAGGCACATTTAATGCAGATTTATTTAAGAAATATGTGAATCTATGACTCTGTTTTTTTTGACAAATTCATGGAAGAAATTTATCGCAAAGCGAAAATGATGAATATGAAAACTAAGTGGTTTCACAGCCGTGTACGTGGTTTGTTATCGCAAATAAATATATTGATTTTAATGATATTTACTTGAAAATAAATAATTGAATTGAATTGGAAAATAGTCAAAAATACGAAGAAATTTAAACATTAAATATCCTAGAGTGCCTTAAATGCGTAATCAACTTTTTATTTTAAGTGATTTATTGAAATGCTTGGACAATCATAACTCAAACACACACCAAAAGTACGAAATACATTCTGAGTTTTCTTTTAAAATTGGTACTGTATTTATTTTTCTCGGATTGAAAAAAATGCCGACACGAAAACAAAAGGCGTATACAACATTGAATTCACACTAACAACACTATGTTTTGATCGTTTGTTTTTTTTTTTTTTCATTTTTCGTTTTGGAATTGGATGTAAACCGATTTCGATGAATGGACGAGTTCATTGCCGACTTTCAGTTGCTAAGTTGACCCATGAAACGATGAAACGAGATCATTGTCTCCTTTTAAATGTTTCATTGAGTTGCGATTTTATGAAAGACGTGCTTTGTATTTAAAAATTCATATCATTTTTAATATTTTTTGCTGTAGCGGCTTTAGCAGTACACCTTCTGAGAGAATTGCAAGTGTCTGCATATAATAGTTTAAGAGCTACAGCCCTGTGACGGTGGACTGACATCGGTGACTTAGTAATAGGGGTTCCTTTTGACCCTTTGGTTGCGGAACCCTAAAAAGATTGGTTCTGCTATAGATATTCTAAGACCTTTCCTACAGTAATTGTGGTTGTGGTTAGTGAAAGAGTTGAAAAGAATCCAAACCTATCGGCGAGCACAGCATTTTAGTTTTTCTTACGGCAAACTATGGTGTTCTTAGCGTTTGGATTTGCATCCTAACCTAATGAAATTCAACTCACACAATTGAAGCCAGGTGACTGTTGACTTCATAGAACATATTAATGTGCACCAATTAATCATTCTTTGGTCTGCAATTTGGTCCAGTGAGGTCATTGACCCATACTTTTCCGAAATTGAGGAATGGTCATCGATTTTTTGGCCACAAATGGAAGAAATGTGGCTACAACAAGACAGTTATATATCTCATATAACACGAGCCGTTTTGTCATGATATCGATGAATCACTATACTATCAAAAGGTGTCAACACGGGCCCATTCCTAGGGACAGCTTTAAGATTACTGGTCGCTTACTCAGGCGCACGGAAACATAGCGATGCCAGTTGTCTCATAGACAGAGACGCAGTTACTTAAAGAATTCAAATTTTCAACTATATGCAAGGACAATGGGCAGAAAGAAAAAATAGGACAAAACTCAAAGACCGAAAAGCTTAGAAAATTGAGACATTTAGGAATACCTCAGAGAAAACTGAACTGTAAGACGACTCATTGGGTTCGAAACCAAAAACTGGAAAGTTCTCTTGCAATGCGAATATGGCGGTAGACTGAAGCTGTCAGTGGCTGAAATGGCGCGCTTTTGAAAGCCTCGATTCGTCAAACATTGATTGTGTTGTCTGGAGCCCAGACTTGGAAAGCATATTCAAGGATAGTTCGAACAAAAGTGGTATGAATGGATTAAGAATTCTTTACAGCATCATTTAACTTAGCTGCAGATGGCTCTACAATCACGTGGGGAGCATTTGGAGGAAACTCTAGAATATGTTATAACACAAAAAATTATCTGACATTTAGTTATATCAAGAACAAAAGATACTACCGGATTGAGAACTTGTTAAGATCATTTTCTTGCAGGAGGTTGGAGTCAGTGTGGGATGATATACGGATATACATAAAAAGTCCACATCATTGATTTTTCAGATGAATACCATTGGATCAACAATAATTGGCTACCTTGGGCGACACCTGAGGCTGCACTTGCATCGGATTTGGAGGTCATTAATGAGGCGACGACTTGCCGAGTTTTTTATTATTTTAAATTTTAGTTTTTTCTAGATTTAGTTTCATTCCAGATTTTTGTATTCGAGTTTTTGTCTATCTTAGATTTTAGTCATTTTATGGAACGCCATGATCGCAATTAAAGCACTAACTTAAATAATATTGAAAGTTTATTGCGCTTAAGAAATCATTAAGGATAATTGCTGCAAAGTATTTCATCAAAATTCCTGATTTTCGCAATCGAATTGACGTGACAGATGACATAAGCTTCCTCATTTTAAGAGCACCACTTCGATGATTCCGATCGGCGTGTACGATAACAAAAACACCGTCGAGTTCAAGTGTTACTGTCATCTGCCTCCGATTATCCAAGGAACCCCTTAAAAACGTTCAATTGCAATCTGTTTCACACTCTTTCAAGTTTCAATGTTAACCCACACCTACTATACATCATACAATGCCCTCTGCGAAACAATTTTTAAAATAATTTTCGTCTTGAATTCGAGTAAGTACTCGTACCTACTCCCAAAAGTAAACAAATCCAATTATCCGTGTCTGATGGCGGAACAGAAAAAAAAAAATTATCGTATAACATACCCGCTGGCATCATTACGTTAGCTTTCGATTTCTTGATCTTCAATGATACCCCCACGATAGGTTAGCGCATTGAGCCACGTTTTTATGCGATGTCATCGCACTAGCCATGACCTTGACAATGTTGATTGATGTTTTGTTAGGCGTTTAGTCTTGGGTCCATCGTGTCTGCGTGTCTGCGGACACGGAAATGTGTATTTAACGTAGATAATTAGTGTAATCGAGGTGTGAGGTTTTAATCATTTGCGTTAAGACTTGTGTTCACAACTTTTTAACATGTCACCATCAAGGTGACAGTGGCCGATAACGACCCTTATACCATTGATTTATTGCAGAAAATATCATAGTTTGAACTTGATCTTGAAGTGGTGATAATCAATGCGATAATAGATGTTTTGATACGCTTTAGATAGCTCTCATGAAAGTCTTAATGAGAAGGTAAAGTCATTTAGATGATTGATTTGAGTAGATCCGGCTTAATACACTTAATTAAAATTTCATTGACATTTTAGTTCAAACTAATTTTAAATCTTCTCTACTATAATTGTAACAAGCATCACGATTGCTACTTGCTTATTCACTTTCCTTATTTTATTTTGTTCAATTATTATAATTATATTCTTACATTCACTGCTATCTTTCAATTTCATTTTTTGAGCAAATTGTTTAATTATTATTTTTTTTTTAAAGTTAAGATGTAACGTGTAGTTCTTGTATACACAGAATTAAACGGAAAATAAAGTCCAACAACACCTACCGTTATAATTTTGGGTATAAAAGAGCGACGCGAAGAAGAAGCGCAAGTCGCAGTCGATGTCATACACGTTTTAAATGCACACAATAAACTTAGAGCTTTAAAACAAAGTGTTTTCTTAAAGACTGTTCTAGGGTGTTCAGTAGACAGGTTGAACAATTATTTGGTCACCTGGTTGGGGTTTTAATTTTTTGGTATTTTTTTCGGCTCACACAGAAAAGCGAAGCGACCACCAGCTTCAATTGGCGCCCAACGTGGGGCCTGCTGAATTCCAACTGGACATCACAGCATAAACCCAAAAACCGGCCCACATAATTTTTCTGAAAATCCAATTTAAAATTTTTTCAACACGGAGGGCCGAAATCATATATACACCCCACTTAAGTATTGGCTTGTAAGTCATTATATTTTGATTGTCTGATATTGTTAATGATTAGAAAAAGTAAACGATTAGCCGCTAAACTCGCAAACAGAGAACTGAATCGCCGAATACGAGCCCGTCATCTTCATATAACAGCCTCTCATAAGATATGACTTCCTCTGCATCGACGTCTAATACAGTGGCATTGACTGCCATATCAGAAGATCAACTTCAACGACTTGTCACTGCTATTCATGTAAAAGAAAATCATGAAAGTTTCAGTAGGTGTACCGCTCGATTTGATGACGAAAGAAAAGCGACAAAAATAAATGATTTCGTAGCAATAATCACGGTATACAAAGACGCCGAAAACATTACCGATGCCAATGCGTTAACTGGTATACCATTGCTGCTAGAAGGCTTTGCATCAACTTGGTGGCAAGGTATAAAAGACAACGTAAAAACGAAACTTTTTCAAACTGCATTTGCGCCGGCAAAACCAGCTTCAAGTTGCCGTTTGAGGCTAAGAAGAGTAAGATGCCCCTTAAGAATTTTGAAGCGTATATAAACGTTCTTAGCTGAAAGCCCTGCCAGCTGGCACTAATGTTATTTGTATTATTTATAATGTGATTTAATTGTAGCTAATTAAATAATAAAAATACAAAAGTTATTTAAGACGACAAGACTACTATCAACATCATCAACTAATATGCTAACCCGATCCATAAGGCAGGTTTATAGCATAGTTAATCATTTTGAAGATTCAAGGTTGTAATGTGCCAGGTCGCCCTTTTGTTGGCTATCCTTTTGTTTTGTATTACACCTGTCAGTTGGCATTTGACAGTCGTATGGATTGGTCGTAAATTAGTTAATTTAATGAAATTAAATTCAAAGTATAGTAAATCATTTTCCGAGTAAGTCAATCATTCACCGTGTAATGAATTATTGTAAAGATGTACGGACACTGGAAAATAAAGAAAAGATACTTAAACCCGTTGTCAGTTTAGCTCTCATCCATGGCTTGCACAAGACTTTAGTCTGCATCCATCATGTTTGCTAAAAATTGTTCAAGAAAACTCGCAATTTCCCGCGCATTAAATTTAATCGAGAAAATAGGAGTAGTTGAGTTTTGCAGTTCAGAGTTAACAATCACCATTTTTGATGAAAATTCATAATGAACGACGATGGCAGTATAACAGAAAACCCTCAATTTATACATTAAGACCTCCATACCCTTGGCGAGTAACTACATGGTACGCCATTTCGGTTGGCAGCAAAAATTACTGACGACTGCTATGGGGATACGTTGGAAAAGTTTCATGTGCTCAATTAGGTCAACAGAATATCTGAAGCCATTCAACAACGTCCACTTGTCGCAATAACGCTGAAAACTTTCAAGTCACGATGCAAAATATAAACAATGACTTCAACCTTTGGACCCATCCTGTACACAACCAAAATCATCTGGAGATAACCTATAAGTGAATAGTATCTACGAGCTCTAGAAGTAACATCACCATATCTCTGTTAGTGAACAAATTAAAGATTATGTACGCCTCCATCCATCTAACTTGAAAAGGGACCCTGTAACCATGTTTCTGTCAAAGGTCTACCAAAAGTCAACGAGGCAAGCACCAGTTCCTTGGAAATTGCAACAGGTCACATACACACTCATTACCAATATTTGAACAAATGGCCCGGAGATAAAAGATTTGCAAAAAATGCGGAAAGCTTCGAGTCTTACTACTGTGTCCAAAAAATAAGGTGACATATGAATTTAAACTGCGCGCGTCGAAGGATTTGGAAATTTTTCTTTCTTTTTAGGTTGGTAGTACTGTCAGTGACATCTATGTGAAATTTCATGTTAAAATATATTCATAGTGTTTGAGATAAGCGTCGTTTTGTGAGCTGCTAAAAGTGAGTTTTTCGTTTTTTGCGATGTCGAAATTTATTGAGCAAAGAATTTGCATTAAATTTTGTTTGCGGAATCAATTTTCTGCTGCGGATACGTTGAGGATGGTGCAGAAAGTCTTTGATGATGAGGCTATGTCTAAAAAAAATGTTTACAAGTGGTATAGTGATTTCCAAGCCGGCCGTGAACGTGTCGAAGACGAAGAGCGTTCTGGGCGACCATCCACCTCAACCGATGAAGCTCACGTCCAACAAATCAAAGATTTGGTGTTGAAAAACCATCGATTAACGATTAGAGACGATGATGTTGGCTTATCGAAAGGCTCAGTCAATACCATTTTGAAGGATGCTTTGGGCCTCAAGCGCGTCAAATCTCGACTGGTACCGAAAACATTGAATTTTTTTGGAAAAAAGGCGTCGCGTTGAACTGTGTGAAACAATGCTTTCCGACTACCAGGATGTCATGAAACGCATTATAACTGGCGATGAGACTTGGATCTATGCTTACGACCCCGAAATAACCGATCAATCGAGCGAATATCTTGCCAAAGGAGAGCCGAGACCAAAAAAACCGCGCCAAAGTCGCTCAAAAATCAAGGTCATGTTGACTGTTTTCTTCGATTATCGTGGTGTTGTGCTTTATGAATTCCTTCCAACCGGCCAAACAGTCAACATGGAATATTATTTGAACGTTATGCGTCGTTTGCGTAACGCTATCCGCCTAAAAAGGCCGGAATTGTGGAAAGACAATTCTTGGTTTTTACACCACGATAATGCACCATCCCATACCGCACTCGTAATTCGTGATCATTTCGCCAAAAACTCAACACCCCTATCGTTCCGCAACCACCGTATTCACCTGATCTAGCGCCGTGCGACTTCTGGCTGTTCAACAAGCTCAAAATACCGCTCCGGGGACACCGTTTTGATACGATAGAGGAGATTCAAGTCGCAGCGAAGACGGAACTGAAGGCCATCCCGGAAAGTGACTACAACCAGTGTTTCAAAGATTGGAAAATCCGTTGGCATAAGTGCATTGCATCGGGAGGGGATTACTTTGAAGGGGATGAAATTGATTTGGAAGAATAAATAAAGAATTTTCAAAATAAATAGAATGTCACCTTATTTTTTGGACACAGTAGTATATGCACACGAAGGGTTCCGTACCACCGTACGATCACCCCAATTACGTTTGTCTTATTCGATATTATTTCGACAGACGCAGATCTAATCACATTCTATTTGGGGGATAAGTATTTTGTTATGGATAACAAAAACCTGTTTGATTCATGTCGTTTGAAATATTTAACACAGCTTATTTTTTATTTTAAACTTCTTATTGCCTACTTTTTGGCGTTTCGCCTTGTTTTTTATTAACATTTTTTTTTCGGCCCATGCATCGCAGTTTCAACTCTTGCACAAGCTTGACTTTATAAACTTAAAAACCAAGATCGTTCCGCAAAATCTTCCAAGAAATGGGTTAAGCTCAAGAAAATCACCAAAAATATGGCGAACGAAAAATACAAAATGTAATACGCAAGGTGGTTCGGTATTGGTCTGTGGAAACATGGTGTCAAAAATGGAGGTGGGAACCTGGTCTTCATTGATGCATAGTTGATGAAAAAAAAAATTATCTTTAAGACAATTTGCCGTGTAGTGTTGCGAATCTGGGGATAAGTAGTTCTTGGGTCTTCCAAAGAGACGACGACCCCAAGCACACACTTAAATTGATCAATACGCCTTAGCAACTGGACCACCCTCCACAATCCCCAAAACTAAAGTTCCCTAACGATCGTTTGTGGGAGTATGTCTCGAGAAACAGGTCCGAAAGAGGGACATTTCAAGCAAAAAGTCACTAAAGTTAACTTTAGTTGAAGAGTGGCAAAAAATCCTTGCCAAACGGACAAGGAAGCTTATAGAGTCAATGCCAAGACGCATTAATGCTGTCCTAAAGGCGAAAGGAACCCACACGAAGTACAAGTTTAAAGTTTTTTGAATGAATTGAAAAATTTACACTTTTTTGACGCCATAAATGAAGAAGCTTTTGTTATTTTGTTTTGGGTATTTTTAGTAAAATATTTTTTAGTAAAATTTATATGCCAATTCGTTGAATATAAATTATTTTAGCATTTTACTTGAAAATTAAATCCAATTGCTTTACTGAGGTGTCAAATACACAGTTTATTTATGTATATATTTATGATTTCTTTTTTTTTTAATTATTTGCTCACTCTTCAAGAGGATATTTATACTCTTATAATGCGTATTGCACAGAGCGAGCGATAGAATTAGGAGGAGAATGAACGATTTTGTAGTGGCTGAGAAACTCAGGTGTATTTGGTACCTCTCTCTCCGAGGGTTGAGCCCGAAGCGGGACGGAGGATTTTGATATCGACCTATTAGCTTCCACCTAATTCACAGGATTTTATTCGACATAAGTTAACTTTGAAAGTTTGGAAGATTTAGCTAAAAACCTCGCTGTCAGTGTTATGCCTTCACAGCGGACCCATCTACACACAATCTACACAAACCACTATTTTGAAAACACGAATTAGGTATTTAGCCGATGCAACAACCACTGCAACAACGTATACGTATACAACATATACATAGCGTAGGCTTAGTAATAAAAATCAGGAGTAGGAGTCTGCGGTTGACTGCTATTACAATGAGTTCTATGATTTTAATTGCAAACAGAGTATGGAGGAAATCAAAAATCGCTACATAAAGTGTATCGAAATAAAAGGACGAGTAATTTTGGGACTAGTTGTTTTGCATCCAGCGTATACGCACGTTTTCATACTATAAATATTAATTTACTTTCGTACGACTTAATTTCGAGATAAAAACCTCAACGGCCTCACGCAGTTTGCAAAGTACCTATTACCGCACTCTTATTTTTTCCCATTTTCGTAACAAATTTCACAACAACAACATCATCATCATAAGCATTCCATCAAAACAATGAACGACAAATGCAAATTCCTCACCAACGAAACGCGTCTGCAAAAAGCCCATAAAAATCTATCAATTAACCTTGATTTTTACATGAAATTGCCATCATTTATCAATCACCGCGTTTGACACCATTAACCACACCCATTCATGCATTTCTCCCAAATTGTAGAAAAACAAAAAACCATTATTACAACATTTTTTTTATTCATTATTCACTTGTTTATTGTTTTGACCTTGCTTACCATAAACTTTTGCCCAAAACGGAGCCCATGTCCCATGGAATCAATATGTATCACAAGACACCAGACATCTTGTGTCACTTATGCAAATTTTTATCATTGCCAAAAAATCAGTGTAAAAATAAAAGAAGAAAAAACAAAACTGTACGAAGACTTTTTCACACTCGACTCCCATCAATTCGGATATCTTCTATCCGATCAGATCGTTTTTGAATAAATAAAAACAAAGTTGCATAATGAAAAAATAAAAATGTATCTTCAAGATACAAAGATGCATTATTCAGAAATTCGAAAAAAAAAATATGCCAACTTCCGACTGGAAATTTGGGTCAAGGGGAACAAAAAAAAAAAACAAGTTGGCCAACTCTTGGAGTTGCAGTCATGGATCGAATCGAAATACTTACCGCCAAGTGTTGCCTAGAATTGGTATCGGTTTCGGTCCGGGTATCTCGTTATATGGCAGTGCATTTTGCCATTGTGTGGTGCACGATTGAGCCTCAATGTTGGCGGTTGCAGCTGCACTTGCATGCGGACATGCAGGAGTCACTGTGGCACGATGGCGTCGCGAAACTAGTGAAATCTCATTCACCGGAGAGAGTACGGATTTTGGTTTGCAAAATAACGTTAGTGATCTCATTTTATATATTTTCAAAATTGCATTTAATTAATTATAAGCACTGTCGAAGTTAAAAAACAAAAAAAATATCCGTTGGCGCACTTTCGAATGCGAATAAAAAAAAAAGATTGACTTGGATCTGGAGTTACACTTGAAAGCCTTCAGGCGTGCAGTACTTGTTTTGTTGTTGTAGTTTTGGGACTGTCACTTTTAGTTTCACTTTCTTTAGCGAGTATGTAAATCCTAAATAATTTCTGCCAACCGTCGCGTCACCGACTTTTGATTTCAGTTTCGTACAAGAAAATAAGATGCGTGTCGCGTTTGCGTCTATACGCAACGATTACCGCTTTACAACTGAATTAATTCTGAATAGGCTGAGTGCTTTAAGCCAACAAACGATTAAATCGTGGCCCGAGTAGGTTCGTGTGACGGCGTGCGGCGGTAGCCCCTTACAAATGTATCTGCAATGCGAATGGCCATTCTGGTTTGTTGGGAAATCAGCTGAGCCTATATGATGTACGAGTGAAGTGTGAATGTGATGTTGCGCGATTTAGGGTCTTCGTTGACAATGGCTATTGCGATGAGTTATGAATGTTGCACGTCCCGCTGTCGCGGTGTCTTTCTGAATGAACGAAAAATGTTTAGAAACATTTGTTTGGGCTGTGCTACTCGTTGAGATGGAAATACACTGCGGTTTGTAAGTTTAAGATCACTAAACTGAATATTTAAAAAAGCGCAGTTCTACTTAATCGTCTACAAATAAGACATCGTTTAAATGGAAATTTTGATAGCCATAGAGTGGGCCATCTCTTGGTGAAGCCTTTACTGTTTTCATACGAAAAGAAATGAATCGACCTACAGTTGAACATCTTTGCGAATTTCGGGAAGTAAATTTGGTGCAGAGAGTTCTTGAGGCTGTTTGCTGATTGATAACGAAAAAACGAAAATATTTCCGGGTTTGTCCCGTGCGCTGAGAGCTGTTGGAACTTTTGCCGAAGGCATACGTTTAGGCCCGAAAACCATCAACGTTGCAAAGATGCCAGCAGTTGGAAATCTGGCGCAATAGCCTGAAGAAAATTTCGCATGAAGCTTTTGGGATATTCTGCTACAAGTTCGCAGGAATTGAAGAAGAATGACGGTCATTATCGTTGTTGTTTGGAGTGGCGTGGCGGCACGGAATCAATTGGAAAAACGTTACAGTGAATGAAAGTGCACGGCTGAGAATCAATTTCCGATTTCTTTTGTGAAAAATTTGGCATTTGGTCTTGGTCGAGCTATGCATCTAGCAAAATGGGGCATAAAACAATCAATTCATTGCTCATTTAGATCAGTAGTATCGGGTTTTTCCATGAGAGCGCTACAAAAGTTTTTTTAGATAAAACAAAAACGGTTTTGGATATCAATAAAATTCTTTATTCCCGTGAAAGTACGTTCGATGCCATTATGTATGGAATTCGATTTCTTTTGCATGACCACCACGGGCACGCTTGCAGAAGTCCAGACGCTGAACACAATTTTCGACGGTTTTCAACCATAAACCGGCCGATACTGCTGTAATTTCACGTTCGATATTCGTACGAAGTTCATCAATCGTAGCTGGCTTGTTGGCATAGATCATAGATTTGACGTAGCCCCACAGGAAATAGTCTAACGGCGTCAAATCGCACGACCGATGCGGCCAAGCGACTGGACCATTTCGTGAGATAACACGTTCTCCAAACTTGGTTTCCAATAAATTGATTGTGACATTCGCTGTGTGCCTTATGGCGCCGACCTGTTGGAACCACATGTCCTCCAAGTCCATACCATCCAATTGGGGCCAAAAATATTCGGTTATCATTGAACAGTAACGATCCCCATTCACAGTAACGTGCTGGTCTTGTTCATAACGGAAGAAGTACGGCCCAATGACGCCGCCGGCCCATAAACCACACCAAACCGTATTTTTTTCGGGATGCAATGATGACTCATGGAGTACGTGTGGATTGCTGCCTGACCAATACCGCATATTTTGTTTAGTGACGGAGCCATTCAGCCAGAAATGAGCCTCATCGCTGAAGGTGATTTTTCGATTAACGTTGAGGCCACTGACTCCGAATTTCGGTAGTAAATTTTAATAATTTCGACTCGTTGTTGGCTCGTATATCTTTCCATCATGAAATGGCAAACCTTACTGAAGAGAAATGTCAAAAGAGCGGCAAGAAATATGGGATCGTTTGCTGTTCCTGTCGCTCTACTTTTGTAGCGTCCCTGTTGAAAAACCCGTTATTTAATTCCGTCGTTTGTTGCTGGCCCGCTACCTTATGACTTCTGTCTTCCTACAGGTGGCTACCATTTTAGCCAGCTTTCAACTGGCTACCTGGTGTCTGTTGACACTTCAGAGCATATCTAGAAGCTACCAAACAAATGCAGACAGATTTTTGAGTACACAAACGACGCCTAGTTTGATATCCACCACAAGCCACTAGTTGAACGAAAAAAAGGAAAATCGAACATCCTTTTTACATAACTTCACATGGCCAACGATCCTGGAAGGATCAAAGCCGGAGACAAAGCTGCCCGTCAGCCCTAATGTTCCAGAGCATGCTGCTTCCAGTTGGTAAGATCAAGCTCTCTTGCGTCTGAGATAGCTTGAATCGGTGGTTGGGTCTTCCCATTCTTCTTGAACCTGTTGTTTTGGATTCGAATTGTCTATTGGCTGGAGTATTATTGCCCATTCTCTCGATGTGGCCCAGCTAGTTAAGTTGACGAATATTTGCCTTCGGGATTATATAAACAGATGAACTCCTTTACTGCCTCAGAGCCACCTTGGTGCTTATTCACATAGAACTGCGACTTCAGAAAACCCCACAAAAAAATGCGCAACGGGGTCAAATCGCACGATCTTGGTGGCAAGTTTTTATCACGTCCACGTGAGATGACCATGCCCTCGAATTGCTTGTGCAGAATTTCCAACGTGGGGTGAGTTGTGTGGTAATCATCGACGTTGACGGTGATGGCCTGACCAAACAGTGACTTTTTCGTTTTGTTTGTGGACGTACGCAATCATCCCGAAATGGGCCTCATTGCTGAAGACGATTTTCGATGAAACTTAGAGTCAGCTTCCAACTGCTCGTCGTTGTCTATGGTCGTTTACCTTCGGCTCGGTGACAGTTGAATTTTGTACGGGTGCAGGCCCAAATCACAACGCCAAATTTGCCAAGAAGTGGTCTGCGAAAGCCGAGACTTATGAGCGACGCAAAATGCACACTCTCCGGAGAGCGGCGATGTTTGCGGCGGATCTTGCCTTTCGTCGGCGTACTTGTGTTGGTGGACCGTTTATTGAACCAGTGGACTCAAATTTATCCATCACGCTGCGAATTGTCCTCATGAAGGATGATTATGGCGACCTTAAAATAGGTGAAGCGGACGGAACGTTGCCCGAAAAGAACACGCATTTTGATAAAACAATTTTATTATTTGCACGTGTTATTGAACGGTATATCCGCGCATGGAAAATTTGGCAAAAGAGACTGAATAAATGACAGCCAATTTGACAGATATAGCTTTAACAATATGGCCCCTATCAACTGTCAAACTTCAGAAGTCACTTTTGGAAAATCCTTTTCTAATCAGTGGTCGCATGTCCGGCTTCGTGAAAGATGATCCTTGATTCGATAACATGAAAAGTAGTTAAGTAAATGTAATGAATTATAAAGAGATTGTGAAGAAACACAAATAAAACTTGAACTGAAAAATATCGATTACTTGAGGCAATCAAAAATCGCAGGAAATAGAGGAAAGCAGTAATCAAATATCGCTTGGTCGCAAAATTAACTTACCCACCTTTTCTAAGACTCTGACAAACCTGTTAAACAATTTGTTCAATAAAACACCAATTTTAAGTATAAATAAAGATGTACATTTATTTTAAATTTAATTTGTTTTGGTTAATCATTTTTTTATTTCCTCAGTTGTTTCTTTTTATTTATTTTCCATTAATCTAATGTTATTTTTTTAAATGCTATCGAAAAAAAAAAATAAAAACAAAATTAACATGTTTTCTTTGGGATAGTCCCAAAGTTTGTTGCTTGGTCTTCCCTACTTAAATATTAATTATTTTACTTACGCACTTTTTCATTATCGATTTTTTGTTGTTGTTTCCTTTTTAACTAGAAATTACTTCATTGT
The DNA here is from genome assembly GCA_963555765.1 of Orthonevra nobilis. Lineage (NCBI taxonomy): Eukaryota > Metazoa > Arthropoda > Insecta > Diptera > Syrphidae > Orthonevra > Orthonevra nobilis. The sequence goes on along the minus strand of OY743226.1, from coordinate 31,392,711 downwards.
TTCGGTATCGTTACATTTGAATTAAATATTTGTTTACGTTACGTTTTGTAAAGTGAACATTTTAGAATAAACTTTAAAAATTAACTTAATATTCGATTTATTTCTTATTCTATATAACTGTACAAAAAAAAAAAACAAACAAATGTTGATTTTACAATAAGTAGTTGTATAAAGTTTTACAATAGCAAACTATTAAAAAGGATAAAAAAAATATTATCATAGAGGAAGTTGTATTTTCTTAAAAAACTACATAAACTAAAATAAATCTTCTTAAATGCTAATTATTATTAAATAAAATATGCATTTATTTACTTAAAAACAAACCATAAATGAACAATTTAAAATGGCACAATGACCACGATGAATTGATTGTTGACTTCATTTATAAATTAGTTTTATGTTTTTTTCATCGTGATCAAGAATAGGTTTTGTTTAAAAAAAAGAAAATATAAATACAGGAAATAATTTGTTTACTATAAGAGAACAAGTGCAGAAAAAGTACATTTCCTATCTTATTTGTTGTTACGATGTTTTTTTTTTCAAAATAAAATGAATGAAATTTGTGTGGCTTGGAAAACAGCGAGCTGTCTTAGTGGAGCTTACGAATTTAATACATTTGCCAAATTTTAATTCATTAAATAAACAAAGAGATTTATTTTTTTGGCTTTAAAATGCATTGTAATTTAATAATAATTTTAATTATCTATGAAGGAATAAACATAACTTAAATAGTTCGATGAATAGTTTAAAGAATAAGTTGCTAGTTAAGAGCGACCTTCGCATCAAAAGTGCTAATTTTCGCATGAATATTAATTATGGCACATGTGTTAAAAAATTAATGTTGTAGATGATAAGGACTTAGTAAAGTTAAAAAACAATGACGTAAAAATTTACAAGGTTTAGAAGATGGATCTTTTATAAGGGGTTAATTTTTCACAAATTTTTTTTTTGGGGAACTCAATTGCAGCTTGTTGAAGATAAAAACTGGAGAACAAAGAAGGTTGGCAATTTCAATCTAAGTTTATTTTTGTTTCCAAAAAAACACAAAAACAAGGCAACTCTTGAATAGATTTAACATAAGATTCAGCTTGAATTACACGCTATTGCCTTGGAGGGGGTTAATATAAAATTATTTGAGCTAGCAAAGAACTTTGCGACCCTTAAGTGAGATATTGTGATCAACCTTTCCACTATCCAGAATGACCAGGGCGTTGCCAGCACTCAAAACTGTAATAAAAAAGTTTACTGATGAGCCAACTGTCAAACAGCAAGCAGGTCTCCAGAGCACAAGCTGTTCAGCTCCAGAAGTGGTGCGTGTATTATTATATCTGGAGAGATTAGCTTGCTTAGCACGAAATATTGGGATATTGGTTGATTTTAAATTTTCGAAACGACAAACGATTTTGGGGATATTGTAGAAGGCATATCAGTACAAGGGCGCTTCACTGAGGCGATAGGTTTTTTGAGAGCTACGTGGAGAACTAAAAATCAAACAAATGTCAGGTTTGTTTATGGTACGTGGTTCAAGTCTAGGCAACACTTTAAAAACAAAAAAGTTTTTTGTGTAACAAAATAGCTGCTAGACTTTTTTTTTTACTCTACTGTGCAATGAACTTTAATACAATTTTCGTTTTTCAAAAATAATTTAAAATTCTAATTATAAGTCTTTTTATTTTAATGTCCCAAAATAAATCTCTGTTTTCCAAACCAACACAAATTTCCTAAGTTTCAATTTTGATTTTAGAATGATTAGTTTTTTTTCGTATGAATTAAATGAAATAATGAAATGATTCTAATATAGTTAAAAATATTTACATGTAATTTTTTTGTGTTTAAGGGAAATATATATAAATATATTAATAGTCACTTTATCCTCTAAATTAGTAACAAATGAAAGGCTTATTAAAGAAATTTAAGTCCAGTTGCATCACAATGAACGTTTTATTTTAATTCAGGCTTATCTTAAGCACAAAAAAGTGACTTGTTGTTTTTGCTCTTCGTAGCAGGTAAGTAGTTAAAAAAATTTTATATTTCTAAAATGGTCAATTGTATGGACTCTGTTTGAAGAAAAGAAACAAATGATTTGCGAATCAATCAGGATGATGTTAAATCATCTTTTGAAGGCGGATAATGACGGTACTAGTGTAAGGATTTTTTTTAAAGGTATTATTAATGCTTAAACAAAATCAATTTTAGAAACGGTTTCAAGTATCCTTTTTTGAAATGTGCTGTACCAAATGTACGACGCAAAAAAGATGAAGCATGTCATATGTCCTGAAAGGTTATAATGACAGGAAAAAGTCTTGGCTCTCAGAAAAAGAATGTATCCGGAAATACCGAGATTTTACCGAACAGAGTCAAATAGGGTCAAAGCTTTCCATAACTTTGAGATTTTTGAAAAAAATTATAGTTTTGCGGTGCCCAATACTTATTGCCAAGACTCGATGCGGAAAAAGGTTCATAGCAACTTTGGAGCAATACTTGTATAAGTAAAAAGTCTCACAGAAGAACCGCTTAGAAAAGATCGCCTTCACCTTTTTTGCGAAAATAATTTCACTAGAGTAGAACGAGAGAAGAAATAAACAGCAGTTTATTGTTTTAGCTTCACTCAGGCGGTAAATTTCAAATTATTTTGACCAGTTTTCTTCGCTCAAGAACGTGTTATTGGATTTTTTTCTAAGTGGTTGGATAACAGGAATTGAGGACCGATAGTCGCGAATTCTTCTAGATTATCAGAACTACGGGTTCTTTTTACAAGCCAGTTCGCAGCATTGCGAAGGTTTGTTCTTTGAAGCTTAGACCAGAACTGATTGCGTTTGTGTATTTTGTAATGTGCCACATTTTTTGTGACGCTAAAAATCGAGATTCCAAGAGTACCACCATACTGGACAAAGAGCATTTTCGCTGATACGTAAGATAGACAAATATTCCTTTGATATTGAAATTAAGATTGGGCTTTGCCTGACATCAAAAAATTTAGTTTCGGTGTGTCTTTAATCGTAAAATTATGGAGCATTCGCAAATAAAAGAACCAGACAAGAGTTCTGAGAGTTTAATGCAGTGGTGGGTAATACGTGTTAAACGTATACTTTTTTTAAAATAACGAAAAAATTTAGACCCAAACATTAAAAAAACGCTCGCTTTTGAACTATATTTTAAAATAATAAATGGAATTGGGTCACCCACTTGATTTTTTCTGGACTCAGAGCAGAGACCCAAAAAAAGTATGGTTAAATGAAGAAAACATTGGACCGATAAGTTTTAAGCTAAGAATTTGCATTCATTACTAAGTGCCAAAATCCTTTGGTAATAGACATAAAAAGAATAGGTTTTGAGTTTTTTTCGGATGTGGATTCGAAAGAAGCGGTGGAATATTTGAGAAAGAAATATTAAAAAATATGTTCAATTTTTTTGAGCCAGCCTCATAAAATGGCTTCCCTGGAACTGAAATCTTGGCCACTTCATTTAACCTTTTGGAGTTTGTAAACCTTGTGATTAACTTGACTTCCTTGAAATAACTTTCCTTCAAGTTTGTACTCTAGAGCTAAGCGTTTTCTCGAATTTCTCGAGTTTTTTTTTTCAAAACCAGAGCTAATCCAACTGACCATAAAAAGCACAAAAAATTATTTTTGTTTTTCCCAGGATGTTTAATTAAGAAAAAAAATGACCGTCAATTTCAATAAATAAATAATTAAAAAAATAAATCAAAATATGCAGTGTCGACCACACTTACTCGCACAGGATTCCAATAGTTGAAATATTTTCGTGAAATTTAAGGACTTTGTGCACACTTTGTGGTCCTCAAGCTTGAATGATGATGTGATATGCATGCATGTGTATTTAATGTGTTAACAATAATTTTATGCCCTCTCTCCCGTGGGGGCAGTTCTAGAGTGCGTACAGTCCTGTTGCTTTTTTTTTCTAAGTTTTCATTATAAAAATAAATCCTGACTACGAATCTTATTGTGGAGGGGATGTTTATTTTGTTTGTTTGTTTGTTTAATTTTAGTCATTATTTCGGTGCACCTGCGATATTTTATGTTTGTGTGCATAGTTTTAGAGGGAAAAATGGAGCTTACTTATATTTGTATATATGTGTATGTATATTTATGTTAACACTCAAATTCACTGGCAGTGATTGCACTTAGATCCTTCATGAGCCCCTCCAGATTGGCCATTTCCTGGTTTAGCTCCTCGGTGGAAGTACTTGGTGCGAGTCTTTGTATTTCATCCGTTGAATGCGCTATTGATGGGCAGCCTGTTAGGCGGTTTGTAGGCGTGGCGACAGAGAACGATGGCTTCTTGAATGGTGAGGCGTTTTGCGGACGTATTGTTACTGAAGGTGCTAAAAAAAAAAGCAAGAACAGAAAAAGATAAAGAAATTAGTTTTGATTTGGGTAAGATTTGATAGTCTAGCGGTTATGGATGAGATGAGATGATTTTTGGCTGGCATACGTTGTTTTCGATGTTGATTTTGAATGAAACATATTTTAAACAACTAGTTTTGAGCCGATCTACCAAGACGAAGTACAGCTTTAAATACAAGGCATCTTAAGGATTTCGAAATAAAATTACCATTCATTGGTACTCCTCATACATTGGTACTTTCAATTCGTTTAAAAAAAATTGGAAATCGAAAATATTCAGGCAAATACTAAAAAAATATTTTTACGTGAGAGCTCTTTTGGGAGCCAAATCCAGTTTGGCCAAGGGTTGGACCCATAGTTAGACGTCGACTCCGAACGACCATAGAAGCTTTCTTATGGCAGTTATACTCTACGAAGAGTATTTCTCGTGATGTTATTTCCTGGATTTCAACCTGGCATTACCCGCTCAGCAATTGGACACCCTTAGCACTTAGCCAAGGATACGCAAATAATGCGTGCTCAGTTCTTGGATATAAACCAAGCACATGGCGCTAGCGAAAAACGGCATTCTTCATACTTGGGTTGTTGATCTGCCCATTGTTGTTGACTAGCCATTTTAGGAACTTCGCATCGGGCGACGTCTCATTTCATATAATTTGTCGCATGAGGGTCAATCCAGGACTTCTATACTATCCGCTTAAAACAGGCATACATTCAAATCCATGATAGAACTTCTAAACGACAATTACTAGTAGGGCTTGGATTGCAAGGGGGAAGCTAGATATTTGGGGTGTAAAGATGGTTTCTGTGGGAAGATTTACAAAGGTGGAAGTCGAGATATACAGTCCTGGTGAACTAATTAGGAAAGATTAAAAAGTAAAGGAATTTTTCGGTCTTACATAATTAATAGTTTAACTTGAGACGGAAAAGGAAGCAAAACGCAAAAGATCGAGTAAGACTAATGAGGATGAGGATATAAAAATCATTCGAGTTACCAAAAAAGATACATTTATGAGTTCTTAACATATTCAAGAGGAAGTTTTTGGTGAGGATCTGAATGCCCTTTCAGCAAGCTCCATACGGGAACGATTGTAGGAAAGTTTACTTCTTTGAAGATTGACAAGAAAATAAATCATTGCTTTCCCTAGAAATTCCCGCCTAGCAAAGATATTTAAGGATTGGACAATTTATGAATGGAAGAAAATAATTTGGAGCAATAAAATAAAACCTAATAGAGTGGGGTCAGAGAGTAAAATATTTGGGGTTGTTCGTCATTCAAAAGAACCGGCCCTTACATCAAATACAAAGTAAAGAGTCTTTCAATAAGCGCTTCTTATCTTTCAATTTAAATAAAACAAAGTGTATGTGAGATATCATCGACATTTTTTGATCGATTGAAGGTCTATCAATGCTTTATGTATGGAATATAAAATTCAAATGTCCACCGCACCTTCTCTAGTTGGCGCGCATTCGAAATGTCCAATTTTCCATGATTCTGCCGCATAAATCATGCTGAATTTGACCGATGGCATGGGTTACGTTGGCTTTGAGAGCCGCTCTGGTTTGTGGCTTATTCTAATAGACCTGCGACTTCAGAAAACCCCACAGGAAGAAGTCTAAAGCGGTGAAATCACACGACCTCGGTGGCCAGTTCACATAACCTCCAAGTGGGATGACCATGCCCTCGAATTGCTTATACAGAATTTCCAATGTCGCGTGAGCTGTGTGACGCGTAGCGCCATCCTAAATGATCCAAGTCAGGCCAAAAGAAGTTGGTACTTATCGCTGATGGCCTGGCCAACGTCGTTCTCAAATTAATATGGACCGATGACCCCGCCAGCCCAAAATCCAACCCAAACAGAGACTATTTCGGGATGCATTGGACGCTCTTTGATCTCATGTGGATCTGTATCGCCCCAAATTTTATAATTTTGTTTGTTGACGTACCCATTCATTCAGAATTTGCCTCATCGCTGAAGATAATTTTTCAATGAAAATTAGGGTCAGTTTCCAACTGCTCCAGAGGCCATTCAAAGAACACACGTCGTTGGCTATGAACATTTACCTTCAGCTCAGTGGAATTTTGTACAAGTCCAAATCCAAAGCACGACACAAAGTTCGGCAATTTTTAGTTTGCGAAGGCCATATTCTTTTGTGTGCGACGTGAAATCGACTGCCTCGGATTCTACTGCACACTCTCACGCTTAGCGGCGATGTTTTCGGCAGTTCTTGCGTTTCTGCATTTACTGAACTTGTGGACTCAAATTTATCCATCACAATGCGAATAGTCCTGTAGGACGAATTTAGCGACCATAATTGATAAAATAATTTTATTATTTGCACGTGTTGTTGAACGCTATTTGCCGTCATGGTGATTTGGCAAAACAGACTCAATAAATGTCAGCCAATTTGACAGATGCAGCTTCAACAATATGGCCGCTTTGATCTGTCAAAGTTCGGAAGTCCCTATTGGAAGACCCTTGAATCAAGCGAAAAGGATCCTTTGAAAAACTTATAAAGCGAACAAAGCTAGCAATACTTTAACAAAAACGATGTAGTCAATCTTACGACATTAAAACAGTTAATATTTCTCTAGACACTCCTCATAAGTTTCATACGATGCCGCACTCCAAAAAACTAAACATTCATTTTTCGAAAACAATTTTTTTTTTTTTTAAATATCTGTATTCAATCCACGTTCAATAGATTCTACAACTTACTGTGCTTAGAACATGAAGTAATGACTGGTGGCGGTATACCTGGTTGTGGTGGGCCTGGAGTTCCGAAACTCTTCAATGGATGTCCGCGTTTAGAACTCTCCACTGTTGAAATAGCCGTCTGGTATGGTGGATTGCTGAAAATTAAAAAAGTGTAAAGTTTAAATTAAAAAAAAAAAACCAACGTTTTTATTTTTTGTTTTTTGAAAAAAACAAATACAAAAATTAAGTTTATTTGGCACAGATCTTATTTAAACTAAAAAACAATACACATAATTTGATTGAATGAAGAAATCATCTCCTTCTCTTCCTTCTTTTCCGATAAGTAAATTTATCTATCGGCTTTCTTCTGTGTCGCAAGCGTTTCAACCGACTCTGCTGAAGTGCTATCGTTCGGTAAGGTATTTTTTCTTCTTCGGATTTCGAATTCCAAAGCTTTGCGCCATTTGTGACCAATCGTCTGGAATTGATACTTTCGCCGCATTGTTTTGTACGTGTACGAACTTCATTTAAAAAATTAAAAAACGGATTTACTGACGGCCTTCCATTCTTAATAAGTTCACGTTGCAGTGTGCTGGGACTAAGTTTGACTCGATGACGTCGCTTCGTCGAGGTTGTCATATAAGTGAAGAGTTCACGAATTTTTTCGAGTAAATAATTCATTTACAATCGTAACGTTACAAATTTGGTTATTGCAACTAAAATGTTTGGATTCCGAAAATTTCGTAACATTTGATTGTTTCAAAAATGAACGAGCAACAAAACTGTCAAATCAAATGAAAATTAAAATGAAAATTTGATTTGATTCTAAGTATGAATGTAAGGTTTCAGATTATGGTCAGTCCTAGGGTGGAGCTTCATTTGGTTTAAGGATTCAGTAACGAAAAAAAGGTCTTATTAAACTGTGCCAAAATGACACCGGCTTAAAGCGTTTTCGAGATAGGGAAAAACCATTCAAACCATTTAGATGGAGAATGGTTAGCTAAGCAAGTAAGGCTGATTGGAAGCATTTCCAGACTAGAGTGCCAAAGAACGTCTTTGAATCAATTGTTAAAAGGTGCATGGGAAGCACCTAAGAACCCAGACGACAGCAAGTAACTCTAGAATGAGGTACCGGCAACATTTTATTGAACAATGTGCTGAAGACTAGACTGATAGAGGGCATAAGATGAAATTTAAAAAAATTGGGAAATTAAGAAACAGGAATGAGTTCCGAAAATTTTGCCAGGGTTACAGAGCCCGAACTAAAGCCTGCTAATCTCAAAATAGAAACATCCTGGTATAATCGCGTAATCGCAATCAATGCTGAGGACATGGAAGAACCATTTCTGCAAACTGTATGAAGGCGATGTTGAATCAAAGTCGACTGTCAGGCAGGCTTATCTGCAACAAATAGTTGGAAGAAAACATGCTCGATGAATGGAACCTCAGTATTGTTTGCCAGATGCTGAAGAAATGGGACCCTCTAAACTGGGCCGCCTATAGAGGTATTAGTCTCCTTAACATTGCCATTTTATGTGAATTTCTGAAGCTGTTCATCAGAAACACGATAAGTCTTTAGACTAGGAAAATGACCATAGATTAAATATTCATGTATGGCAGATCTTGGAAAAAAGCCAGGAGCACCAAATCGATACCCACCAACTTTTTCATTGATTTCAAGGCTGCCTATGACAGCATCCTTAGAGCCGACCTGTGTAGAGCCATATCTAGTATTGGCATCCCTGCCAAAGGTGCAGGATGACTGAGTTAATGAGGGACTTTGTGTATCAAGGCTCCGTTATAAACGCAGAAAATAACACCAGCGATGACATCAAGCGAAGAATAACTCTTGCTAGTCGCTGTCTTTTTTGGGCTTAGAAAGCAATTGAGTAGTAAAGTCCTGAATCGAAAGACTAAAGTGTCGCATTCATCATTTCAGTCCCAATCTAATCCCCAAAATCCATCCCAAATTGTTACGTGTGATCTATGATAACACCTGGCAGTAGAGGAAGTCCGCGACTCAGAAAACAACAGGAGGCTAAGTATTAGGGATGCGTTGGACCCTTTGGGAACGAATCCGTAAATAAGGAACGCATATTTTGAAGCTTTATAAATAGACACGGACTTCATTTTAACGTGATATATCGTAACCGGACTAAGTTCCTAAGATTTATCAGCGGAACAAAATATTATTGTAACAAGCACTGTGGTCTTCCTGAAGAACAAACCGAAAAACTATTAATAAAAAAAAATTAGTATTGAACGTCAAATTACATTACACAATAATGGTGTGGAATAACCTCAGAAAGAATAGTTTTTTTTCGAAACGACAAACCAATGTGGATGGCTTTCAGAAACCTCCAACTATGGTTTTCCTGAGGGAAACAGGGGAGTGGATAATATCGCGTTTTTCCGATTTTAACTGGTCATCGCGGTCGCCCGATTTAACGGCTCCAGATTTGTTTCTTTAGGCATACCTTAAACGTAAGGTTTATGCCAATAAGCCAGGAGTCATACAACAGTTTAAGGCCAATATCCGAGAAGAAGTGAGGACGCTGGGACCTGAGATTCTAAGAAAAGTTATGGAAAATGCTCTGGAAAGAGCATGTCGATCGAAGCAAACAATGGGCACGAATTTAGAGATATTATCTTTTAAACATAATGTGAACATATTTCTAAGCCATAATTAAAATTTTGACAAATGCCAAGTTAAAATAAAATCAGAAAGAAAAATAAATCTTAACGCTTCTTATTGATGCACCCAACTTCTCGCATGCTTCTGTGTCAATAGATACATTGAAAAGCCAGATCGAGGCTTTTGGAAGCTGAAGTTACCTCAACATTTGCCATTACGTGAGGCAAACATGTCCAAAAATGGACATTCGAAAAACAAAAACTACAGAAATCCTCAGCCTGCGATGGAGTCATTTGTGTAAACTGGTAGGAATCCTCAAGGGATACTGATCAAGATTAGGACCACCATACAAAGCAGCTGTATGGATGAACGGACATATCTGAAATGGTCACGAGTTGCCAGTCGTAACACAATGGTCCTGTCCACGACTAGGTGAATCCAACATAAGTCTATTGAAAGCCACTCTTTAAATTTATGATCCTAGATCTGTACAAATAAGTTAATAGTTGGCTTGCTGAAACTCACCTGAATCCGTCATACATATACGGATGCTCTGGCGTCTGGGCCAGAGAATTATTTTGCGGTTGTGACAAGCTTTGCTGCGATAAAGTTGGGTCAACTGCCAATTGCGGACGATTTGGAATGTTGTACTGTGTTCGTGGATATTGTGGTCGTTCCATAGTAGAATTTAATGAAGTGGCTGCAAGAACACATAATTCAGAAAACCAGATCGCAAGAATTCGCTGAGCTTACTGCTTTATACTTACTCATATATCCTGGCACATAGGAGCGCTTGTCAAGTGAATTAGTAACACAATGTGGCACAGGCGCCTCTACATCGTACTCATGCAAACTTGGCCTGGGTAAAGTCAAAGCTCCACTGCTCGACGCTCCATCGCTGCAAGCTTGAATATAAAAGAAAAAAACAAAAACCGATTGATACATTTCAAAATCTAAGAGTGAGTTCCCCAACTTACCCGGAGTGGAGTTATGATTATGCATTGGCTTGTCGATGTTCTTCAGTTCCATTTGATCATGATGAATCCATAGATCTGGAGGCTTGGGTACGCCGACATTATTCTTTTGATAGCTATAAACATCAGAGAAAGGAACACTTTAAAAGGGGAGCTATATACGAGTCGCTTATCACCACTTACCTCTTCTTTGTGTGCTCTGGCGAGCTCTGTGGCTTCTTGCGGCAGAGGACTGCAACAACAATGATTGCAATAAGCAACACTACCACACCAACAGTGGCGATCAGGTAGATCAGTTTCTCGTTTGTGATTCCTTTACTGATAGTGTCTGGCTCCTGCATGAGAACTGCTGCTCCGGTGGTGTGCGAAACTAGTGTGGAGAATGGGGCATTTCCCTTCCCTGTGCGAGCTTGTACCTTGAAATAGTACGTGGTGTATGGCTTTAGGTTGTTAATGACCAAAAGGTTATCATCCAGAATTGAACCTTCTACCGACCAGTCGCGATCGCGTTTCGAGGTATCTGTGGTGAAGTAAACACTGTAGCCAGAGATCGCGCCCATGCTGTGTTTAGGTGGAAGCCATTGCAGAATCACACTCTGCGGATTTGATTCATCGGCACGAACTGTCAGCTCTCTTGGTGGAGACACTGGAATATTCTGAAGAGTGGTATTCAAAACAGACATCGACCAAGCCGATTCACGTCGTCCTTTCACCACTTTTACGGCGAACTCATATTGCGTATTTGGCCGAAGCTCGTTTATCATGCAATTCAAGTCTGTTGTGTTGTGAAGTTTGTATCGACTTGATCCTGAGATCCCATACCGGACCGTATATCGACGGTTATCGGTGACGTGTTGATTTTTACTCAAGGTCGTGTCAATCCAGTACACCACTATCGATGACGATGACATGGTGATCGCTCGCAGACCAACGGGTACCTCCAAAGGCATTGGCGCTTCCAGAGGCTCTTCATCTCGCGTTTTGATATTATCATAAATAGGTGGGCCATCGCCTTTGATATTACGCGCACGAAGTGACACCACATACTCACTATTGGGCTCTAGATTTTTTAGCACATAACTTCTTTCACTGTCGCCGAGCTCTAAAATATTTTCATCTGGAATGCCTTTGCCCCAACCAAGGACAAAGCTTCGAATTTTGATCTCATGTTGATTCGGGGGACCCCAGTGCAGCGCTATACTCTCGGCTCCGGTTCGGACACCAATCCAGACTGGTTTTCCGGGCACTTGTGTCTCGTCGAGATCATTCTCCAGAGTCACGACGCGATGCCATTCGGTGAATGGCCCAGATCCATTCACAGTCATCGCAGCGATCTTCACTTGATACTCCGAGTGGCGATCCAGTCCATTTAATTCAAAGTAACGAATATTGGCTGGGGTGCTCTTCACTTGTGGCGCATCTTTAAGCTTGCGATAACGAATCTTGTAGCCAGTGATTTGGCCATTACGTTCTTCCTCGGCTGGTGGCTCCCAGTGCACCGTAATGGACTGCAAATAGAAAATAACCAGTAAAAATTAAAAAGTCAACAGATGAATCTAAACTTACCGTTGAACTGGTCACCTCTAGTGTAACATTGTTTGGTGGCTCGGAAGGAGTTGAGGAATAAGTCTTAACTCGGATCTCATTCGAGGGATCTCCCATTCCGTTTTGATTAAAAGGCACAACGGTGATTGTGTACTCAGTAAATGGACGCAGTTCGTTTAAGATTGCTGTATTCGTTGTGCTGTCTGTGTACATTTCTGCTCCACTGTCATCCTAGTAGAAGGAGTATGAAAACCATATAAATATATAAAGAAACCGGTCCAAATGGAGAATAGAATGGAATGCTTGGTAAGATCTAGAAGAAAAAGACTTGAACTTTCTTAAATCAGACTGTTTCAGATGTTTTATTTTAATTTTCCAAGGTGCTCACAGAAAAAGACTCAAGTCTTGTTGAGACTTTTTATAAGACTTTATGCAGTATCTTGTTTTGCAATTCGGTCTGCGAACACTTTTACGCAGCCTCTGGCAGGGATTATTGCATTGCCCAAGCTTGGAATCAGTTTAAGTCGATAAGTTACCGCACACCGATATTTCGCATAACCACAAGATTCTATGACACAAGCCCAAGCCTGTGGATAGTAAAATTTGTCCTGACCATCAAGATATATTCGGTGAACTTGGGTCTTGGAAATCAAGTTGGAACTATTTAATTGCCTTGTTCTAGAGAAAGTTTGCCTTAGGCAGCTTTCAATTTAGTTGATAGTGAGGGGACCATTAACGATAGGTGATCCCGAACCCAATGGTTTATTGGATGAACACCAGCTTCCCAAAAGCATTAACACACCTCTAATGAAACTGGAAAAGTTTTGACTTGATTTGACGAACGAAAATTTGTAGATTTTAGGAAAGAATCGAACTCGACCCCTAACAAGAGTGGATGAAGATGAGGCTTTTCAACTTAAAGTTACTCCAAAACATTCAGCAGGGACGATTGGGTTCAAGGGTTGGCAGGGCTCGAATACCATTACGGTAACTGTGTTCATCTTTTGATGCTATCTACGAACCAAGTCATTTTTCATATGAGCGGAACTGCAGATCAGCAAGACCATGTGCCATCGAACGGGACAAGTAGTGGCGCAATATCTTGGGAATATAGCGATTGGGGTTCTTAAGACTTCCCATTGGAGCGTTTCAGCGTATGTTTTAACGGGTTTGATCACGTGAGGCCGAGCGTTATGTTGTGGGCGTTTTTCGCTCAGTACTCAATTCAGCAGCATCAATTGAAGTCCAAAACGCTGCCCATTGATGGTTTCGTTGGGTTACAACAGTTCATAATAAATAACACCGACCTGGTCCCACCAAATAGACGGCATAACTTTCGCGGTGTGAATATTCGTCTGAGCTGACAACGTAGAAGCATGACTGAGCAGTCCCCATGACTTTCGTTTCTTTCGGTTTCTATGATGAATCCTTTTTTTCATCACCCGTCACGATGGGATGAAGAAACCCCTCTTTCTGCCGCTGGAACAGTTGTTCACAGGCAGAAAAAACGACGCTCAACGTCCCGTGGCTTTAAACCAAAAGGAAACCCATGTTCCTTGTTTTTAAATCATTTTCAACGCATGCAATCGCTTGGAAATGGCTTGGCGGGTAACTCATAATGCTGAAGGTGATTAAGGTTTTCCTTCACGAGGACGGTCGTCAAAAAAGAAATCGTGGTCTTAAAATGGAGCCAACCACGATCCATTTTTTCACCTAGAGCAGCATCTCCGTAAACTTTTTGGAGCTCCCGGTGGGTTTCGGCCCGTATCGTTTTTCAATCAACGTACTTTTTTACTGTCATGCGGGAATATTGCTGGAGTTTTAAGCGGTTTTCTCGTAGTTTTCAGAATAAATGATGAAATTAATAATTGCATGAATGTCTTAATGTTTGCTTTCGCGTGCCATGGAACACTACGGTTTTCAGTAAAGTACACATATGGAAAAAAATTAACATTTTCTTGTTTGCTGTTACTTTGTTCGTTGCTCTTTGCTCCTTACTCTAACTAACCTGTACCTTTGCTCTCCTCTCGTGCCGTCTTCTTTGCTCTGAGAAATTTCGCTCTTTTTCTTTTTGTACACAAAAGAGGCTGTCCGGTTGATTTTTAAGACATTCTCAACAACGCGTTATAAGAAATTCCCCACAAACTGAACCATACAGTCACCTAGCCATCAAAATCTATTACAATCCATCGAATCATCACCGATCACTAAAAGTAAAGATCAGTGGACTTAGTGTCGCTGTCGTTGGGCTACCCATCAACTTTGAGGAAAATGCGTGATATAATGCCGAGTGTGTACACTTAAGGAAGGTGTTGGTGGGTCTTCAAGTTTTGTAGCGTAAAATAAGAACATCGTGGGTAGAGTATTGTTAAAGTTCTGATCGTAAGTCATCAAAATGGCCACACAATCTTCCTAGTTTCAGTTAAACTCTCGGAGAACTGTCCATCTTTAGCGAAAGGAACAGTTTAAAAATGTGAGATTCTACTCTTAGGCTTAGAGTGCTGGCTTTTAAGCTATGAAGCAGATCAAGTTCACTTCATTAAGACGTTTTTTTTAAATCACAGTTTCAAGTTTCGAGGCGACTAGATAGCCGATATCAAGCGATCGCATAAACCAGCATGCTTCGTATAACAACTTGGATCGAAGAAGACAGAAGACTGCTGTGTCTTAAACCAAAACTTTTCAAGGTTTAGGAGGCCCGTTCAACGATTAAGGAAAACACCCTCTTCAGTAAACATTAGGGGCGATGCCCAGTCTGACCAGAATGTTTCGTCAAGATCATTTTTCCAGCAGAATTTTAAATTTTGTTTTGTTAGTTTCTGGCCATAGACAGCGAGAAATGGGACAGTCGTCCTAGTAAATTTGGGTATTCTGATCCACTTGGATGTTGTGTCAATCTTTTATTTGAATAACCACATTGCCAATTCAACAGCAAAAAATGTCTGTAAGAAAGGGAAGGTTAAGTATGATCTTTTCGCCCGCCTGCGATGTTTCTTCCTGTGATAACTATGGAAGGTTGCTTTTGTAACTAATTTAGTTTTATTTTTTCTACTGCTTTCCACTAAGCAATAAAGTTAAGGTACGTCTGATGGACACCCATTTACCACACGTCTTCTTACATAGGAAGAGATCGAAGAGTGATTTTTTGACTCTTTCAATATAGTTCGAATCTAGTTCCTTATATTCGGCTTATAAGGAAATTTGCAGTGGGGAATCCTTTAAATTTTGACTCTCAGTTTTCCTTTTCTTCGTGAGGAGAGAAAGTTCTGCGATTTGCTCCTAGGCTACTGAAAGCAGTGATGTACTAACCGCTGATTTTTTAACACTGCCCTCTACAGCAGTCTTTTTTCACTCTTCTTACTCTCATTCCGATTGAGAAGGTCCTGTAGGCGTCATAGTTAAGAAGACTTATTCTTCTTTAGAAGTGGGTCCATCTTCCTTAGGATCGGCCAAATGCTGCTCTATTCACAGGGCATCCTTTTATCCAACCAAACTTCAAAAATAATTCGCTGAGCCTCATTAGATCATCGATAGCCGTTTGACTGCGAATCCATCGGGCTAGATGCCTTGTGTTGTCGGTCATCACGAGAGTTCATTGATTAACTCTGTTATAAAAAACGTTGGTCAACATCGCTATTTAAAAGCCTGTGGAATTTTTTCTGTCTCCTGAGTCTCTTTTTTAAAAGCGTCTGTATTTCTACAGGCGTCTGCAACTGTTTTAAAAGCCAGCCACACAAGGTACGCTTCATTGAAGTTCAGAGCTTATTCAATAAGCCTTCATTTAAACTCTTTTGTTAATGAATCTCTATGGCGTCATTTAGACCAGATCAAATTAGGGCCACTAATTACTCAACTTTTATTTTAAATTGACTTTAAATTTTGTAAAACGAGGAGGTGAATGTCCAATTTTATCATCAATTCAATGAACTTCTCAGCTTTCCCTAACTTAGTCACCCCCTTTACCCTATTTCAATATGTTGCACCCAAAGATACACTGGCAACGGTCAGAGATTTAGAGCAAACGTGTTCCTTCTGCTTACATCAACGACCACCATAAGAGGTACAACGGAAATGGCAATAGTTTCTGGGGACATTTCTCAAAAACAAACAACTCCAATTCGATCGATATTTAAATAATCCAAGGATTTCCAAAAAAAAACAACCGCCTCTCCCTGATCCCATTATTTAATTACCAAAAAACCCTTTCAAGCCCAGAAAACATTCACGTTTACAACATTAACAATTCCAAAAAAGCACCTACCTCAGCATAATAAATGCGATACTTTGATATAATCCCATTGGTGATGATTGGAGCTTCCCATTTTACATGAATCTCCTTGTGGTTCAGTGCAAATCCTTCAACGTTACGTGGTGGCCCGGCGATATTCTCTTCCGGTTGTGTTCTCACCTCCAGAACCTAATTTAAAAACCAAATCATTCGAAAAAAAAGAAAGGGTTAGAAAAACCACAAAACCCGGAAAACAACAACACACATGAACACACACACACAAGCGCATGAAATTCAACGTGAAACTCACCTCGGACGACTCGCCAGGACCAAAATTGCTGTTGCCAATCACCCGGAACTGATAGGTTTTCCCAGGCATTAGGGATTGAATGTTGACTTGTTGGTCATCATGGGATTTCGTGATAATTTTTTGCTCCCTGTGAGGATATAACGAAAAAGAAAGAAAAAAAAAACGTAGAATTAGAAAATATGGAGACCATGCAGATGTATTCAAGGAATCCTTTTTTGCTGCTTAAAGGATACGTGCTACCCCGTAGAGATGTGCCGAACATTGTACAGGAGGACATTATAATTTTCTCTCTGTCTGGGCAGAGAGTCGACCGACGTGATACAATCCCAACAGACTACCACCGGTGAGTTGGAATCGGGAATGAGTGCTTGTGATGTCGTTTATGTGCTGGCTCTAGTCTTGAAATTAATTTTCCTTCAGGCCAAAAAGGAATTTCAATTCAAAATCAATGATTTCCTGCTGCTCCTGCTGCTGCTGTTGCTGTCTGCTTTGACTTCCGAAACACTTTAGAAATGAAAAAAAAGGATAAAGCAAAAGGACGAGTATTCAGGAACGAGGAAACTTTCACTACATAATTGTGCTCTATAGATCCTATGCGACCCAACTTGTTGGACAATTTGGCAATTCATCTCAATGAAAGTCTGAATGGAACGGCAGTAAATGTTAGTTGGCAGGACGACTATCAAAAAAAAAAAAAAAAACACAAAAATAGTTTCCCTTTCAATTGACTTTTTTGCATTTGCCAATGGCGGAGGGAGGAAGCGCCGCCTGCTTCAGCCGCCAGTCGCCAGACTTTATAAACGGAGCTAGTGAACTTTTAATAGCAAATGAAGTCTACATTGAGCTGGCTGGAGGCTGGCTGTTGGCTCTGTAGAGATGCATTTCAATGAACTTGGCTTTGTTCGATAATACGAAAAGGAAATCGGAAGAAGGAGTCAGCCATAAAATTTTAGAACAAAAGCTATTGTATGGAAAGTGATAAAGAAGGAGGTTATAGCACCACAACAAAGCGGGACAGGTTCACAAAACAAATAAAAGGAGTTAGCTGCGAAATTTACTAGAATACAACCAAAATTTTCAAGGAAAACTTAGAGGGTTCTATCTTTATGTTAATTTAACGTACCCTCCAAAGTTTTGAGTTTGCAAATCAGAGCTTTGTTTTAGCTTCTTAAGGAATTTAAGAGTTTTAAATTACAAAAGAAAAGAAAAGCAGACAGAGGGCGACGTGGATTTGGATGAGCTCAATGGAAAATTCTCAAAAACGCTTAGTCTTTCTTTTGAGAAAATCAAAGGCTGTGGGCTTCGATGGAATTCACCCCGACTTACATCATAACACAAATAACTGCAATCTTCAATAAAATTTTTCCCAGGTCATGTTTTCCTGAATGCTGGAAGAAGGCAAAAATTGTGCCCGACTTAAGGCCTATCGCTGTCATTCCCTACCTCAGCAAAATGACTGAGCTTATTATTACCAAGCAAATACGAAAACATAACGATGACCATAAGCTATTGACAGCATACCAATCGGGTTTCAGGACAAAACATATCTGCTTTGATGAAGGTAAGCGATGATATCCGAGAAGCTCTAGACAAGGGTTTTATGTCAGTTGTAATTTTACTCGATCTTTTAAGGGGGTATTCTAGTCTAGAAATTTAAAAAAAATCGATTTTGTTTTATATTTTCAAAGTTTAACTATTCAAAAATATATCTACAAGAGGTTTTTTTTTTTTAAATTCAAATTATTTTCGGAGATATCGGTATTTTGCTGACCCGGCATCTAAACTTTTATATTAAGTGTTCACTTACGTCAAGCTGCTAACAGTTGAATTCAAACCTTCAAACCAATCCTTTGCAAAGGATTACGCGTGTAAATCGACAAACAAAAAGGCGATTTCACGGCAATGCAGTGAAACGAGACAACGCCCGGATTGACCGCTCCGAGATACGAGTATCCAACGCATCAAAGGAGGCCAGAATTGCTCGATATGAAGAGAAAACGGCGGAAAATAGTTTTTTCGAAGCCGAGGAAGGTCCGATGTATGAAGCAAGAATGGCAGATTGAATAAATGTAAGTCTACATTATCATTTCATGACTAAGACTGCGAAAAACTTTGCGCGAAACTATAAAAGCGTTTTTCTCGAAACTGTCTTTTTCAAAACTATACCCAAGATTTTTCAGGTTCTACAGGACCGATTTACCTGAAATTTTTAGAGAGTCTTCTTTATAGACTTGTCTATGTGTGGAACTATTCCCATCCCCGAATTTCCATTCCTTTTTTTAAATTCGAAACAGTCAAAAAAAGTGGTAAGAAAATTGTTTTTTCAGACAGTCGACATTTTTGAAAAAAATCGGTCTAATTTTTCCTAGTTTCAGACATTGCGACATTATTCAAGATTAATAATCTTTTTTTCTTTTTGGTTTCCGATTGCTATCAAATCGTGGGTATGGTTACGTGCCAATTTTTTTTAAACCCCCACTTCATCAACTGCTAATTTTTGAAATTTTCAACATTTTTTTTATTTTTTAATTTTTTTTAAATAACTAATAAAAAAAACGGATCTTAAAAATATTAATTGCCCTTTTTTTTATTTTTTTATGACACTTCAAATATTACATGAAATTCATGCCTCTTGACTAGAATACCCTCTTAAATGCATTTGACTCTGTCAGTCATACTCTTCTTATAGAAAAACTTAAAACTTAAATTTTGGAAATTCAGCCTGCAAACTGATTTTGTTCATATCTCTCAGGTTGTTCTCAACTGTTCCTCAGTACAAAAATGCTCATCATTCTCACCTGTACCTTAAGGTGTACAACAAGGCTCTGTGTTAAGCCCTCTATTGTTCGCACTTTTCAAAAACGAAATTTCCAAACTCATCGGAAAATGAAATTTCGCGACTTGTGATTGAATAACTTAAGTCAATTAATTATTGTTTTGAAAAGAAAAACTGTCAAAACATAAACCCAAATGAAACCAAAGCGCTGGTTGTGAGTCGAAAGAACACAGTTTGCAGAGGCGCATTTCCTCCTCTGTTTTTGAAAAACTCAACAATTGAATATTCGACTAAGATTAAAACTCTGAGAGTCAATTTTAACAAGCAACTGAACTGGACGACTCATATTCATTTTTATAGGTAGTTTCAAAGAATAAAAAGTCTTTCTAGATATAGAACTGTAACCGCACTTGATGTCATCATGAAAGAACCATCGCCTAGCTATCTATTTTGACAAATTACAATTTTCTAATTCTCAAAGATCGCCAAAGATAATCCTACCATTTTTTTTATGTTAATGAAGAACTGTAACGCTTATTTGCACAGAATTCAAATAAATTTAAAAAATGAAATGAAAACACACTCAACAAGACGATACCAAAGGGATCAATCTTTAAGTATCAAATTTTACCTTCCAGAAGCGAATCAATGGAATCGGGACTTAAAGATTTATAAAACTTACAAGACTCGTATTGCTTTTATATCAAGCAATTAATTATGCAACAGAATTAGGACACAGAAAATTGAGCGCAAATAGTTCCATACGCGATTCAAAGCTGTCATTCAAGGGCTTACAAAAATCGAATCAAAATCGTTAAAAATAGGCTGAATTTTCGAGACCGGCCTCGCGAATACCAGAAATGTCAGTTCGAAGTTTGCCCAGCAGTAATTTTTTGAAAGCTAGCCGAATTTTGCTGCTTAGTAAAAGCATTTAATTAGCTTGGTAATTTTTCATTACAATTTTCTCCGCATTCCAAAACACGGACGCCAAAACGACTTTTCGAAAAGTTTCACCTTTCTTTCGTGTCTGTGAAGTCGGTCTTTTAAAGGTCACAGTTTGTTTTTCGTCTCAGAATAAAAGAGTTATAAATTGTCTCAAAGATCTGTCTGCCGTCTTTCATGATGCTCGTCATATGTGGATGCCCTAAGATCCTTTCACCAGAGTTTATT
Organism: Orthonevra nobilis; assembly: GCA_963555765.1. Classification (NCBI taxonomy): domain Eukaryota; kingdom Metazoa; phylum Arthropoda; class Insecta; order Diptera; family Syrphidae; genus Orthonevra; species Orthonevra nobilis. Next base: position 31,372,007 of record OY743226.1, on the reverse strand, counting down.
TATAGAATAGGAGGAATACAGTTTCAACCAAGCCCTTGCTATTTTTTTTACAGGCTGAGGTAATCGATAGGGGGTTCTGTATTCGTTTTCGAATAAGTGTTCATAGTTTCCAGGAATAGCGTTTTTTTTTGCTGTAACTGGTTATGATGTAAGCAAGCTGTTATAAAATAAAAGTAGATATATCCACAGATTTTAGATTTTAAAGAATCGGATGATAAGACACTTTCTACACATGATGGTAATCATGTATCTGTATTCATATACGATTCGAAAGAAGAGCAGCTCGCCTCACGAGCATCATCCACAAAGCTCAGAGGCTAGCCAGTGTACATAATCTACAACTCCAAATGCACTAAAATGGCGGTGCATGCCTTCGCAGCAGTGTTATCTTCACTTCAACTAAACAAACCAATATTTTTGACAACACGAGCTAAAAATTCCAGCAGCCGATACAACAACCACTACAACAACGCCATTCAGGAATCACACTTCTTTCGGTGGTCGACAAATCCAGTGATATCGCCATTGATTTGATTCCAATGACAAATGGTGACTGGACCAGATTCGATAAACTAGATCATTTTAAGATTCGCACTTGGGTCCTTTCAATTGTACGAATTGAAAGTGCTTTTTACAGCTGCGCGGCCCAGCCGGCCTGGAGGAAAATGTCAACTGACAAAATGTATTTGTATGTCAGTCATCAATAGTGAAGTCCTTCAGTGAGCTTGTGCTTCAGAACTTTCAAATCAAGGGCCCCAGTCCGACTACTATCAAATGGAACTAGATTCAAGATTCTACACAAAACTCAAAAAATCATATTATAAAATGAGTCGCATTTCAATTTTGCCATAAATGGTACTCGAAAAATCCACATGTAGTCTTAAAGAAGCCCATTCATCCAGGACGTGTGACTTGTGTGATTTTTCAGTAGCCAACAATCGTGACCAACAATCGAATATTTGAAAAACGTATTGAGAATTTTTTTCAAGAGGATGACCTTCTTCGAAGCCGACCTTCTTTTGGACATCTTATCTGACTTCAGTCCACTATAAAAAAAGATATACAATGGTTCAAGTCTGAACTTATGTTAGGTTCCTCTTCGTCTTATTGTAAGTTAAAAAAAAGGTCGAAAAACACTTCTATTGACGTGTCCATTCACAAAACGATACAATCCCATGTTACAGAGTGAAACCTTTGACTAAGAGCGCACTTGAAATAAATGCAAAAAGTGATTCATTAAATAAACGAGCATTTCCTTTAAAAGATCCATAGTATCTGCACATTTGACCACTGCATTCTATTGAAACTCTAAAAAAAAAACATTAATTTTGTAGAAAGTTTTTAAACTTGTTCACATTTATCCTTTTGGCTGAATACAATCTGCACTATCTAAAGCCTTCCATCTCCCATAAAGGAGTTGTTTCCTTTCTTTTTCGTTTCATAATGGCAAACATAAACACGCAATCAAATGATGTCGGTCCGAGAAAAGGCTGCCTTAAAAATGCACTCAGGATATAAAAGCTTTCTTTTGAATTACCACACAATCTGGTATGCTCCTGCATTGAGATAGCCCGCCACCACCGTTGCGAATCTCTGCGGAATTGTATAAAAGTGTTTATCCCACTCACACACATTGGGCCCCCCTTCGGGCTTAACATACCCATAATAAAACGACATATACACATTTAATCCTTTAGAAAGGATCCAGCTCACGTTCCAAAAACACTCATTCCCTACAGTCCTTCGAGAAGGACTGCATCCATTTTGTTTATTTATTCATTTCCATTATAAAACACCACCACCACCATCGTCATCGTTGGTACTCACCTCTCACTGTTGTTCATCTTGTAGTAGACCGTGTAGGAGATGACCTCATCGGGATTCTTGACTGGTTCCATCCAGCTGATTGCCACAAATCTGGGTTTGACTATTTGCGCTACCAAGTCTCTGGGTGGTCCCGGCAAATGGGTGCCAGCTGCAGTCAATTGGCCGTCTTCATCTAAATTGAGGGAAGAGGAGGATAAGGGATTTTTTCTTCGCATTTTCTGTGTGGACGATGAGGCGGCTGCCGCCTCCTGTCGCCTCTCGTTATCCTGCTTGTTTTTCCACGTGTTGAGAATCTTATTTGGATCGTCGCCCCGCTTGAAGGCGTTTATAATGTCTTCATTGCCCGTGACCTCTTCATCATCGTCATAGTCTTTATCGTCGTCGGGTGATTCCGAATTATCATCGTATGACTCGTCGTAGTTAGTGTTGTCATTTAGGGCGATGTCAACACCACTGGGTATCGTAATGCCCTTGCCCTTCGACAGTAAACTGTCGAGGGCGCTTTTCGACAGAATTCGAGTGTTGTCAGCGGATTTAGTTCGCACTTGAACTTCACCGGAATCGTTCTTGTTTTGACGTTTCGGGCTGACAGTTTGTAGGGATTTCGTTTTCTGGGATTGGGACTTTTTGGGTTTAAGTTTATGTTCTGCGGTCGGTCGTTGAAGATGATTTTCGGGGGAACGAAAAAAAGGATATCAAAAATAAAAGAATAAGAAAATCAATGGAAATTAAATAAAAAATTAAAACTTAAATTAAATAATACATCGAAAGCGGTTAATGGCAACTTTGATACTTTTATTTACATTGGAGGTTTGTATAAAAGCTTTAGCTTGGAGGGATTGCGAATAGGTTTTACAATAAGCTTCAAAGAGGCGTATTTAAAAAGATTACAAAGAGTCTGAATATTTGAGACTGAAATCCTAATGGCCTTTTTGGCAACGCAATTGTTCTCTAGAAACATTTAGAGTAGGAAATGTTGTTTATATTTGTATTGCATAAACTCTAGTACACATTAAAATCTTAAAAAAATTGCGTTACGTAATACTTGAACGCTCCCTAAGGAGGCCAATGACATTTTTTAAATTTTGTTTTTTGAGGTGGCCATAATGGAAAGCGGCCCGCCGGCTTTTGCGTTGCCTAAAATGTGCACCAAAACTGGGCACCCTCATCATTCGGACTAGCATGAGAAGGATTCATGATAGAAATCTTGGATTATTGGCTAAGAGGCTCCACATCACTCAGGAATTGACGTGAATTTTGCTCAATTATTCGTCCTTTCAGATGGACGCTTGAACAACAAAAAAAGTGGCCAAGTGAGAATTGACTCCGCGCCTCCCTACAGTATGCAACACTATATTCATTTTTATTTTTAGATTTCTCATAGCGTAGCTAACACATATGTACGAGTAGGCCAGACAAAGTAAAAGCTCGACAAAGGTTTACTCGTATTTCCAAAAAGAACAAGAACTTCCAGATGGGAAAGAAATATGTTAAGGTAGTAAAACGGAATTCGCAGAAACGCCGCCATTACGTTTGCAAAAATTTTTTTTTCTCCATTTTTCTTATTGGAATTCGAATCATTACCTACTTTCAGTTGCTAAGTTGCCCTATGAAACGATGAAACCAGATCATTGTATACTTTTAGGTGTTAAGTTTAGTTGCAATTTTATGAAACATTGTCTTTGTATTGTGACACCTCATTTATTTTAAACTTTATATTATTTTTATTATTTGTTTTTGTTGCGGTAATAGCAGTACATAGAAGGTGTACTGTTTAGGAGATACAACCCGGTGACGAATTTATGGACGGATGGACAGCGGAGGGTTAGTGATATGGTTCCTTGGGTACGGAGCTCTAAAAATTGCCGTATTTGAGGCTCGGAAAATAAACAAAGGCATCGGCACCCAGAAGTGAGGGTTAGTGGCATTATTGTTGCATGGGACAGAGCAGGAAATGTTGCAGTGAATGATGAGCAAATCGACTTTTTTATTGGACTTACGAATTTAGACGAGGCGAGCTTTGGACTACGTGCGACATAAGCCGTCAAAAAAATCAAAAGTCAGTAATTTTAGTGATGTTGCTTGACCACCATGGAGCTGAGGTTTGATGCTTCTCTCGATTGTTATTTTTTCGGTTCAATGGGATCCAGAGACTCAAGAACAATACGGATCAACCTATACTTGCAGACACGGATTCTTTGGTTGGGGCATTCGAATATCTTCTAGGTTCGAACAAGATAAAAGCCCAATCTTCAAAACTGCTTGTCAAAGTCTGCTGTACACATAGACCGGAAGAAGTTTGAACTCATGAAATCATTTTCAGTTGATGAGCTTGAAAAGCATAAACATTGTACTTTATGAGTCAAACTCCTGCACCTGCGAATTAAGTCCATAAAGAAGGACTTATATGATTTTGTGTCAAAGACGTACGACATGTTCGAAACCTGCACCGGATTTTGCAGGAGATGCGTTGTCGTGGTATTCGAACAGATAGTTCAAAGGGCGGGGTAATCATGGAAGATACGCAGACGACATAAATATTATCGCGCCGATTCCGAATCTTTCACGGTCTGGTCTGATGGTTGACGAGGACAAAACAATGTAAATTCTGTCGAGCAGAAACCAATCTTTCACCCACCACCTAGGACAAAACGTAACAAAAACCGACAGCTACAGTATCGAGGCACATAGTTAAGGAGTTTGTCTACCTCGGGGCAAATGAAAAATACACAAAACACACCACAGTGAAGATACGGCGTAGAACAACCCTTGGCAATCGTTGCTGTTCGGTATTTTGAAACAAATTGGATCGAAATTCGTCACTCAAAGGACCAAAATCATGCTCTACAAAAGGATTTCCCTGTCGTGCTTTATGGAACCGAAAGCTGGACGCTTAGTAGGACGGCAGAGCTGATTTGCTCGCTCGAAAGAAAAATCCTACGTTGGATATTCGGGCGAATGGAGGATCCGACATAACCGCGATATATATGAGCTGTACAACGATGGGGACATAGTAGGCAAAAATATGTCGACTACATTGGGTCCAACGATGGACACCGACGTTCTCACCTAAGAGAGTTTTTTAATCCGAGCCTCCTGGTACGAGAAGAAGAAAAAGAAGACCGCGGATGCAAGGCAACTTGGTCTTGGCAATTCGAAGCAGCGCACCCGAGTTTCCAACGACAAATGGTTCGGAAACTAGTTAAAAAGATGGGATCCATGAGCTCGGTCAAAAACATAAGGTTCGGTGCTCCTGAAAGAAGGCAGGCCTAAAATATACATATGTATGTATGTTGCGTTGAAAACGGACTCAAAGGATCAAGTTGTTTGAGTAATGGGAAAAGCAACGAATGATTAAAAGAAAGGAACAAATTAAACAAGTGTTTATAGACTTTTGAACGGTGAGCATATAAGTCTGTAACATAATTATTAACAACTTATTTCTAAGACATTCAAAACATTTATACAATAAAAAGAAAAGACAACACACACGGAAACAACAAAAACAAAACATAGAAACGGAATGTCCAAATAAAGCAAAAAAAAAAAGGTGAACTTTAAAACTTAAAAGCAACAAGAGGACATTTTTCCTTTGGGGAGAGGATAGTTTTTGGGATTTCAGGCTATTTAATCGGTCTGATAATTATTTTTTCTTAGCCATTCTACGTATCGCTACATTTAGGTTAGCAGTGGGACTCTCAACATCAATGGATATACACAGGGCTTCAATTTGTACAATTTTTTTCTTGCGCCCAAATATAAATGCTGTAAAAATTTGAAAATTGGTGTTTCATTTGCTTACCTGGTTGAATGATTTTTAGTCGTGCCGAAGCTTGAACACTACCAGCTGGATTCGTTCCAACGCATTGAAACATTCCAGCGTCCGATTGAAGTAGGCCTAGGATTCGAAGGTTGTGACCAGCAACAAGTTGCATATAGTCATTGGGAGTGATCACGTCGCCGTTCTTCAGCCACTGTATCATGGGTTTCGGTTTACCCCGAATCGCACACTCTAGCTCGAGTTCTTCCTTTTCAAAGGCCGACTTATCGGTGGGACTTTGTATGAATTTTGGGGGAACTTGAACCTGCAAAGTGGCCTGAGCATCCAACGAATCGACTGTATTACTCGCCCGACACTGATAGTTGCCAGAGTCAATGTCCTCGGCTGATGAGATTTGAAGTGAACCGGTGCCGATGATGGAAAACCTTGAATCCAAATCACTGGAAGAAAAAAAAATCAATCAAACTTTAAGTCCTTTCATGCTTGTTCTTTACTCACTTCAAGTCGAGCTCTTCACCATTTCTAAGCCATCGAATCTGAGGCTTAGGCATACCATTTGCCACGCAATCAAGCGTTACAGTGTCACCCTCTTTGACAGTCTTCGGTGATGGTCCAACTAGGAATGATGGTGCGACTTGATTTTCGCCACCATCAGCTATTTTCTTAATGTTCAAATTTGTCTTGCTACTAAGTCGAGATATGATTCCAGACGTAACGTTGCACTGATATATTCCACGGTCCGAATTGCTCACTTCATCTATCTCCAAAGCACCATTTTGAAGGATAACCATTCTCAAGCCGTCGATCGTTAGAGGTGCATCGTCTTTTAACCATTGTACGGAATTTTGAACCCCTGGCTGGATGTGACCAATCATACAGCGGAAGTAAGCCGTCTGACCTGGCAATAGGTATGATTCCATGAAATCTTGATTGATTTCGGGAAGTCGGGCTATGGAAACAATTGCCGAGCGGCTGACTATTGTGCCGATACCATCGACACCAAGAAGACACTGATATGAGCCGGTCAAGCCGCGATTTTCTTCCACTGAACTTATGTACAAGGAACCATTTTTAAGTTGTGTTCTGAAAATTGAAGTGTTACTTAAATCAAGTTGTTTGCAAGGAGAAATTTTATTTTACCTGAAAGTGTCGCCGACTATGCCAAGATCTTGACCATCGGGCCCTCGCCATCGAATGTTGGGCGATGTTTTGCCAGCTTTTTGATGCGAACCGTACTGTGTTTTGCCGGAGCATTGTAATAGAACTGAATTTCCTTCTGGCACAACCACATCTTGAGGCTCTAAGACAAATTCTAGAACTGAAAAAAAAACAGAAAGGGAATTTAAAACGAGATGCTTGAACGTTTTGTTTAGACTTTTGAGGTAATAGGAAGCCGTTCAAATATCGAGCAAAGATTATTGTCAGGAATATAACAGATTCCTTTAAAATTAATAAAAAAATGTCACAGGGATCTATCGGAATGCTTTACATTTGTCAATTGAGAAGTACTTTGATTTCGTAAAATCACTTCACTTAATGTTGTAAAATAAAGTACCCTTGCCCGTCTGTCTGAACGCGTTAAACTCAAAACCTATTAAACGATTTTTCATAGGTTTATCACCAATGGACAGGGTAATTCAATAGGAAGGTTAATGTAGATATATAACTTTTTAAAGCTTTGCAGAAATTGGCTGAAATAATGTTTGCTGATGGTTACAATATTTTTGGTTACACGAAGTCAAAACTTCTGATTTAATCACACCGAAGAAGATTTTTAGAGGAAATCGAACTTCGATACACTTTTTGTAAGAGGAGTTTTCTGTTCAGAGCTCCAAGTCCAAATTCGAACGATCGAACGGAAAGCTGACTCCTGAGAAAGAAGACGTGTACGTGAAAGCGACTGACGAACGAAACGAATTTTCTTCACAGATTATGTACATAAATAGAGGATAGTTTGACAGTTGATCGGGGCCATATTCTCAAAGCTATATCTGTCAAATTGGCTGTCATTTATTCAGTCTGTTTTGCCAAATCTCCATGCGTGGATATAGCGTTCAACAACATGTGTATCTAATAAAATTGTCACCCATTTTACGGTCACAATAATCGTCAACCTTTCGAGAGGACTATTCGCAGTATGATGGATAAATTTGATTACACTGGTTCAGTAATTGGTCAACAAACATACTTACGTCAACAAAACACAAGATCTGCCGCAAATATAGCCACTGTCCGTGAGAGTGTGCAGGAGAATCCGAGGCAGTCGATTTCACGTCGCTCACAAGAACTTGGCGAATTTTGGGTTGCACATGTACAAAATTCAACTGACCATAGAGCTGAAGGCAAACGACCATAAACAATGACGGGTGCTCGCTGAATGGGCTCTGGAGCAGTTGAAAACTGACCCTAATTTTCATCGAAAAATGATCTTCAGCGATGAGCCCATTTCTGGATGAATGGGTTCGTCCAGAAACAAAATTGTAGAATTGGGACGATACCAATCCACATGAGATCCAACAGCGTTCAATACATCTAGAAAAAATCACTGTTTTGTGTGGATTTTGGGTTGGCGGCGTCAGTGGTCCATATTTCTTTGAGAACGACGTTGGTCTGGCCATCACCATCAACGGCGAGCGCAATAGGTCAATGATTTCTAACTGGATTGGATCTTATGGACACCAACGACATGTGATAACAACAGGATGGCGCTACCTGCCACACAATTATGTAGAAAAAATATTGGTCAGTAATTTCGGAGAATATGTTGAAATAGCCACCCCGAGTCGAAATCTCAATGTACTAGTTAAATACAATTTTTTCACGATTAAGAAGCGTAACTCATCAGAATTTCGTGTCCAATTAATTTTACAACGATTTTTAGGTGTCTTAAAAATGTCTCCTTTCGTTTTTGTGTTTATCTCTTATGATATGAGATTTCTCTGATTTTAATAACCTGCTTAAAGATGAACAAGAGATTAAGTATTAAACTATTAAAAAAGGCCTTCAACATCAAAAGAAGTGACAGTCTTACGTTGTCCGAATATTGTGTCGCTGACTGTAAAGCTTATCGAAAACTCGAACATCGAAAATACGTTTGCTGAACTTAAGCCAACGTTCGGACAGGACAATGTTTGTCGGGTTAACTTGTTGTAGTCTAAGTCAAAGAACTGGAAAACTTAATCAGACACGTGAACAGCGAAATACTGAAAGGCCTGGATAACAATCCGAAAATCGTTCTGATGACTCGGATCGTTATAAATTTGATAAAATCTGCAAAACGTGGAGGGCTGTTAAGATTTCGTTACACCCAAGTCGTTTCTTATGTGGGCTATTGTTACAATTTTGGCAACATCTGCCAGCAATGAAAGCATTGAAAAAGCCTTCGACATCGTCTGCATCAATGGACTTATTTGAAAACGTGTATGAAATGGATTGAGGTGGGTTTTCGCAGGGCACAGGAAATGAACCTGTTCTTTTAGCTATTCATATCTCATATTTGAGGGAGAAGTTCGAGCGCTAGTTTCTATATAATGTCGTCCTGTGTTCATGCGGATCGATTAAAATGAATGCAAACTTTCCAAAATTAAAGCTCTAGTTATAAATTTAAAAACTGATTCGCCACTTCATTCATATTTGAGACAAGAACTCTCCCAAAGGTCTTTTCTACTGTAATATAACGTGAAGATCGATCCTTCTTATGATTCAGTCGACTATATTTCTTCTATAATGTTCAAAAACTGAAATTTATTCACTGTTGTTTCGATAAATTCAAAATTTCCGACCCGAATTCAGTACAAATTTGCCTTCTTCACAAAAAAACACACACACATTATTCCAAAAAAGCTTGTTTTGCCCATAAAGACCCTGAAATATGAGAGACTTTTGAGGCAAGACTTCCTCCTTCTACGTGGTTTTGCAAAACACTTTGGACCGAAGAATGTGATTTATCCACTATTTGTAGAATTGCCCTCATACTTTACAACCTCTAAATGTAGTTTTATGATTAATTTTTGAATGCCTACCGAAATTTCGTTATTCATTTAAAAAATCAATTAAATATTTAGAAGAACAACGCAATTCTACGACTTCAAAAGATTAACTGTATGGGGAAAATGTGCAAATTCTCACATCAAAAGACTGCAGAGAGCTCAAAATAAAGTACTCAAAATGATTCTGAACCTACCATGGCATTTCTCTACCAATGAGCTTCATGAATTAGCAAATGTAGAAAAAATATTATCGAGAATAAATATATTATTTGAAGGATACAACTCAAGATGTAGGATGTCTGACAATGAATTAGTTACAGATCTAGCAATATAACTAAACATGTGATAATTTATTCATTTATTTATTTAATTATTTATTTATTTATTTATTTATTTATCTATTTATTTATTTATTTATTTATTTATTTATTTATTTATTTATTTATCTATTTATTTATTTATTTATTTATTTATTTATTTATTTATTTATTTATTCATTTATTTATTTATTTATTTATTTATTTATTTATTTATTTATTTATTTATTTATTAATTTATTTATTTATTTATTTATTTACTTCTACATGTACGAATCCATATACTGATTGATTTTATATATTCATTGTGATAAGGAAAACTCTATGTTCCAGAAATATCATGAGTCAGGTGATCCTGAATTCCCTCCTTCTCTCAACCCTTGTTGTTTAAATATACAGTATATTTTTTAACTTATTTATTATTATTAAATTTTTTTTTTTTTTTTTGTCTTTTGTTTTAATTTAGAAGGTTTTTCTTGTAGCTTTGCCTTCAAACTTAATATGATTCTGTGATAATAATATTTGAGTGTAAATAGTAAAATTTTTTAGAAGTAAGGTACTGCGTACCACATCTCTAAATTGTGCAATATTTAAGAATTCAAAAAAATTTACTATGTATATATTTAGCTACAATAAAGAAAGAAAGAAAAAGATTAACTTCAGAAATGTAATGAAGTCATCTGTACTCAAATTTTTGTGCTTGAACTTTCAAACGGATCCAGTAGATATGCATGATCAAATACGAAATCCTAACTTCCTGATTCCTACCGTAAGCCTCCTTGCCTAAGCCACTTGAAGTTGGCTTTACTAAAAGTTCCAATGAAATGAATGCGATTGTGAGGCAAAAACAAGTAAAAAAAAATTCCCCCATTAACAAACTACAATGGTGAACTTTTGTTTTGTTTTTAAAATTGAAAAACCAACTTTTTCTATTTGCATCCAACTAAGCTTACTTACTTACCAAAAGAACAAACCTCTAATTGAAGCAGGAGGATAATGTTACAACATTTCCTACCAACCACTCTTGTTGCACAAAGCACTGAAACAATAATCCTCCAAAAACTCAATCCAATGGAATACTTGTGTTCCTGATTATGCATTCCTTCCTCAAGTCGAGTACTCAAGATTCACTGTGCACTGCCGACAATATTCAAAAATAACAAATCACTCAACCATTTAAAAGTGCAACCAATTGAAGCAGAAGAAACACATTCACCGCATCTCTACTCCACCAAACATCAAAATACAATGAGCCTTCCGTTTTCAGCTCGCAAATAATGCCCCTCGTGCATACCACCAATATGCAACTCGATCGAGCAGGGCATAGAATCAGCCGCAAGGTAAACGTATTCAATATGCAAATCCCCTCATTAAATCAACCTGCCAAACGAACGTCGGATGGAGTAAAGCCGGACCTAAATGTGCACCCTGTAATTACTTAACGCAGCAATTAAATGGGCATTTTCACGTCTGAGCAACTTCACAGAAAACAATAAAGGAGAGCGTACTCTGTACGTACTTTGCTGCTGTCACTGGCATTGGGAAGGGTACTTGCATCCCTGAATGCACTTCCTGTACCTAACAGAACATGCCACCACAACCCACCCACTGTGGCTCGTGATCTTTTGTTCTTTCCGGCACTTTAAGGTGCAAATAGCCGTGCAGCAGCAACAGCGAACCGGCTGTAAAGTTTTATTAAGTGGAAAACTATTTTTCATTGATTCAAAAAAGCAAAGTTTTTTAACATTACGAAAAATAACAATGCAAAAAAAAATTACTTGTTTTTGCAAAACATACAGGAAAACTATTATATGGTAGTGAACTCTTTGATTTTGTTAGTTGTTTGTTTTCTGATTAAACGTCAAAGTCGAAGTCAATGACTTCTGCAGACTGCAGAAGGTACTCTGCAGTTTTATGAACCTCAAAACTTAAACTTTTACAAAAATCAAATGAATTCAAATCAATATCCAAGCCAATGAAACAAAGAGTAGACGATTCAGATTCTCAGGAAATGCAGTCGAAAGTTTTCTTCTTCTAGAATGCATTTTTGCATTTTAATAATAGCACTGAATTGAAGTCCATTGATATTCTTCCGTTCCTGAGTGAAGCCTTTGAAATAAAAATATGCATACAAATAAAGGGCTTTGTCGAGGAACGAACCTCCATTAGGCTCTTGTTTGTATAAGTATCTGATGTTCTTAGTTGTTTATTTATTTTTTGTTGATTTTTTCAATTTGTAAACCCATTTTTTCTTTAACAACAACAGAACAAGTACTGCATTCTGTTTTATAAGGTGTCCCTCAAGGCTCTGTTTTTGGTCCTGTCTTAGTAATGCTTTTAAATAAAAATGTTGCAAAATGTTAAAAAATTTGTGAGAACCAAATTAAATAGAGATCCAAACGCTTTTTATTTCTAAACACAATAAAACTGTTTAAGCCTAAGTCCCTATTTAAGGGAAACGCTGAACATTAGCCGAAGTCTTGTACATATTTCGTCGACGTAGATTTCGTAAACTTATTTAATGAAAACCCAGAACTGAACGATTGTTTATGGCGCGAAATTATGGAACTGAGTTTAAGTCAAAATAAGTTTGTTGCACAAGAAATTGCGGGACATATTATCTGACAAAACAAAAGTCCCTATCGCAAAGAAGCCTTTGGCTCACTCTTCACAAGACCAACCAAATCCGGCATAAAACGACATCAGTCAGTGAGTGCTTCAGTACACAAAGAGTTCATCCCACAGTTATCTTCGTCAGAGATTTCATTTGGAGCCATTTTGATATTTGCTTTCCACTCTTCACAAGCTTCTTTCAGTTCGTAGGAACAAACTTCCTGGCATCCACAGTGTCTTGATACTTGGATCGTAGGGAGATTTGGTCTTCGCTGTTATATCAATAATATTTTAAGTCGGCGCATTCTTGTCCGTCCGCTCAATATGGCTGATGTATTGTTGTGAACTGATTTTTGAGCTACGGATAAAGGAATCTGCCCGTCTTGACAATATTTGTTCAAAAAAAGAGGTTGAAGAAATCCCTTAACCACGAATCTTCTTAACCGGAATCCGGTGAAAGTCTGATGGTTCAAACTGCACAGCACATTTTGTGTTTAATTCAGTGTAATGAATTCTGCCATTCGCTTAAGTCGACGTTTTATTCAAGAGTTTAACTGGATAGCACTTGTTAAGCTACGTTCAGCAGGTATATACCTCGATACTTATTGTAATTTCGTTGATGAGACAGTTAAAGCTGATATTGCAGTAGTTGAAAATGTTTTCCTATCGTACTCGGGTTTCGTACAAACCTCGGGTTCTGTTCAAACCTGTGGTGTAAAGTTCAAAAAAAGTGTTTTCAAGAATGTTCAAAAAAATAGGGAATTTTCTTTTCTCTTTAATATTTCTATTCAAAAACAATATTTGTTTAATTAAAAACAGTAAAAAGGTGATTGTTTTTTCATTCTATAAATAAAGAACTGTACGTAATTGCAAAAATACCTTTGTAGATTGATTACACATGGGGCGTAAAAGGCATTGTTGTGAGGAAGAAGATCGCGTTATCGAAAAACTGAGAAACGAGGGAAAGACTCTAAAGTTTATTGCAAACACTTTGGGAAGGTCAATCAATTTCGTTTTCAATGCACTTTCAAGAACTCCATCACAAGAAAAACGAGGTAGACCAAGGAAAACAACTCCCACTGATGACTCCTACATTGTTTTGCGAGCGAAACAAAATCCCTTTTTTTCATCAAGAGCAATTGCAGCCGAACTTGATAACATAGTCAGTGCCCCAACAGTCCGAAGAAGATTGCTGCAAAATCACTTGCCTGGAAGGATCGCTCGCAAAGTTCCACTACTAAGTACAAAAAAATATCAGAGCGAGAAAGGATTTCGCTTTGAGTTTAAGAAACCATTCCAAGGAGATGTTTCGTAACATTCTCTGGAGTGACGAAACTAAGACTAATTTATTTGGTTCTGACAGTGGTAGAAATGTTCGGCGACCTCAGGGAAAAGAGTTCCACTTCAGGTATACAAAAAAAAAACTGTTAAACATGGATGCGGGAGTGTCATGGTGTGGGGCAGCTTTTCTTGGTTCGGTGTTGGACCTATTGTACAAATAAAAGATATCATAAATAAAGAAATTTATCGTGATATCTTAAAGGACGTGATGTTACCATATGCTGAGGACAATATGCCGTTGAGATGGCACTTCCAACAGCACAATGATCCCAAGCACTCATCGAAGTTAGTAAGTGCTTGGTTGAGGGACAATCAAGTGTCGGTGTTACCATGGCCTTCTCAGTCCCCCGATCCCATTGAGAATTTGTGGGCGGAACTGAAAAGATCTTTAGCGAGACAGACCTTTCAGAACAAAACTCAGCTGTGGACAGCAATTGAAAGCTACTGGAAGGCCATTCCTGTGAGGACGTGTCAAAAACTTATAGATTCTATGCCAGGTCGAATAAGTGTTGTCCTTAAGAACAAAGGCGGTCATTCTGGACATTAGTGTAACGTAAAAATATTTTTAATGTAATATAGATAAAAAAGTTAATAAAAATTTTAATTTCGTATCACTTGTTTTTGGAAAATAGAAAGTTTACTTTAAATTTCCCTATTATTTTGAACAGTGTAATTGGAAGTGATTTAAATCACATGGTGAAAAAAAAACCGAGAATTTTTCTCTTTCCCTATTATTTTGATCAGCTGTGTAAGTAAAAGTTCACCCATCACGACAATTGAGTCATAGTCATGGTAATTTTTTTTTGCAAAATTTCAAGATTTTAGGTCGACTGGAAGTATCCTTTAGGTTTTGATTCCCTTGCGAGTAGTTGCGAGTTTAAAAATTTGCGGCAATTTACTCTTTCTTTTTATTGCATTGACATAGAAGTTTGATTTTATTACAGCTCAAAGGTATTATGAACCTGAGTATTTGATATGAATTTCAATTTAATACCTCTACGCGTTCATGACGAAAGCGGTAGTAAGTTTAAAATTATTTAAAATTTTTTTATTATGTGAAAAACTCTCAAAGACATGAATAATAAAAGTGACTTTTTTTTTATGTGTACACGAAGATATCTTGATAACTTTGAAATTATTGGGCCTGCGCTACAAAATATTATAAATAACTCTATCGAATCAGGCATTTTCTCTGACCTTTGGAAAAAAGCTATAGTTACGCCGATTGAAAAGGTATCTAACACACGCTTATGCGAAGAATTTAGACCTGTCAATGCGATGCCCCTATATGAAAAGGTGTTTGACAAAATTATATTTAAACAGCTAAACAACTTTTTTGAAAAAAAACAATTTACTAAGTGATGTTCAATCGGGATTAGAAAAAATCATTCCTATCGCGAAAGTGCGATAAATTTAGTGACACGAGGTGGAAGGAAAAAGTATCTAAAAAAAAATTGTGAACTGTGTTTTTTTAGACTTTAGAAGAGCCTTTGAAACCATCGACAGAAATATATTGCTGCAGAAACTCAAACGATACGGTGTTAAAAATAAAGAGTTTAATTGGTTTTCCTCATATTTATCAAATAGTGAAAATAAATGAAATAGAATCAGATTCGATTGAAGTGAAGCTTGGTGTACCGCAAGGAACTGTTTTAGGAACACTACTGTTTTTAATATATATAAATAACATTGAAATGACTCTACAAAATGCAAAATTAGCTCTTTTTGCCGACGATGCAGTGATATATGTGAAGAAAGTCATAAATTACTTCAAGAAGACTTGGACCGAGTTAGTACGTGGCTGAAACAAAACAAATTGAAACTCAACATAAACAAAACGAAGCAAATGCTGATCAACAACAGGCAAGATTACTTTTAACGAATGTCGATTGAGGGTGAGCTCATTGAGCAAGTTGAGGAGATTAAGTATTTAGGCGTTATAATTGATAATAGGCTTAACTTTTCTAAGCATGTAGATTACATCTGTAAAAAAATTGGTAAAAAAATTGGCTTCCTTTGAAGAATACGAAACGATATATCTACTATAAGTGCAATAAATATTTATAATGTAATTGTAAAGCCTCACTGTGAGTATTGTTCAACGATTTTGTTTTTGTGTAATGACAGTTTAATTCGCAGAATGCAATTGTTGCAACATAAGGCAATGAGAAGTATATTAAAGTGCAATAAATATGTGTCAATAAATTTTTTGTTAAATGCGTTGAATTGGCTCTCTGTAAAACAAAGGCTAGCAATGAATGTTGTTATTTTTGTTTATAAAATTAAAAATAACTTGATGCCCAACTGTTTGTTAAAATATGGGCAATATATTCGCGATGTTCAGCCGTATTATCTAAGAAACATAAATGAGTTTAGATTACCATATTCAAGGACTAGTAATACTCAAAACTCTTTAATTTATAAATGTTTTAAATTATTTAATGAAATGAATGAAGAAGCTAAAAATCATCATAATATTTTTGGGTTTAAGAAAGAAGCTATTAAATTTGCTAGGAAAAAAATGTCGCCATATTAACTTATAATTTTGCATATCTTTAACTACAATTCATGATCGTTAATAATATTGTAAACGATATCATTAGCTTAACAAAAGCTAGTAAATAAAGATTATTTATCAATCTAAAAATAAAATTTACGGTATTCGCAATTTTTCCTTAATCTGTGCCATAAGACGTTGCTTCGTACAAAATTTTAGAATTTTGAGTTCACGAGAAGTATCAGTTTTGATTTCCTTGCGAGTATCGAGCATTTTCGGAAATTTACGGCATAAACGGCTGTATATTTTGTTTGCGTTGGCTTAGAAGTTGGAGCTTAGAAGCTCCAAACGACATTAGACCTGAGTATTTGCTACAAATTCCAGCTTGATACCTCCACGCTTTCCTGAGATAAAGGCGCTTGACAGACAGACAGACGGACGGACAAGAAAGTGATCCTATAATGGTTCCCTTTTTTCCTTTCGAGGTACGGAACCCTGAAAACATCTAAAAAAACGACAATTTTTTATCGTGGGCAAAAGACTTGTTATGGTGTCCTTAAAACTTATTTTCTAAGTTGCTAGGATCGAGAATGCAGAATGAATGAAGAACTATATGCACAGAAACTTGGGCACATTTATAGCAAATAATATATTTACAATGCCTGCCGGCAAGCTACACATTCGTTATAAAAGCCACTTCGACAACAGCATACTACAAATTTTGAAAAGGACAAGCTAAGAAAATGTCAATATTATGGAAACATTAGCCGAAAAATAGTTATTTTTGAACCGTGTAAACGGTCTTCAAATCATATCTAAAGAACCGCTCTCTATAAAATTATTTCCTTTGCTAAGCATTTCCCAAACATACGCAACACACCCTATTGAGCGAACAAAACGATTTGAAAAAAAAAAAACTGAAAAAACAATCTCAAATGTTTTCGGAAAGCTTCCACTGCCATGGCAAACGGCAACAGTCACATCCTCTCTCGAGGGTCTTCTCCACCTACACCCGCCGCCTCGCCCGCCGCACCGTGCCGTTAACTGTTGTTGAATTAACTTTGTGGCACATTCGCGCTTAAATTCCCCATAGATACGCTTGATGACTCAGAAACAGAAGCTTCCCTATAAAACTGTCTCCGCCATTCTCCAATAAGCCAGAGTGTGGAAACGTATACATCATCAGTAACGTGCACTTGTGCTTTGTAGAAAGCGAATTACTCCCGTTATTCACACACATATACGCATACAAAAAGGATCTACAACGATGCACTTAACGTGGTAACAGCAGAAAACTGGACAAAAAAAAAAATACAAACAAGCAGATACAGATACATAGATAATAGCGCCGGCTGGCTGCCAACTGAGGGTCATTAATCTTTGCTCCTTTTATCCGCATTTCGTTTAGTATTTGCGGAATGCCTTTTATGCCTCCAGGTGGAGCAGGCAGCAAAACATTGACGGTGATGTGGGAAGGCTTGCTTACACGTTAGACGTTACCAGTTGGCACGCCACCGAGGCACAAGTATGAGAACTTTGGGAGCTGCGATGACGCTACTTGTCTCCGAAGGCTAATTAAACCAGTAGATGGCGTTTATTAAGAGCATGTCTCCATCTCATTAAAATATCCGTAATACTTCGGGGTGATTTATAGCCCGTGTTTTGCCCCCCCCCAAGTGGGAGGCGGGATTCCATCCTTCATTTCCGCTAGCATTGAAAAATCCTTGTTTGCGAACTTGTACGAGGAAGGTTAAGGAAAAACAATGAATTTTTGATGTCGCCCGGGGCACTAGGACGCCCGAGTGTGAGTTGAGCAGCCGGCTACAATGCAATTACCACATCTAATATATGTAAGTGTGTGTACGAGTGGCTTTGGGTCTGTATCTGAAATCTGAATTTGTTGGGGTAAGATTAAAGGACAAATTATTTATTTATTGCAATAGCCCTCGGGATTGGGAAGACATAATAATAAAATGAAGAAAAGAAAACATGACTTCCAGTGCGGGCGGAACATATTGAGACTCAAAACAAAAAAGGGTTGCTAAGGACGAATTATGTATTCGTTTCAATTTAAGGTCCCATTAAGGCTTCCATTGGTTATTCATATAAAAATGAGATAATTATGGCTGGCGGGCTTCTGGCTGTGCTTATGAATCTGGATTCTGTTTGTTTTAGGAAATATGTTTAAGCACTTGATCCGGAAAATAACAAAATTCATGACATTTCCGTAAAGAAAACACAGGCCACCTGAGGCTGATTACAATTTAAGAGGGCATTGGGTTGGTTGATAGAATCGACACCAATGATGTGTGCAGTTTTTAAGGATGTTTGCACAAAATGCATTTGTGTTTTTTTTTTTTAGAGTGTAAACCCAACGAGAGTAACAGAGGTTGTCAAACTTCTTTTTTTTAAATAAATAAGTTTTTGATTTTTTATCAAATTTACTAATTAATTTTTTCTTATTATTTTGTTGCAAAGTTCAGTTTAAATTGGTTAATTAATATATTTTAATATGTGTTTCTCTTAAAGCTCTACTATACGACAACAATAGAGTGGTGCTTTAACAAAAAGCGGGGTCAAGTTTGATGTTCATACAGTAGTGTGCAAAACATATGCAAGGTTTTTTTATTTCTTCCTCATTTCTGTTTTAACTTTCAGAATATTCAGATCGAGTAGTTTTTTTATTCGGTTGTCACTAAATTTGTGTATGAAAAATGGCTTTCAATAAGTATGATTTTCGAACAAAGGAGATGGTAAAAGAGGCTTTGAGAAACAGATTGAAGCAAAGATAGATAGCTGAGCGGTTCAAGATTCACGAATAGACTGTTTCCCAGATAATTTCAAAGTTCCGATAAAATTTACCAATCGCAACGCTTCCTTCTGGTGGTCGTCCCAGAAAAACAGATACTCAAACTGATAAAAAAATTATAAAAATAATGGCGAGACTCTTTCCGGTCTTCAGTTGCAATTGTAGCCGACCTCAACTTGTCAATTGATGCAATCACAGTGCGAACACGAGCAGAAGAAGGTAATTTGATGGCACATCGAGCTGTTAAGAAGCGTCCTTTAACCTCAAAAAAGGTAGGCGCTGTGTTTGATTACTGAAACTGATTCTAATTTCATGTTACTTAGACTTCAATTTACTTACAAATATTCATCTTGGTGCCTGGTATTCCTTACGTTCATTGAGATCCAGGTACACAGTTAAAATGGGGTAACATCCGGGCTAGTATGAAGCATGGGGGCGGTTCCGTTATGGTTTGGGGATAATTTTCGGCTTAAGGATGTGGACATCTTAGACACAGTCATGCTTCCATATGCGGAGGAAGAAATACCGTTGTTGCGGAGGTTTCAACAAGACAACGATCCGAAACATACCTCAAAGTTCGTTAAGGAGTTCTTAGGGGTTCGGGGAGTTAATGTTTTAGATCGGCCTCCACAGTCCCTCGATTCAAACCCTAGAGAAAACTTATGGGGAATCCTACAACAGCGGATAAAGTGGCAACGGTTACCTCGCAAAGGGCTCTTTATGAAGCTTTAAAGGATGAGTGGGCTAAAATCCCCTGTGAGTTAACAAACTGCCTTATTGCTTCCATGCCAAAAAAGGTGTGCACAAGTTATCATAAGTAATAGTTTTTAGCTTAAAAGTGAATAAACTTGTTTTTTTTTATGAATTACAAAATATCGAGAGTACATGTTGGGGATTTCTTTGCTTCCTGATAAATATTGAACTGTTAGTAAAACTTTTGACTAAAGATTTCATTCAAATTCTACCTTTAGAGCAATTCATAAAGGGAACTATTGTACTTGAAAAAACTGGCAAATGTTTTGCGCACTACTGTATGCTTTATAAGAGGCATTCGGAGTTCTGCGTTTGTCAGAGGCACTTCGATAAATTAATGATATTTTAAATAAATTGGAAGTGAACGTGATTTGAGTTGAAAGAAATTGACTTGCAAGCATCAAAACTGAAGTTACACTTCTAAATTTTTTGAAAGTTCAGCATCTAACTCCGGTCAGCAGGCACACAAACGCCAATACCGACTTTGTTTGTTGTAGATTTAAATATTCGGCAACCCTGCAGAAGGTATAACTCTATCGCCTCGTTATATCCGAATTTCGCAGAAAGCAGAGTCTTGAGACAATCTTTCAAAGCACAGAAAATTAAACATCAATTTATTGCGGACAAAATACTGTGAATTGAGCGAATGAAAAAAAACGATATCGAATTCTGAGTCCTTTTTAATCCTTCAGCTTGGTCTGTGAAATACTTCATAAGGGTAATCATAATCCCTATAATGGAAGTATATTATGAAAAAAAAGTGGCCAGGGATTGAGTTCCAGATGCGCGGTTGATTCCAGAATCGTGAATACCGGTTGCTACAATACTCGTTCTTGAATACTTGGATTGTCTCCCAGTTATATCATGTACTATGTGTGCATTTGACACATTGACAAAACATACAAATACATTCAAAAATGGGTGTAAAAATAACACTTTAATCGAACACAATATCTCAAAGCGTCCGGCATATATTTTTATGTAATGTTCTCCGCAGTAATAAACCTTCACACATTAAAGCTATACAACTTCAATAAGAACAAGAAATCTATCTTAATTTCTTTTGGATCCAAAGTCACACACACACACTAAGAACAGCATAACTTTATTGTTTCAGTCAAAGTCAATGTCATTTCTAATCCTAATTGAAATCGCACCCCCAAAAAACACCCCGAAATACTTTTTGGGCTTTTCCTATTTATTCATCAACGAATGTGTCAAATGTAATTTGGTCCTAAGACTAAGAAAAGGGCTTAATTACATGTATTTACTGCCTTAATTCATTCGCTCCTTAAATGTAATCGCAGCACAGAAGGCGGTTAGTTATTTGAACCACAATAATTTTCTGTTTCTGTCGATTTGTTTGTTTGTTTTTTTTTTTTTTGTTGCTGCTTCTGAAGGACGTGTTGTATCTTTACGACCGACTTAACCAGGGTTATTAATGTTGAATCTTATTTTGACGCTGACGTAACAATGTTTTATTGCGGTAGTGTTACGATGGCATTATATGTACATATATGCACAGTACTTTCGAGACTTTTACAAATCATTTATATCTTGCCAGCGGGTCGGTTCAAACGTATTTCTTCGTTAGGCCGATGATGGATGTGTAATTAGATGAGAATATTACAGATTGTACTAATGGTAATGGCAAGAGATTTTATTAATATCTCGAAAAGGGTAAACGTGCGAATGGTATTCCATAAATTGCCAAGGCACTTAGGCATGCCCACACAGGTTGGTATGTTTTCGAAGAGTGCGCTTGCAATAAAGACACACTCGAAATAGACGAAAATTTGGAATTAATATTCTTCCTTCAGCTGTTTGTCTGTTTGTGGGCAAATGTAATGGCAATCGATACAGAGGGTGTTTATTTATAGATGTGTAAACATTCTGAAAGGATTATTTGTCAAACCAACTGCACAGCACATGTCCTTAAAATGTATATGCTGACTTACTTGCGGGACCATCGATTACAAGTGGATGTAAGCTTGAGCTTGAGCTGTTTATCATCGATCGAGGTCCCGAACATGCTGCTTCCCGTTGCTTTGTGAAGAAGCAAACGCATGTTAAATACTAATGACTTCCCTTAAATTGTGATGTCTGGGTTGCAAAGACACTTTTATTTGGAGAAAAGTTCTCCTGAGCCTGCTTCGGTCTCATGTTTTAAGTTGAAATTTTACCCGAAATAAAACAATTCCTTTAAAACCCCAATTTTTGATAGCTTTCATTTAAGACCGATCGATTTCTTATCGACAGCATTTTTTTTTGTTTTATTTCCACTGATTTGAAGATCAAATGTCCCGGCTGAAGATATCACTCGATTAGCGTATAATATCGGTCTAGAAATAAGGTCCCTTTCCGGAATCCGGTAAAGGTTTCGAATAATTCGGAGTTTCTTGGTTCAAAATGCACGGAATATCGTATATTTTCGAGCGCTGTGCAACATGAAAACATCAGTTTTTCCAGGATTCCAAATTTATGGGTAAGGGACTCAAAGTCGGTGAACAAATGGTGATTATCGACATGAAGTTTGTTAGTGAAAGTCACACCAAGCATTTGAGAAGTGTGTGAAAATCCATTTTCGTGGCCACAGTAACTTCAGATCCATTGGTTGGGTATCCTTCATACGCTTTGCTGATCATTATAGTTAAGAAGCTGCTCAAAATACTTGCTTAACATTCAACCATTCCCTGCGGATCTGCTGTAAGATTCCCTTCATATTTACAGAAAGACTGGCTGTCTGTTTTATAGCCTACAACTGTTTTGTAGCAACAACGTGTTAAATTTCTATTTCCAGACTATTCTATATCCATATTTTGGAAAACTGTGGAGGCTCCTATATTTTTTCGCATTAAATCTCCGCATCTAGCTACGTGCTCATTCCCGAGCTTTTGTTTTACAACGTCTTCTTATGTGCCTCTTCTCGTCATCGCACCACACATTTCTTGCTGGGATGGTAGAAGGCCGTAAGTGGTCTGGCTGTTTCCCGTATAATGGTGCGGCATCATGACGTTTGTGGTAAGTAATGGCTCTTGCTTAAATGCTCTCTATTGGTTCTAGCTGCTTCCGGTGTCCTGAGACGTCCAGAGTAAAACGTCCAACTTTCTAACATTCGATTCTAAATCGAGCTTCAAGTATATGAAAAGTGGCCTCAGTCGAATGAAATCTTATGCAACGTACACCGCAAAATTTGTGAATAGGAAACAATTGCCTCAATACGTTTATATTAAGTACACTTTGAAAATCCACCACGCAAAGATCGTGACCCAATTTACGGTGCTCATAATTGTCTGAGCAGCGTTTTCATGTTCGGATAATATTTACCCAACTAAAGTTTCATAAATGTTTTTCGATTTGACGTTGTTTTCAGTAAAACTCAGCTTCTGTCCGTTCACCTTGTTAAAGAAATTGAGGAATGATGCTGGCGAATATCCGTATAAGATCCAACTGGTGCAGCCAACTGAAAATTGAATGCGACGCATTTTGTTTTATAACCAAGGTCTTCAAAAGTATTGTCTACGACTCTTTATACCTTCACAGTGCATCAATACTTTCCTCAAAGCAACACTGATTCATAAAAGGTAAATCTACTACAACAAATCTTACTGAATTCGTATCTATAGCTTTGCAAACACTACAGCAAGGCAAAGAACTTGATGCTTTGGCAACGGATTACAGCAAGGCTATAGATCAAATCTCCCATCAAATCAACTAACTGAAACTAAAGGTTCTTAGGTTTTTCCCATGCTTTATCGCCTTCTTAAAATCTTAGTTAGAAAATCAGCAGTGTAAGGTTGTTTTTTTAGATCCTCAGTGTCTGGCCTCTGGAGTACCTCATAGACCCATTATCTTAATTCTCACTGTCAACGACGTTGAGTAAGGCATAAAGACCCTGACTTGTCCATTTACACTGATGATATGAAAATCTCTTAACGTGTGTCATCCACAACCGAAACCGAAAACCCAATTTTAGCTCAATGTCGGCAAATGTTAATCTATAACCTATTCACGCAAGCTCACCTCAACCTTCCCAAACATATTCCTTCAACGGCTCTTTTGTCCACCTAGTTCATTTGATGTGTGATCTTAGTGTTCTTGGTGTTCTATTGATCGAGTTAATGTAGAGCGAATTCCACCCTAGGTTTTATTAAGCGATGGTCGAAAGAGTGATCCAATCCTTACGTCTCTTAATGTCACCTTCTTCGATTAAGTCAGTCAAGTTTGGTCTCCTTATTATGGCGCACATTCCCTCAGGATGGAATCAGCCAAACGCAGGTTTATCCACTTTGATTTAGGCAGGGGTTGTTAGATACAGTTTTGCAAGCCCTTGTAAAATGGCAAGACGTTGCGATATGCTATTCTTATATCAATTGCTCTAAAACCTCTGTCTCCCTCAAAAATTCTTGTGTTAGTTTTCAGCCTTAGTTTTAAATATTTTAGGAGATGGAAATGGGAATGAGATGGGAAATTAAAGGATTAAATCTTTTGATCGTTTTAAATCCTTATTTCCTAATTATTTGATGCAGACATTTTGTACCAAACTCTTGCGAGAAATTCATTTCAAAGCGAGTCCAAATTCGTTCGGAATTCTTAAGTGCCTTAAACGCGTTATCAACCTACAGCGCTTCATTCAATGTTTACATTTTTCTTAATTTTTCAACCCTCTTTTTTAAGTGATTTGTTGATTTTAAGTGATGCTGTGGCAATCATAACTCAAACACACTTCAAAATCACTTAAAATACTTTTTTGAATAATATATTTCTAGAAATTGACATTATTACTAATTTTTTCGGATTTACGAAAAATGCCGCCACGAAAGCAGAACACGATGTGACACTTTGTTTGGGTGGTTAGAAAACTATACAACATTTAATTCGCACTAACACCTCTACATTTTGACACACCTTCCACAAGTTGCAAATTGATTTAGTGAGCGAATCGTCTCAAGGAATAGACCTTCAATTGGCCGCCTTGCTCAAGTGACCAGATTCCGTTGGTCTATTTTTTCTGTGGGTATATCAAGACTTGCCAAATTAGCTTCAGTAGACGAATTTGAAGCCAATAAAGCCTTGATTTGCTATTATAAGTACCATTGGCACTGTTCCTTCTTAAAGTCTCTCTTCTCTTGGACAACTAAAGTTTTTAGACTTCGTAGCCAAAATTTCTTCTAAAAAGGGATTTCCTCCTCAATTCTTTTGTCGTTGACTGATTTTGATTATGAAAAGTGCGATGTCTTTCCTCGCAGTGGGAAAAACTTCTTTCAAAACTGCTGTTTTAATTTTGCAGCTTTAAAAAAAAAACGAATATTTCCTTGAATGCCATTTGGCAGAAGGGACCATTATTCGACTAACGATAGAGCTCTGAAGATATGAGCACATTGAAAAGTAATTAAAGCCTCATCATAATATGCATTCAGACTTGTGTGCATCCGTCAGGTCTATGAGGACGTCGAATCCTTCGATTAAAAACTTTATGCATTCGCTTTGAAATCGATGCCATTGACACGAGTATCCGTTACATTTGCACATGAGCAGCAAAACTTCTGACAAAAGATTTTCCCTTAAATAACGATAAATTTATCCCCCAAGACCGTATTCGTATGAATTAAAATATTTTGATTCGAAAATTATCTACACTCATCCGTCCGTCGTCTGTCGCATGGCAACCGGCAGCACCAACAGCACCCATAGCCCTTTGGGGCTACACCGACCAGGAAAACCGATTTAATTTCCCATGGAATGCCATTAACCGAATCCGATAAAGAATCGACCACCCGCACGCATCAATGTCTCTCAATTCAATCTTCAATTTGGCCGCCCGGACGGACGGGCGGTCAGCATTTCGTTTATCTGGTCCGGGTCCCATAAAAACGAGGGCCGTTGGTGGAAAATTTAAATATCGAGGCATGCTACCATGCATGATCTGTCTGATGGCAGAGCACAGCACAGCTGATTCACCCGTAGCGAAATGTTTTCATAAAACCGACATCCGAATTTGGGGGGTTCCCAAACTCCTCCTACTCCTTGGTCAATGGAAACTCAAACTGTTGCATGAGGCCGAGCATTGAATCCTTGTTTTGTTTTTTTTTTGTTTTTGGTTTTCATGCAGGAACGCTCTTTGATGGATGGAATCGAAAATGAGGCGAGTTTTAATGCCGCACGAGCGGAGCGGAAATTTCCGCATAGCCACCGATTAAAAATGCGGTTGATAGGCCGCGCAGTCTGGACGCCGCCGCCGCCGTCGTGCCGTGCGTTTTTTTGGCTATTAATAGTGTCGGTTTTTAAAGCCGGAAAAGTATCAATGTCGGTGCTTATTTTTGGGGCATTTTGTACGTCTGATGGGGCATCAAAGCCGTAAAATTGTGTGGAGATATGAGTGCTTTTGATTTTATAGTTGCGCGAAGGGTTTCGTTTTACTGTTCGCTTTTGTGCTGTGAGGGCCGTGCGTCCACTCGGAAGAGATTGACGGTGATTTAGTGTGTAGAAAGGCGTTTGAGGGAACAAACTGCTTAAGCTCTTAGCGGTGATTTTGGTATTTCTATAATTGTTTGTGAAGTGAAATGAATATGTAAATCAAAGGAGAGGATAAATTTGGAAAAACTGGTGCTATATAACGAGCCATTTGGTCTAATGGCCTCGTTTAAGTTACGGCAATGGGAACACCCGTGAGTTAACATGTGTTGGGGTTTGATTTCGAATTGATTCTTTCGTGTTGGACAAAAGGTGTGATGAGAAGTGTGTCACTGACATGAACGCAGTGGGCGCTGTTCTGTTGAGAGTTGGTATCTAGATGAACTAAATTGACATTAGGTAGGTGGACGTTTTATTTCTTGGTTTATGTACAGACAGTCTCTCGATGGTTGGTTTTGATGATTTGATTACAAAATTAGTTTTTTATGACTTTCTCCCAGCAAACCATTGAATGGTGTGGGTTAAAAAGACGAGGGTAGAGCGATTTGCATACAGCCTTGATACTTACTTACTGATTTATCACGCCCTTGAACCGTGGATCTGAGCCTTGGCCAAAGTTACTTTCCATCCTTCATGGTCTACGATTTTGTAATTTGCATGATCACTATTGCAATTTTTGGTTAACCTGGTGGCTGAGATTCGAAGATACTCAAAGCTATTGTTGTCGAAGGATTTTTGCCGACCGAAGAAGAAACACTTTTTTTGTACTCCGCATGTACAGCTAGTGTAAAAAGTTTGCGTACATTACCAGGCTTTTTAGGAAAAGATCTGAAAAGCTTATATTCTCATAAAAAATTTAAATATTTTGATGTAGGAAATCAGTCTATCAATCGGAGCGAAAACAAATTATAATTATATTCTTCACTTTTGAGAGTTTTTTTGGAAAATATAACAATGAGCAAGGAATTATCAGTGAATATTGGAAAATTGGTAGTAAAACTACATTCGGAGGGTTAAAATCTAAGAGAAATTGGCCAAATAATTGAGAAACCACATTCTTCCGTACAAAGAGTATACAAAAATTACTCAAAAACTGGTTATTTCGAAATACGGATCTGGACACCCAACACTAGTTACAGCCAGAGAAAAGCGGTCAGTTTTGGCTGAAGTAAAAGCAAATCCACGAAAAAGTTTACCTAAAATATTGAAGATAATCGAAGGAAATTTAAGTAATTTAAGAATTATCCTAAGAGTAGAAGGTTATCATGGACGATCTGGAAGGAAACAAAACCTCATATTTCAAAAACCAACCGAAGGAAGCGTGTTGCTTTTGCCAAAGAACACATTGACGAACCAGAAAGTTTTTTAAATAATGTATAGTATTGTTTTCAGACGAAAGCAAATTTTGCATATTTGGATTGAATTGGAGAAAACCAGCAACTGACTGGAATAAAGAAAACCTATTCCCATCAGTGAAACATTGTGTTGGAGGGGTCATGGTTTGGGGGTGTATGGCAGCAAATGTGGTTGGGAACTTGGAATTAATTGAAAGTACAGTATTTAAATGTCATTAAAAAAATATCCGTGAAAGTGCCAACAAACTCAGCTTGGGTGATCATTTTATATTTCAGCAAGATAATGATCCCAAGCATACTGCTAATATTGTACTGCTTTGGCTACTGTTTAATGTCCCAAAGCAGTTGCGTACACCACCGTAATCAACAGACCTTAATCCCACTGAACATTTATGGGAGTTTTTGGACCGCCGCATTCGTCAACATAGCATATCGTCCAAAAACATGCAAAGAAAAGCTGCTTGAGGAATGGAACAAAATAACTCAAGAAAATACGAAACGCTTGGTTGATTCAATGGGAAAACGATTGAAAGAAGTCATATTCAGACCAAGGTACCCAACAAAATATTGAATCATTTATATTAACTTGTTTTCGTTTAGTTTTATGTAATGTACGCATACTTTTTGTGTGCTGTTTCTTTCTCTTGAGTAACTTAAATTCTTTTTTAAGAAAATTATGTTAGTAATTTTTGTTTTTTTTTTTTCTACAATTAGTTAATTAATCTTGTCTTAACTGAACTCAATAAAAAATAATAATTTTTTAATCAAATCGCCCGTATTTTATCTAATTAAAATATGTTGTATGTCTTGTACGCAGACTTTTTAGACTTACTGTAGTTCGACATATGATGACGAATTCCGCATAGTTTCTAAAATGATGAGTTTTTTTACGGACACATGAATGAAGAAATAAATTTTTGTTCAGTGGCATAAAATATTTCCTCTGATTCAAGTACGAGAGAAATGAGCTTTTTGTATCACACAAAGAGTGGCTTCCTAAAGGTGGAGTGTTGTTTGGAAGCTTTGTATTCTTTGAAAGGTTCAAAATCAACATCATAGTGTCGTTTTGGTTTTTCTCCCTTTTTGTAATTTGACTTATGACTTTTTTTAGATTTTTATTTGGGATGAAGGAAAAACTTCCTGAGCGAGTCTTAAATTAATTAGAAAAGAATTTGGTGAATAATAATATATCTCAGAATCTCTTCCATTTCAACATTTTGGAAGCCATCTTGTTAAAACCATTGCTCGTCCAGGTTTAAAATCTACAATATCTAGACATTTAAGCCTTTTAAGCCCCATTTAAGAATTTAACGTTCTTTTTATCGCAGCATTGGAAGAAAAACGGGTCAGTAATTCCCATTCTCTATGATGCCTTGTGCGGATTTTTCGAGCCTAAAATAGCGCAATTTTTCTAGTTTACATAGCTTGCGAGATGGAAATGGAGCTCAACTAGTAAGATGATTTTTTGGGCAAAATGTTCGTTAATTTTTTGCCTTAAACAGAAAAGCGATAACGACACGTGTCGTCAATTAATCAATTAGACCTTTTGAACGAATAATCAGAGTTCTACTCAGGCAAGTGTGATCGGAGTCTAGTTGCTGAAATCCTTGGAGCGTTAAATTTCCGGCTCACACTTTCGACAACAGCTGCAATATTCTTCGACAAAAGCATGAGATGAAAACGGGATATGTTCGAATATAAAACAGAAAACCAGTCTCATAAACACCAGCTGCAGTTGGTGCATTATTTCGTCGAGAATTAATTCTCGAAGTTCGCAGTTTTTTATTTTTTTTTGCATTTCATCATACATTTCGGAAATAAGTTTTCAATAAATCCCAATTTTTTTCAAGAGTAAGTTTTTAAGCGCAACAAAAATGTCAACGGAAAAAAAATTGTATGATAAAAAATTAACCAAAAGAAGGCTCATAAGACGTCCTAAGACTTTTTGGAGAAATTAGCTCTTTTTCTAACTATAAAAAAGATTTCGTATTTTCCGTCGAAAAAGGAAGTCAGACATGGTGTTGGTTCACTTATGTTCGAGGGATATTTCTCTCCCGGTGCGCGGTGATGGCTAACTAATCCGTATCGAGGAGGAATAAGGAGAAGACAAGACAAATATGGGAAAACGTCTGATAATCTTTCACATTAACGCTTATTAATTTTTTTTTTTTCCGCGGGTAGGTAAAAACTTTCATAAGCACTATAAAGACCGACCGCACCTGCTCATTATAGTGTAAGATTCTTCCTCACTAAAAAACCTCCCATGTCTTCTAGACTACAACTTAGTTTCCTAAACAAGTAGTTACATTTTCTGCATGCTATCGCGTTTGGTAGGTAGCTTTCCAGTGAAGGCACCTACTAGTACCGTCATTACATGCGGTTTCATTATTGCAGTGATCATGGTGACGATTACGAGGCTTTTGAACAAGTTAATAACTTCGACTGATTTTAGTGTTTTGTTTAACATTTTCGTGCTATCGATCTATTGCTTGCTTTGTTTGTTATATAAGCTTAGTTTTGAATATCACCCGAGGAGCCTGATTTCGATCTCGTTGTGGTATTTTAAAAGTGTGATTTCCACTTAAGTTTCATGTCTAAAGTATACTCCTAAACATTTCGCCTCGTTTACATATGGGAACACACACGTTTCTGTACGTAAAATTAGCTTGTGTTGATTTTGTTTCATTTAAAACAAGTCTTCGTCCAATCACATATTGTGTCTAAAGCTTACTGGAGTTTTCGCGTTGACGATGCGACTGTATTTTGAATTGCGAGGACGGCCGTTCTTCTGAGTTTAACTTTGTCGATTTTATCTTCTATCATATTCTCAGTTGCGGTTTGAGAAAAAAGCATTCAGAGGAACGTTGTCCTTGTAGTCCTTTCTTAAACCCCGTCCCAATTGGTGTTTTTATAAGTCAGTCCATGTTGTCTACCTTTTTTCGTCAGACTTCCACCCAACTTCAAAATAATCGCCGAATAAAATAACATGAGGCGATGTTTAAGTCCAATGTTGAAATCCACCTGGTTCAATTTAACTGCGATTGAACATATTTACATGTTCGATATAAATGTTCTTGATACAGTCCTTGATGTAAAAAGAGAATCCGCCTCTTGAATTTTCCGAAGCGTGACACGCATGATAGTCGATGTAATCTTTGATTTTGGGTCCAGATCCCGTTTTTGAGTGGGTTTCCAAAATCAGTTTAATGTCAACATTGTTTTTTCGTAGAAAAACTTCTAGTTTATCAATTTTTTGCAGTATTCTGTCTGCATTCCATGTTCAGATTTTAAATGTTTCACATTCGCGATCGGATACTTCGTTCTTGAGGCTTGAACTCGAGCTTACTCCACTTGTCGAATATAAGTTGCTTCATCTTGGTTTGAACATCAAGTTTTTCCAAAATGACGGCAGGTATTTGAGACATCGGGTCTGTTGTAGCCGACTTAGACTTGTTTCTTTTTTCGAGAGCCGCGACTTAAGTGTACGTTCTCAGACCAACAAGTACGGGCTTGTCAGTTTCATTTGATCTTGCGACTTTGTTTTGTGTTGTCTTCATAGATTCCTTTAAATGTCGGACTCTATTAACTGGCTATGGAGTTTTTGGCTTATCGGTTTTGTGATATTTCAAGCTTGAATTCTGATTCTGGTCAGATTTCTTTAGTGTTTCGCGTCGTTTTTGTAGTTTGCAATTCCACAACCTATGTGATTTCTCTTTTGCAATTGGCGCAAACCTCTGAGGCCTGCTTATTTAAGTTGCATGAAGCCGAGAGATGGTTACCGGCGCATTTAACACCTGAGCGTTGCAAAAACTGATTGAAATACAAGCAAGTTTCTCCGCTGCTGCATTTTTCGTTCATTCATTTTTAGTTAAAGCTTTGTGCATTTATCTTTTTGTTCAATGAAATTTCCAATTTATTTTCTTTAACCAAAAATACTTTTTGTAAAAGAAACTATCCCACCTGGTAACACAATTCAAAAGGACCAATTCTATTTGAAAGGTGCAGCACCTGTGATGTCAGCAGGTTTCATTCATAATTTCCCAAACCCAAGTCCGTAAACATGACTATTATGACTACCTCGAGACCAATGCACAATGGACAATGTTTCACTCCGTTACCTTCTTGACAATAAGCTGCGCCGATAAAAACGAACGAACCATGTCTAAGCCATGGGCTCGACACCGACACCACATTTCATGCAACTTCTGCCATAAATTCCCTCAAGACTTTGTTATTAATGAATGAAATTTGAATTTCACACCCAGAGGTGCAGATCCAACGCGGCCTTAAAAGCCGACTTGCATCACAACATAAAGAAATGAAACCAACTAGGATTTATGGTTACTAAATCCAATACAAAGTCATTCCTCATAAACAACGCACACACACAAATTGTCTCTTATTTTCACATAAAATTCAAATTCAAATGCAAATTACATTCCTCAGACATAACAACAACGCACTCATATGCTTTAATGTGCAATAAAAGTAGAAACCAATAATTCGAACGCGTTCGTTCGTTCGGCTTGCACCTGAATGGGGATTTATTATACCTTTGAGCTGGGGAAACTCAAAAACTTACCGTCATTTCTCATTCAATGCCAAACCGTATGTCAAAATCGAATTATTCCAACAATGTCGGTGGTCAAGAGCCGACTAGGGGTGGTCACACTTACAACGGAGCGGAGACGGAAACGGAGACTGGCAGTTTGCACTCTCGTGTGGCATGACATATACAAAATGTTTAATCACAATGATTTGCATTCGCAAGCTGCTGCTGCAATAATTTGTCATGTTTTTTTTCGAATTAATAATCATTTTGTGTTTGAAAAAGCAAAAGCGAAAGAGAGCAGATTGCTTGTGGTGCAAGAGGGACACAACGCACCCTAGTTTGAATTCGATGATAAGACAGCATTTGTTTTGAACGATTTTTGAATAAATTAAACGCGTTTAACCAAAACGAAGATAGATACCCGAAAATGCACCCTGAAGTAATCAAAAACTTTAAGGACATTGTCAAGTCTTTTTTCAAAGGGGTTGGTGGATTCCCTAGGCCATAAGAAGAAGTTTAAGTTACAAAGTTGGTTCGTTCATTCAAATCTTCCCAAAACCCTCCTCTTACGGATGATTTTCCGAGGGAAACAATTGACATGAGAAGGCTTCTAGTTTAATCGGAGCCGGCAATAAGTTCGAATTCTAACCCACGCCATTTGTGTGAAGAACATGGCACGTCTTCCATATGCGATTTTTTCGTTTCGTTCGTGAGATTTTTAAAAGCACCTATTTTAGCTTCTTTGTTGCAGGCTTTCGTTGATTTTTTCAAAACATCATTTAACCCGTTCCTTCTATCATAACAGGATGGACAGGCACACGTCTGTAAGTTCGTTGACATTGCAATTACAATTTTAAAAAAAATTCAAACCAATCCGCATTGAACCAATCCTGAAACACGATTTTCAGTTCGGATTTAGAAAGCAACACTCGACCATTCAACAAGTTCACCGAGTGATAAATAAAATAAAAACAGACCTGGATGAGAAGAATTTTTGCATTGCAGTTTTCTTAGACGTGGCAAAAGCATTTGACAAGGTTTGGCATGCTGGCCTTCTACATAAGCTCAAGAATCTGCTCTCAGAAGACTTCCTCATATAAATCAAAAGCTACCTATTCGATCGACATTCCTACGTTAGATTCGACAACGAAACCTCAGACTTATACGCAACTTAAGCCGGAGTCCCACAAGGCAGCATGTTAGGACCCGTAATATATGTCCTCTTTACAACTGGCTTACAGTTCAACTTCAAGAATGTCTCAAAGAAGTAATGGTATGGCTCAAAAAATGGAACATAAAAGTGAATGAGCAGCAATACCTTAAAAAATCAACGAAAAAGACATCCTAATATACTTGGACTCGAAATTGGAATGGAACATTACATTGATCAGAAACTCAATCATACGAAAGCAAAATTTAGACAACACTACTGGCTTTTTGTGTAAGGACTCTTAAGTAACAAATCTTTGATACTAAGGACTATAATGATTGCAGATTGGATCATCTGTAACAAAGTTACTCATCGCGACCTTCAAATACCAACTATTAGCGAGGAAATTATTAAAATCAGCACGAGACATTTGACAAGAAATCCTTCGCAGACCAACCCTGATATTTCAATGCTTGAGATTAGAGCGAACCCATAACCCTTCGCTCAAGTGATGTATTACGTATGTCAGATGTTCGTTCCATAGCCACAGAATGCTTCAAAAACATTCACTACACTGGGTTGTAAAAGAATGTATTAATTTTAAACTTGTAAAAAAAAAATTAATGAATTCAATTGAATGATTGAATTTTCGCTGGATTTTGAGATTTCAAGAAATTAAATAAGTATTGAAAATATTGCATTCAATTTTCCACCATTCAATTGGACGCAGTCATTTCAGAATGCCTCAATTCTTTCATATTCAATTGCATTCTTTTGAATTCATTCAAAACAAATTCCTGCCAACATAAAGTGAGAGTTACTCGAAGGATTTTTGTACACACAAGTCGACTATCTAGTCCAACTGTCACAACTTACGTTTACTGAAGCAAAGTTGAAATTTTAGGGCAAAAGTTCTAATCAATTTTGAGCTTCTTTAAAGCCTTAACGATAACGAACCTTGTAAGCGGATAATGCGAGAGTTTTGACCAGAGCTCATTGAGACCACAACAAAACGTTCACTTTGGAAAAACATTTTTACGAAAGTTGTTTAAGCATAAATCTATCATATTTTTACGGCAAAAATATAATAGAGATTCTGTCAAATTTTTGAGTCCATTTAAGCGTCAAAGGTGTCAAAATTGCACATGATTCAAAGTGAAACCAACAGACGGCCAACATTTAACAAGTAAAAATATTTGTAGAGATCGCTCGAATGGCAGCCTTCAGTTCAGAAGCTTTCTCATGCTAAAGCTGCCTTCCATTCTTCTCGGTCCCAGAAACACTGTTAAGCCAAGTTTCGTTGCATTCTCGATAGATTGATCTTTAAACCAGAAGTTCTTTGCCACCATCTTTTGCATGAACTTGCTGGCTTAGATACGGAGATACTCTTTGCTGGCTAAGACACTGTAACCGATGCATTTTCCTAAATGTATATTCATCATTTTACAGCTCGTAGAGTTCAAAACTCCGCGAAGATAGGACCATACATCCAACGGAGTATTTTTCTTTCGAAGGTCCCTTAAAATTGTTTTGCTATTTTGTAGAGCATGGTTTTCGTCCTTTTATTTGGAACCAGCCGTGTTCTGCGACTTTGTCCGCATAGGTTTCGTGTAAGTAAAAAAATATTTAGGATTCAAAAAGTTTAATTTAAAAGTTTTATCGATTTGTTACGCATTGGATTTGGGGCAGAGTGAAAATTTGGAATGGAAGTCACACTGCGATTAGGCGTTTTTTAAATGCTGCAAAATTGCTTCCAAAGTCGTCGAGATCGCTTGTCAAGCATGCAAAAGAATCGAAAGTCTGACGGTTGAATTTGTGAATTTGTGCCTGCTTCTTACAAGAACATCTCAGCCTTTTTTAAAAAAGTTCATCTAGTTTAGCTGACAAGTTTGCCTTCAGATTCAGAGGCCTTCATTCGAATGTTTTTTCAAGCTTGCAACATTCTTGTGTTGGGAGACTGCGTGACCTCTCCTTTCTCTGCGTTTAGCTCTGCATTGTCTCAAGTTTTCTGTAACAGCGTCATTTTTTGAGCTTCATATTTTGTCATCTTACCGGAGTTGTTGGTAGCCTTAAGTGGTGTCGGATATTTCCTAAATTAAATGCATGAGGTTTGTGGCTTATTTCAATCTATCACTTACATTCATTCAGGCTACCGTGGCTTATATGATAAGGCGTGCTATGTTGAAATTCCTTATTGTTGCCTGTAGCAGCTATCTACAATTCTACAGTCAAACTTAAATGGAAAAAAGCCAGAAACAGCATAAGACCTTATGATCGTCTATGGTCCTTGACGAGTGTCTTGTCAACGTAGGACTAACTACCACAAAGTGTGCGAGTCCGAAACTGTTATGCCAAACATGTTTTCCTTACCGATTTAAGCATTCAAGTCCCCAATTTGTCTAATACATTTTACCGCACCTATCTCTCAAAAATTGTCTGTAAATCGTGTAACATATGCTTGGTTTAGACTTAAAGCAATTGACAGATGATTACACAACAAGTTTCAAATAAAACCTCATTTCCCTTACTTAACCAGGATAATCTGAACTTTCAAGTACCGCTTGCTTAATTTTCATCTAAATTGCAATCACAACTTTAGCCGTCTACCCCTGTGGGTCCTTTTTTAAACTTACACAACCCATTATACTGATTTACCTTTTTTGCGACTCAACCCTTATGCTCATTTGCCTCTGCAGAAAGGGTAGTTTCTATCGCACTTACCCTCCTGTTGACAGCTTTTAACCTAATCTCCTTTCAAAGAGATAGGGTACTACATATCACTTAACAATGTAAATCTATTGTTGCCATATGCGTTCAGAGCGTTTTCGTGCCTTTCAAGTGACACGCGGCACTTGCAAGTGAGCCACTGACACTCCAATCCACAACAAGCCGGCTCGTCGTGTGTCGGTGTCCGTTTGCCGCCTGCCGTCTGCCGCCTCCAACTGCATGTCATCTAACGCCGCAAATTGGAAATGTGCAGTCGGTTTAACGACGCAGACAAGCACACTCCGTGCATTAAAGGAAAGCGGCTGTGGTGACGGTGGCAAGGCAACCGGTGCGGTGTAGGCGATATTTGATTTATTACAAGCTATTCATGTGAACAATTATTTTTTTATCAATATGCAGGAGCGGAGGATAATGTCAGCTCCAGCGTGCCGAACAGCACCAGATCCTCGCCCACCCCACAAGTCGATGCGAGATTATTGCAGGTTGGTCAGTGATTACAGCGAGTACCGTGGAGGTGGCTGGTTTGATAGTGGGTGTTCCATTAAAAGTCACAGCTACTAGATGTGAATCGGCTGTGTGGAGGGAACTCCTGGAAGGCTGGAACGCCTGTTGACATGATTAATTTATCATCAATTGGGGCTCGTTCGTTTAGAGGCGTACATGTCTGGTTGTTGTGCGTTCTGAGGTGGAAATAAATAATTTTTCGAAAATTCCACCTTTTTTTTTTTTGTTAAATTGTGTGAAGCCTTCTTTAGATGAAAATCCAACTCTTTATGGATTCCAGAAGAAACCCTTTAAATCCCTTTTATTTTCATGAATAAATTAAATTTGGATATGATAAGGAGAAACATGAAAGTATTTTTTTTTTGTTGTTGGGTTGAGGTTTGCTTGAAAGTCTGTTTAAATCAATCCTGTCCGAAGCAGCTGTTACCTTGGATTCTGTGTGTGGGGTCAGAGTTATTACACATTCATTGTGCAAATGGATTTTGGTGTTCGTACATGGAAATGAAAGGAGGTGGATGTGGGTTAATCCAGTGAAAGTCAAATGTGGATGATCTGTGGGATTTTTTTTTTTTTTGGAAAATGCAAACGAATTCGACAGTGGATGTCGAATATTATCAAGGGACAGTGTAGTCAGTTTATTATTGGACTTATGAGTTTACAAAGTTAAATTAAAGATGAGGAAATTAAGTCACTAAAATATTCAAATCAAACTGGAAAGGTTATCTTTTAAGAGCGATATGACCTGCAAGGACGAACTTTCCTTCATTTGCCACAAAAGTATCTAAAATTAACTTTCGAATCTCTGGAGAGGTATGCCGTGCTTGATGGAGCTGTCACTTCCCATCTGCAAGTTCCTGTCTCATTTAAATATTTAAACTTCATTGTGAATACAAAACTTCAATACAAGTAGCAAAAAGAGTGTAAGACTTCTTTGTCAAAAAACCTCGCTCTACTTTGGCCGTCAATTTAGGCTTCTAACGATTAACTTCTTGATAGCTCCCAATGTGTTAGAACTATGTGGCCTGGTGGTAAAATTCAGCTCAGGTCATTTCAAATTTCTAGAGTTTCTTTTATCGTATCTTCTGTAAAACTTGGAAGAGTGAATCCAGGGCCTATGCATAACAAACACGATTTTTGATTTGTATCCAACAACTGCGGAAGAGAAACGTTTCCAGACCGTAAGTGGACCACCGCCATACTATCCTGGAGCAACCACACATCTTGGCAGCATCTTTTCTGCGGAAGAACGCCAAACATAAACTTTCACTTTTTTATCCAAAAGTTTAAATTTTCGACACGTCATTTCAGAAGACTTTTCGACAAGTTGGCTGATATTCAATTTCGGAGCTTTTTTCCCCAACTCAACCCCTTGACGTTGTTCTGAGCTCAAAAGACAAAATTTCGTGCTGATACTCAACTATGAAGGCCCTAAGTAGTTATACGATTTTTATCGTCTTAACTCATATCTGCCTTGAGTGCAAACACATAATCTCTGCTCATCATTCTAAAGCTGCAAAACGTCGACACTCTTGCTAATGAATTTCGTTGTCGTGTCGTCTTGCTTTGATGTTTATTTCGACATTCCGCTTCTCTCGGTATGGAACACTTCCCTCCGGTTGTATGGAACACTTCCTTTGCGAGTTCAATTTACATTTGAATACTTTCGAACCAGGATTGAATTATTTCTATGTAAGACTGAATTATGGGCGTTTGCTGTTTTGTTTGGAAACAAGTTTCCAACTGCTGATGTAAGCTTCAGATCTGATTCACAGACGAGTAGGTTCCCATGCGAGCTCGGGAATTCCATATGTTCGTCCAAAAATAAGTTTTACTGCTTGATGTGGTGCATTTTGAGCTACTTTCCAGGCTAGAGTTGGTCCATCGAAAAGGTGTCACTTTTCAAAGGGACAAGGCTTAGGCCACTCAACAAAAATAATTGGAGCTTTTTTAACTTCCCATCAGGAAGTTCTTGTAATCGGTGCGATTTTTTGAAATTCATAGTTTTTACATTTCTCCACGTTTGGCGGTCCCTGTAGTCGGATTCTATAACTTTTAAAAAGAAGTCTGTGTGCGTGTGTGTACGTACGTACGTACGTTTGTGCGGATTCTTTCGTACAGCCTAACTCGAGAACAAATCAAGCTATCGAAGCCAAATTGGGTTTTTCGAAGCATGTGTGCATAAAGATCAGCTGAAAAGCTTTTGGTTAAATTTCACATGGATGGTTTGAATTTTATGACAAAAAAATTGTCAAAAAAAGGGACATTTTCACTTCTTCAATTAAAACCAATTTAGTTTTCCAATAAAAAAAGTTCAAAATTAATTAAATTTATCAGATAAAAAAATATGCACAAATATAAACACTGCCGTTCATAAGTTTCCGGACAAATTCATATAAACATTTTTTTGTTCAATTTTAATGCCAAAAGTTTCATCAATATTATTTTTATTTAGCCAATTGACTAAACTAAGTAAGTTACTAACTATAGAGACTACCAAAAAGACTAAAACAGTAGTTAGTTGAGACCATTTCATACATTGATGTGCTCCTTTCTCTATTTCCTGATCCAAATTTCCACGGAAGTTCTTTGAAAATCGTTTCAGAAATGTGAATCCTGTAAGTCTTTCCAATTTTTTTATCTTGAGATGGGAAGTTCATGGTTTGGGCAGACCTACTCGCACCCAAACCAATTTTTTGGATTTGTCGTTTCAACTCCCATATAGCCGTCACCTTGCTCCATCAGATTACCATTTATTTCGATATTTACAGAACTCTTTCAATGATGATGCCGCTGTGAAATCGCACTTTATTCAGTTTTTTGTCGATAAAGATCAGAAGTTTTAAGTCACCAAAAAAAATGGCAAAAGGTTATCGAACAAAATGGAATACAAATCATTGATGAAAGTTTATTAGTTGTATTTAAAAAAAAAGTGTTTTAATTATTTGAAAAACATCACAATTATTCAGTTGATTAAATGATGCCCTTTTCGCGAGGGATATCTCTTCTACACAGGAAGTACAATACCGGCCCAAGGATACTTGCTTGTGGAACATCGGTGGCAATTTCTTTTCATTTCCGTATTTGACACTATAGAGTCTGATTTCTTGTTTTCTAAAAAACCTGCCTCGCCTTATACCTCAAGGGTTCAAGCCACACTTTGTCAAAGACAGAACAAACATCAAGGAAAATACTGCAATTTATACAGTGTAGTATCTTTTATCTACTTTTTATAATAAACAAAATACGTCGAAAACGTGTATTGGAATTTTATATTACTAACTATGTTACTAACAAAAATCATCATTTAATTTACTAGTAAATGTGTTGCATATCCAAAATAATTAAAAAAAACAAATATACTCCCGAAAAATCGGTGGCGTCTCGTTTAATTAAACGATCTCAACATAAAGGAACCGTACAAACTTTTCATCTTGGCGGCAGACCCCGAAAAACAACTGCACGACATGATCATATTATAATACGAGAGTTCAAATAAGATCCTACAATATCTTCACGGAAAGTTGTGAATGACCAGTCCCACAATATTCATCCAAGAACTGCAAGCAGGGTATTAAGTGTTTTAATGCTGCGAAGAAACCATTTGCATGGTAGAAAAAAAGGAGAGTTTACGAAAGAGCAAGAGAGATACAGAAATGGAGAACAGTGCTATGGTCGGATGAATCCAAATATAACATTAAAGGATCAAATGGAATAGCGCATATAAGAAGACCGAACGGAAAACGTTAAGACCCAAAGTATTGGCAGGGCACAGTAAAACATGGTGGTATTTTAAATAGTCAAGGATACAAAGATATACTGAAGAACATTATGTTTCCATACGCGGATGAAAACATGCCCTTGCGCTGGATATTCCAACATGACAATGACAACAGAGTGATTAAATGCGGCCGGATTGGGTGTTCTGGAATGGCCAGCGCACTCACCCGATCTCAATCCCATAGAGAATCTGTGGAAAATGGTAGATCGAAAAATTCGGACTCAAAATTACTCCTCCAAGGCGTCTCTTCTTGCAGCTAATAAAGAAGAATGGTGGAACGTCCCAATGGATACAGTGTATCAGTCTATGTCTAACAGTTCTTCGGATATCCAGCAAAATATTGATTAATATAGTCACTATCTATTTCTTATTTAAGATAATTGTTAAGTTGCTTTAGTTTTTTCAATTGCTAATAAAAAGATGGTTTTTTAAACTAAAATAAGTTAAAAATAATGTTTCTTAAGAAAGAATATTCAAAGTGTCTCTATGTGTTAAAATTTTTATAACTTTTTCAGATAAATTTTTGTTCTCATGCAAAGTAGAAAGACGGATAGAATACTAAAAGAAGCTTTTGCTTTTTATCACACACTGTACATTTGACTTTGCAGGTTTTTCGATTTTCTTGGCTATTCTGGTCAACCGTCGAATGTTTGATTATGAAACCATATTTGGGGTTCAGGGATAAGACCTTCCATCGTCTTTTGTTTACATTTCTGTCACTTCTGTAAAATTGTGAATATGATTTTGGAAAATTCAACTCAAATCGGATTGGAATTTAAATTTTGGCAACATTCTGAAAAATTTGTATCCACGGTCTCTACATTCGATAAGCAAAGTTTATACGTAGGCTGCTAGATATATTTCTGGCCTAGGCAACTCTAAGTCCTGCCAGGTGCAATCTGACATTTCCATTGGAAAGTTTGACATTTTTTAGCAAAACATCACTCAGAACGTGTTACCATTTAATCGTGAATTGTTTTATTTACAGAGACTTGAAAAATTCATCTCGGCAAAAAAATGGAATTAACTCGTGAACACTTTCGGGCGATCATTTTTCACAACTTTCGACGTTGATTATCACGACAAGAGTGCATTGATGAACTTTAATCTTTGTATGGCTGGTCGCTTGCTCAAAGCTCGCCGACGCTCGCTCAACGGCCGTTATGCCAGAGAACATTGATGCCGTGCGTGAACTGATAATGCAAGATCGTCATGTGACATACCGTGAGATAGAGGCATCCCTGGACATTTCTCCCACCAGCATACATTCGATATTGCATAAACACCTGGCCGTTAAAAAGGTTTGTTCTCGTTGGATCCCTTACAAATTGATAATCGCTCAAAAAAAAGGCTCGTGTCGATTGGTGCAAGGAAATGTTAAAAAAATACGATCGCGGTGCTTCAAAAGACGTTTATAAGATTGTCACAGGTGACGAATCATGGATCTATGCGAATGAGCCCCAAACAAGGCAACAATCGACCGTGTGGGTCTTCGAAGACAAGCCAAATCACACAAAAGTTGTTCGTGGTAGAAGCACTTCGAAGCAAATGGTCGCCTGTTTCTTCGGCAAAACTGGTCATGTGGCGACTGTTCCGCTTGAGCAACGTAGGACGGTCAATTCTGAGTGGTACACCACAATTTGTCTGCCTGAAATCTTTGGAGAAATTCGAAAAACGAACAAAAGAAGACGAATCATTGTTCACCATGACAATGTGAGCTCTCACACATCGGCTCAAACCAGCGCCTTTTTGACCGGCCAAAACGTCGAATTGATGAGTCATCCGCCGTACAGCACTGACTCGGCACCCAATGACTTCTTTTTATTCCCGCACATCAAGAAAAAAATGCGTGGTCAACGATTTTCGTCGCCAATAAATGCTGTTGAAGCGTTCAAAAACCATGTTTCGGAGGTGTCTCAATCGGAGTGGAAAAAGTGTTTCGACAATTGGTTTGAGCGCATGCAAAAGTGTATAAGTCATGCTGGAGAATACTTTGAAAAACAATAAATAAATATTCGCATTTTCATTTTTAGGCCAGAAAAATATCTAGCAGCCTACGAAATAAGAAACTCAAAACGATTTTCCAGCTCGAATTTAATTTAAATTTTGTGTGGAAGATTTATTGAAAAACTAAAAGCAAAATTAAAAAGCATCCCTTTCATCATCTCGCTTACATTTCTACGAACATCCCAACAAGACCAATTATAACTTAATTTCACTCTTTTCAGGAAGACCTATTAAATCTTTACGGAGACCCCAACTATAGGTAGTTCCTTCCTGGTTCTTCTTTCAAGTCGCAAATCGAAAGATCAAATATCTCCAATGGTTTCAAATTGACCTGTCCTCGTCGTCGTTGTCTTCATCTGATAGATTCTCTTGGGCACACTTATCGGCATTTAAAAAGGAAAATGAATCCTTTTTAAGAATATTCGTTTTTCTTTTTTATCCGATTAAAGAAATACTTTCGAATTGCATTTTAAGAAATTCACAAAACTTGCATTGTTTAAGAACACGAGTATTCTTAGATAATTTTTTTGTTTTTTTTTTTATATACCCGCATTCCTTGGATGGGGTTTTGTTGCTTAATTGGAAAACTTTCTCGCTTTTGTTATTCCGACTCTGCTGAGTTATTCGTGAAAAGAAATCTCATTAAAAAAAAAGTCCTCCCATGATGGGGTACAACGCCCTCAGGAGGGCTCGTTTTCTCTGGTCCATCCCCTTGTTGGCGACATCTTAATTAAAAAATCCTTAAACCAAAATGAACAACAATGGGTTTGTTAGATAAACTTCCACATCCACTTCCTCCTCCAAGGTTAAATGGAAGAGTTTACAAAATTAATTTACCACCACCCACCACCGCTCCAGACTAACACGCTGGCGTCAACGCAAACACAACACTCAACTGGGGAGACAAAATACCGGACGGACAATGTGTCTCATTTGTCAGTTGCGTATGTGTGCATGAGGATGCGCTGCGAGTCTATATGTGTTGTGTAATTACATCCTGTGGGGACAATTCACCCATTCAATCTGTTTAGTGGCCCTTTTTGAATGGACTCGACGAGAGACGATGATAATAATAATGAAAGTTTCCCAGGATGGAAATTCACTAAATGCACCCTAATACACATAACCGCATTACATATCCCTGGTGCGCCTTATTGTAGCTACTACTTACGAGTACTTCCTCGCATAATAATCCTTGGGTAAACAAATTGCAAATGTTGTTAGAGGGGGTGAGATGCGACGACCGACGGACGGTATTGTTTGTTTTATGGTTATTTGAACAATACTTTTAGTAGACTGACATTTGTGTCGGGCTCGGAAGCGTGCTGCTGCAACTAATGTCTGTCAATATGAATAGATTCTATTTGTTTGTGATTTGGGTTCAATGTTTACTCCTGTCCGCCCTATGATTGAGGGCAAGTCAATCTAACCCCAAAGGGATAACGAAGTTCGACTTGGATTGTGTTTTACCTATTTGTAGGTAAACGGTGCGGTTCGATGCGGTTTTCGAAATGCGATCTGCGGATTGAAGAATTTTATTTGTATTTATTTCGATTTAAGGATAATTATTGTTTCCCATTAACAATGTGAAAGAAACAATTGGATTTTTTTTTTGTATATGAATCGTATCACGCCCAACAACCAACCCTGTTGTCGGGATGAAAATCTCCCTATTTCTTCATTCATTCTAACATATATTTGCGTTTTCTTTTTTTTTATCTTTCAAACGGTTACACTTGCCATGAAGATGAAAGACGTTTCTTATTAAATTTGAAAAGAAGAAATGGTCTAGTGTGTGTGTGTTTTTTTTTCCATATTAAAATAACCATCACGAGTCTGTTGAGGCGTATAAAGTTAGGGGAAGATTTTCAGCTAAAAGCTAATAACGCGGCTACATCAGAATCAGATTTTACCCCGGAAATGACTGGGAAAGGGCGTCAGAGTGTTTGAAAGAGGAATTTACAAAGTAAATGCATTCAATGGGCGTAGGTTTTTTTTTGTGGCAAATTGAAGTCCTCCCAGCGGTCTCCTTATGAGGAGAAAAACCATTTTTACATGCCATCAGCAGTTTTTATGACTTCTTTTTTTCAAGATGGAGCTAGCGTTGCGTTGGTAGATGTTTGATGAAAAAATGGGAGAAAAAAAAAATCGGTTTTGTTTTTTCTTCACGTTTTGGTATTTTTAAAGGCTTTACAAAGGAATTCATTTAAATTTGAGAAAAGAGTTTGGACAGTTGTAGGAA
Source organism: Orthonevra nobilis (assembly GCA_963555765.1). Taxonomy (NCBI): domain Eukaryota; kingdom Metazoa; phylum Arthropoda; class Insecta; order Diptera; family Syrphidae; genus Orthonevra; species Orthonevra nobilis. Next base: position 31,327,351 of record OY743226.1, on the reverse strand, counting down.
AATATTTTCCACAAAAAAACAACTCAAACAAAAGTCGCTCAGAGACTAAGAAATGCTGAAAGATTAGTCCTTAGAAGTTCAGTAGCAATACTCTGTGGCTGACGACAAAATTCTCCACAGGCGGTACCAATATTAGCAATGACCTTTAAATGAAAAGTTTCATCGGCTTACTTCCCCAAGAGCTACTTCTAACTACCGAAAATCACCCGAAAAAATTCAAAAAGCGATCGAGTACTCCGAAAAAGAAAAGCCCGAGGAGTAACTCTACAAATCTTTAAATATAGAAATCGTTGAGTCTAGATTATCACTTTAAAGAGCTTCAAGCATTTTCAGCAAAGAGAAATCTACATTCTTCCATTGCATCGATAGTTTGAGTTTCCGATAGTATCAAGGTTTTGGAGTTGTTCCTCAGACAGTCTTGAACTTCTTTCGCTATCAAAGTTTTCATGCAAAGCTTTAAAAATTCCAGCATTATTCATCCAATTCAAAAATATATATAAAAAAATAATTGTTAAAATAAATAGGTATTCCCAAATTCTGCCACTACAAACTGAAAAGACTATACACTACGACAAAATCCAGCACGAGGATGTGACAGCTAAAAGATGGGATTCCCCTAATAGCTAATGTTACAATTGCAGCCTTTTACAAAACGTCTGCATATTTAGGTGACCGTCCTTTTTTTGACAGCTAAGGCCTGTGATTTTGCTAGACTAGACTATGAAATAAACTATCGATGTGTACAAAAAAACATCGATGTTTAACGAACACTGCATTGCGCAAAGGAAACTGTAGCAACTAGATCTCTATTGAGATGATATTTGATGTCTTCCCTATCAAAGTTGGTGTTCACCAAGGGAGGGTTCTCAGACCTGTGCTATTAATTGTTATCCAAGAGTATAAATGGAGCTATTATAGGCGAGGATTTAACTTTTGACGGCCACTAGATGCATACAATGGAGGCAAATGGGTATCACGTCAGCCAAAAAAAAACTGAGTACCTGATGATGACTCCGAAAAATGGCCGCTAATGGTTCACAATGTTGTACAATGTACAATGGGCAGAAGAATAAGTCGAAAAAGAAGTTCAAAGAATAGAGGAGCGATAAAAGTGGTCCGACTCAGTTGGTATTGTCATATTCAAAATCGATGTCTTACGAACCCCGTCAAAAATACAATTTCCTTCAACTTTCAAAAGCAATCGATTTGATAATACAGTTGGGGCGAACTGCACAGGATGACCAGTAAAGATGATCTGGAGTAAGAGAGTAACGATCCCCAAGGTTACGATCATAGCACCGATTTAAATCATTGTAAGATAATAAGGGCAACAAATTGAAAGGTTCATTTCTTAAGATGATTCTGTCGCCAAATATTGGTCCCCGAACAGTTTTGGTTTAATCCGCTGCATGGACATTGCGCCTTTAGAGTCATTGAAGCGGGGAAATAAAAATCACAAATCAGTTGATCGCAGCGCTCGTCATTGAGGGGGGTAGAGCTAGTTTGAATTTTGAAAAAAATCTATTTGTTTTTTTTTTATGCATCGTACGGTAAGTTTCGACATTAATATCTTGATGAAAACGGGCTGTCAGTATCTTGTTGGGTTTCCACCAGATTGAAGGACAGCTTGTATTCGACGTGGCATAGAAGAGCCCAGATGCGTAAAATCTTCGGGTACACGATCCAATTCTATTTGGAGACCTTTCTTCAGAGTCGCTTTTGACGAAATTCGGTGTTTATGAAGTTGTTTTTCCAAGTAGTCCCATAAATGCTCTATTGGGTGTAAGTCCGGTCTCCGTGGTAAAGAATTCAATTGTCTTGGAGCCTAGTATAACAACTATTCCTTAACTTTTCAAGCGGTGTGTTTAGGGTCGTTATCTTGCTGAAATATCCAGCCGGGATCCTGACTCAATTTCTCAACTGATGGGCGTAGATTTTCTTTTAGTATGTCAAGAAACATGTGCTCATTCATATTACCTTCAATAAACAAAAGCTTTCATATGACGGACCAAGCCATGCTCCCCTACACCATAACACTACCTCCACGGTGCTTCACTGTTTTTCGGAGATTTTGAACTTTCATTTCACTGCCGCTCTTTCGTCAACCTTTGAAGGACCACCGTGACCAAAAATGTCGTACTTGCTCTCGTCGGTGCACACAACTTTTTTCCAGAAAGGAAGTTCAGCTTCTCTGTGCAGAGAGGCAAAGTCTTTACGTTTTTTATTATTCACTTTACTTATGGACGGTTTCATCAAACAGAGTTTATCTCTTACAGGCTAAGGTAGAACGGTATTGTTGTTTATACTAGAATTAGTTCATTAGGTTGAATGCCAATCATCAGGCATCTGGTTTTATAAGATGGCATTTCTATGTTCCAATTTAATTTGAAAATAGTGTAGCTTGTGAATCTTCTTTGCATTTTTATTATTCTTTCAGATGAATTTTTATAAAATGGGTTCCAAATTGTGCTACAATATTCTAATACTGATCTGATAAGTGAAACATATAGTGACTTTAATGCATAGGGGTCCCAAAGATCTTTTGTATTTCTTTCTATAAACCCGAGCATAGAATTCGCTTTAATAATGATAAAATCTGTATGCGGCAAAAAAGTTTACTTACGATCAAGAATCACTCCAAGATCTTCCTTACGAGTTATTCTTTCAAGTTCGATATTGAGAATTTTATAAGGGAAATTGATAGGCCTACTCTTCCTACAGAGAGACATAGCTTGACATTTTTGAACATTAAGATGCGAAGAATTAATTTCACATCACTTTGCTAGTGCATCTTAATTACTTTAGAGAAGCAGACAATCATCTACGGACGTTATTTTGCGGTAAAGCTTCAAATCGTCAGCATATAAAATGCAAAACGAATGTGAGAAGATGGATGGGATGTGATTTATAAATAGAATGAAAAGTAGAGGGCCCAAATGACTACCTTGTTGAACGCCAGATGGTAAATGACTACACTTCGATAAAAACTCATCAATCTTTACAATTTGGACCGGATTCGTAAGACATGACTATATCCGATTTAAAAAGTTTGAATGGAAATTTAGACAAGATAATTTATGTAATAAAACTTTATGATTGATTCTATCAAAAACCTTTGCAAAATCTGTAAAAATGATGTCAGTTTGACATCTCTACGCGAAATTAACAAACGCAAAATTACTCATTAGAGTGGGATTAGTAGAAGTAGAACGACTTGGAACAAATCCATGTTGAAAGACGAAGATGTGTTCTTTAACGAGAAAGTAAACTTTGTTATATAAAATTTTTTCAAATAGCTTTGGGATTGAAGAAATTTTGTATATTGGCCTATAATTTCTAACATCTTTTTTTGACACGGATTTAAAAGTGGTTTCTTAAACTTTTCTAAAAAAATCCTCTTTTCAAAGACAAATTGAAAATATGAGTAAAAGGTTCAGCAATTGTTCCCGCATATGAAAGTCCAAAAATCTTTGCTGTCTCTTCTTAACCTGGACTGAACAGATGAAATGTATTCCGTTTATAAAAAGCGGTGGAGGATATCAAATTCATGTCTATTTTTTAAATTTGATAACGTCTTATTAAACAATGTGGGATTGCAATTTCGTCAATCTTTTTTTCGAAACGGATTGCTCAATACCATTCTTAACTATTAATTCGAAAGCATGATATGCAGAATTTAAGTTGGATGAATTAACAATATTATCCCAAGATTGTTGAAAAATGCTCATTCATTGCACCAAAATCAGCTTTGTGGAAGTTATAAATTAGGACTTTCTTGGTGTACCCATGCCTGTGGAGAGTCCTTTCGATTGTACTCGTGCTGACCTCTGCGATGTATGTAACCGAGACTACTTGTTTGATTGTTGGACAATTAGTTATTGGCTTTGTAAGGATAGTGTTTAGAATGAGTTCTTTACTCGTTTTTTTTTTGTACGTTCCTTCGATGTGTTGTAGAGTTGATTTGCTTTTGCCCAGATTTGCCTTACTTGGTAAACAAATTTACAACAACTTGGCGGAAATCTTGGGTCGTTTCTTTTCTCCGTTGTTCAACTGACATGATCACTTTTTTTTGCAAAGATATAAACTCACAGAGAACTGAATACAAAATGACATAATTTGTAATGAGTAAAAGGGATGGAATGAAGGTTAGGGTATGGGTAACAAAAAGATCATTAGCCATTAGAAATAAAAAAAAAATTGTATGACGAATTTTGTCGGCCTGTATATATTGTCCTTGAATACACGATGTAGTATAAGCTCCAAAATAATTTTTTTATCTGCATGCACGCGTTTTTCTCGAAACCATGTTTTCGGAGTCGGTTATCAGTGTTATTTGAAAATGGCTTTAACGATTAGTTTGAAATTTTTCCTACTAACTCGATATAAAATTGTCCTCCGGATGGGCGTAGGTTTTTTTTTAGACGATTAAATTCTTTTTTTACGGCCGATAATGTGAATGCCATTTTTGTCAAATTAACAACTTTGAAATTCAACATCCGCAATATTATTTAAAATCAAAATTTTTCAAATCCGGATCACTGTGGCATTAGTAAATGATCCCTTTTTCTTTTATTGATTTCACATGATCCAGTGACGAGCTGCAGCGATCAGTACCCTTTTTCTATTTTTCAATATTTAGTCTTGGTAAGCTTACAATTTTTTCTTCTTTTTCAATCATTAAAGATATCCATATGGAAAAAAATTTATCATTATTTATTTTCAGATACGTCCAAAAAAAATCCTTAATAAAGAGCATTTTTGGACGTTCCAACTTCATCTCCGTCTGTAAGTCAAAAATCCTCCAGACTAGCGTTTTTGTCCCGAAAGGATCGTACTCACTTAAAAATGTCATTTTATTCTTCTTCATCGCATACCTTTCAAGCTAAAAATAAGCCTGTAAGCATATAGAAGATGATATGACGGTAAAAATTCCATTTAACGTCCGTTTTGTGTACAGATCGCGAATTTTGAAATTTTAATAAGACTAGTTCTAAGTCCCCACGAAAAGAACGTTTATTATGACAATTCGATCAAAATCCGGTGGCGAGAAACTTTTATGTTGATGGTTGGACAGCCTCGTTTTTTTTGGCCCTCCATCGACAAACTGGTCGTTGATCTTGCATAAATACTAAATAAGTAGCTTTGCTGTAAATAAGACTTTATAAGGCACAATTCTACAAAAGGTCAAAATCTAATATCTGAAACAAGATCTCAACTTCAACCGCTGGTGGACAACTGAAAATATTTGCATTTTTCTAGTCCATTGGACGACACTGATTCCCCTCAGCCATTTTTGGTGCTGGTGCTGATGTTCGTCGTGTGTGGTTCAAATAAGATATGATTTTGCGTGGGAAAACTTTCGAATAATACACAGCACCTTTGGACTGTCACGGCATGGATCAAAATACACAGAGTGTGTTATGAAAGACCACCAGCGGATCAGATCGATACTCATTGAAAGGTTCGTTGTAGCTATAAATTCGCTTTGAAGTGTCGTGTCACATCACTGCATCTGCTGGTTAGCTTTTGAGGCCAGCGATGACATAAAATTAGGTTTTTTATCGGATGGTCACGGTATCAGTGTCTTACAAACGAGAAAAGAAAAGTTTGTTATCGAAAAATGTTCATGAAAGATGGACAAAAAAATAATACAAATGTTTTATTTCCTCAAAAAAAGAAAAAGCGAACAATTGCGAGTTGTACACGTGAAGGGTCCCGCACCACCGTACAGTATACCCCAATATATATTTTTTTTATTGTTTAATGTGTGATAGCCTACTTAAAAATTGAGTTGTTAAATTGATCTTTTTAAAAGTGTCATTGTAATGTACATTTTGTGAAAACTCTTCTTACGGTTCAGAAGATACAAACGGACAGACGGACGGACGAATGGACGGACAGTGGAGCCTAATCTGTTGGTATCCTTTGGGTGCCGCATCTGAAAAGCACGACTTTTGTCTGCAGTTCATATCAAAACTTATCATCATATGATGGTTCCATGTTCTAAAATCCTCACCTCTTTCGCAAAACAAGAAACTTTTGGAAACATCCCTCGAGCCCTATTGATAATCCATGTTAACTGCGTTACGTAAATGAATTGCTTCGCATTATTGTAACATCCTTTTCATTATTGAATGAAATCCAGCAAGTCAATGACCTCAAACTAAGGGGCGAACATCCACCACCACCAACAACAACAACAACCGGAGAGGCGTAGCTGAGAAACTGAAATATCTAATTTCGAATCGAACGCAATGAGGCGGGACCTGTCACGGCTCAAAATGAATAATAATTCCATACACATGCCAGAAAACCGCACGTCAAAACTTGTCGTGCATATAGTATTGGAGAAGGCTGCGAACTGGGCGTTCCTCCGGAACTTACCCATCGTTCACGGCGTTTAGCGTACACAAGTGACTTTCCTTTTCCGTTCGCGTGACGTGCTGATTAAGTATCGACTAATTTTCGAACCAAGAATAAAGAATTTAACACGCACGCATAAAGGATAAAGGATTGTTGCATATTTTTCGTGTGGTAGTCAGAAAGAATGCAGAAATTGAGATTCGGTTCTACAAGGCAATGAAGCAAAAGTTTGGAACTTTAGATGAAATGCATTCAGCTTGACACGAAGCAGTTTTGAAAGCTGAACTTGAAATTGGAGTAAGAATATTGGAAAAACTAACGATAACGCCTTTGCGTCTCTGGTAATGGTCAAAAGTAACATTTTCACGTTACGTCAAAGCCAAAAGAGGTAGTGTCAAAATCGAATAGATAGATTCATTTGTGTCTATTTTAGTTCGTTAGCTCTTAAGGGATTTAGAGAACCCTCAAAATGCATATGCACGGAGGAAGAAGAACAATAGAGGGATTCGAAAGTGGTTTGAAACCCAAATGTGTTTTGGTTTCGATTCCTTGAGTTAGGTCCAAATAAGAACCGGTAGTTCTATATGACTTATTTGCATTCATTCAGTTCGCAGTATTTGTTTTTCAGATTCTTCATTAGTCTGTTGTCAGTGTAACGCCTTTTCCGGAAAACCAAAGACATCATTTGCACAACCCTTTAATTTGACAGAAACTAAGAACTTTTTGAACGCTATTGTGCGCCAGTCAGTGTCAAAATAATGTACAATTCAAAAAGGAAGTAACAGCTGGACCAGCGCCATATTTTATGAACATTAAATCTTGAATACTATCAGCTTACGACGGTGGGATGGACAAGGGAAGAAATAGAGACTAATGCAAATGGGTTTGGAGCTTCTCTATAAAATGAGTTTGGGGAACGTTTCAACATTCTAGTTTCGCGGCTGATTTATTACGAATCCCTTTAATTGACTGTACGACCGAAATCGACCGAAGTCGAGGCGAACCGATGAACATTTTTGTCGAAGCAAGTGTAACGACTTTATGTCGGTGATGTGGCAAAGTATTTCTTACACAGCTTGAGTTATTGATGCAGATTACAAGGATGAAAAGAAAAGCAGGTGCCGAGTTAGAGTTAATATTTTTCTCAAGTGAAAGAAGGCTTGCATTGTGCTCTTGAGGCATTAAATTCTTCTCTGGAAACATAAAGCGATGGAAAAAAAACTAGAACAAGAGTTGAGAGGATTATCCTGCATACAATTAATTTAAACGATGCAGTAGTTTGTTCTTATTAACAACAAAATGTGAGTGAAGTGGTAACTTTGCCTGGAAAAAATAATAGAAACAAGTGATTCCTGCAGTCCTCATCGGCCATTCTAAAAGCCTTCCATTCTTTTGTCTTATGTTTCAGTTTTTTTAATGAAAGAAAATATAAATCCGCGAAGTCGAATTTGTGTCAAAATGGGCCGTGGAAAAAAAGTACTTTAGAAAACACGGTAAATTTCGGATGAAATGACGCAGGCCATAAATTGTTCGATAAAGAAGGTCTTCAATGCTCTTCATTTCAACCCCAAGGAAGAAACTAGAGGCAAGAAAAGAAAACAACAGCTTTTAGTATGCACATGCAAAAATAATGTGTTTTCTTCTTCGAAAGAACTTAAACAAACCATTTACAAGTCATACAATAAAAAAATTGAATCCGGGAAGCAGGACTTCCTTAACAGATCGTTAGAAAAATTCCGAACTTAATCAGACAAAATAATCAACAAAGACTTATTTTTGAGCACAAACACCTCCAAAGGGTAACTTGGAATAACGTCTTCTGATCGGATGAAACCAACGTTAATTTGTGAGCATCCGACGGGAAACTGTAAGCAATGTGACCAAAGAACTCAGAATTCGACCCATAGTATAAAAAGAACACCGACAGACATGGTGGAGGTAGATAAGTGATTTGGGGGAGCTTTTCAGCATCTGGTGTTGGTCTAATTTTTTACTGAAGAGGATATTGCGATGAAATGGGAGTTCATGCTCTCCTCAATGTTGGCAAAAGACTGGTTTTAAGAAAACAATTGGAGCAGACATCACAGTGCCCCGAATTTTATTTTAAGGAACACCCAAGGGGCATTCTGAAGTGCAAGATCGGAGACTGCAGAGTCATAAACAGGGTAGAATTATGGTCGAAAATACAAGATGCATGGCAACCTATACCTCCTGAGGCTTGTGCCAAGTTAGTTCAATCCATGGGACGAAAACGTGAAGCAATAATTAAGACGTAATTCACAACCGAAAAAAAAAAATACAAAGTTATTTGTTTCCAGACATTAATCACCGAAAAGCTAAGACTGATTTTTTCTATCATATCCTTCATTATTATAGAATAGGTTTCACATTGTTCTATTACATTACATTTTGCAAAATCAAGTAGTAGATGTTTCAATTTTGTTTCTCTGTGAGTAATTTTTTTTATGCCTTCAATAAACACTACCAATCAAGCTTGTTTCTTTTATTGCGTTTCCATTTATACTTTATTGAAAAAAAACCTTGTCGGTTCCTAGTGCCCGATGCCAAGCGCAGAAATCCTAATTCCACCTGAAAGACCCAGAAAGTGGTTCCACTGTTCGGTGGATTCGGATCATTATTAAGCAGTTTCCGTGATTCATAATCTGCGTTTTCGTGAATTCGGAGCAGAAAATACGTTCTTTTTGTTTTAAGCGAGCTGGAAATGAATGAAACCAGTAGAATGGATCAGATGAATAAACTTAGGGAAATAAGGACTTGAACCAGCGAGAAGTAGATGTCCCATGAAGTTGCTTTGCACATTGTGTTGAAAGCTGGTGAGTTGGAATGGAAGACGAGGCTTCAATTTTAACATTATTCAATTTTTAATTTCAATATTTGCCACCATTGGAATCGATATTTTTTTATGGCACATAAAAGCATACTTAATTGTTTGCACAAGGTGCTAACTTTAAGGAGCTGTGATATCATTCCTTTCAACTGTTACAACAATTAGTCAACTCAAAGTCGACTTTTAGCTTAGCTTATCTGAATAGTCTAATAGATCTAATAAGAAATTTATACGTTAAACATTTGCCGAGGTCGGCAGTAAAATACTTAACGTATATTATAAACGGATGTTGGAAATTGAAATATTTCCCTGACGCCTGGAAATTCGCAAAAGTAGTGCCAATTCTGAAAGTTGGAAAACCACCTAATAATGTGGACAGCTATAGGCCTGTTAGTTTGCTCAGTAGTTTAAGTAAAATCTATGAAAAAATACTAAAGGAGAAACTACTAAGATTTATAGATGAGCACAACATATTTCCCGACGAACAATTGGGCTTTAGAAAATGGCACAGTACTTCCCACCAGGTGCTCAGAATTTGAAAGCATATTAAAACTTCACGTTCTCAAGGTAAATCCACCGGTATGATATTGTTCGATATAGAGAAGGCTTTCGACTCTGTATGGCACGACGGTTTGATCTTTAAAATGATCAACTTCAATTTCCCCAAATATTTGTGTAAAATAGTCCAGAGCTTTTTGTCGTCCCGTCTTTTTCAAGTCCACGTTAAAAATGGTATCTCGTATGATATGCCCGTCCCAATGGGTGCTCCTCAAGGTGCAGTACTGTCACCAATTTTGAACAATTTATACACGTCAGATTCCCCAAACTTGCCTCAGGGTCAGGCCGCCATCTTTGCTGATGACACAGCAATATTTGCTTCTCATAAATTCGCTCTCAACATTGAGACGAATCTAAACCATGCGATTCAAATATTGGGAAAATATTTCAATAAATGAAAAATTAAGCTAAATGGGGATAAAACGCAAGCTATCTTTTTCACCCGAAAAAGAAAAGCTTGTTTTCTACCCAGCACGCAAATGCAACTCCAGCTAAATGGAAAAAATATAGTTTGGGAACAATCTGTTAAGTATCTGGGCATTTATCTAGACACAAGACTGACATTCAAAGAACATATTACAAGAACGCTGAACAAAGTTAAATAAGCAACTAACATAATGTACCCCTTTATTAACAGAAAGTCGAAACTAACGAAGGAAAATAAAATAATAATTCTGAAGGTGATCTTCCAAGCATTACTTCTATATGGTTGTCCAGTTTGGGGTAATAGCGCTAAATCCCACATTAAACGCTTGCAAGTGTCACAAAATAAAACACTTAAAATGATGCTAAATCTACCATGGCACCACTCAACGATTGATCTCCACGAAAGAGCGAATGTTGAATTGATTTCTGATAGAATTCAAAAGCTGAATACGAAATTTCTGTCAAGCTGAGCTAATTTTTTACAAATTTATTTACTAATTCAAATATCTATTTATTTATTCATTTATTACTTTATTTATTTATTTATATATATACTACTGTGTCCAAAAAATAAGGTGACATTGTATTTATTTTGAAAATTCTTTATTTATTCTTCCAAATCAATTTCATCCCCTTCAAAGTAATCCCCTCCCGATGCAATGCACTTATGCCAACGGATTTTCCAATCTTTGAAACACTGGTTGTAGTCACTTTCCGGGATGGCCTTCAGTTCCGTCTTCGCTGCGACTTGAATCTCCTCTATCGTATCAAAACGGTGTCCCCGGAGCGGTCTTTTGAGCTTGTTGAACAGCCAGAAGTCGCACGGCGCCAGATCAGGTGAATACGGTGGTTGCGGAACGATATGGGTTGAGTTTTTGGCGAAATGATCACGAATTACGAGTGCGGTATGGGATGGCGCATTATCGTGGTGTAAAAACCAAGAATTGTCTTTCCACAATTCCGGCCTTTTTAGGCGGATAGCGTTACGCAAACGACGCATAACGTTCAAATAATATTCCTTGTTGACTGTTTGGTCGGTTGGAAGGAATTCATAAAGCACAACACCACGATAATCGAAGAAAACAGTCAACATGACCTTGATTTTTGAGCGACTTTGGCGCGGTTTTTTTGGTCTCGGCTCTCCTTTGGCACGATATTCGCTCGATTGATCGGTTGTTTCGGGGTCGTAAGCATAGATCCAAGTCTCATCGCCAGTTATAATGCGTTTCATGAATTCCTGGTAGTCGGATAGCATTGTTTCACACACTTCAACGCGACGCCTTTTTTCCAAAAAAAATTCATGTTTTCGGTACCTGTCGAAATTTGACGCGCTTGAGGCCCAAAGCATCCTTCAAAATGGTATTGACTGAGCCTTTCGATAAGCCAACTTCATCAGCAAGGTGTCTAATCGTTAATCGATGGTTTTTCAACACCAAATCTTTGATTTGTTGGACGTGAGCTTCATCGGTTGAGGTTGATGGTCGCCCAGAACGCTCTTCGTCTTCGACACGTTCACGGCCGGCTTGGAAATCACTAAACCAATTGTAAACATTTTTTTTAGACATAGCCTCATCATCAAAGGCTTTCTGCACCATCCTCAACGTATCCGCAGCAGAAAATTCATTCCGCAAACAAAATTTAATGCAAATTCTTTGCTCAATAAATTTCGACATCGCAAAAAACGAAAAACTCACTTTTAGCAGCTCACAAAACGACGCGTATCTCAAACACTATGAATTATTTTGACATGAAATTTCACATAGATTTCGCTGACAGTACTACCAACCTAAAAAGAAAGAAAAATTTCCAAATCCTTCGACGCGCGCAGTTTAAATTCATATGTCACCTTATTTTTTGGACACAGTAGTATTTAATTATTCGTTTGTTAATTCTTTGATTCGTTATTAATATATACAATTGTTTATTTATCAGTTTGTTGTTTTGTTTTCGTTTATGTACATATATTTATTTTTTCTTAATCGTTTATACAAACGGATGTTTACTTCCAATCTAGTCAAATTTTTTTATTTTATTTTTGTATATTTTTTTTTTGTATTTGCGAAGGGTTTTCACGAATTTCCCTTCCTAACATAACATAATATTTATATTCTAAATTAAAATTTTCCATAACACTAAGATAATGTTTCAGTAGGAATATACAATTGTATTGTATCTCTGAATTGTAAAATGTGCGGTAACTTCAGCTTTTTGTAATATTTATATCGAATAAAATAAATCTATCTATCTATCTATTATCTGAATAGTCCTTAAAATGTTGCTACCGATTGAAATGTCGCTAAGATCATGAAAACTTTGCATCACCATGCTTCCAAGACTTTCCAAAGGCAAACTCTTTCGTTACACATTCACATTGTCCAAAAATTGATCCAATCAAATATCTGCCCCAATATAAATTCCCCTCCGGTTGCCCCTCATCTCCCATTTTAAATCATTACAAGATTACGTCCATGGACAATCTTGTGTCGCTTGCAAATCCCACCGTCCAAACGCCTTCATTTGATTTGCATTAATAATTGCCAATTTGTTGTGATAGAACGGTCGTTCTGGAGATAATCTAGAAACTGTACCCAGCATCAGGAGCACATTACATACGGAACTCATTTGTCCCAATTTTTATGCCCCAGCATTTTTCAACCCATCCCAATACAAAGGTGCAGAACCCTCACAAAGTATTTGCAATTAATTGCGCACAAAGGCGGGCAGATATGAGATCCCAAACTTCTGTAGCTGCATTATGCATTCAAATTGCCTCCTTAGAGTATATTACTTGGAACTTGGCCTACGAATAAGAAAAAAAAGAGGTCCAGAGACGAGGCTAATCAGAATTTTATGCAAATTTTTATTGCTGCATGATTTTTGATCGATCCCAGTGATATGGGGTGGACGGAAAGGAGCACCATTACCGTCATCATCGTCATCATCTTCGACATCAACATTGTGGCAACCTCTTCAAAAGTACCCAGCAGACAAGAGACCTCAAAGACCCCATCTCTGATAGTCGATTTTGTTTTTTTATTTAATTTTGCTCTTGAGCCCACTTGGGTTGGAGGAGGAGGAGGAAAAAAAATAAAATAAAGTGGCACGAATATCCCACCTTCCGGGATGAAGTAGGTGTTGTGGTGTGCTAAAAGGAGGACTCCTGGAAAAGGTGCTCGATGGCATATAAGTGGCGTTGGATCAACTTTGCGGATACCAGATATATGAGAAGATGACGATAATTTTTTTTTTTTTTTTTGTGTGGTTGAAGGAGCTTCCCTACTTGCTTTGTCCAAGGAGCTGAGATGCTCAACAGATGAGAGAAGTTCGATTATGGAGTAAATATTTGGTTTACGTTTGACTTCCTGGGAAGCGAGGTAGTAAGCGGCGCCTGAGGAAACTGGCAATGCTTGTTTATTTGCGTGCAGAATTCGCGTTTTTCGATTGTGTTTTTTTTTTTTTTTTTGTTGCGTTCAGGAGGTTTGCCCCGGACTTGAGTGTTAAGTGACTGCTAGTGAGGCAAGCTATACGAAATTGAAAAATTGATTTGTTTAGCCTCAATTGTGCCATTAAATAGTAAAGTGATCGTTAAATAAGGTTTATAGCTACCTTGTTTGAGTGCGATAGGATGCTTTAAGCCAGTGACGGAAAGTTTATATGCGCGTTGGGTGGATACTTCCTTAAGTGGATAATGTTTGCAATTTGCAACAATTTTAGCCCACATTGAATTTATGTTAAAGGGACAAAGGTCAAGGGCGAGATGATGGTAAGAAATATGAGCATCAGCAGCTTTAAGTGGATAGATAAGTTCGTGAGTATCTGAAATTCATTTACAACTTACTCTGCACAGGATAAACTACTCAGGAAAACGCATGCTCACTCGCTTTTCCAAGCGATGTCCAATAACATCGATACCCTATTTATAGTGAGAATCATCGAGATCCTTAAAAATCCACACCCTTGACTCCACCCCACTCTGTTGCCGAATTTCGGTAAACGAAAGCAGGTCATTCGAGAACAAAATCGGTTTTGTGGAGAAACGGGTCTGAAAGTCATGGACTACAGTGAGTTTAAAAAGTCTGCGTACAAGACAAACAAAATATTTCAATTTGATAAAATACGGGCGATTTGATTAAATTTTTTTTTTATTGAGTTCACTTTAGACAATATTTATTAACAAATTGTAGAACAAAAAAATTACTAATATAATTTTCGTAAAAAAATGAATTTAAGTTACGCAAGACGAAGAAACAGCACACAAAAAGTATGCGTACATTTCTTAAAACTAAACGAAAACAAGAAAATAGAGGGTGATTTTTTAGCTATTATCTTTTTGGCAACACTGGTTTAAACAGCAGCTTGGTCTTTAATTTAACCATGAATCATCTTATACACGAACAACGCTTGCAAATTATTGAATTTTATTATCAAAAAGCGGGTCTCTGTTAAGAAAGTTCATCGCGCGCTTCTTCCATTTTATGGTCAGTTTAATCGACCCACTGAAGCGGCTATTCGGGCTATTGTGACTAAATTTCGCACCAAATTTACATTGTTGGACATTAAACCACCAACACGCTTACGTAGAGTGCGAACTGAAGAAAATATCGCAGCTGTATCGGCCAGTGTTAATGATGACCATCAATTATCGATTCGTCGCCGTTCGCAGCAATTGGGCCTCTGTTACTCAACAACGTGAAAAAATTTGCGGAAGGATTTAGGTGTGATGCCTTTCAAAATACAGCTGGTGCAAGGATGGGTGAATGGGCTCTTGGAAAGTTGGCCGAAGATCCACTTTTTTACCGAAAAATTGTGTTCAGCGAAGAAGCTCATTTTTGGCTCGATGGGTACGTAAATAAGCAGAATTGCCGATTTTGGAGTGAATATCAGCCAAAAGCATTCCAAGAGCTACCAATGCATTCAGAAAAAGTCACAGTTTGGTGCGGTTTATGGGCTGGTGGCATCATTGGACCGTACTTCTTCAAAGATGGTGCGAATCGGAAAGTAACTCTGATGATATCCAACTTTTTTTTTGCCCAAAATACAAAAGCGCAACAATGGACTTATTGAGAGGCGAGTTCGGTGAACATTTAATTTCACGTTCGGGACCGGTCAATTGGCCGCCTAGATCGTGCGATTTAACGCCTTTAGACTATTTTTTGTGAGGCTATGTTAAAGCTCATGTCTATCTAGACAAGCCCGCTTCAATTGACGCATTTGAAGACAACAATGAAGCATTTATTCGTGAGATACCGGCCGAAATGTCGGAAAGAGTATGCCAAAATTGGACTAAGCGAATGGACCATTTGACGCGCAGTCAAGGTCACATTTGCATGAAATAATCTTCAAACATTAAATTATATGGACCGTACTATCGATTCAAATAAAGATTTCATGCATTTTTCTGCATTTTACTTGTTTTATTTTTTTAAAAAAACTTTCCTATAGCTTTTAAAAAATCACCCTTTATAAATGATTCAATATTTTGGGTTGGGTTCCCTCGTCTGAATATGACTTCTTTCAATCGTTTTCCCATTGAATCAACCAAGCGTTTTGTGTCTTCTTGAGATATTTTCATCCATTCCTTAAGCAGCATTTCTTTGAGCATGTTTTTGGTCGTTATGCTATGTTGACGAACGCGGCGGTCCATCAACTCCCATAAATGTTCAATGGGATTAAGTTTTGGGAATTGCGGTGGTGTACGCAACTGCCATATAGGTTGCCAGGTGCAATCTGACATTTCCATTGGAAAGTTTGACATTTTTAAGCAAAACATCACTCAGAACGTGTTGTCATTTAATCGTGAATTGTTTTATTTACAGAGACTTGAAAAACTCATCTCGGCAAAAAAATTGAATTAACTCGTTAACACTTTCGTGCGATCATTTTTCACAATTTTCGACGTGGATTATCACGACAAGAGTGCATTGATGAACTTAAATCTTTATATGGCGGTGAAGCACCATCCTATAGCAGTGTGAAAAACTGGTTTAATGAATTCAGTCATGGCCGACGCTCGCTCAAAGACCAATTCCGTGAAGGTCGTCGAAAAACGGCCGTTGTGTCAGAGAACATTGATGCCGTGCGTGAACTAATAATGCAAGATCGTCATGTGACATACCGTAAGATAGAGGCATCCATGGGCGTTTCTCCCACCAGCATACATTCGATATTGCATAAACACCTGGCCGTAAAAATGGTTTGTTTTCGTTGGATCCCTCACAATTTGACAATCGCTCAAAAAAAGGCTCGTGCCGATTGGTGCAGAGAAATGTTAAAAAAATACGATCGCGGTGCTTCAAAAAACGTTTATAAGATTGTCACAGGTGACGAAACATAGATCTATGCGTATGAGCACGAAACAAAACAACCATCGACCGTGTGGGTCTTCGAAGACGAGCCAAATCCAACAAAAGTTGTTCGTGGAAGAAGCACTTCGAAGCAAATGGTCGCCTGTTTCTTCGGCAAAACTGGTCATGTGGTGACTATTCCGCTTGAGCAACGTAGGACGGTCAATTCTGAGTGGTACACCACAATTTGTTTGCCTGATGTCTTCGGAGAAATTCGAAAAACGAACAAGAGAAGACGAATCATTGTTCACCATGACAATGCGAGCACTCACACATCGGCTCAAACCGGCGCCTTTTTGACCGGCCAAAACGTCGAATTGATGAGTCATCCGCCGTAAAGCCCTGACTTGGCACATAATGACTTCTTTTTATTCCCGCATATCGAGAAAAAAAATGCGTGGTCAACGATTTTCGTCGCCAGAAAATGCTGTTGAAGCGTTAAAAAACCATGTTTTGGAGGTGTCTCAATCGGTGTGGAAAAAGTGTTCCGACAATTGGTTTGAGCGCATGCAAAAGTGTATAAATCATGCTGGAGAATACTTTGAAAAACAATAAAACCACTTTTGATGATAAATATACGCATTTTCATTATTAGGCCAGATATATATCTAGCAGCCTACGTACAATGTGAGCAGTAAGCTTGGGATCATTATCTTGCTGAAATATAAAATGATCACCTAAGCTGAGTTTGTTGGCACTTTCACGGATAATTTTTTAAATACTGTACTTTCAATAAATTCTTAGTTCCCAACCCAATTTGCTGCTATACACCCTCAAACCATGACTCCTCCACCACCATGTTTCACTGTTGGGAATAGGTTTTCTTCATTCCAGTCAGTTGCTGGTTTTCTCCAATTCAATCCAAATATGCTAAATTTGCTTTCATCTGAAAACAATACATAATTTCAAAAACTTTTTGGTTTGTCAATCTGCTCTTTGGCAAAAGTAACACGCTTCCTTGGGTTGGTTTTTGAAATTTAAGGTTTTTTCCTTCCAGATCGTCCATGATAACTTTCTTCTCTTAGGATATTTCTAACTGTAGAACAGCTTGTTAAACTTCCCTTCGATTATCTTCACTATTTAAGGTACACTCTTTCGTGGAATTGCTTTAACTTCAGCCAAAACTGACCGTTTTTCTCTGACTGTAAGTAGTGTTTTGCGTCCAGATCTGCATTAAGAAATAAAATTCCCAGTTTTTGAGTAATTTTCTCAAACTCTTTGTTTGGAAGAATGTGGTTTCTCAATTATTTGGCCAATTTCTCATAAAGTTTAACCGTCCTTATGTAGATTTACTACCAATTTTCGAATTTCCACTGATAATTCCTTGCTCATTGTTATATTGGGTTGGCAACTAAGTAATTGCGGCTTTCACTCATAGATGGCTTTAGTTGAATTTTTAGGTTTGCTGACGTAATCGAAATGTCGAAAACATTTTGTTATTTGATAGTTGGTACTTCAACTGTCAATCAGTTAAAAATATTTTCTGATCGGTTGTGTAGTTTTTGTTTGGCGTCTGTTGAAAAATGGAAAATCAAAACGAACATTTACGTCATTTTTTGGTTAATTATTTCCGGAAAGGAAAAAAACACATCGCAAGCTCACAAAAAGTTATGGGCTGTTTATGGTGACGAAGCTTTAAAAGAACAGCAGTTTCAAAATTGGTTTGCCAAATTTCGTTCAGGTGTTTTTTCACTCAAAGATGAAAAACGCTCTGGTCATCCAGTTGAAGTTGATGATGATCAAATCAAAGCAATAATCGATTCGGATCAACACAGTACAACACGTGAGATTGCAGAGAAGCTTCATGTATCGCATCACATGCATTGAAAATCGCTTAAAACAACTTTCCTAATCACGAAAACTCGATATATGGGTTCCTTATGAACTGAAAGAAAATCATTTAAAACAACGCATTAACATCTGCGATTTTTATAAAGAAACGTAATGAAAATGATCCATTTTTAAAACGATCGATAAGTCGTGATGAAAAATGGGTTGTTTACAACAATGTCAATCGGAAAAGATCGTGGAGCAAGCCGGGTGAACCAAAGATGGCAAAAGATCAAAGTTTCAGGTAATCGTTTCAAAAATCGGGGGTAAACACTTTAGCTACCCAATTCGCCGATGCCTTGTCAAGGTGATGTTCATTATGAAGTCTCTTCTACACGCGGCCATAAGAGATCCTTTTGACAACGATAAAATGTCTAATGGTCACATTCCGGTCAGCTTATACAAGATCTTTGACTGTCTCAAAATTTCTCCACTTTCGGAAGTAAACATCCGTCCTTTGCGATGCTCGTTTTCTGCGGATTGCGAGAAGCAAAAGAATTGAAAAATGTTTGTAGTATTTTGAAACTCAAATGTATTTTGGTTTCAATTGCTCCGTAAGCGGACTCCGCATGGAGACGTAGAATTTGATATTGACTCATTTGTATTCGTCTAATTCGCAGTATTTAATTCGAAGGAGGTGTTTGTGAAAATTGTATCATCCTGCTGTTAGTTTTATGCCCTCAAAGCAGAGCCAATGACAAATATTTTTGTAGTAACAAACTTGAAATTCCACAGCATGACAAGTTATAACTGCAAGACCAGCCACTTGGTCTGACATCTATCCAGTTACAGCGCCTTTAATTTGACCTCATAGCGTAAGTGGTAGCCAGACCAGAAAACTAGATAAAAGGTTATGTTATCCGTTTGGTGGGATTACAGAGGAATTGTCTACTTTGAACTTTTACCACCCAACCGAACCATCAATTTAGAAGTCTACATTGAACAATGCAGTTGAAGAAAAGCGGTCCGAATTGAGAAATCGAAAAGGTGTTGTATTCCATCATGACAATCCACGGCCACACACATCTTTGGTCACTCGGCAAAAATTTTTGGAGCTTGGTTGGGATGTTTTGCCACATCCACTATAGAGTCCTGACCTTGCACCATTTGATTACTTTTTATTTCGATCTTAACAAAACTCCTTGAGTGGTAAAAATTTCAATAATAATGATGTTGTCAAATCGTACCTGGTTCAGTTTTTTGCTGATAAAAACCAGAGGTTTTATGAGCATGAAAGATGGAAAAAGGTCATTGCTCAAAATGGGCAAAACATTAAAGAATAAAGTTATTTCGTTCCATGAAAAAAGTGTCTTTTATTTTCTAAAAAAGTCCACAATTACTTAGTTGCCAACCTGATAGTTTCGAAAAAAAAACTCTCAAAAGTTAAGAAGATAATTATAATATGTTTTCGCGGATACTCCAATTGAAAGACTGAATGAAAGAGGGAAATGCAAAAATAAGTTGAAGGGAAAAAAGTACGGGAAATGGAAAATCTCGGAAAAAAGGCTGCCTACAATTGTACGCAGAGTTTTTGTGCGGTTGTTTCCCTGGTGCCTTCCAAGAATGGAGGAGGCGGAGATCTTCAGATTATTCCTACTTAAAAATATTTAAATTTTTTATGAGAATATAAGTTTTTCAATTCTTTAAAGGCTGGTAATGTACGCAGACTTTTTACACTAGCTGTGTTTTGCTTGGATTGTTTATATTTCTTTGTTAAACAAAAACTGTATACCTTTACATTGACATTTTCCTGACTCTTCCAGTTAATTTTTCTAAAACCCAATAAGCACGATGACAATTTAACTTTCTTGGTAAACTTTAATGAACCTACCCACAGAGCCTTAAGGTAAACAATACAAATCTCAGTAAATTACAAAAGTTTATCTTCTGTTTAAATCGTCCCCAAGCGAGACAAATAAATTCGCGTCATCATTCGAAAAACTTTTTTGCCCCAAACCAAAAAAAAAAATTAACTTAAATAACAGTCAGTAAATAGAAAAAAGCTAATCAATCAATCGCAAAATCCTTTAGAATCAACCTTAAAGGCATCCTTCCGCTGCTGCCGCCTCCACCCCCTGTTGCCCTACCACGACAATGAGCCGAGCCGAGAAATACAAATTTATCAATCAAAAGGAAATTACGGTACGCTGCCAAGCTGACTCGGTATCCTCAGATCCAATCTTCCAATCTGCTGGCATCCAATGATGGGGGCGCGGAGTAGTGGAAAATTGCGTCCCGAATAGCCAAGGATGTCTTATAATTTATTTACCTAGATGACTTCTCTTCCTCTTTATTCCGTCCTTCGTAAAGTTGTTCGCCATCAAGTCATTAGAGAATATTCGCTTAATTACAGAGCGGTAGGCGTTGGGTGTGACATGACGCGTGAGCTAGGCATTGAAGGAGCCTCAGCTAGACCCAGTTGCAATCGCCCTTCCAGATATCACTTCCAAGTCGAGGGAGTAAAAAAAAAGAAAGCAAAATTCATATCCAATTCCTGTGACGCGACGACGGAAGACGACACAGAGATGCGCGTCAACGAAAATATTTATTCAGACATACACACACACATACACAGTACGTCACAGTCAACCTTTCAAGGAGTAAAATTAATTTATTGGCCCCAAGGACTTCCAAAGTGACAGCTATGTTGAGAAGGCATTTTTAATACGTAACAAGAGCAGAAGCAGCAACACAGACCATCCCAATGTAATTTAAGGATTCCAGGAGAAGAAGAATTCTCCAAAGGACCCAAAATAAAATCTCCAGTGAAAGTGAGACGTACCTTTAACGAAACTAAAACTATGAGTGGTATGCTAGGACAAATTGAATCTTGGTGGAAGGACGTAGGAAGGTGTAGTTACTGTAACTAACCCAAGACGATGGCATTATGCTACCAGTAATGCAGACGGTTGGCAAGGCAGAGAGGCGCCAATCACTCTGTTAAGTAAAGTAAGCCGGAACCCTAGCAGACGGTCCTCCACTGGAGGTAGGTAGCATACACGAAAAACATTTTAGTTTGGTAAATAAATACCTCGGTGTTTTTTTTTTATGGTATACTATACTTCCTGCTACAAGGACGAGTTTTCTTTTGTGGGAAAATATATGAAAAACTTAACCACTTAATGAGTTTAGAGAGAGTCTGCATCACCAAGTTAATGAAACCCACAGGTTATGGCACGTTCAAGTTCGAAGTTCCAGAACAGAACAGAACGATGAAGACTTGAAGGATATGATAAATGACCACAAAAGTGAGTTCATCCTGACGGGGAGGTAGGCGTATACTTTCCTGATCGGCTATTGGATTCATATCGGAAATTTTATGGCACATGAATTATTCAAAATCAATTGGCGTTATTCTTCGAATATCAGAGATAAACGAACATAACTGCGTCTCCTGACAGCGTAATGACATTTAAGCTAATAGCTTATTACACTGCTGTCGAAACTTTCATCTTTTTTTTTTTGTTTAAGTTTGTTTTCCTGTGGTTAACAATTTTCATGACCAAAAATTTATCCTGTTTTTTATTCTCATTTTATGGGTAATGACGTCATTCGGCGAAGGACATTTATGAGAAAATTGGACACAATCTTAATTTTAATAGGCACCGTAAAAAATTATAAAAAATATTGATTGTCTTTGTTGTTTAAGGATTTAAGTGTACTTCTTTTTTGTTTAAAATTGGAGAAAATGATAAATATCCTTTTTAATTTTTTTTTTGTTTAAGTGTACTTAGTACAAAATGTATCGTCATAATGGAAGAGGTTAAAAACATTACTCAACAAAAGGTAAACGAATTTTAATAGAACAGACGAGGTTGAAAAACTTTAGAATTTTTTTTTATATATTTATTTAATGTGGAAAAAATATAATAAAACATTACTATCACTGAACTGGAACAAGACTTGATTTCAGTTTGCGAATTATACTTTATATGAGGAGGTAGAATAACAATTTAAATAATTGCTAAATAAGAAAGAGAAAAATAATGCGTATCTAAATAATGTGAACAAATAGATTGATAAATTCAACAAATAAATAAATTAACAAAGAGTTTAAGAAAAAATAAAGAGATAAATAAATAAATAAATAAATAAATATTTGAGTAAATAAATAAATTAAACAAGGGTACAAATAAAAGAATGATATAAAATAAAATGTAAGTAAATGAAAAAATAATCGTAATGTAAAAGTTTGAAATCAAAACATTGTCCGATCCTTAACAAGAACTTTACTATCCGTCGAAAAGGTTTTCGATTCTTATTACAACCGTGTCAATATTGGTAAAGTTGTGTAGTTTATATCTTGAGAAATACTAAGGCAGATAAAAATTTTATAATGACTTAGCGAGAGTCCTTTAAAGTATAAATACCGACGCATGCTATGAGCAACAATTTGCAAATCGTAAATGAAGTTATGGGAAGTAAAAATCGTTCAAAAAATAATGTTATTAAAAATTATTTTCCGGATGCTGACGAAGGTTTAAACGACATTGTGGATAAAATGGCGGGCCAATTTTCAAACCAAGCGTCATGTACATCAAAACATGAGAGGTGACAACTTCAACGAAACATGTACTCATATATTGGGTTGTCAACTAAGTATCATAAAAGAATCAACAGTTGAAGAAGTTCTCATAATGCTGTCCCCAAAAAAAAGCCTTGAACTGGACAATATAAGACCAGTTGATTTGAAAATATAAATGCAACACCCCTTGCTTCAGTAATCACAAAAATTGTAAACCGAAGCATTCATCATGAAAACGTTGAATATTCGTGCAGCGTACAAGGGAGGAGCAAAAAATTTCAAAGCAAATTACAGACCAATAACGATTTTGCCATCGATTGAAAAAATGCATGGAGGATGTTATAATTAGTCGAATAAATTGTTTCATTGCCAGACACAAATTGTCACACCCAAACCAGTACGCTTTAAAAAAGGAATAAGAGTACGGGCTGAACAAACATCCTCACGTCCTTGTGCTATTATTTATTGACTTTAGCAAAGTGTTCAACATTTTGAAGCACGAACATTTTTGGAAAGTTTCAGCAGAACTTGCTTGAGAGGAAAACTAACGAAATGGCTTTAAATCTATCTGACTAATAGAAAATTAAAATTCAAAGTATCGGATTCATTAAGCAATGAAAAACCAAACGAATATGGTGTGCTACAAGGTTCCCGATTCGTCCCTATTTTGGTTATGCTGTTTACACACGAACTTTTGCGATTATTAAAAAAATGCACTGTTTATTTTTTTAAACATTTACATTCTGCCGTGGAATTATTACAAGACGAATTAAAAGCTGTCTCTAACTGCTGTCAGTTATAAATGCATTCAAAACAAAGGTGATGTACATACGCGCACAATCTATGCGAGGAGAAGCTGTCCTGATCTGAACAAAAAGCGAATGGGGTAATCAAATAATTTCAAATATCTCGGAGTAACCATGGTTGAGCATTTCCTATGACGTGTGCAGATAAATGTTATGCTTTCTCAGGTAAAGAGGTGTACTTATCACTGGCTGAGTCTACTACCATCTGGAGATATACACTTTGTTTTGCAGGTAAAAATTGAATATACAAAAAAAGTAAATAATTTAAATAAAAAAACAGACGCTATAAATTTTGCAACTGTCAATTTTGTTTTGATATTTGTGAATTAAACGAATGCAGATGATGTCGAAAAAGCCCGATTGAGTTATTCGTACTAAATGATTTTTGGCGTGTTGCGGCTCTTCTTTCAGAGCCTAGAATTAAATGTGACACAAAAAGTTCTGAAAAAGTCGTCGAGCTCTGTCTGACGAGAATTTCAGCGCTGTGTCTGAGGATGTCGCATATGATCCGTAAATGTCGATCAGAAGAGGTGCCACCCAATCGGTCGATGCGCCGCCAGCGAATTCTAGTGAAAGAGTAGAGAGACTGCTGAAGCTTGAGTGTACATGAAGATATTAAATATTAATATTATACCGAAGAAGCCGTAGAAACATTTTTTTTTCAATTCTTAAGGAAGTAGTACACAGTAGGACTGCAAACAAATGTTAAAGTTTTTTTTAAGAGAATAGAGTTTTTTGAGGAGTGTTTAGGCTAATGGTCAACATAAAGGGTCGCAATGGGCCATGTGCTCCAACAACATGTTACACTTCTTAACCCTGCACAACATTAGAGGAGTGATTCTGGATATTTTTATAGTTTTGAAAAAATCGCCAAAAATTAAAACTCAAGCTGAGTACACCATGAAAATAATCAATTTTAAGGTTCCACCAAATGTTGGAAAAGCTCTTTTACATGGTCTGCGAAATGTTAAAAAAGCTGACGTACATCGAAATTATGTCGCTAGCCAACAACGAACTCTTGCTCTCTACACTACCGAATGATTGACGAGTTTATTAGCACCGCAATTGCAGCTGTTCTACAGCACAACGAACTTTTAACAAGACGGGTTGTCCACTTCACATGCAGCTAGAGTTTCATGTGCACCTCGGCCAATGGAGCTCAACCATGCGACATTTTTCAATAGGGTACCCTTAGTCGAAAGTTTAGAGCAACATTCGCTTAGCAATTCTGCCACTACAAAAAAATATGCGCCGTAAAGTTGCTGCCATCGTGCCTATGCTTCGCTCTCACGAGTCTACAAATTGGCAGATTGTAAGCGTGAGTTACAAAGATGATAAGGGCGATTACCTTTTTAGGAGCCAAATCATAGCTATTTTCGTTGTGTAAACGCGTAACTAATTTCATTGCCACCGAACGAAAATAGGAGCTTTCTAATGGCAGTTTTTCAAAAAGTCAGAAAGGAGATTACTATATTTATGGAGGATTCAAAAATTAAATCAGGAAAGGTGCAAGCTTCTACTCAGGAACAATTTTGTAGTGCATGTATGAATGTTTGATTTAGAAACGCTATGCTTGGAAGAACAAAGCCAGAACAAAGAAGCAAGCTTACGGGTGCAATCAAAGAGTGCTGATAAGGAAGGGACTATCTTACATCATAGAGAGAGGATTGTAAAGGACATGCTTATGAATCGAAGAAGTCTGCCATCGAAGTACACTCCGAGAAAAAATGCTCCTTTAAATAACATGCAATATTTTCGGTAGCAACAATTTTTTCTATATACTACTGTGTCCAAAAAATAAGGTGACATATGAATTTAAACTGCGCGTGTCGAAGGATTTGGAAATTTTTCTTTCTTTTTGGGTTGATAGTACTGTCAGTGAAATCTATGTGAAATTTCATGTCAAAATATATTCATAGTGTTTGAGATACGCGTCGTTTTGTGAGCTGCTAAAAGTGAGTTTTTCGTTTTTTGCGATGTCGAAATTTATTGAGCAAAGAATTTGCATTAAATTTTGTTTGCGGAATGAATTTTCTGCTGCGGATACGTTGAGGATGGTGCAGAAAGTCTTTGATGATGAGGCTATGTCTAAAAAAAATGTTTACAAGTGGTATAGTGATTTCCAAGCCGGCCGTGAACGTGTCGAAGACGAAGAGCGTTCTGGGCGACCATCAACCTCAACTATTGAAGCGCACGTCCAACAAATCAAAGATTTGGTGTTGAAAAACCATCGATTAACGATTAGAGACCTTGCTGATGAAGTTGGCTTATCGAAAGGCTCAGTCAATACCATTTTGAAGGATGCTTTGGGCCTCAATCGCGTCAAATCTCGACTGGTACCGAAAACATTGAATTTTTTTGGAAAAAAGGCGTCGCGTTGAAGTGTGTGAAACAATGCTTTCCAACTACCAGGATGTCATGAAACGCATTATAACTGGCGATGAGACTTGGATCTATGCTTACGACCCCGAAACAACCGATCAATCGAGCGAATATCGTGCCAAAGGAGAGCCGAGACTAAAAAAACCGCGCCAAAGTCGCTCAAAAATCAAGGTCATGTTGACTGTTTTCTTCGATTATCGTGGTGTTGTGCTTTATGAATTCCTTCCAACCGGCCAAACAGTCAACAAGGAATATTATTTGAACTTTATGCGTCGTTTGCGTAACGCTATCTGCCTAAAAAGGCCGGAATTGTGGAAAGACAATTATTGGTTTTTACACCACGATAATGCACCATCCCATACCGCACTCGTAATTCGTGATCATTTCGCCAAAAACTCAACCCATATCGTTCCGCAACCACCGTGCGACTTCTGGCTGTTCAACAAGCTCAAAAGACCGCTCCGAGGACACCGTTTTGATACGATAGAGGAGATTCAAGCCGCAGCGAAGACGGAACTGAAGGCCATCCCGGAAAGTGACTACAACCAGTGTTTCAAAGATTGGAAAATCCGTTGGCATAAGTGCATTGCATCGGGAGGGATAAATAAAGAATTTTCAAAATAAATACAATGTCACCTTATTTTTTGGACACAGTAGTACTTATGTATGTAGGTAGCCAACACGGATCAAATTAAAGCTTGTTTGAATTTTCCCAGATTAACTTAAGACTATCTCACTGGTGAATGTTGGTTGGCCAGGACATAGGGACATATTTGAAGCTACCGAAATACTAGGGACACGTTCCCACCTTTTTAGATTCTCTTCAGCACTCTTTACGAAGAAGCAAGTGCAGATTTACAAAAGATCAAAAAATACCGTCACAAGTCGCAAGGGAAATCGACTAGAACCACGGATATTATATTATTTCCACGTCCCCGTTCTGTTGGCATCCGAACCGAGATGCAATGAACTGTGCAGCAACTTCAGAAATGCAAGTTCATCAGCCATCTGCTATGTGAGTTTCCAGTGATAACACGGAGATGATAAAGTACTCTTCCATAGACTGGAGCCGTTCCTTAGTTATAATTTAAGCTAACTTAAACGTTCATACTTCATCTCCGACTCCAACCCTACCAATTGATCCGTTTGATCACTTTATTTGTCCTTTAGTAACCCAGCACCTCGTTAAATGATGCGTGGGAAACCCTTTCCATAACTCACGCGACTGTCCCTACGCTCAACAATCAAATCGACATCGTAAACACTTGGGCACTCTACCTACGTTTGTGCCCACCCCCCTTCGGGCAAATCGCAATCAGCTTCACAACTCGTTTGCACCGCATAACTCATGCGGCTACTCAGCGTTTCACTTGGCCCATCACTCAGCACTCGGACGGCCGCCGTTCTAAGATTCCAGTCAACCTCCGTCGCCGCCGCTGTCATTTGCATTTGTAAAATATCAATTTCGTCCTCCTTCTCTTCGTCCTCGTAAAATCTAAAAATATTATTAAACCATAAAGTATCTGGATGTGCGACGGCGAAACGCATTAAATGCAGCCCGACCGCCCGATAGAGCGGATACTTTACGATGTCATCGCCGCCGTGGGTATCACAGGAGGCGTTCTTAAGCACCCATTCAAGGTGTCCACGGCCCGCGCGGCATCAAATTTACTTTTGTCAATACTCATACGCACTCGGAGTATCTATATTTTCCAATCCAAATCCACTTTGGAACGTCCTCATCGTTGAACTAGTCATCAGCGTCGTCATCCTCATCGTCGTCGTCGTCGTCGTCGTCGTCATTGTCCATGTCCATTTAGCAGGATGTGGATATGGAAACACATCGTGACCACGTCGGCTGCCTACTTTCTAGCTAGACAACATAAAATATTATTGATCGCATCAAGTTCCGTTTATGGGCACATTGGAACGGAATTAGTTCCACTAGGCGAGCGTACAGCGTGTAGGAACGTACTCAAGCTACCCCACTCCGACAGACAGGCGCTCCCTTGTGAGGGGGGTCATGAGGATTTTCGTTCTCTGCAGTTGTGTGCAGAGGGGACAAAGTGCAATTTACAGCATCTGATTGCAGACACAAAGGATGAACAAGAACAACGGTTTGTTTGCACGTCAGATACGAATTTTCTTTAAGGGAATATATGTAAATAGATTATTAAACCGAGTCATCTGACGAAGGATACAAGCGCTCCTTTTCCATATGTGTGTGGGTGTGTATGTTTTTTTGAGATACAAATTTTATGCGTTGGGATTTTGTAAACGAATGTTGGGCTTATGTTGGCCTGATAAGTTGCTCCACACAAGACCCGAAATTGGGCAATTCGTCTTCATGAATTTCGGGAATCCTTTTGCGAATGACTCACGGAATCCGGAATCCATATCAGATTCACTATTTTCGATTCAATTTTGGGCTTTCCTCGTGATTTACAAGTAAATGAAGAAAAAGAAAACAAAGGAAGCCTGATTTAACCAATGATTGATTGGCGATAGAAGAGCGCAGCCATCAATCGAAGATGGGATTTTATAAGGATGGTTAGAAAATAAATATCCAGATGGAAGGTTCCTGCACGGAGATCTTTAAATAAAAAAAAAGTGTCCCCGAAGGAAGAGTGCTCTTGAATTTTTGAAATTTGTTTGTCCCAAAAACACTCAACTGATGTTGTTTTATTAATTATTTCAAATTAATCTGCAAACTTCAAAATTTCTTTACTTAATGTTTATCTGAACAGTTAAGTTTTTTTTCCATGAATTTTTGAAGATATCTGTTTGCAGGTCTCGACCATTGTTGATGGCTGTATTGTGAGACGTTCGGTGTCTGGCACCGAGACAATAAGCAATTTGGAAACGAATCATTCAAATATGTTTTCTATGAGCCGTCCTCATGTCATCTTTTTTTAATACATTAATTTGCGACACTTTGCGAGGATGAGTTTTAACCGAAAACGTCCATTCATCGATTAGGTCCACAAGAGCTGAGTATGAGTGTTGTATAGACGCGACGGTTTGCAGGCCGTGAACTCTTTCCGGTATATGTACATACGTACGATTGCCTACCATTTCGTGTGATCTTTGTTAAGGGGCCATCCGCGACATCTTCGAAGGCAGTTACATCTTTCGAAGAGTTGAAACTAGGCTTGTTGGAAAAATATCGATACATCGATATATCGATATTATAATTTGTACAAACGAAGATGTTGAATCACATTTTGATACATGCATGTATTGAATAAATTTTACGTTCCATATACATTTGGTTATTTAAGACTCAAATCAAATTTGCAAATTCGCGCCAAACACAAATGTAAGCCATATTTATTTGAATTCTTTTGAATACTAAAAATAAAATATCACCATATGTACTACAAGGTGTCATAAACATCCGATAAGAAATAAAAATGATTCTTGTCTAGCACGCGCAGAAGTAAAGAGCTTTTTTATTTTACTTTTGCTTTCTTCGATTCGTTTTCGCTTCCCGGCTAATAAGGTACGTATCGTTTCTCGCTAAACAGTGCAGCTAAATAGTAAAAGACACTTGGTTGTTAATAGTAAACATTTGCGTAAAGAAATATCATCCGAGGGATTTTTATTGCAACAAATCTGAAGCAAATTATTCCCAAGGATTCTTTTTAACAAATTATATTTAATGTATTAAATTGCAAATCGTGTCAAAGCCATTGTTATGTATTTCAAACAATCGGTCAACGCAATGGACGATTTACGAGCAGAGCAAGAAGGACAAAAGGAAAGGGACAATTGTTAACACTTATACAATCTGTAAGCACAAGGTGGAATTCATGTCTTGATATTTTGGAAAGATTCGAAACATTATCAGCTATTGTGGCTAAGATTTTGGCAACCAAGCGAAACGCACCTGACATGATTACTTTATCAGAGTTAAGTGTGATATGAGATCTGATAATATTGCTTCCCTATTTAAGGAAGCTGCTGAATAAATCAGCGGCGATTAGCACGTGACTGCTAGTTTAGCGATACCCATTGCAAACTTACTTCAGAAAGGACTTGAACAAGCAAAACCTTTCACCGAACTTGGTGTTGCCGTTTAGAAGAGTTTGCTTAATTTGCTTATGGCCAAACTAGAACCACTAGAGCGACATTTGCATCTTGCTAAAGCAACAATTTTAGACCTTCGGCTTAAGCGTATTCATTTTAATTCCGCACAAGCTGTTTCCACAGCAATAACCTCAGTGTCAAAAGAAATACGTTTAGAACATAGTCGTCGAGGACAACTTTCACCTGAACTCAGACCTACTTCTTCAATTCTGTCTAACTCAAAAAATTCTCCGCCGTCGTTGTGGTCTGGACATGAAAAAATTATGATAGATTTTTCTGCAGCTTCAGCAAACTCCAGTTTACTTTCAACCAATGATGGTACGCGTAGCGAACTCAAGCAATATCTAGACCAGCCTATAATACCGAGAAAAGAGAATCCAAGAAAATTCTGGTTTGATTGTCGCCATTTTACTTCAATCCTTTCCGATATAGCTCTTAAATATTCTATATCGCCTGCATCCTCTGTTTCCTCAGAGAGAGTGGCATCTGGTGACAGCCGAGCATATAAATCGAAGAGTTTTCCTAATGTCTGTATCTGATAAATATTGGTTTCATTAATAAATAAACAATTTTTTTTAATGTTAATGTCTTGATTTATTGATTAGTATTTATCTAGCAATGTAAGATGATTGAAATAAATAAGGCCAAATAAATAAATTTTTAGAGCACGAATATTCTCTTTTAAATCATACCGATATATGGATATATCGATATTTTTTAATAAAAATATTAATATCGATATTGATATTTTCAAAAAGTATCGATACGATATATATCGATACTTTATAGCATGTCCGACATCCGTAGTTGATACTTTAAGAGCCACCTTCTATATGGCATGAACTATGTCGAAATATAATCAGAAGTGCACCAGAAGTGTTTGGGTAGGTCAGAAGTAAGTATCTAATCTATAACGATAAGTATCATAAGTGATGGACATGTAAGTAGTTTGGTAGCAAAAGTTTTACTGGGATTAGGCTAAGACTTTACCCTTTAAATTAACGAAGACGCTTCACTCAGTCTATCTATCTGAGCTTCCAAGCAAAATCTGAACGGCAAATGGACTATTTACAAGGCCGTCAGGATTGCGCAGCGGTCAATGCAATAAAAGAACACACTAAGAGCTGGCGATTCAATGCCATGAATGACCCAGACATTTTGGCACGACACCACACTTTGTGAGTGGCTGACAATCCTCCGATGAGTACAACGGTCAAGCTAAGGCTTCTGAGGCCGTTTAGCGTCGGCAATAAACTGAAGATCCAACTCCGTCATTTACGAAAAATATTACACGCCCTGATTTTTTTTTATAGCACCGTGAGCAGTGGGATGGAGGTTTCCCGATAGCGGCCGCTTCCATCACAATATCAACCGAAGGGTAAAAACTGGAAGTTTATCTTAGTCTAGAATCCTCCTTCCACGGTTTACCACGTTCGCAAAGTGGTTTCTGTATTGTAGCATTCTGCAAAGAAAATATTAATTTTCACCGAAAAGTAAGCTGACATAAAATCTCCTCGTGGGCTAAACACTACATCTTAGATTGTCGAAAATCCGGGTATCCCTTAAGGAGATAGCGAACTTTTTCATGGTTCACCATTACGTGGTGCCAGGACACAGGGTATCCACGAAAACCGCAGAGCAGAGGAGCTTGCCCATGCATTTTTTTCCCATTTGTTCATAGTTTTGCCCCAACTTACTGAAGCAAACCCAAAAGACCTCGCCCGGTTCATAAGAGGAACAAACTATTTCTCTCCACCTTTCCCTTCTTCACCACCTAAAAGGAAACCCTTTCATAACCATCTTCCCCCACATAACCGTGGTATCACAATGGGCCAAGACACAGTGTGCCTTGTGGAAGCCACTGTTACTTAACCTGATACAACGTCTAGCCGAACGACGTTCCATATTGCACGAAGACTGAGTTTCGGCGTCGCCGAAGTTTTGGCCGATTAGTTCCGATACTGAAACTGGGCCGAAACCAATTTTTTTTTGCCGAAACCGAATCTTCGGCCGGTGCATTTATATACAATCAGAGTGCGTCAAGAAGGAAGGGTTCCAAAGCGTTATCCAACTGATTTCTTTCACAATCAAATATGATAGTTTTACTTCGTCAGAATAAATCAAACACTCACAAAACCGAACTCTTTTAATATGATTAAAAGTAGTGGACTAAGATGATAGCCTTGAGGTACCCCTAAAATTTTTTTTTCAATTTAGAAAGAGAACTACATATTAACTTTCACTCTTTTACTTTCAGTGTACCTGAGTGAAAACTAAAATTACAAATTTAAAAGGTAATTTTATGCAATGACTGTTTGAATATGATCTCGGGAATATGCGCGCCTAAAATGAAGCGCAATCGCGAAGTCATATTTTTGACAATTTTCTCGAGCAACTAGGGCCGTATATCAGCAATAACACGGCGAATGCTTTCTTCCAAATCAACCAACGTCTTATGTTTATTGGCAGAGAATAGTGACTTGTGTGAGTGCACAGGAACATGAAGGCCAGTTTGCAGTTCCATTACGCGGAATTGTGCGCTCAGCAAATGTTTCCTGCCGATGATTACATCAGCCCATTAAACATACCAAACAGTGAGCATAAATGGATGTAAGGGCGTCTCGAAATGACTTCTGGGTTTTCGCCACTCCAAATTCGGTAATTTAGCTTGTTTACATATCCATTTAAGCAAAAATTGGACTCACCGAAGAGTAAAACTTTACATTGAAAATGAGGATCAACCTGGACCTACGATGCGTATAATGGTCACGCAATTTCAACTCTTGAACAAACTGGACCTTATAAGCTTTGAAGCAAAATCTTCTACAAAGTGGACGGGCTTATCTCCAATCCAATTCTGTTCGCACTGTTTGTCATCTTTGGGAATGTGTTTTAACCACTAGAGTTTCATCGTGTTCCGAATAACTGCTCAGACGGGGCGATTATGTCGATCATAAAATGGATGCGTAGCGCACGATAAGTTTGGCGAACTGAACCATGGCGTTGTTCTAGAGTTAATCTATTCATCTTAAAATGGCAAAACGATTTAAATACAAATCAACTTTGAACTGTCAAATCAACAATCTATTGAAACAGTGTTCCTAGTTTAAAAACCAAAACTCTAAAAAATTGAAGGATTTCCAAGTTTCCCAGAAATCCTCAAAATATAAATTGGAAACTACAAGCAAAGGATACCAAGTTGTAGGACTATAATTTTTCAACAGAATTGCTGGGATACCACAAACCCTGGGCGATGAGTAAGGTTTCAGGGAATGAAGGACATTTCAGAAGGCAAAGTTTTGGACTACTTTTATTAAGGATTCGGGGAAAAATTATCAAAATATCTGCCACCGTTTAACTTTGTATAGAACAGTGCAAATATTTGTTCGTTGGATTGCCCCCGATTCGCTTTCCAGGGCATCTCCTCGTCTGCATTAAAAATTTACGTATTTATTTTCCCCAGAGTAATTTTAAAACTAAATTTTAAGTAATTAAAATGTTGCAAAAACATATTATGACAAGAGAAGTTTTGAGATTTGTTAAATGGGCGTATAAAAGTACTCCAAGCTTGGATAAAACAACGCCACAAACTTTTAAAATTCACCAAAAACACGATATCCCTTAACAGAAAAACATAAACAAATCATAAATTCACACAAGCAACACTCATTAAAATAAAAATATTTTATATTGAAAGCTTGTTAGCCTGGAGACATACTTCAGCTTCCGGTCTTGTTCAATTATATTTTTGCATGTCCTGCAAAAGAGAAAGCCAATTACAACTCCCACATTCACCATAAAGATCTAAATCTTCAAAGGCCATAAGACCTTTAATTAGTTTCGACCGTTTTACACCCACCATGAAAACCCTTAAAACCGTATCATATGCATCTTATAATATCCCTAAAATCTGGCAATTAACCGTAACCGCTTTATCTAGAAAAAAAATTTAAGCCGCACATTTATATCCTCAGTCCATATGCATAACAGGTAATAAGCCAAAAACAGAGGTGCTACAGCAGTTCTTAAACATGGTCCCCAAATGGGCTATTAAGTTTTGGGCAAGGGCAGGCAAAACAAACCCTCGTAAAACTGAAATAGTCCACTTCACTTGGAAATATACGAGTACATAAAAGTTTCCATGACGCGGGCCTTTTAAATTTTTTTAAATGTACAAAACCGTAAAACGAACATTTCGAATTGAAACGAGTCCCTGCTGAACTTAAGTGTCCTTCATAATGAATTGATATAAGCCATAAAAAGAAGGCGGATCAAAGCATGGCTAATTTGTTTGGTCATTAACCCTACCTTTAGCGTTTTTGCCTACTTGATTGTCGGTCATTCACACAAAATTGTAATTAATTTTATTCCAAAGATTTGATTTCGTTTACGAGTCGAGGGTTTTAGGATTAAGGTTGCCCTTTGAATCAAAAAAAAAAGACTCAGGTGGTTAACTGACTGACTGTAGAAAAAATATGTTTTTTTTTTATAGTTTCGACGTTTTTGACTTGGTTTTGTGGTTTCGAATTTCACTTTACTGAAAAATATTTTTGAAAAGAGGTTGCCTAACGAAGTATGTTTTGAAATGTAAATATCTCACAAATTTGTTAATGGTGCAATGTCAGTTGAATTACCAAGACTACCGTCAGTCGAAATTCGAATGGGTCGGCGACTCAACAATTGCGCGATAAGAATGGAGTGCAAAATTTGACTCCTTCGTGAATGCCAAGGATGCACGAAACTTCTTCAGCATTATGGTCCCCTTAACAACGACCGGGCAGACTGTCAATTATTACCGAAAATATACAGGCTGTGGAACTACTGAAGCTAGCGTCTCATAGTTAAAAAAAGAGTGCCCACGTGAATTAAGGGCGACTTTAAAGCTCATTCCTCGAAGCCTTTATAAGCGAAATGACTTCAAAACTTGCAAGAACTCGTTTTTGTTAAAATTTAGGGTCCAAAAGGCGCTCACACTATTCGTGTGAAGTTCGTTAAATCACTTATTTGACTCTTTTTAAACTCCCAATGTTCCTACCAGGTCGGCATGTTTTCGGGCAGAGAAACTTGTTGACGGATCTGAATTCGTTTGGATGATGACCTGTTTTTTTCCAGCAACTTGTGAGGGCAGAAGTTAACTATCAGAATTTTTGTGACCATGGGAAACATTCGATCATCTCTCGTATTAAGTACAGTCCTAAATTATCATAGGACGATGAAACGGAAATAAACAAGGTTCAAACGAGCAGTTGATATTCGGACGGATGTTTTATCGACTGAATTTTTCTTTTTAGATTTACATTCCGTTTGATACTCACTTTGGTTTCAACTGCTTCATGGTTGGAGTCCGAATCGGGACAGATTATTTGTCATCAACTTATTGGCATTTTTTTAATTCACAGTATTGTATTCGTATTTCAGTATATCTACTCAAAATTCCATCATGAAGAAACCAAAACAGGGCGCCCTCGAGGACAAACTGCTACCGCTGGGCGACCATTTCTGTTGTGGTCATGATGATTTGATCCCAACCGAAAATGGTTACCAGACCAAATCCGAAAACTAGATTTTGGGACTTATCAAGTTGAAGTAAAAAGCAGGCGCCTTACAGAATTCGTGTGAGGCCCGTTCTCGCATGCGAATCAAACAATTTCAAAAATTTCAAAAGTGGAACAGTGTCTGAGATTTAGTAACTTGGATTTGAAAATCAAGTAACTTGAAACGACGGCGGCAACCTAAGCTCTATGAGGGTTTTCAACGTTGGAAGCAATGCGAGAGGTCACACGTTTGAAGACGCTTCTTATGAGAACAGGAGTAACGAAGCTTGGTCGAATAAGAAGTTTGAGCTATCGAGAGCACGTTCTGCTGAGTTCTTATTGTTTTGTGTTTAAAGAAAAGGTGCTTTGAATCCTGCAACAAAGGATTTATAGACGCAATCGTGGAACGCAATCGACATTTTTCTAGAATTTGTTGGAAGTCCCAGCAGCACTCCCAGAAGAGAGGAAAGGTTGTGATTTTTTTTTTTATCTATACTCGTATCTATGTTCATATCTTATACGGAGAGACTAACAAAAGTTCGCTTAGTTGGTGGCAATTTACTAGTTTTCTTAAAAAGATTCAAGCGGTCTTTGCGCCAATCCTGACAAGACGGAGAATGTTTTCTTCAAAAGAAATATGAAGGAATGCGGCTTTAACGCGAAGATACGTTGGATTGCCTTTTATAGAAGGTTTTTAGAACTCAAAAAGTTCTTAAAAAAAG
This sequence comes from Orthonevra nobilis, assembly GCA_963555765.1. NCBI lineage: Eukaryota > Metazoa > Arthropoda > Insecta > Diptera > Syrphidae > Orthonevra > Orthonevra nobilis. The sequence continues at coordinate 31,290,924 of OY743226.1, read as the reverse complement.
TGTGAAAATATGAATAAAAAATATATTTAAAATTAATTTCAAATAGCAAATGAAAAATTGAATATGCATTTTCGAAAAGGTCAAATCTCTGAATATTTTGAAATTAATTTTCCAAAGAAGAAAAATTTAAAGGAAAAAATATTTTTGACGAACATTTTGGAGTCAACGTTTGGAACGTTACAGAAACAATTCAAGGTTGGACTTCAAAGTTATAGCGAAGCATTTAGAAAAAATTTATTTGAAAAAAAAAGGATTTGGCGAAAATGCGAAATTTTTCGTGGCACAAATCGCAAACGTCAAATTAGATGACTAAAACAAGACAGGATGACTTTAAACGATAATCCTTTCCTTTTTTACAAAAAAAAAAACTTTTGTAGTGCTCATGATGTTTCTTTCGTTTAATCATTCAATTTCCTTACTCATGCGTACGCTTTTCCATATTCTCAAGCGCACAAGAAAAATTACCATCCGATTCATGATACCCAAGCCAAGGATTCGTTACACTCTCTCAATCCACCCGGATGTTTGCAATAAACAAAAAAAAACAGAAGCAACAATTTGCTTATCATCAACTCCAGGCAAAAGTTCACAAGATCCTATCACCGAGAGACGCACGTCATCGTCGTCGTACTGTGCTGCGTATGACGATCCCACACTAAAACGCCAGCCTACTTGTCGTCGTTGTTCTCCCCCTCGGGATTGGCAAACCAATATAACCGCATTACTATGCTAATTAAGAGTATCTCATCGGGGCATCAGTCATTCAGTCTGATTCCCAGCTGCATTCAACTGATAAGCATAGTATCCGTAATCCAATTAAAAAAATTTGCCATAACCAGGTCCAGGCCATCGCATCGCAGCAAGCAAGCAATAAAGGGGGAACATGAACGCCAGACTATGCGCGTCAGGGAGTGCTTCCGTTCTGCAGCATCAGCTAAAGGACAAAGTCCCATGAATGGAATGAATATCTGTACCCGTAGCTTCTAAATAAGATTGCCAGCCAAAAATGGAAGGAATTTCATTATTTCTTGGATGCGATGTGATTGGGAAGTGATATCGGCTGGCGGGCTGGCGGGTTAGCGCGTCCACGAAGCCATGGAGCACATTATTCAGTAGCACCAGCAAGCTCTGCTAGTACGTAACGTATGTACGGCAAAAGGCTCTTTTAATTGCCTCCTTAAAAGGTTAGCGAGGAATTCCGAAATCGCCATCCGATGCAGCATCTGCAATATGGACCGGCCTTTGTCTATGAGTTGCGGTCCTCCCCTTTTCTGGGCAAAAGAGTGAGTTTAATTAACAAAACTCCAGAAATAATTGAATTCTATTAATCAAGTTTCCAACTCTACGAGCGACGCGCACAAAAGTGGGAACTCAAAGTCCCAGCTCTAAAGGATGACCACGTTCAAGGAGTACCTTGGTGGCGGCACGGTCACTTATCACCAGAGTGATGTGAGTTTCATAAATATTTATAAACTTGAGTCCGCAGAAGGATTGGTAGCATGACGACCGGGAAGCCACTAAAAAGGTGCCAGTGCCAGCGCAAGTGGAAGATTCGTTGGCTACTAGATTTCGTGTCGGTTTTTGGGGTGCTATGGTGCGATATGATGACCACTTGTGTGTCGCGTAGAGCTGTTGTTTATAAGGTTCGGTTGTTCAAATGTGTTCTCCCGCATGTTGCATATGGATGAGGTGCTAATGCTATGGTGTGGCGGTCAACTTTGGTGTTGGCGCATCCAGCCGTCTAAAGTTGTCGGCGATATTTTTAGTTGTGCCATTTTTAGAGTGAAATCGACTTTTCCGTTTCGGATGAGGTGATGACCGGAGAAACGCATCGGTTTAGCTGGTTGCTGAATCGTTTAACTGAATCGCAGTTTAAGTCTAATGATACCCGTACCCGTAGGTACTTTTTGTGTAGGGTTGCCGAGTGTGTTCAAACTTCTCATCGGGAATTTCTTGGAAGGTGTTCGATTCATAATTTTGAGGTCGGATTCCGTTGTTTTAAGAAGGATGTATAAATGTAAATAGTATGCGTTTGTGCGGATTTTTTCGCCTCACTTCGCATGTCTTGAAAACGAACCAAGCTTCTGAATACAAATTGGAAACATTCGAAGTGTATTTGCATAGGTTTTGATTAAATTTTATTGTGCGGTTTCAATTTCATTACAAAAATCTGTCAAAAATCTGTTTTATTAAAATCAATTTTGTTCCCTTATGAAAAAAGTGCACTAGCAAGTCCAAGTAACAGATTTCAAGAACAAAACATGTGTATAAATATTTATACTCCCCTTCATAAGTTTCCGGACAAACCATTCGGTCAAAGAAACAGAGATCGAATCGAGCATCTTTTTCATGTGTCTCCCAAAGTTGTCTTTCGATTTTGGGCATAATTGACGAAATTTTGAAAATTTGCAACATTAACGTACTAGAAACATCCGTACACTGTTATGGAGGCATCGCAATCTTTGTCTGTTTGGACTACACGTCTTCAAATTTCATTTTATTCGCGTAAAGGGCAGCACTTCATTTTGAAGCTTAAATAAAGGTTTTCGTATTTTGTACACCATGAAGGCCTGCAAAGTGTTATATTTATCGTTTAACCAAATAGTCCACTGATTCTCAAATTTATATCTTGGAAATACACCTAATTTTGAGTAAAACCTGACTAACCAAGTACTTCAAACAGTCGACGATTTTGACAAATCACAAGAAAGCGTTTATCTAACATCCTTTTCCCCAACAACACTGCTTTAAGTCAATTGTCTTCTCCATTCACTACCCCAAATAAAATTAATCTACATAGAATGAATATAAATAACAAAAGATCGCATGGCCTAGACCAGATTTCAAATTTTGTGCTTCGAAAATGTCCGCACTCATTAGATGTTACACTTTCAGTTATATACAACCATTGCATAAACAATGGTTATTTTCCCATAGCCTGGAAAAAGTCGAAAATCTTACCCATAGCAAAAAAAAAAGAGCACTAGAGATGTAAAGGAATTTCGTCCTATATCATTGCTCTCCAATGTAGGAAAATTATTTGAGCGTGTTTTAGCAGAATCACTGGATAATTTTTGCGAGGAAATGACTATCATTCCAAACAACCAGTTTGGTTTCAGGAAGGGACACTCAACGGAGCATGCCTCTTTACTTCAATGCAACAAGATAGTCCACAACCTGAGGCAAAGAAAATGTACTGCTGTATTAGACATAGACCTACAGGATGCCTTCGATTCTATTTGGCACAAGGGGTTAATGTTCAAGTTAGTAAGGAATAACTTTCCTGCTGCCCTTACTCGAATGATAGCCAGCTTTCTAAGCTCACGAATTGCCTGTATATCTATTGGTTTGGAATTATCTAATGAATTCCAGGTACTCTCGGGCATTCCCCAAGGATCTATACTCGGACCCAAGCTATTCAATATATTTCTTCAGGATTTTCCATTGGGTGACCCGATGACACCATCGTCCTAGCAAGTGATATCAGACCCCATAATGCTCTAAATAGAGTCAGAAATTCGATACCTACTTTGGTTTCCTATCTTAGTGCTTGGGGCCTAGAAATAAATACAGGAAAATGTGGATTGACATGTTTTAGAAATACTTATGGAAGATTAGCTGTGAAGGAAAGTAGAACGCTCTCCTTACATATTCTTGATTGCCGAATTCCTCTAAAAACAGAGACAAAGTACTTGGGTATACTTTTGCAAAACAGACTGTTATTTGACAAACACGCAAGAAAAGTTGTAAGTAAATCGAAAGTAGCTACATCCATGTTAAAGCAGTTGCTTTATTCCAAACAGCTATCACAAAATACCAAGTTATTATTGTATAAAACTTTAATCAGACCAATAATAACATATGGCTTTAGCTCATGGTTTACCATATCGCCTACGGTAGCGAACGAAATTGAAGCTTTTGAAAGGCAAATGTTAAGAGCTTGCAGTGGTAAATTCCGAAAACCAAATAAAAAATGGTTCTCCAACAAGTTTTTATATAATCTTACTAAGGTAGTTCCGCTTATGACATATATGACCAATATATTGCAGAAAAAACTGCAATGCATGGCTTCTCACACTAATCCGCTCATTAAAGCGTTATGGGTGGCAAATGCGTTCGAAAGTATATCTGATAATTATTATCTATCGCCCTTCAATATCATGGAACATGGTCGCGTTCTATGTTCGAATTAAATAGAAGTTTAGCATTACCGTTCCATGAGAAAGCTTCATCGTCTAACCTGAGAGGATAATTTGTAGCACATCAAAGTAATTGTATTGCATACTATATACTTTGGTATTATATTTAAACAGAAATAATATTGTGATAGTCCGTGCTGGTTTCGTATGACTTGTTCGTATATACATTGATATATATCGAATTAAGTCAGTATGTCAAACCTGCGCGTCACTCTTCCCACTTAGATTTAAGCAAAACTAGCTTATCGTGTTTTTATTTGTCTAGTCATTAATTTTATGTCGGCCTACAAGAGCCAAATTGTTAAAGTATGCCGGGAGCAAGCATATTTCACTTATTACACTGTAAAATTTATAAGGTTTTCGTAAATGAAATTTTTCTTTAGATAATATGTACCTATACCAATATCGATAACTATTGTTGTGCCAGATATAATTATTAAAGTCGGCTAATTGAAACCCAATGTATTCAAAAAAAAAACATGTAATATTTTTGTATGTCTCAATAAAATGAAAAAAAAAATAGTCCACTGATTTTGTATACAAAGCCTCGAAACAGAACTAAAATGATCCCGCTCAAAGTTAAAGTGAAAATGAAGAAAAAAATCCATTCTTCTCTGAAAGTACATACGTGGTCATAGAGAAGCCTACGAGTGATTATTTTTAAAGATATTTGGAGTGGTGGAATTATTCGTCTATCTTTTTTTGAAGAGATCAACTGAAGATGAAATAAAAGTGGTTTTATCTGGCGAGATACTGAGGACTTGAACTTAGTTCCATCAAGATGAGCCAAAAAAAAACCGTCCACGAACCCATTTATTGCTCCCTAAGTTCGCCAATCCTTTTGGACCTTTTTGTTTAAAGGGTGGCATTAAATATTGATAATATGAGTATGCAAACAATCCAGAGACGATTTAGGCACTCAAAAACAATTTGGTCTAGCTTTTCGAAAATGTTTCGAAAAATTCGGTTGACTGGGGTTAAATGAAGATAGTCAACTAGCAAGCTGGCCAAGGCTAGTCAAAGATTATCTAGTTTTGATTCTAAGGGCATGATAAGCCGATAGTATCGCCATACAGTAATTTAAAGCTTTAAAACTTAATGTTCACTACAAACCGACAAATTTTTTCACAACTGTCTAAAAGAGTTTTAGATCTTAATTCGACTGTGTCTTCAACAAATTCGTTTTAAAGTTGATATATGAAGTTTGGAAAATTCAATATTTTCTCAGTCAACTAATAATCCAGGAGTTGTTGAATGGCTACAAAAAATTTGAACTATTCGGACACGTTGTGGTATGTAAATATTCTCGTTTCTAGACATCAAGGTTTGTGGATTTTTCCTTGGTCTTGACAAACAGATATAAAAATGGTCCAACGAATTTTCATAATTGCGACATAAAGCGGATGAGATTCAGTTGAAGCTAGAATGGTTGTTGGAAATGCACGATCCAGAAGCTCCCCAAAAAAATCATTCCGAAACGATGGGACACTTTGTCATATTTGCAGGAATGTTTTTATTTGTAACTCGCAAATATTTCTTCGGCAGCTTTTGGGCCACGTAAAAATAAACATTTTATGACAATGCTGTGGGGGTACCGTGGTTCAGTGGTAAGTGCGTCTGCGTGGAGCCCCGGGTTCAAATCCGGGTAAGAACATCTGTCATTTTTCACGGCTCCCCAATCTGTCAAGAAAAAAGTTTCTGGGGCCATTCGGAGTCGGTTCTAAACTGTAGGTCCAAACCCCGACATTTGCGAAAAATGTAAGACGCACACACAAATGGTGGAGCTAGACCCTGGCCCTCAACGGAGCTGTTGTGCCAGTAATTTATTTTATTTAAAACATTTTATCAGACAGCTTCTTGTCAGGCTACCGGCAGACTTAATGAAACTTTTGCAATAACGATTTTTCGTCAAATTAAGTGTTTAAAACGGATTCAACGGTGTGAAGGCTTTTGAAATATTGGAGAAGTTTTTCGACAACGCAGTTCAAACAATTCAAAATTGATCGTGGGTCCCTCGTGGAAGAAGAACACAATGGTTAGTCGTCGACATGGAAAACCAATGAAAACATTAAAATAAATCAACCAAAGGTTGGATGAAGGGCTTCTTGATCTTCCGAGAGCTGGCAAAGGATTTAACCATTGACTATAAATCCCTCCAAAACATTTTGGTTTATTTTATTTCATTTTATATGCCTTGGCTCTAACCCGGACTTAACTAAATACAAGCAGTGCTTAAATTCTTACTTATAACTAGGGATATGGTGGATGAGAGAGGTAGAAGGAAAGGATATTTTTAAGGGTTAATCTATTAAGCTGGACATTTAAAATGTCCCGCGTAGCATTGGCCTTACGCAACATTCGGGACATAGGCTCATGAGAATCATAGTTGGTGCGATGTGGGTCTAAACGGAATGGATGAACTGATCTGAGGTTACGGAGGTTGATAAATAAAGAGATCAATTGAAGCAACGTTGGACAGTCAATGATACCGGATAGGAGCTGGTGAATGAAAAGAATGTCGGAAATGTCACCGCGTTGCTCCAGGCACTGGAGATTGATGAGTTGCAAAAGATGTGTGTAAGTTAATAGGTTTAAGCTGTCTGTCCAGTGGAGACCACGAAGTGCGAAGCGTAGAAAACGTCGCCGAACAGCCTCAACTTGCCGGATAAGTTGTAACATTTAATCATGAGACATTTGTTAAAAACAATTCACCAAAAAAAGAAATGGCGAGATACACTAAGTTGGCTTTGCGCAAAGATAACACATCACAATCGTTATTCTAATTTCTGAGTTTTTGAATGCGAAAAGTACCATACCCATACCCATGCTCCTGATTTTTGGCTACCTACGAGTTCTGCAGTACACAAAGTCGAGGATTGGATCAAGCGTTTCAGTCATTTGAGACTGTTTTGAGGGGAAATTTTTCTAAATAAATTGGTTAACGCTAGAACAACCATACCAGTCAAAATGACTGGGAGCGCTGTTTATTTTTAAATTCCTTCGTACTGAAACATTTCTTTTTTTTTGAAATAGGATCATGACTTTTGTAGAAATAACGCAAGGATTGGTATAATGAATAAAATTTTTTATTGTACTCAATAGATTCCAAAATAATTTTGTATTATACCTTTTTCTACCAGCAGCAGTCAAAATGACTGGTACCTTGCAATTTGCTAACCGTGGATAAATTCACTTGAATTGCATATCAACAAATGGGTTTTTAGAATTGTCATTGGAACTTTTCATTCATTACAGTACAAATATTCTATTTAAGGCAATAAAAAGGTTCAATTATTATATTTGGTAGCAAAAATGAAGGGTATTTTGTGTAAAAAGGGATTTTTGGGGGAATTTGTTATGCTTTCAACAAGTTCAGAAGATGAAGATAATGCGAATGAAATTGCTGCTGACGGAACATGTTGGGAAAACAAACGAGAAGGTGGCGGTCCTGGAAGATTACCTTCAAAGATGCTTCCGGTCCAACAGGATATGCAAAACGAAATATTTTCAGAGGCGAAGTAAGCAGTGCATTTTCTTTGGTAATCGACGACCATATGCTTGAACATATCAGATCTTGCAAATGGATCCTTTCCAAACAAAAATTGAAAGCTTTTATTGGAGTTTTGTATGGACGAGACGCATATGAAGCGAAAAATTTCAATGTTTCATATTTGTTGAACCAAAAATGGAGACCGTCTTTCTTTGCAAACGCCATGAGTAGAAAGGATTTCACTGATATTTTGAGTTTTATTCGCTTTCATAAAAAAAGTGAAAGAAGTCAATGTCTACGAAGCTATAAGTTTGCTTAAGTGTCAACAATATGGGAATGATTTTTTGAAAATGGCCAGAATTGCTACAAACCAGGACAAAATATAAAAATAGATGAACAACTTTTACCAACAAAAGCGAGATGCAGGTTCACACAGAATTTGCCAAATAAGCCTGATAAATTTGGTATAAAATTCTGGCTAGCATGTGCTGTTGAGACAAATCATATTGCAAATGGGTTTCCTTTTTTAGGAAAAGATGAGATACGAGCAAAATCACTGCCTCTAAGTGAACATGTTGTACTGTGGAATTTTATAACAAAACTAAGTTTGGCGTTGACGTTGCAGACCAAATGGCAAGAAAGTATAGCGTAAAATCAGGATCAAGAAGACGGCCACTGCAAGTCTTTTTTAACATTTTAGATAAAGGTGGCATAAATGCGTGGATCTTGTACAAAAACACAACAAGTGAAAGAATATCCAGAAGAGAGTTTCTTTTTCAATTGGCAGATGAACTTGCCCCTGAAAATGTTAGACCACGTGCAGTTGATGTACCTACAATTTCAAAGACCTTAGTTTCTACACGCAAATGGTATCAAAATGGGAACTGTAATAATAATAAGACTTATATTATTTGCGATATAAGTAAACAATATGTATGCGGAAAATGTACTAAAAGAAAAACAATATTCGTCGGGTTTGCGCCCCATTATAACTATTAATACTTTAAGAATAACTTCATTTTATGATTATTTTTATTTATTATTAAATTATATGTTTTAATATCTTTTGCTAGATATTTTTTTCAATGAATACAAAAAAATTAATTTGTACGCTTTTTTTAACGACCAGTCATTTTGACTGGTTTTGGTAGAACTAGCATCTTAAAAATGACGGTAGTTCTAGTGTGCAGCTTATTGCCAAAGTAAATATATTAACACTGGAGTGCACGCGTGGCCTACTATAGTAGACCACAGTAACAGTTTTTTATGTCAGAGTAGTGTCAGTTCAGATAAATCTCATCAACAAAATTTGTCAACAGGTCAGTATCTCGCTTGACGTGTTAGCGAACGCCTTGTTCTGTAATTAAGCGCCAAAGTCACTTGTCTACCATAGTAGTCCGCGCGAGTATACGTGTACCAATTTTTCTGTTTTCTGTTTCTGTTTTCTTAGAAAATAAAGGTTTTTCATCATGAGTAATTCAGACCTGGAGAGATGGCTTTTGGAGATGGAGACTGATGATGTTTTCGATGATCCAATTGACAGTGAAGAAGAGGAACTTGCACCGTTAGCGGATTTTGAAAACCTGGTTCGTGATCGAAACTGGATTGGACGACTCTGGTACAATAATTTCGTTCCCAGTGACTATTTGACGTTGGATGAACAACTTGTGGGTTTTCGAGGTCGTTGCGGATTTATCATGTATAAGTATACCGAACAAACCAGATAAATTCAGATTAAAAATCTTCATGGTAGTGGATACAAAGTTTCCGTATTTATACAACTTTAAAATCTACGTTGGAGCACAGCCTGAAGGTCCGTTTCAAAAGTCCAACAGGGTGAATGATGTTGTCCATAGGGTTCTGGAGCCACTCTACGGTTTGGCTTGTAATGTAACAATGGATAATTATTTTACGAACCTAACTCTGGCTAAGGAATTGTTGCAGAAGAAAATTACTGTGTACTGGGTACAATGAAAGCTAATAGGCCTGCAATACCTAAGGAATTTAAGGCTTCTAAAGCTAGAGTTATCAAGAGTTCAATTTTTGGCTTTCAGAAGGACGCGACACTTGTTTCATATGTCCCAAAAAGAAACAAGTCGGTCACATTACTTTCAACAATGCATTACGATGCAGCCATTGATCCCGATACACATGAAGAATGCAAACCTGAAATAATTACTTTTTATAATCGTAGGAAGTGCGGTGTTGACGTCGTTGATAAAATGTGCAAGCAATACAGTGTTCTACGGAACTGCCGCCGATGGCCACTTACAGTATTTTTTGATTTGATGAATATTGCTGGTATCAACGCTCTTGTTATCAACCAAATGAACGTAAGCCATGAAAAAATTGTGAGGCGTAATTTAATGCAGGACTTGTCATACAATCTGATAAAACCGATAGCCGATTTATCGATTGAAACAATTCCTAGGCAACTAAGGACTAGAATTGGGATGCTTTTAGGGAAATCTGAAGAGGTACAGCACGAGCTGACATCGAAGATAGGGCGAGTTGGCAGATGCGCTGAATGTTCCAGGGCCCGAAATAGATCCACCAAAAACTGATGCAAGACTTGCCACAAATGGATTTGTTCCGACCACCAGGCTGTAGTGTGTTTTCGTTGCTACGAAAACTGATTTTTTATTTATTTATAACAATTAACAAAGAAAATATGAACTATTGATCTCTGAACTGCCATTTTTGTTATTTTTTGTATTGAAATAATTTTTTTTTTCTTTATATTCATTTATAAATTTATAAATTATGTTTTTTGCATGTTTAAGGCAATAAATGAATATTACGTAAAAATATTTGTTTCATTTATATGTTTTCAAAATAAAAAATTATTAACATTTTTAAATGGTCTACCATAGCAGGCCACGTGTGCATTGGTGTAAAAAAATAGGGCGCGTGTACTCCAGTGTTAACACTCCTTGGAAACCGAAGATATTCTCAACACAAAAAATCACAATCAGAAACATGGCAACCCTATCGGTCCCTTTTGAGGAATATCCAATGCTCCATTCGATGCATGTTTCTCATCATACACATAACTCGCAGATGTAATAAACAATCCGCAGTGCCACATATGGAAGCATCGCATTCATACACCACATCTGCCATATTAGCGACTAATCCCATTACCGTTTATCAAATCGACAGCATAACGCAATCGTTTCGCGCAGCATACCACCGCACTGGACGGACCAGGAAATCTCAACATGGTCATCGTCGTCGCTATTTCGCTGTGCTCCGCAACAAATGCCATATGCGAATGATTTGCCATGTCTGACCAATTGAACTCGTGTGTGCAGCATTGCAGATTGCAGCAGCGGCAACATTCCTCCAGCGCGGACCTTCTTCTTGCATTGCAGGTTATCTCTGCCTTCCACTGGGGCAGGACAAAAAAAAAAAGGGTATTCAAATGCAGAACAACACACAAGACAAAAAGCCATCAGAAGAAGGAACCAAAAACACCAAATAGCATTTATTAAAATGCAACCGGAAAAAATCTGATTACAAACATCCCCGGGGCATGAGTCTCTAGGTCTGCCTGCCTGCCTGTCTGTCTGTCCTTTAGTCTATCAGTCTGCGTGATAGTCCAGCTGTCTGTTTGGTCTTGAATTTGAATGCGATTGCAACAAACCAATGGACTGTTTGTACTCTTTTTTTTTTTTTTTTTTCACTACACTACGTGATAGCGTGGCTAGGAATATTGTTGTACAAACTGAGGTGGTATCTATCGGATACCAAAGTCGCTGCGGAACTCTCTCTCTCTTCCTAAATCGATTCCATTTTATCCGTCAATGTGGAACGAAAGCTCGTAAAATATCGTCAAAACAAAAAAAAAAACAAAACGTAGAAGAGGAAGGTACCCGGACTCTGCGAGCGCCAAAGTCGTGGATCTCGGAACCCATAAAATCAAATGATGAAGTCAAACGAAGGAGGTACACACAACATTTCGTATGCATGAAAAAGGTTCCTTCTTTTTTTTTTTTTTTGTTCTCGTTTTTAAACTACACTCCATGGATCCAAAATGCAGTGCATCCGATACGATACTTCGACATCGACATCGACATCGTAGTTGTGCCATATGGTGTACTGAGTATCTAAGTATCTATAGGCCAGTGTTGGGAACCAATGCAGCGTATCTAATGCAGACCCAAAGCTATAGGGCGCATTGCATCCATTTATCCATACTAGTCGAAGTCGGGCGTTTCGCTTTAGTTACGTGCATCTGGAGCATGAGAGTTGAAGTAAAGTTTCCTTTTCAAAGAGTTTGGTGTTGATTTACAACGCTTCAAGGATGATTGTGATGGGTTTCGCTTCTAAATGATTTGTGAACTTTTGAGGTGGCAACATGGGGTAATTAATACTCTTTGGCCCTTTTGTGCCCCCGTTCAAACACACACAAACACACACACAAGGTTTTTATTTTAATATGCACGATGCAGTGGGTACTTGAGATGGTTTTTTTTTTTCTTTTTTTAGGTTAAAGGATTTACGACGATTCACATGTGTTAGTTTGTGTGTGAGGATCTGTTCAGAATTCCATGTCACGTGTCCCGTGTGATTTAATCAATTTTCTTACGTGTAATGATATGGGAATTGTGTCGGTTGTATGCGCGAGGTTAATGTATTTAGATACTCACTCACGGTTAAACCTCTGGGATGGTGGAGTTAAGATTACCGAGAGGAATTTCAAATGAGATTGTCTTGATGGAATTTTTAACGTTACCTGCAACGACAAAAGAAAAAGAATGAGGAATTAAAAACACAGAATACATAATCTTGTTCAGGATTAAGAATATTGGATGGGGGCGAAAAATTATTTCAAAATATATACGAACTTGAGAAGAGCACGATGCAGTTAACGCCCCGCACGTAGGGAAGATAAAGGAAACTTTAACTCCTCTGAGAGGTCCTTAAGCAGATTGTGAGAAAGTTATAAGAAGGAGCTACCTCGCTTGAGTCAATGTTGTTTTTGAATTAATTCGAATTGTATTAAGACGGCTACTGGTGTTGTTGGAGTATGGTAAACACTGATATACCACAAGGTGATGACTCAAGTCTCGTTTTAGATTTAGCACGATCAAGGTTATGGCACAAGAGGTGAGATTTGATGGGCAACTTGCACACTTACCTTTCCTTAATGTAACTGAAGGTCTGCACGAGGTAACTTCTGTCATTGAATCTTGAGCTAAGGTGTTTTTTTTTCTTAAAAAACATTCAACACGGTTGATTTTTGACTTTCGAAAGTAAAAAAAGTTTTTTATAAAAAAAAACAACATTTTTTTGAAGAGGCGTCTCATCAGCAAGACTCGATTCCACCTTCGGGAACTCGAAGTTCAGAGGTAAATGATGTAGATGTAATCCTTGATTCAAAGCTTGTCTGAAAAAAGGGTAACTTTGTCTTTTTCTAAAAGCGAAAAACAAACACTGTCAAATTTTTTCAACTAAAGTTGCTTTATTGAAATGTCAAATTTGTTCTGTAAATGATTTTCGATTGATTCGGTTCCTATTCCACGAATAGGGGCTAATATGGTTTTCCATTAGCTGATTTGTGTGTGGAGTGTTCGACAAGCATTGATCTTTAATGACATCGGACTGAAAAAAGTTCAACGGGGTCGAATCGCAACTTCTCGGCGGACAAAAGGAAACGACTTAATAAACTACTATAGAGTTGACTTGTATGGCATGTAGCCCCATCTTGCTGGAAGCTAGCTAGCTCATTCAAATCCAAATCTTCAATTTCTGGACATAAAACCGCACAAAATATGCAGCATTGCTTTTTCGAGACTGAAATGTGTCTTATTTGACAAGAGGGCAATCTCAAACAGAGAAGCAAAGAAGCGATGATGAAGCGACTGATTTTTCAAATAATTTCCTTTGTCAATTGAGCCTCGTTGAAAATACCCTAAGTTGTTTATCAGGCATTCTTTTCAGGTTTGTGATACTAGTGCTCAGTTGAGATCTTGGGGGGTTGAGGCACAATCCATCATCAAACAGATGGCCCACTTTTTTTTAGGCACGAAACATTTTTAGCCTTCTTCAGATTCCTAGTCACCATTTGCCATTGGGATAATTTAGGGTTTTCCAATAAGGACTTGACAACAATCGATTGTTATGTGTGCTGCATGATGTGTGGCTTCTAGCACCATCCTGCTGAAACCACACGTCGTCCAAAAATATTCGGTAATCATGGCGCAAAAACGCTGACCATTCAATGTTACGTGACGATCGTTATCGTCGACGAAAAGATATGGTCCAATAACGCCGCCGGCATGCAAACCACACCAAACAGTTATTTTTTGTGGATGAAGTCGTGATTCATGATGCAAATATGGATTTTCACCCGACCATTAACGTATATTTTGCTAATTGACGAACTCATTGAGCCAAAAATGAGCTTTTTCACTGAAGATGATTTTGCGATGAAATTCATCATCTTCGCGCATCTTCTCCAGAGCCCAATCGGAGTTTCGTGTATTTTACCACGATGAAAATGTTAAGCTTACAAAAAAATGGACAGTGACAGTTCGATGATTAGTGAAAGGCTGCGTTCACAAATTAAATTCAAAGTTGTTAAGTCCCCATTTGAAAACCCTATACTAAAGGCGCTTATACTTTGTCGGTCGACCAGCGATAGTAGAATGACTGATGGATGGCTTTGTTGTAGTGGTTGTTGTATCGGCTGCTGGAATTCTTAGGTCGTGCTTTTAAAAAAAAAGTGGCTTATGCAGATGACTTTCCTGTGAAGGAACAACATTGACAGCATGTTGTTGAGCAGTGGTCCCGTTCAGAATTCTAGGCACTAACTAGTCAACCGACTCTGATTGGTCCGAGCTCGTGCATTTGACTGGAAAACTAGTTGACATTAAGTGAGGCAGTGGACTTGTTTGCAGTTGAAAACATTTGACTGCTCCTGCAGTTGATTGACTAAACATCAAAGTTCAGCTAGTTCGTCGCAAAGTTATTTAAGAAAAGGTTGGACTTTACGATTCCAATTTTATAAACAAATAAATTCGAAGTGAAATTTGAAAGAAATTTGATTTCATTAATGACACATGGTAATGTCAACTGCATTTGCAGTCAGATTCCCGTTCAATAGCCTAGGTTTCGACTGGAATCTTAGCCTCTAGAATTCCGAACGTGGCCAATATCTTTTAAACTTTTAAAGTATATCAAACTAATTGTCAAATAACAGCGAAATATACAAGTCCTTCGCCCCATTTCGGGTTACACACACCGAATTGAATTGAGATTTAATACATCTGAGTTTCTCAAACCACGACTAAATCTTTCGTTCTGTCCCTTATTCTTCTACTTGCTTTGTGCTACGTGCATTAAAATATCATATCCCCTTTAGGGCAAGCAAATAAGACGTAAAAAGAAACGTCTGCTGCTGTTACCGAGGCGTTGCGTCGCGTCTTCTGTTGCTCCGCCATTTAAGCCGGAAGCAGAATGGTCCCGAAACCCCCTTACTGTCAATAATGTATAATTGATTGAATTTAGTTGCTGATATATAAAAAAAGTTGTTTTGTTGATTGCAAGTTACTTTATAAAACGAAAAATTTAGTCTCATTTAAGTGAAAGCAGCTTCTTTAAAGTTTCTATTAGAGTGTTATGATTCGAAGCACCTCGTCCGTAAGTCGTATGAAACAAACTTTTTGTAGGTCATACAGCAAGAAATTCGTCTGTTCGTGATAGCATTTATCGTTTGAATTAATATCAAAAACCGACAGTAGACCTACCCTTGAATATCTATTTAAATATTCCAATCCTTCTTGCATACGGGCCGTCGCTGCCTACTTTTCTCTTCGAATTGAAGACACCTTGTAGTACACTTAACTCATGTCGAGAACTCTGAACGAAATCCCATAAATTAAATCCAATAAGGGCCGATACTATCGCAGCGCCGATTACAAAATTGATTACCTCGTCCTCGCTAAATCAAAATCCAACCAGATGTCGTTAAAAAGGTTTTCATTTTTCTCTTTTCCACTTTGGTGACAAGGCTGGCAGCTGAAAATATAGACAAGGTAGGCAAACCCTACCGTTATGCACCTTCTCCCGCGCAATAAATCATCGCAATAACATAAAAAATACTCGAACCATCATCTCACACAGACGTGATTATCGGAATCTAAATAAGCACATCTAGCGTCTCAGGGCTGGTTGCCGCTTGCCGCTGCTGCACATGCGCAATTACAACGCGACGCGACGCCCGTCCTACGTGCAATTGTTTTCTTTGGCAACGAGCGAGCGACGAGGGTAATTTGCTGACACTGTTTCCAGATTGTTGCCTCTCTTAATAGGCTTTCTCGTGTCTTGTCCTCACCGCAAAAGAAGGCGTTTCATACTTTTATCTGTTTTCTGCTGATTTATTTCCGATTTCACCCCGCCGGCGAAATACGAAGCATTCGAAAATTCAAAAATTTCAAACTCCATTTTGAAGCTGGTCCGAGTTTCTCCTGTGCTCATTGGCGTCGTTCGTCACATCATCTCTGCCGTCTCTAGCCTCATCCTTGGTGCGATGTTTACGATAAATTTTGCAATTTTTCTTGTTTCCATTGTTTTCCTGTCGATTTGGAGAAGAATTTTCGCTTTTCACTCGATTCGCGCTCGTCTGTCACGTCAACGAAATAAATTGATTTTGCATGATTTAAGAACCTTTAATGACGGGTCGTTGTGTGCCGCTCGGTGTGCGCAGCACGTTGACGTCGATGTGAACAGTGCCTTTAGAGAGGACGGACATGACCTTTGCGTGGTATTGATTTCAGGCGATATAAATAGCGGTTGACCGCGAAGCGCTCGCAATCGGCTGTGATGATGATGGTTGATTGAATGGGTGAATCTGATGGATCTGCTGGTGGCGCAATTAACCGAAATGAAATCACGATGCATGAACTGAACAGTGTAATTGCTTTATTAAAAGAGACCATGCCGCTTATGGATTTAAATACTCGGGGGATGGCCGATCGAATCAATTTTGAGCTGCATGGCCGTGCTGCCGACACGGTTTCGTGATGCGACGAAAATGGTGTGCTCGTTGCTCCACATTTAAGACGTCTGACAATAAGGTCAGGAAGTGGCGCAGCGGCTTAAAGTTTTGAGTGTTTTGATGAACCGTGTAGGTCGACAGTTCGATTGGACATACAAAGCGATTTAGAATTAGTCAAAGAGATTGGCTCACAGAGTGGAGGAAAATGATCACTAATTTGTTTATAAACACTGCAACAAATTGTTTAAATGATACTCTCAGACGGGTTGATGAGGTGATGGAGGATTCTATGAGAAGTGGATTATTTTTCATTACAAACATTTTTCATTAATATAAAAATATAAATTAAAAAAAAAAATTAGCGTACACTTTTCAGGGCAGTCCTTTTCCAAAAGGGAGTACGCAATTCGGTGTGAACAGTTCCTTTTCCTCAAGTTGAAGTTGAAATTTGAAAACTTGAGTGGAGAACGTTTAAATTCATAGAAATTTATGTATGAATAAATTTATGACAAGATGGTCTTAAATGTACAAGAAAATTATTACTCACGACGTTTTGGTGACAGGAGATAATTTCAAAAGTATTTATCGGTTCGGGCTTAACAATTCGAAAGGCTTAATAATAATTTTTTTGTTCGATGTGGCTGAGGAGGTAAATTAATAAAATGAAGATACGTTAGGATTCTAAGTTGGAGAATCAAAGCTCGGCAACGAGAACAAATTACTGATTTTCAAAGCAATTTTACAAGCAATTATGTTTTATGGATCCCCTGTATGGAGCAAATGTGCTCAGACACATTTACGTAAAATACGCGCAGAACAAGACACTCAAAATGATCTTGAACCTCTCTGGAATTTCTCAACAAATGAATTACACTACCTGGCGCAAATTGAAACTGTGGAAGTAAGAATTGCAAAATTTGCCGCTAAATACAATATTTCTTGTTTATCAGGTGATAACGACTTGATTTCAAACCTAGCTTTGTAAAACTATTATCATCCAGTCTATAAAAATTTACCTAATCAATTTTTTGTAATATTATCTATTTAATTATTTAATTATTTATATATTTTTTTATTTGTTCACTTTTTAATTTATTAAATTATTAAAATGTTTATTTATTTATTTATCTATTCATTTATTTATTTTACTTGTTTATTTATAAATTTATATATCTATTTATTTGTTTATTTATTTTATTTATTCATTTATTTATTCATTTATTTCGTTATTTATTTATTTATTTATTTATTTATTTACATACTCTGTGATTAGAATCAAGTACTCCTTATCGCAGCAACTGATCTGAATTCTCTTCTCTCTTGTCCTGGGCAACTTAAATCTGATGGAGGTTTTTTTTTGGCCACAATAAAAATATCTATCTACACTGATAGTTGGAGTTGGTGAGGACTTCGGGATTCATAAATCCATGGTACAGAAGACAGGCTGGCAAGTTTGTTGTGCAACATGGACAAAGGCAAATCAATGGATCAATTGAAGTAAGCTTAACAGTTTTTCTAGTGCAATTGGTGCTCAAGATTGCAACCATATAGAAATATTAAAGCCCCATTAGTAAGGCGATGAGTACCTAAATCGCAGAGGTTTCTTTTAATTTAATGTGCAGGTCATGCGTGATCAGTGCTCAATTCGAGAATTTGGCGAAATTAAGCTGTTTTCAATATTTTCAATAATTATCCAGATGGAGCTTTACAAAGAGAGATAAACTTTTTTTGTATCGAAAATTTTATAAAAACCGATTGGCTATCGCACATTTTAAACAGAGATCAATCTTCCCATTGAAAAAAATTATGTTTTTAATTAAATAAACAATTTGGGATATAACATTACGAATCTGAAGGAAACTACCAGATATTCTCCAATTTAAAAAAAAAAAAAAGAAAAAAAAATAAGTTTCTGCAGTAAATTTGTTACACAATTGCTTGAATAATAAAAAGCATCTACAAGCAGACTTAAGGGGACGTTAAAAATAATAATAAATCAATGATTACAAAATAAAATAACAGATGAAATGTACATGTACGAAGGAACATATATAAATAAAAAGCAAATCATATATAAAATAAATAAATAAATGAATGAAAGAATAAATAAATAAATTAATAAAAAGATAAATAATAAATAAATAAATATGGAAAAGAATAAATAATAGTGTAAACAAACAAATTAGATTCAATTAGATAATATTCAGAGAACATCATAATTTTTTTTTTAAACAAGTTAATTGCTTAACCAAAATATTATCTGATTCATAAAAGTATTTTTAAGCTTTATTATTCTTTCGAAGATCAATTCAACATTCCCTTTTTGATGAAGATCAGATGTAGAGTAGTGCCAGGGTAGATTCAGCATCATTTTAAGCAGCTTGTTTTGAGACACTTGCAGTCTTTGGATATGTGATTTGGCACATTTCTCCCAAACTGGACAAGCATACAATAGATAAGCTTGGAATATTACTTTATGGATGATGATTTTATTTTCATTTGACAATTTCGACTTTGAATTAATGAATGAATATAGCATTCTAGTAGTAATGTTTATTTTATATAATATTTTTGAAATGTGTTCATTGAAAGTCAGTTTCTTATGCAAATGAATCCCCAAGTATTTAATTGATGATCCCCATTTTAGTTCAGCAACGTTGATCTATAGTTGATTGCTCGGAAGGTAACAAAACCTGTTTTTTTTCGTGTTAAAAAAATGTCTTGTATTTTTCCGAATTGACCTTTGTTTTCCATATTTTTTTATAATATTCGCATAGTAAGGTTACTTTCAATATTGAGGGCAAATTCATTCGAAGAAAATATTGCTGTGTGATCAGCAAACATGGCGGATTTACACTCACTAAAATCGGAAGTATATATGTTGTATAGGATGGGGCATATTACAGCACCTTGGGGTGCACCTGCAGGTGGAAAATTGATTCGGGGAACAATTATTGACAAAGACTATGAAACTACGATTTAGCAAAAAACTTTGGATAATTTTACACAGATGTAAAGGGAAATTGAGAACTATCAATTATAAATAGGACCATCGTGCCATAGAGAATCGAATGCTTTTTCTTTATTCAAGAGAATCATTCCCGTCGATTTACCGTCATTTCGATTTTTTTTTATGTGCTCGCAAATTCTATATACTTGGAGAGACGTAATTTGAAAGCGAAATAAGCCCAATTTGTTTATTTGGATGAATATTTTTGTCTTCCATAACTTTAAGCAACTTTTCTTTCGGGATTCTTTCAAAATTTTTGTTGAAAGAACTTAGTTAGCTGATTGGTCTATAGCTTGAAATGTTGCCTGGTGGTTTTCCAGTTTTAAAAATAGGGACAACCTTAGCAGTCTTCCAAGCAGTGAGAAAATATTGCATTTTAAAACATGCATTAAAAATGTATTTTTAAATTTTTTTTCCCGCCTTCGGCAATTCTTTCCATTTATCCTTGCAGATGTTGGGCTACAGGCTTTTACCATGGATCATGTCACCCTTTAAAAATACAATCACAAAAGTTGAAAAGAAAAACAATAAACAAAAGGATGCCTAAAATCATAATAGTCATTTTATCTTCCAAGGTTTTTTTTTTGTCTTCGATTTCATTTGTGGCTCTTCTTTTTTAGATAAAGCTAGGATCAAGGATGACACGTTATGATATTTATCCTTTTTTATTTTCGTTGATTTGATCCAGGCATTCCTCTTTCGAATAGTTTTCGATGTAATTTTACGAGTCTGCACTGTCAACTTCTTAGAAATGGAAAAATTAAGGGATCACTCACACTCAGATTTTATTTACACCACCCAATGTCACATATTTGATTCTGGTTACTTCTACTGGCCCAGTTGGCCCGAGCGTAGGGCGGCAAATCGCGGCAACTGTTACATTGACAAAACTAAAGAGTTAATTTTTTTTGGGACACTCGGGCAATTCCAACCAAAGCTCATTATATACAATCGAGGTAAAGTCAGAAGTTTAAAATCCATTCTTGGAAAAACGCAAATCTTGCCAGACATCAAAACAAAACTTCGCTATAATCTTGGATCTAATTCGGAAGACAAAAATCCGTCGACTGTAATGACTCGAAAACTCATACTCATGAAAAGGGGAAGACAGCTCATAGTTAAGTCTAAGCAACTGTAAGCAATGCGCCCGGGACCATGAAAAACAGCTTTATCATAGACTCAGGGATAGATATCAGTGCTACTGCGGTGACTGCAAGTAGAAGAAAAGCATCCAGTAATAGACAAATACGCAGAAGCAATATCAACAACTAAGAACAATCAAGGTTTCTTTCTTTACTGGTTTTTATGTCACTGGTCTTGGTGAACAAGCCACATTCTGTGGACCTCTCAAAGAGTTTTTATACGACAAAAGTGCGAAAACTTATCGCTTAAAATTCTAGCCAAGCAGCATGGAATGGAATGGCATTCCGTATCCAATCTTTTCATGCAACATTTTTGACGTTCTTAAGCCGAATACTGTAAATCACTTATTCCATAGGAGTGCGTTTTCGTACTTGGACTCATGATTTAAAAATTGTTTTGAACCTTTTCCAAATACACTTGCAATTACCGTCGATATCAGAGTCAGTAAAAGACGCGAAATCTAATTTCCGATGAACCTCAGTTGGGGTTGTGTCGTCACAAGATTGAGAAACTTTGCCTCGAGAAGGACGATTTGCGCGATAGCTATATTTCCATCTTCTTAATTGTTGCCCATTCCTTTTTGAGTTCTTCGACTTCCATTTCTAATGCGATGCTTCATTCAATTCATTTCCCAGCATCTGCTTGTAATCTCCTCTTCTGCAACTAAAGTAACTAGCTCTTTGTTCACAAGGATATCATTAGTTAAAAAGTTTTCTGATCCTGGGATCTTTCCTTCTACTTTCGGCAGTATAAGAATTTTTTTTTCCACCACTATTTATAATGAAAATTTAATTGTTTAAGACAGAGCTGAGCGGTGAAAAGTTCACTAAGGATGCAACTTATAATTCCACCATGCCCATCAAAACTTTCTTTACTTTTCATTCTCTAGATATCCTTCTGACTCCTCAAAGGCGTACTAGGAACTCTTTTACTGACAATCTTAATTCATCAATTAATTCATGCCTTAGCATAATAAAAACTTTCTGTAATCGCATTGAGCGCATCGAAAGGACTAACACATTCCAACTTGCGGTCACGCGGAGTCAATAACCCATAAACTTTATCCAACGGCGCTCTGAGCTTCATATTGCAAAACTTTGAAAAATCAAACTCAACAAAAAACGAAACCCAGTAAAATCAAAAAACCACCAAAGGAAACCCATTTGTTTCCATTAACCATGACAATTTTTCCACAACATATTGCATGGGGGTAGAAAAACAAACAAAACGAAAAAGGGATAAAAACATCCTTTTTTTTTTTTTTTTTAGCGAACTGCACAATTAAAACCACCGCAGTGATTGTAACTCCTGCGATATCCTTTCACAACTATTCACCCGGCACGGCATATCCGAGTTCGAGTATACTACTCGTACTTGGTCGAGCGTTCCAAAAGTTAACCAACGACGGCACATAAAGTCCTTTCTGCATTCTAGATGGAGGCAAAAAGCATTCCAACAAATGAAGTGCTGAATGGCGCTCCAACTAAATACGCAAAAAAAAAAAAACAAAAAAGAAAAGTTTAAAATAAAAGGAATGCCAGAAAGTTCCGTTCCGCGTTAAAGTCATAAATTAGGCCCTAAAGTCTACTCCTGTGCTCATCCATTCATGATGTTGATTTCTGTGTTGTTTTGTTTTTATTTCTGTTTTGCCCTCCATCCTCTTTCGCTCAAAGGACGAAGGTTAAAACCACCGAGTATTAGTCGTTGTCATGCGTGCCAATGTATTTGTGTTTACCAAAGGTGAACTGACTGGACGAACGTTACCAACGACGACGACGACAGCTTTGTGGGGGATCAGAGGATGTCCTCTGGGTTTTGCAGCCGCCAACACCATCGATAAGTCAACATAGACGAATGAGCGAACGAGCGAGATAGAGAGCGAGATACAGCCAGACAGGAATAATTGTGTTTGTCGAACGAATATCCAAGTATCCAAGGACTAAGTTAAAAATGGGGGGCGACTGGATGCTGTATGGTGTTTGGAATTAATGGCCAGTATCTAAGGATGGGGTGAAGTGAAAATCCGAGCGCTTAGAGATGGATCCCAGCGGCGATTTCCGGTCCCTGTGATGCAAAAGGCTCAACATCGATAGTGAACATCGACTGGCTGCGGCGGCGAATTCTACACAACCAAACAAGGACTACGGTTTAGTATCCGTACAGGGGTAGGTATTTGCCGCCAATATGCAGATGGGTAAAATGGCAAACCGGTGAACCGGAGCACTGATGGTCCATCGAGTAAGCCGTACAGCCGAGAAGTGAGAGAGCCTTTAAGAGGATATTTTAGAAGTTATATTTCTTCTTCGTTTTTTTTGTCTTGTGTTCCTTTTATTTGTTTTCTCCTCGAAGGATAAAGGAATCAGTTGTGTTTGCATTACATCATTGGCTTCAAAGTACACTCGATGTTCCTTGTTCCTGGTTCGTCCTTTTTTCGTTATTTTTTTTTCTGTTGCTGTTCAAGTGTTCATGTTTATTAAATTGAAAGCAAAATTTCATTTGACTTCCATTAAAAGTGAGCCAATAAGTGGCCGGGGCATTATTTTCAAAATTTAATTTAGTCCTTTATGGAGGGATTTTTCCATATTCAATTATTGGAATGCAATTAGAATCAATGTCTTTATGGATACGTACGTAAACATGTTAGAAAGTTCCAAAACTGTTGTCGAAGGTGTACGAAAAGGTCCTTGTTGGATGAGTTTTGATTGGACTTGTGCCGTTAATAATCTTAAGAGGAATCAAGTATTCATGGAATTTCAGTTCCTTTTATGTATTAAAAGGTTTCTCAAAATCGATTTACCAAAATGGAAAAAAAAATATGAAAAAACATGTTTTGTTCGCCAGACACAAGGGCTGAGCTCAAAAATGCAAACATCTCGACTTCCCTTCGAACGATAAGTTTGAAAACATGTGTTCGACGGATGGGGTGGCTAAAAAAAAAAAAAAGCCTGTCACCCGCTAAGAAGGCAGATTGCAAGGGAACTGTGTAGTTGATAAATCGTGTCCTTTTGAAATTTAATCATTGTGCTATTTTTGCCTCGAGCTAGATTGTTACAAAAAAGGGACACGAATTTTATTCAATTTCTGAAGCGAATGCGGACACATCTGTTTAAGGTTGATTTTTATCAGGTCCATGAGAGATCGTTGTTGTTTTCGAAAATCGATGCCATAAGTCGATGCGTTGGTTCCGAGCAGTGAATTCGAAATATTTTTTTAAGAAAGGTTCAATGCTACACTTACATTTTCTACATTTTCTTTTATAAATAAACATCTTGTTGTTGGGCACCACGAGGTAGTGGCCCAGAGGAAGAAAAACATAAACAATTTTTAGTTTTTTCTTTTAAAAGAACGCTCAAAAAAGGCATTCTCCTTTCAGGCGCTTCGAATCCTTATCAAGGGGTTTATGATCCCCGACTGAGAAGAAATTTTAGGGTGGCCTGAGGAAAGCAAAATTATGCATTTGTTAGAGAAGAACTTTATGATCGCTTCTTGATACGTATGAAGTACGAGCGGATCCGACAGACGTTTTCTTGTCCGAACGTTGGCTTGTCTGCAGGTTCAGCAAATTTTCTTTCGATGTTCAAATTTTCAGTGGAACCGATTAAAATATTCTAACAAATGATGCTCAAGTTCTTTTCGGGACCTTACGTGTCTTAAGAAAGAGATCTGATGATTCTGTATGTTTTTGACGGATGTTTATTTGTCATTAGTGTTACCGAATCCTTTTTTTTATGTTTCTAAAACTATGCAAAGCTGTTGGCGAAATTCTTCTCGCACTTTGCATTTTCTCCTTCTTATCGCTGCGTCCTTATCCGTAGTATCAGCATTGCTTGTGCCCTCCTGTCGTAGGCTATAGGCATGCAGTGGCGGATTTTATATTCATCAGTTGCATCATTTGGGCTTCTGAAGCACAATGAACAATTTTTTTTTGAATTTGGTATTTGTAATTTCGTTCAAAATTTTTCCATCTATCGTTGCTAAAAAAATGTATGGTTAATCAAATATTTCTTTTCTGCTTCTAAGCTCATCAATTGTTTTTCTTAAATTTTCGAATGTACATTGAATGACAATATTATTGACCCCCAGAAGTGAACTGATGATGGCCGAGGGTTTTTCTTATGAAGCCATACACATGTTCGCGTCTGTAATAATTTCACCTCCTGCCACACTTATAGTTTACTTGTACAAATCGGTCCAAATGATCCATCGCAGAATCATTTGTTTAATAATGTTAGTCATAAAAAGTTTTGTGATATTGTTCATCAATTTTCGAAAATTTGGTAATATTGCTTCTCTTCTTCTGCCGTTAATTTCTTAAGACTGGGAATATCATCAGTGTTACGGCTTTAAAATGGAATTCTCAAAATATTATATTTCTTATTTGGATATGCCTGAAATCAAAAGCAGAGCATTTTGCTTTTGTTGATCATTATGGTATTTCAGTGATTAAGCTGTTGCAACGTCTGCAGGGGAACATTCATCAGCAGGTTTTTCGGTCTATCTCTGATTCACTGATTGCAGCAATATTAAAAAAAAATGCAAGCCGATCTTGTTTCTGCAGAAAATACATTGATCCACTTCACTTAAATGCAGAATATTTGGTCTGTCAAATTTAATTCTTTTTACTTTTAAATACAAATATACGTAACTATTCAGGAAATCCCACTTTTCAGCAAAAAAAAATAGCAAGCTGCGTTTTTTTTTATGAGTTAGGAAATATAAAGTTATACGATTGCACAATTGAAGGAATATCTCCAAACAATTATATATATATAAATAAAAATAAAAGTATGGCATATCCTATAAAAATTAGTCAGAGTTACAAAAAAAAGCTGTCACGCTTATAAATAAATCGATGTAACTCCCGAATTCGCAAAAAGAATAAGCTTCGTCATTTAAAAATTGTTTAGGAAAAACATTAGCTCAATATTTCCATGCAGTTCGAAATAAACATGTTTGATTTTTGTTCTAAACTTCAGCAAACTCCTGGGAATGCTGATTCTAAGGAAATTCGAATCGGTCTGTGAAACGATTGATTTAATACAACGAAATCAATTTGGGTTCAAACAAAAATGAAAATTCATACAGAAACAACGCTAGGCCTTAACAAAAAAGAGATCATAGTCGCCTGCCTTCTTGACATAGAAAAGGCAATCGATTCAATGTGGATCAATGGTTTGTTATACAAATTAAAGAAATTGAATTTCCCCTTACTACTGTTAAAATCATCCACAGTTTCCTCACGGTTCTTACATAGGAAAATCTTCTTCACCAATCTTTTAAACTCATGCAGGAGTAGCGCAGGGCACAAAACTTGGTTCCGCCGCTATTCAATTTCCCTACCCATGACCAACCCATAAATCGTGAGAAAACACTGCTATTCGCGGATGATTCAGTCACATATTCTAGCTTGTAGCTCTCCGCAATGTCAAGGAACATGTTCTTAAACTCTGGGAGAACTACCAAAAATGTGGAATTAAAAAAAACACGACCAAAGCCGAACTAATTTCAGCCACCAAGTGCAAGAACCTTTCCTTGACCATGCCCCATAATTCTATTATTCTACCCAAACAAAAGGTCAAATACCTAGAAATTCACTTCAAGGTAAGATTCGAGTTCAATTCCCATGCGAAAGCCACTCTCAAAAAGGCTTACCATACGCTATCCCTTATCCTCCCACTAATGAGAATAAGAAATGGTTTAGATACCACACAATATTATATATTGAAGATCGCTATATCAATGTCCTTTCCATGATGGACCCCGAATATAGAATAGCTCATGAAGAAGGATTCCTAGACGACATCGACAAGAGTAAGCAGAATCACCCCATCTATCACCGGGGCTGACACTTAGAAACTAGAGGCATTCTAGCCAACATTTACAGCATAATCATCACCATCATCATCCTCAAAATCATCATCATAGACCGTCGGCGCTGCTCACTCACGGCGTTAAATAAAGATTTTTTTAAAAAAAAAATGTAATAATTTTAAATCTTTAGTCCAACGCAGAGCCCTATGCGCTCGCAGATATTTATTTGTACTTAAATTATAAATAATAAAATATATTGGAGCAAACAAGATTGAATTGTAAAATTGTAAAAATTATTTGATTTTTATTTAGCTGTTAACCGAAACTTGCGGCACCCTAACACGAAGAGTGTCAATCTAGTAGACATCTATGACATCATACATCTGCTACATTCACATTCATCAAATGGTCGAAGTTTTCCAAAATTATCTAACTTTCTGTGCAGTTTTCTTTACTTTTTTTCCATAAGAACCTTCTACAAAATATTATAAGGCTTATAAAAAATGAATGAAATCGGTAAAGTCGTCCTCAAGTATTAGCCTAGAGAGTACCTTGAATAGATAATTTCAAAAGGACGCTTTGCCGCTCGATTTGATCCAAAAGACGTGAATTCTCTGCAAAAACTATCGCGTAAACGTTACTGAAGATATGATTAGATCGAGTCAATTTCGACGCCTCCTTCATTCATAGAACGCATTGTTATTGGTGTTGACTGATCATACATAAGTCTCCGAGTTTAACATATAAACCAATCAACAAACATTGAAATAACGCCATCCAACTGGGCCGAAAGCAAATTCGCGGCTAATACTTGTGTTGAATCGAAAAAAATGCGTTTTAAAAATGCTCTGATGACGGGTTAATCATTGCCGCAAGTGTAAGTAAAACAAGGAGCAAATGCGAGTCAGACATGCACACGAAGGGTTCCATACAACCGAATAATAACCTTTTTCTAAGCATTTTTTTCGAAATTCGTCCGATGCTCTGCAACCGGAAATTTTTCTGCAATGCATTTTTTGTGCCTGAACAAATGACGTTTTATTAAATAAGCATAAGCAAATTTGTTTGAATCCTTCAATATTTTCTTTCATATATTTCCTTTCGTAGTGAAGAAAACTTCAGGCGTAAAATGTTTGCTTTTTTGTTTGAGAACCCGTCTTTATTTCAAACGTTCTTATTTTTTGTTACAGCAGTACAAATTCTGTGAAAATTGCAAGTGTCTACTTATAACGTTTCAGAAAATACAGCCC
Source organism: Orthonevra nobilis (assembly GCA_963555765.1). Classification (NCBI taxonomy): domain Eukaryota; kingdom Metazoa; phylum Arthropoda; class Insecta; order Diptera; family Syrphidae; genus Orthonevra; species Orthonevra nobilis. The sequence continues at coordinate 31,263,017 of OY743226.1, read as the reverse complement.
TGTGAGAGACGAACGGACCGAAGACTCTTTATAATAGGGTTGTGTTTAGGTACGTAACCCTTAAAAAGAGCAAATCTTCCGAGTCGAATTTTTTTCGATGATTTCGGCGCCTCTTTCATAAAAAACATAACTTAGAATGTCCATGAATCGTTTTTAAATTGTTTGCGTAATCAATATTATGGAAATGAGACCCCACAAAAAAAGTCCGACGGCGTTCAATCACAGCTTTATGACGGCCAAGCAACTTCACCCAAATGATGAATGATGAACTTTTTGAACAACATAAGTGTCTCTAAATAAGTTGTCCCACAATAAGGACAGCTCGTTTGCTATGTGGGATCAAATTTTTGAACCCTAGCGCTCAAAGTCCACATTGGTCATCATGATTCGGCAGTTCACAACATTTACTGTAATGTTTCCTCATTTACTTTGTGTGAGTTTTCGAACTTCAAATGCGACACTTTTGCTTCTTTTGGTGGCCACCGAGAAGGAAATTTTGCTCTCCAGTCTGTAAAGAGAAGCAATACCGAGGGTTTTCATCCTTCTTCAGTTCCTAAGTCAAAAATTCTCCTCAATCTAGTGACACTGATATAATCAGTTGCTGAGAACTTTGCACATCTCGACTCCGAATCGGTACGACTCAAAGGCTTTATCAGAGCATTTGTACTCTTTGGAGAATTAATGATCACTCGGGGGAAATTGCCGGACGTTCCTTGCCAAATTCGAACCCAGAATTCACGTCCAACTATTCACCACTGAACCATGAAAAGTCCCATCAGGTAGATGTTCGCAGTGCCTTTAAGCATATCAAGGTTGTGTTGATTGTGTACCGACTTCATTTCCACTTACGCTCAAAAGATCACTAAGTTTGTTTCTAAATACTTGACAATCAGTACTCATCGCCCATCATGCCTTAAACTCTCTTTATTTACGATTGCAGCTTCTCTCTATTAAGCACATCGTTCAGTTTTTATTCTCGCTTTTAGCCCCAACTCAACCTCAATAAACACAAAAGGGTCAGTGTTAGCTTCCTGATTGGATTCCAAATAAATTGAAGTCTAAAACATTGCAAATAATGTGGCCATAACCCATGCAATTTCCACGCGAAACTTCCACAATATCGCTCCAATCGGAACTTGCCATATTGTCCAATTGAATGTGTCCACCCCATTATCCCTGACGAACGATATCATAAACGCTGCTTTAGCCTCTATCTTCCTGTACACCAGACAAGCAGCCATAACTACAAATGCCTTTCAAAATGTAATTTTAAATAACTGAACCTTCTTTCCATCGTCCGTGGACCTGCACCACATATCCTGTCAACCTTAATCCGCTTTCTATAAACATTAATTCATGCTACACCCCCTGTGGAGTTTCTCCTAGAGAAACAAAAACAAAAAAAAAACCTGAAAATCCAATTTCAGAATCGTGCGACAGGAATTCACCCCAAAATCCTGAAACACCCACACAGCAGCAAAAAAAAAAAACAAACACAAAAGTGATCCCCCATCGTGGGGGGTCAACTGTGTTAAACAGGATATTTATGAAACCCAAAGGGTTGTTAATTTAATTTAACGGCAAAATGAACTCGTCCTCTCACCGTACACACTGTATTTGCAGGATATTGTTTGTTCGCTGTTTCGGCTCTGAATGAGTATTTATGTCCTTTCCTAGCAATACTCAGCAGCCAATGGTCATTGACAGCAAAGGACTCTGTCATTCTTTACATTTTTGTTTGTTTTCGCTCCTGAATAATAAAACATTTAATTGTGCACTTGTCATAGGGATCCCGCCAATAAACCCAGAAGCTGTGTGTATATTTCCAGCACCATTACACGCGTCAAACAGGGTCGGCTTGCCTAGACTTTTTATTCGCCTCCTTTACGAGGGTACAAAAACCATTGAAATTGAAAATGAAATTGAAATTCCCTCCCGACAATTGTAGAATTTTAATGTGGACGCTGGCGCCAACAGTAACAATGAGTGCAGGGTGCAGAGTGTACCGACATTCTCCTCCCGAAGAAGACGAAACTGAAAAGAATCAATCTTGCTCGGCGCGTCCATCCATCGGTGGTGCTCATCCCGTGTGTCATCAGACACTTTTCTCGCAATAAATTTTCGCGACGAAGAAAAAACAAAACAAAAAAAAAATTAAATGAAACTCATCCTCAATTGTTTTTTATTCTTTTAATTTGATTCCCGGGATCGTGATGATGAATAGATACGAATAGGTGAGTTGACAGGACTGCTGGAGTTGGTTGTTAAGCGCAAATTTTAATGCAGCATTCGCGGAATACCTTCTGAATATTTTATTAGGTTTTGCCAAGGGAGACATACACTTCAATAAATTATTTCTTCAGTTTATGGAAGAACTCATTGAGGTGGCAAAGTGTTCCTTGGTAATGTCTTTGTATGTACACATTCCTAAGAAAACGGACTTCCTTTTAATGAATAGGCAATAATCACAACAAAAAATAAACTTAAATGGTCAAGTGCGAGTCGGACACGCACACAAAGGGTTCCGTATCGCCGTACAGTGTAATACAGTAGAATCCGGATATAATGATCCTTAAGGGGCCGTCACATAACCGAACAATACGATGCACAAAACGAAAGAACGATGCCGAACGAATTTAAGTCATCTTAATTTATATGGATTTACTGACGCAGAAAGACTGTAATTTTTGTAAGGTTTTGACTGATTTTTGTGTGACAGTAAAAATTTCAACAACAACATTTCTCAAGTCAGCAATATGGAGATGGACAAGGCATTTATTTACTATGAGAAGGATAAACCTTGTCTTTTTGTTCAAAAAGTACACGATCCCATGCGCGTACTCATTCAGAAAAAAAATAAGCAGGTTTCCAGGCCCTTCGATTGCTCTCATAATCCACTGGTAAGCGCCGAACGCCTTTAATTTGAATATCTTGTTCGGGGTTGATTTTTAAGATTGCTCTGTCTCACCCGCATTAAAAATTCCGTTGTCTTTAAATTGCGAGCGGAAATAAGGCGAAACTCTTTAAAAAAAAATCTGCTTTAAATTGAAGCTATTAACGTGTTATACTGAAGCTTTAACCAACCGCTGTAATAGTGCTTGATCTACATTTTCTTGAATTGATCCCCTCACAAGTTCAGATTTCAAAACATTGGCATTAAAAAGGGGTTCCATTAAATGTATATTAATTCTGCGAACCAAACTGCACACTTAGGAAGGGAGAAAGACGGGATGGGGACTTCGAGTCATTGTTTATACGTGGAAAGCAACGAATCGTAAACAGAACACTGCGCGTCATTTTAACACGACGATTTCTTGTCAAAATAGATCGCTATGAGCAGTTGGTCGCAAAATTCTCCTATATGAAACCCAACTCAAGTTTACATTTTCACTAGCCATTTTAAACGAAGTTGTTAACTCAGGATTTGGCTGTATATATTTTTCTGAATTAAAATGTTTCATTTCCTTCTTCTTGCCGTAAAATTGTCTTGTGATTTAAGAACAGAAAAGAAATTGTTTTGTTCTTTCAAATTTCTGGATTGTTCCCTGTGCTTATGCTATTTAAAATTGTTCTTGCTGAATACCAAAATTTGGCCAGAAAACAGCTGTATCTTTTCAATGTCATTAATATTTATAACAATTTCAAATTGCAACATCTACGCGTTTCTGGAAAAGTAGTCTTGATAGACAGACGGACATTACATTGATCCCTTAAAGTTTTGTTTTTTTCCTTTTGAAGTATGGAACCCTTAAAAAAATCTCAAAATGACAAATATTCTGCAATGCCATAAAAAAATTGAAAGATCTTATGCAAAAAAAAACACATTTTCTGAATTGAATAGGACATTTTAAAACGTTCTTTTTAGAAAATGAATTTCACAGTCTGCTTCGTCCACTCAAAACGCACTAATACAACTGCGCCTTTGCCAACATCCTTCTACAGCGACCACCACTTCACCATTGCCTTCAAATCATTACCAAGCTGTTCCTTAAGTCGGAGAAAGAGTAAACTGTCTCTGCGGACCTGATCTAGAGAATAGGGCGGAAATTCGAGCACTTCGAAACCAGCTTTTCAATTGGCCACCATCGCAACTTCTAACTTGTGGACTGATGCGTTGTTTTGGCGAAACAGATGTTCTAAAATCTTTCGTAATCTTCTGATTTGGTATGCGTAGTAAGAGCATCTGAAAGTGGTTCCTTGCAGGTGAGTCGCCAAACCCAATTCCTTCGTATTCCCAAAATATGGACGCCATAACTTGCGACTTTGAATTTCTTCGGTGTCGATATAGACGTTTATTTTCAGGTCTCGTCGTCGTCGTCTTAAAAAACTCTCCGCTTAAGCTTGACACGCCTCGAAATTGACTTTTTCTTCATTTTTTCTAATCGTCAGAGATTTAATACTATTTGTGTTTGGTTTTGGAAAATTTAGGAATGAACAAAATTATTATGAAGAAAAAATTCTCAAAGTTTCTTTTTTCTTTTGTTAAAGTCGTATTTTTTGTTTTTGTAATTTACTTGCCCCCAAGGGTTTTTGTCCACCCTTATCACGAGCAGTGGGATAAGAAGCGGAATTGAGAAATTGCGAAGAGGTTTGAATCGTAAATGTTTAAATGGGGGAAGCATATGGTTGTTGGAACAGCTGCAAGAGATTCTTAAGCGAGTTTATGATATACTTTAGAACAGAGCTGTAATGACGACGCCGTGTTATGAAGTATTCTTTTAATGATTCCGTATGAGATATGGACGTGCACAACCGTCCTGTGTAATCCTCGTCTTAAAAGCGTGCAACTAGAGAATATAAGAGATCCTCAATATTTTTTCCAAATAGGAGTGTTCGCATCTACCGGCTCTGACTTCGATTTCCTAAATGTTCGTGTTATCACCCTGACTGTTCATTTTCAAATAACTTATATACTTTATTTTTACGATTTTTTTACCCATACATTTTAAGGGCATAAGCAAGTTAACGCACTTATTTCGGGGAATTGAGAACCCTTTGGGTTTGAAAGCTCCAACGAAAACAAAAATATGTTGTTCTGTCAAAAGATACAGAGTTCGGCCAATAATTTGTGACATTTCAATGAATCACAGCCTCATGTCTCGCGAGTGATTGGCAATCCCCCAAAGGTTTCCGACTCCCATAAACACTGTCCTCACTTTCTTTCGATTAAGAAATAGCAGGAAGTTACTTAAGAGAAGAACCAAACTCTGCGGCTGAATTTTAGATCCAAATTGATCAAATGTACCCGATCACCATAAAGTGCTCGTATCCTTTAAATAAAATTTGCGATTCCACTTTGTAATCGTGAATTTATTACTGCGAATTGAGCGTGTGCTCAAAAGTCGAAATCAAATTCTCCATCCCTGTTCGACCAAAATACATACATCAAAGTTTCAAACCAAAAAATCGAATAGTGTGAAACCTATACCAAACTATGATAAAAATTGTCACTTCTAAGGGATGGGATCGTTTGACATTAGCAGCCTTCTTTACCAGCCTTTTGTTGAGACAAAACATATTCTTCCACACTGCCCAAATGACAGATAAATCACATCTACAATAGTTGATCCTCTGACTAGACATACGATCTTACTTCTCGTTAGATTTGGAAGTCTTGTGGGATAACTTCTCGTTCACGAACTTCATGTTAAGTGTTGTTTACACTGTTGAGTAGAAACTTCAATTTTTATGTTCAAAAAGAACAGCGAACGAAATATATGGTTAACGATATTCGTGACACGAAAATTAACTGTCATGCGAATTGTGTTCCGTCGAACACTCGACGGGAAAGGGAAATAAAAATCTGTGAATGAATTCCTGGAGCCATTGACATTTCAGACAAAGGTCGACCAAGCAAATTCCGTCACGTCACCCATAGGTCTCTCTCCACATTCAGCATGAACAACATCCATTAATTATTATTAAATCCGTTCTAATCCGTCTAGCGTCCACCTCTGCGCCGCCATCATCCTTTCTTTACTTAACAAGAAACTTCCGTTTATTATTCCCATCGAGTAGAAAAGAATTGAGAAAAACAATTTCCAAACAAAAAGCTCAACCAAAGTACACTTTAGATTCAATCTCGAAACCGTTTTCAACTCGAGCACTTTCCTATCCGCATCCCATCATTCTCTGTTCACCTCCAGACAATGGAATCCCAATCAGATAATCGACAGAAAAAAGAGACCCATTCATTCGTTAAAACCGTCATCGTTGTTGTCCTCGTCCTCGTCCTCATCGTCTTCGACGTCGATGTCACACCCTTTTTCTTTACAAAATAAATCCACAAACTTCTACAGAAAAACATCTCAATAAGTATCGCGTATTTTGAACAGAATAAAAAAAAACAACAACAAAAATAAAATAAAAGAAAAACAATAAAAAACAATTAATGGGAAATATGAGAAGTTATACAATACAAGAGAAAAATGAAGGAAAAGTGATCCTATTCAATTCAAGGCCAGGGATAAGGGTACGGAATCGGATGCACGGATGTGCTCATAGAGCCATGAGAAAATGTCAGTCATAAAAATATTTATTTATTTGACAGTTGTCCCCTAAATGCCTGACGATTAAATTAGATAATGAGACAAGATCTTGGGTCGTAAACCGTGTAATTTGGGAAGATTTTTATACTCTGTCTTTTTAGTGTTTACTGCAGGCATTATTCATTATTGCATTTTTAATGGTTTTTTACTTTTCGATACTTTTTAAGATGCACAAATATTGCTAGACGAATATGCGAAGACTTGTCTTAAAATATTTTTTATTAAGTTACTGATCCGAAACGGATGCTCTAAATTAGACTTAACTTTTTTTTAATACTAAATCTTTAAAATTAAATGAATGACGAATGAAGCCAAACTTTAGTCTAACTCAAAATAGGGTTAAAAAATTAATTCTCTGTTTTGCTTAAGAGCTTAAAGCCTAAGATTTAGAGCATAACATTCTAAAAAATTAAGTCCGTAATGAGTTGAGGTTTTTTCAGTTTGAACGCATTTTTTATTTATTTATTAAAACTTATTATAAACTAAACAAGCTTATTTAAATTGACTTTGCTTAACTAACTTCCTAGCCCTATTCGGACGCTCTAAAGTAATACTAGTACTAAATTACATGTCTTTCGACCTAATCTTACTATTTTTCTTTATATTTTAGGGCTAACAAATTTTAAACTAAGAAAACAATTTTTTAAGCAAAACTTAGTGCTTGGACGTATTTTATCTCGAGAGTAGTCGAGTCCGTATTATTCTGTATCAAACCTTTTGAATCGAAGTAAATGTAGGCCTCCGGAGGGACAAAGCCACTTAGGCGAACACTCTCGTGATATAAATCGTTGGGGTAGAGATCAAGTTGTTGGACGAAGTCATTGCCCTTGCAATGTGTCCTTGGATAAAATTAATAACCCACTCTGGTCAGGTTCGACCCAGTCTAGAAGACTTCATTGCGAAAGAATTTTTTGTATGGGGACTCTTGATTTCTATATAAACGAAGACAAGCCTGGAGACATTGCATTTCAAAAACCCGAATCTTTTCCATCGATTTTGCTGTCACTTTGAACCACACGGAATACCCACAAGTAATCATTGGCCTAACAAGAGCCATGATGTTGGAGATGACTTTTTCCCTGGCATCGAGTTGGTTGCTATAAAACAGTCTCTTTGTCATTGCAAAAGTGGCTTTAGAAGAGCCTAATAAGAATACGATAACGATGAAGCTCATTTTATTCTTTTTGTTACCTAAGCTTCCTTAATGGGGGTAGAACATTTTACCCAAAGCTCTCTTGTTAAGTTAAGTCAAGTCGTCTGTCCAATCTGCCAATCCCAATTCCCAATCCCAATCACAAATCTACTTTGAATCAAACCTTTAAAGTCGAAGTGGAGGATCGCCTCTGAAGGGATAAATTGGTTAAGGCAGATAGATTCGTCATACTCGTTATTGGCTGGGTTATTGTTCGGGATCATTGCTCGTGCAATTCGAATCAGTTTTATTGGGAGATTATCCTCTCCTTTTAGATTGGTCTCGTTTAAAAGGCTATTTTAGGAGATAAAGCTGCTTTATCGCAGGCTAGATGTATGTAGGAGGACCAGGAGCATATGTAAGAGTTAAAAAACAGATACTTGTCGAATCAGACCCCAAGGTGTGTTTGAAACTTTGAGCTAATAGAAATAGGCCAACAGGGAGAACAGAGCGGTGGGCAATGACAGCGTTGTAAGCTTCTGGCTTTATTAATAAAATAATGGTTAAATGTATCAGCAATCAGATATTTTTCAAACGCTTTTGCATAACTGAATCGAGAATGATAAAAGGTATCGCTACAAATTGGAATCTCTTTATTGGTTCGATGCATAATTTATATAATACTAGGGTACTTAAAACTCTTCAATCTAAGTTTGCTTTTAAATTTTATTTTTGAAATCGAAGGTTGCAGCCTTCTTATCAACAAATGTGAAAAAGAATCAAAACTATGTCGTATCAGGGCATCAAAGAGATTATACAAGGTGGACCAAATTGTTTTTACGGAAGAAAGTTGAAATAAAACTTCTTATTTAGATTTCTATCAAGCTTTGCTTCCAATACGATTATGATTTGAATATAAAATCTTTCAAATGTTCTTCATGGGAGATCTTAAAGGGCTCAATGCTGACAAGGCAATTTTCGACGACTTATCGATCAATTTCTCGCTCCGAAGCGAACGACAGCTTCAAAATTTTCAGTATTATGCGCATAACACCGAACTTTTACATAGTCTAGAAAAGATAAACAATTGTAAAAAGACTTTTTGACGCATACAACAAAGTCAAAACAGTTTGTTATGCTGTGGGAGATGTTGAAAGGTATTTTCGATGACACGTCAAAAAATCGAATATGTGGTTTTCAATCCACAGCGATGGTAACTCTAACGGCTTCACGTCATACTGTTCAGAGATGATGACAATGTCTTTGCTGTGAAGGCACAACACTAACAGCAGATCAATCAAATAATATTCGAAAAAGGAGGACAATGTAAGTAAGCATATCCAAAAAATTCAATGACGAATAAAATGCTGTGAATCGAGCGGATGCAAAAAAGTCGATGTTGAAGTCTTTATGCCGCTTCGGACTTCAACCACGGAATAATCGAAACTAAAATATTCCTGAGTCTCAAACCAATATTCAAATCTTTCATTTCATTCAAATGGATTATGAGGGGAGTTATAATCCCTTCGATTTTTATTAACAGCTTCTCCTAAAGATTAATTTAAGCACGTTCAGCGATTTTCTTTTTCAAAACCAAATTGTTTTTGAGCTTCTTCAGGCCAATTTTTCGATAAAACTCTTAGAAGATTATGAACCCGTCTTCTGATATCTTTTAAAAGAATTCCTGTCAAAGCAAATCCCCCATTTGTCTATTTAAAATACAATTTTTGAGTTCACACAAAAATAAATGTCGTTGCTTCATTGTTCGCGAAACCAATACTTGCCCTTAACCCTGACAAGTAAAAGACATAGCAGGAAAAAAAAGCATAAGGCCTATTGTGGTTGACAATACTCGTTGTCGTCTTCGGCATTACAACAATAAGGTAAGGACAAAGCGCCTTTATGACGGTGTTATCCGCTCTTTTGTGGAGCTTGAACCATGCCAAAGAAATTCACAGAAAATGAGTGACAGCGGTAAGTGCTTCACACGCGAAATAAACAATAAGTCGATGTACTCGACGAAAGGGCTGCGATTTGTTGCCATAAATCGTCGAGTGCAGTTTACATGCTTAAACGAAGTGACTCCGTAACAATGACATGGTCTAGGAATTAATTTTGTCCATTGTTAAGACATTGACATTTGAAACCATGATATTTATGATGAGAGGTTTGTGGTTGCGGTTGCACTGACTTATGGTACATAAGATAAATCTGCAAAAAAAAAAGAGTTTCAAGCTTTCGTAGGAAAAAGGAAGAAGACAATCTTGACAAAGCTTCGATATGGCAAGAAATTGGAGAAAGGCTACAAACGAATATTTAAATGCAAGAGGCTGAGAGAGTAAGGAAGAGGCTGGAGGAAGGAAGCATCATCCTCGACAGTGTTTGAAGATATGAATGTTTCTGAAAATGACAGGAAAGCTATGGCCCTTGAAAAAATGTAAATTAAGGATCGGAATTAATTTTACCATGACCGCAAAGTTCACGCAGAAAAAGGACATTTTTACTTTTTTAATTCCAAGTGACTGAGTTGTGTTGGCGATGAGTACAACATGCCATAAAAAAACTTTTAAAAAACAAAACTAAAATACGGCATTAAGTTGAAAGGAAGTGCCAATACTGCACTAAAATATGATTCACGATGTTGGACAATATACACATTCTAAAGGCAGTTGATATGAAGACGCTTCTCGTCACAGCAGTAGACTCAAAGCTTACTCGAATAAGTGTTGAGGGCTTGCAGTCGGACGGGGTTCTTGTACTCTTCAGCATTTACCTCCTGACCAGGAAGACATATAGTATAACGCTATCAGTGACAGTGTTACTCATAGAATAATACCCATCTTGTCACAGTCATTATTTAGCGTGGTGTTAGTTGTTGGTAAACATTATTATACAGGGATAGCCTAACACCATACACAAATACACATAAAAAAGAAATGCAAAAATAAAATAAATGGTTAGTAACTTCAAATGACAAAAATACAGCAAAATTGAAAATATGAAGCATTCATGTTAAGAATAGATACGTCCAAAAAGTTAACGCTTGAGTGCCAGTTAACTAGAAACAACATCGAACATGTGGCAGTTAACATTAGTTTGTATTGACATCCGCGTTAGGGGTTCATTGCAGCCGTAGTTCGTACGGTGGTATTTAATGTAAAAAATGTTAGTTGATCGGGAATTAAATCACTTAACACTAAAGTTAACTAGGGTAAGAAGTGCTGATGAGTCAATATTACCGGCTATAAGCTGATGCAAAATCAGTTTCGCGACGTTTTTGCAAAGAATCAAGGCCGATAAGAAGAAGACGGTCCTTAGAAGGTGGAAGGCGAAGAGGATCAGTCCATGATAAATGCCGAAGTGCGAAACGAACAAATTTGCGTTGAACAGACTCGATACGGTCAATATGTGTTGAGTAATACGGTGACCAAACCATTGGATGTGTACTCAAACTGTGGCCTGACAAATGAAGTGTACAGGGTACTTTTGATTAATGGAAATTAAAATTCTTTACTCCACCGTTTTATTAAGCCGAGGGTGGTATTGTGTTTTTGACAATTTCCTCAATATGAATTGAGAAGTCAAGATTCTGAACGAACGAAAGTCCTTGTTAGGATACTTTGACCAGCGCAGAACTATCTACCGTGTACGTAAAGGTCAGAGGATTACGTTTTCTAGAAAAGGACATGTTAAAACATTTAGTGATGTTTAACGATAGGCTATTATTGGAGCACCATTTTGCGAAAGAATTAAGGTCATCCTGCAGAGCCCAACAGTCTAAAAGATTGTTAATTCCGTTAAATATTTTTATGTCGTCGGCATCAATTAGAACTCTAGAGTTCTTGAGCACACTTACAACATCGTTAATAGATATAATGAATAACAGAGGACCTAGGTGGCTACCCTGAGGCACACCTGAGGAAGCGTAAATTTATTTAGAGGTGGATCCCCTAAACAAGTCTTGATCTATAATTAGTTACGTGATGCTGGCAACCTTTTTTGTGGACCGGAGTTATGAAACCATTTTTCCATAACTTTGGGAAAACTCTATAGTGAATGGATGCCTGGAATATGAAAGCAAGGGGCCTTGCCAGAGCACTGCCGCAGTTCTTTAAAATTATTGGAGGTATTCCATCAGGTCCGCAAGTGGTGTCATTTGCAAGTCGAGCGAGATGGTAATTCACGTCATCAGAGTTTATTGATATTGGATTCATGGAACTGGGGCAAAAGCATTCGAAGTGGGTGAACTCTATTGGGTTGGATGTAAAATTGTCAGAATCATACGCTGAATTGAAAAAAGATGAAAAAAGTTGCAAATATCTTCTGGTTTTTTGCTGGAACAACTCAAGTATGAAAGTGTTGAAGGAAAGCCATCAGTTAGAAGGGATATACTCATTCTTTCAGTATATTCATCGTAAAGATGAACTGAAAGTAACTGAAATTCCCTATGAATGGATAGGTAATGATCGTGATCATCGGATTTATTGCTTGAAAGATACTTCTTCCATGCTTTATTTCGTCTATTCCGAAGACTACTCCGGTGACATGTAATATACTCTGTAAAACTAACCGATCCTTAATAAAGGCGGTGTTCTTAAAAACCCGACTACAAGCCACCTTTTTATGGATTTGAAGGCTTCCTCCCAACGAGCAGAAAGAATGCTTTTGTGTGCAAGAAAAAAAACTTTTTAGGCGCAGCTTTGTCATGAGGATTCAAAAGAGTTAACGAAAAAAGACACTGATTGGCAAATACAGCTTCTAGATAGACATCATCTATCAAGGCTTTGCAGCAAATTCGAAGACAACACCAGCGCAAAAATCACACGAGGAATCACTGTTGCTAGCTGTTGTTTTGGGTTAAGCAGTCAATTGGACAATTAAGCTTCACTTTGCCTATTGAGGTATCACTGTGGTTTACAGGACGTGTCCAACAATAGCACTTGGAACAAGATTTAGAGCTCTTCCAAATATAGCTACTTTCGAAGCAAGCAATTTAATTGAACATTTTGAAGGCTTGAAACTGTTACAAGATCACCCAATATTTGAGATTGAAGAAACAAGACTGGCTACGTAGGCTGCTAGATATATTTCTGGCCTGGTGTTGCCAGGTGCAATCTGAAATTTCCATTGGAAAATTTGAAATTTTTTAGAAAGGTTTGTTCTCGTTGGATCCCTCACAATTTGACAATCGCTCAAAAAAAAGGCTCGTGTCGATTGGTGCAAGGAAATGTTAAAAAAATTCGATCGCGGTGCTTCAAAAGTCATTTATAAGGTTTTCACAGGTGACGAATTATGGATCTATGCGTATGAGCCCGAAATAAAACAACAATCGACCGTGTGGGTCTTCGAAGACGAGCCAAATCCAACAAAAGTTGTTCGTGGAAGAAGCACTTCCAAGCAAATGGTCGCCTGTCTCTTCGGCAAAACTGGTCATGTGGCGACTGTTCCGCTTGAGCAACGTAGGACGGTCAATTCTGAGTGGTACGCCACAATTTGTTTGCCTGAAGTCTTCGGAGAAATTCGAAAAACGAACAAGAGAAGAAGAATCATTGTTCACCAAACCAACGCCTTTTTGAACGGCCAAAACGTCGAATTGATGAGTCATCCGCCGTACGGCCCTGACTTGGCACCCAATGACTTCTTTTTATTCCCGCAAGAAAAAAATGCGTGGTTAACGATTTTCGTCGCCAGAACATGCTGTTGAAGCGTTCAAAAACCATGTTTTGGAGGTGTCTCAATCGGAGTGGAAAAAAGTGTTTCGAAAATTGGTTTGAGCGCATGCAAAAGTGTATAAATCATGCTGAAGAATACTTGGAAAAACAATAAAACCACTTTTGATGATAAATATTCGCAGAGCTCTGTGCAATTACCCGACATATTCCAAGCGAAATTATCTGTCATTGTAAAATGTGATCACATGTTCAACTTCTCTCAGAACACTCAACCCGTTTTAAGTTGGTTCATGACTAATTTCAGAATATGTCCACATATGTTCAGTCACCTGCCTTGTTAAATGGACACCATTCAATGCACGAATTTTCGTTTTTTTTTGTTCAATCCAGTTCAGATGTTTTCCCCACTTTCTGTTGTGACATTGTTTAGTCGAGACTTGTGGATACTCTTCTTCTAGTATCTAAGACAATCTTATGTAGAATTATATTTTCGAGAGCCTATGTCCTTCAGGATACAATGTCGGAAGCGGCAATTAAATATCATCGTAGTCCAACTTCAATTTACAGAGTGAAAGAGTAGCAAACATACAATTTCTGGAAAAACGTTCCGCTTTCAAGATTAAAATAGCATTGCCGCAATAAGTCAAGACTTAAGCCTCCTCTCAGCCTGGTTGCAGGATGAGTATCTTCATTTGAATGCACATTTCACTTACATTATATGAGCTACATTTAATGGAATGTAATCGCGTTTCATAAAACATTGAACCAGTTGCGGTTCACTGACACTCTTCAGCGCGCGCGCGCGCACGCGCACTCCCTGTCAATTAACTAAATAGAAACAGACCAAACTCGAATGCATACTTGAGTAACATACGGACGTACACTGGCCTCTGCAGCAAAAGATATTCTAATTTAAGTTGCTCCCGTGGGTAGGCTTTAACTGCGCCATGAAAAGCCGGGAAAACAACTGTTATCGGAATTCGCCTTTTTTTTTTGTCGCAGTCAAAAACGAGTGTACAACACATCAAGACTGAGCCAATCGATATTTATCGATGTCATTCCACGAGATCTCTGTCATATTTCATCGACAGAGTTGGCCGGGGAATGGCAGCGGCACCAGCAGCAGCAGCAGCAGCATAAAAAAGGTGTTGACTTGTCACCAAAGATGTAAGATGTTTGTCGTCTCTGCGGTTTAATGATGTTGATCGAAAGTGACACAGGGCGTGGTGGGAGGTTGTGCACATAAAATGTAAATCCACTCAAGATAAACAAAGTTGCAGAGCCCTGTAATCCCCTTTTAAGTCTTGTTTAAAGCGGTGGCACACTACTCTATCCAAAAATGCACTTTCAATTTGCAAGCATGTGGTTTGGCGTCTCAAACTCAAGAAATTGTGAGCGCCAGGATCTGTGACGCCTGGTGTGTGTTTGTGTGTGTGTGTGTGTGACACCTGAGTAGGAAGCAGACTATGACTGTTGCGGTGTAATTATCATTATTGTTTCAGGAATCTGGGGATTGGGTGAATAAGTGAGTGGACCCGAGGGTAGAGTTTCATACCCGCACTCGTGTTATGCGTGACTTGTTTGACTTGTTTGAGCAAATTGCTGGTATCTCGGTTTGTATCTTGAAATAATTTATGAGTATTAATTCGAGTGGTGGTGTCGAATTGTATCTGCTGAAGTTTGACAACTCATTTGCATGGTAAATTTGGTAAGACAGGAACGTGCAGTATTTCGCATCTCGGATGGGAATGGTCATCATTCAGCAGCAATGGTATTTATGTTTGTTGTGGTTTGGGGCCAGTGGTTTGGTGATTGGTGTTTACGGTGCGGCGGCGGATGGTCTACAAGAGGTAATTTGAGGTGAATGCACATTTTGTTGTCCTGCGGTTGGTAATCAAGAATAAGGGTATTACTGGTATGTGAACGAAGTCACCCCTGAGGGTTGTGTCAGGATGAAAGGATTGACTGACATTTTTACGTAATAAAATTTGCGATGCAGATATGTGTGTTGGGGTTGGGTTACATCAACTGTTGGGCAAGGATAGTATGAACAAAAGACGAATAGAATACGGTGCGGTTGTGGGGAATTTTGCAGTCGACCACTTGTCATTTTCAGTGCTTGGTGCTTCTCAAGTTTATGACAAGTTTTTACATAAAAACAGAGTGAGTGTTGCAACAAGGTTTTGAGTGACATCATCATGCTTATGCTGGTTCAATATGCTAGATTTTTGCATCTACTCATGAAGACTTGAAAATTTTAGAGAAGGTAAAATTTTCTTCTGTCATATAAACGTTTGACGTTCGCAAGTGAAGCTTTATCTATTCGTGTACAAGCGTGGACGTGAAGAGGTTCATTAAGAGCTATGAGAGACTAGGTTTAAGGCTTATATCCAAGAGTGAGTCTTCAACTTTTATGTTGCACAGTCACCATATGCGGTTGGGATCAAATTAAAGGCGATACCATTGGAGTGATCGACCATCGATAGTTTTTTTGAAGCTCGTGTCATTTGCACTGGTATGAAGGGCTAACACTGACAGCAGAGCAATGACCAAATTTTTGCAAAACTCGGAATCTTCACTTGCTTCATAATCAAATAACATGTGCGAATTAATAACCGCGAATTATACGAATGCAAAAAAAAATAAAATATAAAATTCTCCGTCCACTTTCTGACTCTACCTATAGAGACATCGAAAGCAATATTCGAGCACTTTTGAGCTTCAAACCGCTGCACAATGTTTTAATTTTTCTCCAAGTCGTTATGTTCACTTTGTGAAGATTAAAGGGGAATTCGGAATCCTTTGAGAGTCAGTAATGAATAAATGAAAAGTTTCGAGTAAGTTATTTACGAGCTTCCAACACTACAATCTTCACACTTGTTGACCATCTTTCTTTTTTATTATTTCGGCCCTTAATTCAAAAAATCTGTAAAGGTCCAACAAATATGGTTTTAAAAAAAAAGCCATCCTGTCAGTCAACATTTTAAACATATTTGCAATTTTGTTTGTACCAATTTAAAGAAAAGATTGACAAAAATCGGTTTTGAATACCTTGAGGGGGCAAACATATAAAGTTTGAATTAAAAAAAAATCTATTCAATTTTTTTGCAGTTTTTAAAAGAAGAATATTTCCAAAGTATTCTCTGAAAATTTTAGAAAAATCAGATTATTATTTATAGAAGCGAATAACTTTGAACGGAGCCGACTCTAATGCATATAAGTAGGCAGGTGCGATGAAGACTGTAAGCCCTTTTATTGTAATAATAATAGGCAATTCGAGGAAAACGGTCTATAAAACCATTAAATTGGTGGATCAAGACGTGGTTCATTTAAATGAAAATAAAAAAAGGAAACCGAAACCAAGGAAAACGACCGCTTCAGTTGATTGAGCCATTGTCGGAAAATGCAAGCAGGATCCTTTTCGGCAAATTGGAAATGAAATAAAAGAAAAAAAAAAATTCAAAAACGCCTGAGTTTCGCA
Organism: Orthonevra nobilis; assembly: GCA_963555765.1. Lineage (NCBI taxonomy): Eukaryota > Metazoa > Arthropoda > Insecta > Diptera > Syrphidae > Orthonevra > Orthonevra nobilis. The sequence goes on along the minus strand of OY743226.1, from coordinate 31,246,184 downwards.
AGAAACCACCAGAGTAAGGACGTACAGTTCTGGAAACGGGTAATGTGGAGTGATGAAACCAAAATGAATAGAATTGGACCAGATAGCAAAACAATTATACACTGTCCAAAAGGCCAAGCTCTGAATTCCAGATACAATCAGAAGACGATTAAACATGGTGTCAGCAGTGTCATGGTCTGGAGTGCTTTTTCCTGGCATAGAGTAGGGCCTATTTTCAAAATAGAAGGAATAATGAACAAATTTCAATATTTGGATATATTGAAAAATACGATGGAATCCTGTACTTTCGAGCTTATGCCAGTTAATTGGATATTCATACAGGACAATGACCCTAAGCACACCGCCAAAATAGTGATAGATTGGTTTTCGCAAGAAAACATCCAAGTTTTGGATTGGCCACCGCAGAGCCCTGACCTTAACCCGCTTGAACATTTGTGGAATGATGTTAAGTTAAAAATTGGCCAGCAAAATTTTAGAAATAAGGACGAACTTTGGGATAATAGAAGCTTGGTTTTCTAGCCCAAGAGAAAGGTGCCAGAGACTTGTTGAAAGTATGGGTCGTAGATGTTTGGCAGTAATAGAAAATTCTGGCTTTAGAACAAAGTACTGAAAAGGTAAAAGGTGAAACAGAAGCATTTGATATAATAATTTGAATTTTACTTATTTTTCTTTCAGATATCCAATTAAGTGCTATTTTTGTGTTCAGCCGAATTTCGTGTTCATTGTTTTCTTTCTGTTCAACTTTTTTTTTAATGTTTAGTAACAAAAAAATTTCTTGTGTTATTAACAACATTTTCAAATAAAATTAGGTTTACGTTTATTTTTGAAGTACTATTTGATTAAATGACTCTTTTGGTAGGAAGGTTTGTGCTATTTATGTGTCCATGGCTGTATATATATTAATCGTTCTTCAGCTATTTTGGCGGAGGAAGGGACATTATATGGTCCTGGAAAAGACGATGCAGTGTTAGTTCCAAAAAATTTTGTTTATCTGAATGTGCGCGTTCTTTTCGAAACCATGTTTTCGAAGCTTTAATTGCTTTATTCCTGCACTGAAAAACTGTTGCATAAGTAAAGTCCAGGTTAGTTTTAATTCATATTTAACTCAGCACTAAAAAACTGAGCCAAGGAGTCTGTCTGACATTGCTGAATCTGAGGCCGTATCGAAGCAAAGAAGTAGTCAAAAGTGTGGCCATTGAGTGCGCATAAAAATTAAGATCATTTTCATCTCCGAAAACGAACATTGGATGAGATGAAGCAGATCATTTTTGAAAAACAAAAAGAGAGTCAGACACAAAACGGAGCCCTGTGGTACACGATGTGCAATGATGTGGTGGCGGATTATAGACTTGAAACTGTACACAAAAACTTTTTTGAAGCAGCCTGAAACGTAGTTTCTAATGTATCGGTCTATCGCCAATTGAGCAGGAAGCCAAAACTCTGTCAAAGAAAATATCGAATATCTAATATTGTGTTAAGATCGCTTCCACATCACCAATACTGTTAAAAAAAAAAGAAATTCATTAGCTCATGGAATAGGTGCAATGGGGCCGCAATTTGAGGGTGCAGAGTTCGTCTTTTTTAAGGCACATGCTGAGCAAAAGCTGCTTTCAATCTTCTCCAAAGAAGGCAAGAAAAGTGAGACGAGAAAAATTCTTAAGCAGTCGCTTTGTTATCGTAAAAGAAGACTTTTTCAGTACTACGAGAGTATTTCATCTGCACGAGTTGATTTGTATATCTAGACCTGTCCTCCGGTCTCTTAAAGTGGCGATTTGTTTTCTGGAACTGGCTGTGAATAACGCAACAAACAGATTGACTTTTAGTCTAGAACTTTGACACCAGGACTGTTGGAATTGGAAAAGTCCAAAATTTCTAACTGACACTGGGGCAACGACGGATTTTTCTTGTTTAGCTTAATTATTTCCAGTAAGAAAAAAGACGTTTCTTAAAATCCCAGAAGCCAACTTAAGCCTCGGTTAGACCTTGAATAATGTATTATTTTATTTTACAGATTTGAACTCTCGATTTTCGCTGGAAGGGGTCGAAGGCATGAGGCTGGGTTAGTTTAACTGAAAAGTGGATAATAAGATTTAAAATATAAATTAAACTGACCTTAATTTTGTCGTTTTTTTTTTTATGGGAATACTCTTTCTGCTGACACTAAAGCTCCTCCCAGAACATGACATTCCACTCATGTTTTCGATCTTTTTCCGTTAAATTTGATTGCATACGTTGATAGCAACCAAATTGCGTTCTTCCAATAATGATGATGGTCAATCAATTTCCAAACTAACCGCCATCAATCGAACTACCAAAGAAGGAACCCACACTATGCCACGATCTTAAGATGCATTCTTAGCCAACCCACTAAGTGCCACTTCCCTTCGAAGCACTTATTTTAAAAAGCCCATCCACACCTCAAAACTTTAAGTGCTCCTCAATAAACACCAATTCATGGCGTTCCCCAAGCCAATTACAAACTTTAATTTCCCCAGAATACCGGTCCAGATGTCGATGCCTATAAATATCCGCCTAGAAAAACTTGTCCCAACCAGCCAGCGACGATAGAGCCGTCGAGAGAAATTCAATTTTAATCAGAAGAAAATTACCTTAATTGGGTTTCCAGTGTTTCCATTTCCATGGAAGACACAGCGGACCATACCCGTGTGGACACAATCTGGAATCAAACAATGCCATTGAGCGCGACTCATAAATAATAAGATCCGCGCAATCAATTAGCCGACAAACACGAAAAGAATGTCAGCAATTTCCAATCGTTCACTTTGTTTTCGTCGTTCTTTTAGTTTTTCTTCATCTCTTCTCTTTCGTTAATTAAAAAGAGAAAACCTGAAGAAAAAAAAAAGGAAGGAAAAATCGTCGAGATTTTTGCAACAAGTTTAACAATCATCTCCCACGAACCGTGCGCGCTCTGTGGTGCATTGCACCGTGTAATCGAATCGAAGCGATTCCGATTGACAGTATAGCGCCCCCAGTTGGACAATGGCGTGTAGCGTTTACCGCCTGCTGGACACTCACCTCTGCTTCGAACGCGAGCGTCGAGCATAAATCCAATGCGAGCCGCCAGAGGACAACAACAAAAAAAAAAAAACGGAGCACTGGACGCTGTCATCGACATTGATAAATCTATGTCCGCGTCCGTTCGTCCGATGGGCCTCCATCGGCATAAGAATTTTATTGGGATTTGCTGTATGCGATTTCGATTTTGTATTTTGCAAATTAATTTATGGTAACAGCGTCCAAGTGCTCCAAGTCCACCCGTCTGGCTGTTCGTCGCATCGGACCAGTCGTACAACACCAACAATCCAATCAGTGACTTTGCTCCAAGCAAGAGGAATGGCTTCACTTCTGTTTATGGCAGTGCGTCCACTCGTCCAGTTGGTTTAAAGTGAAACACCTAATAAGGAACAAGGAACTTACGCAATTCTTATTCTGCAACACGGACCGGTTGTCAGAGTTCTTGGAAGACTTTCCTGCTCTTGCCGAGGTACGCACAGAGCCGTACCTCGTCGTCATCGTGTATCCCAGAAGGACAATGGACGCTTATATGATTTTCTACAAAAAAAAAAACGTCTCAGTAACCACATCAACATGGTTGTTGTTATTGTGCCAAGACGGATGCGACGAACCGTGCTGTGAGTTGTGGTTGGGAAAGATTACCAAACTGCCAGAGGGGGGTTGGGTGGCTTTTTATTTATCCGCGTGCATAGCTCCATGGAGTTGCGGACATCATGCGCGAGTGCTCTGCATTGTTTTGACTCGAGTCTCATTACCCAAAGACAAACAATTGGGTTTACATATTTAAGCAGGTAATTGATTTAGGGAAGACCAAGCTGGAAGTCACGTTCGTTATGGACGAATACGAGTGCATTGATCTTGATTGGGGAATTATTGGGAGTTTCGCAAGGAAATTTGGATGCACGCACACGGTGATATGGGTTCTTTCGGGTTTTGAAAGAGGAGCTCTTTATGAACCAACGACAGCCAATCAAGCGCCTTAGAGGTTCGACAGGCCAGAACTGGCTATCAGTTATAAAAAATACATCAGCCTCTGATAACAGTGGACGCCCTCACTTCGGAATATTTTGGGACCTCGATTTAAGTGCATCCAACTGAAACGACGCATGAACAGAGTGTACTCTGCACAAGGCATATACAATCGGTCAGCAATCACATGACCGCGATCCGCATGAAAACATTTCAAAATAGTCATTGGAAAGCCATTTCACGGAGGAGTTCTAAGACCCAACGGAACCTGTCTTGGTCAATGGAAAAATTGGATAAACGGGCATAAGTGGAATCCGCGTCAGTTCAATGAAGAACCGGTTCTAAAGAGATGGGATCAGTCATCAAAAGACTAAAGAGCAACAGGCCCCCGCCTATGATGATCTACCAGCGGAGCTTTTCAAACATAGTGGCAACCAAAGTCGTGTGGCTAAAGCCATACCCGGTGCCTAAGATATCAGGTCAGGTTGAGGGAACCTCTCTACAATACTTCAGTGAAGTCAAGTACCTCGGTGTTATCCTGGATCTGGTTCGACATCATGATGGCCAGACCTATAACAACAAACTTTAGAACTAACAACTTCTTAAAAGCTAGAAAGGTTCAACATAAAGCCTATTTGGTCATCACCGGTGCTATGAACACCTACCTTATGGCAGCACTGGAAGCTGGCTGTCTCCTTTTTACATTTTCATTAGGAAAATAGCCGCCAGAAATGCCATTAAATGCAACGGGAAAATAAATACAAGTCAGGTGCCCAGACGGGACACTTAAGAATATTCAATTTCATCACGAATAAAGACGTGGTCTGCTCGATCACAGAAATAAGAGCGGCATACTGCTTTCGACGACTCTTTAAAGTGGACATTCCTAACCGTGACCTTTGGTCGAATAACACGCTTGCCCCCGGCCCCATAATCTTAATCTGGTATACTGATGGTATGGTATGGACTCAACACTAAAATCTCTTTACCCATAGGAAAGCATCCAAGTGTTGTTCAGGCTGAGGTACAAGCCATCGAACCCTGCGCACTAGTAAACTTTGCTAAGGGCCAATAAAAGAGGCTCGAATTTTTACATAATCAGACACTGAAGCAGCGCTAAAGGTCCTATCATTCAATCTAATGGAATCAAAATCTATCAAAAGCTACAAGGACGCCTCAAAATCCGAGCCCAACGTGATAAAGTTAGGTTAGGATGGGTTCCGAAGGCAAAAAAATTGAGGACGAACTGACCAAGGGTGGTTCTTAAACTGTGGCTTTAGCTGACCACATGTCTGATCGGGAAAACCAACTCCGTATCGCCCCACTGGAAAAATTTACCGCGGTTTAGATCGATCCCTTCTCTTACAGACAATAAGAAAGCTCGTGAGCTCCCTCGCAGGTCGTTGCCGCTTGAGATCACATCTAACAAAGTAACGACTTAGTACAGTCACCGCTGCCGACTCTGTTTAGAAGACGACGAAACGGCTGTACACATTTTTTGTGAATGTCCAGCTCTAATTTGGCTAAGAAACCGTATTTTTCTCAGAAAGCTATGTTCTCCATTGGACATTAGACGATCCAATGCAAAGATATTCTGACCTTCATCAGAGGGATGGAGCCAAATTTCACTTTTCATGACACAATAGGTCTTTCCTTTCAGACCTCATTGTCCGCCACTTGGGCAGGTGTATATAACAAAAAACCATCTCAGGTCTATTAACTTAATTTCAAGATCTTTCAGGATCTTTCAGGAATCACTGAGCCATGTTTAATATTTTATATTCGAATTTAAGCAATGTACTGGGTGAAGGTCTGAAAGCCCTCCTGCAACTCACTTATCGGTAAGAACCAGTCTCACTTCCAGCTCGGAAGATCAACGATCTATCCAATTTTCACACTAAGGTTTATCATGAAAAAAATTTACGAATTTCAATTTATGACAAGCCATAGCTTTATCGACGGCATGCGTCTTGAGGTCAACAAGGCGATGGCCGAATTAAGGACCCCGACATAACAGATCCGACATGTACTTTCGCAAAAGTAGACGCCAATTACAAAAATTTTACATTCAAAATTTTTTTCAAAAACTATAAATCGCAGATAGTGATGATGGACAGTGGTGAGGGGCTTTTTTCAGTAAATTTAGATTTCGTCGAAAGTGGCTTTATACAAATTTGAAAATCCTACAACGGACTGCATGTTGAAGTTAAACACAAACAAAGCATGGGAAATCTACTTTTTTGTAATACCTCATACAAGCAGTGACTTATATTTAAAAAAATAAAAATAAATATCCACTTTTGAGTTGACACATCGATAGAAAAAAAGAATTGGCGTTAATATGTGCAGCTTTTTTTTAAAGTAATCTAGACAGAATAAACTAGTATTAGAAAAATAAACTCTGCTCGGACCAGTTCGGAACACAAGCAAAACTTTAAACAAATCATGACAAATTTGAGTAATTCTCCCGGTTTTGATTGATGTTGATATCTGCTGAATATATTAACTAGGCTCGATATAATTAAAAAAGAAAACAAACAAAAAAATATATCCAAGTGAGAGTAGACACTCACATGAAGGGTTCCGCGCCTATGCAACATTTTTTTTTCTTAAATTTTTAATCTTTAATTTTAGATTTCTCATAATATCGGATTTAAAACGAACACTCTATTAAAAACTTATTTGATACAGACTGTAGAAATGTGTGAATCTATGATTCCGATTCTCAAAACGAGTCTATGATTCTGATTCTCAAAACGAGTGCAAATACGGAATTCGTTGATGAATGTCAAAATATAGTGAAGCTATTACAAGTTCCAATATCATACCCTTACGCGTGTCACATCCGTGTACGTGTTTTGTCATCGCAATTAAATGTTTTTTTTTTTTGAAAATGAAATTATGTAGTTGCCAGCGTTTACAAGAAATTCCTCTAAAGGATTGAAAAATATTTGAAAATTTGAAAAAAAATTTATCTAAACATTGACTATTCTTGTGTGCTTTAAATGCGTAATCAGCACAGACAACGTCGCTTCATCTTTGCATTTTTTTTTTTTATTTTGCAACCTTCTGTTTTAAGTGAAATACTTCTTTTGATAACTTCTTTTAAGAAAATAACATTGTAATTATTTTTTTCGGATTGAGAGAAATGCCGCCACGAAAGTAAAACACGAATAAATGAATGTAACACTTCGTTTTGTTGGGCAGAAACATTTTAACATTTCTTTCACAAGTTGATTTCTGTGAAAACTGCGAGTGTTTTCCTATAACGGAAGGACGGACGGACAACGGAGGCTTAGTAATAGGGTTCCTTTGGACCCTTTGTGAAAGGAACCCTAATAGCCCATTGCAAAGCGAAAATATTTATTTCGACCAACTTAAAACTATAAATATTTCTTTCTCTTTCTGTTCAATTGCACTCAATTAATACAGCAAGTTTGAAGTAGTGTCAGTGTATAACAGATTGAGCATTCTTCCTTTCCATTGAACATTCACCTATACTTTTTCCTGAGAAAATAGACTCTAACTCTGATTTGTTTTTTTTTTTTTTTTCAGTTTTTTCGAAGTTCCTCCATAGCAAGGTGCGACGTTTGAAAGTACGTTTTGAAAACTATTCCAAACATGCACCAATCTTCACAACCCATCGTGGGCCATCGGTGCTCTTGGTTCGTCCAAACAGATAGGACCTAATCTCGAAGTACTAAAACTATACCGTACAAAAAATACTCACTAGCCAGTTCTTCTATAGGACCTTAAAAAGGAAAACAATTCTCCGGCGGATTTACAATCCTGTCGGCGTAGATGGGCAAATGGTGCGAGCTCCACAGTCTGGATAATACATAATCAACTACAAAGACTCAACCAAATTGAAAAAATGGACAACGATGTATCAGTTTCGAAAACCAGCCCGTTGTCGACGAAAAATTGATGATCGAACATTCGGTTCCAAGAAGAATGGAAAGCAGTTTAAGCTCATGATTTGAAATTCCAAGGATCGATGGCAAAAAATTAGGAAATGCATTCGTCTCTTCAAATATTTATTCGGTTTTCTTGACTCTTATCCGTTTATCAGTACTAGAACAAAATCAACATTTTTACAGCTTTTCAAAAAGACTGAGTTCTTCAAAGCCCTCGAAACTCTTTGATATCTTTGAGCTGTGAAATAAATTTAAGTTCTAAAGACCAATTTTTTTTATCTCGCCGATCTTATTTTTCTTTGCTGGGCTTGTAGTTATATCAGTAGCCGACGAAGAGACGAATATGACTAGACTCGATCCTTGATCTCTGAGCTTTGCCTATCTTAGGTAAGAGCAGTTGTGCGTGTCTTTTGAAATCTGATCTTTCTTAAAAGCGAATTTCGAGCCACTGCGAAATTGATCGTTCTCTTTTCTGTGTGACTATTAAGAATAAGACAGTTCAAAAAGCTTATTTCATTTTTTGATTAGGGTTTGAAGAAAAAGTCATGATAAAAAACTGGTTCCAGTTTTTGACAATGATCTTTTATTTGCAGAAAAAAGACATGCCACATGATAAAACTCAGAACGCAGCTAAGACTTTCTTTTATGAGGTTATATTTTTGGCCAAATATAGCCTCTGCGCATAACCCTTAACAAAACGACGAAACCGATTACTACGGCTTGTAAGTAATATTTAACCACTCCCGGTTGTTTTGCTCTCGATCATTTTGTTTTTCCTCAAATCGTTCTTAAGTTTTCTTGTCATGAAAGCTGTTCATTATTTCAATTCCTTTCAAGTTGTCCTTATTAAAAGGAATGCAGAGTATTCACTCTTGAGAGTTTATCAAACTTACCCATCCTTCAAAGTGCCAAGTGATTGCGGTCAAGTGTCCAGTATTTGGTTTACTGATTGTCAATAAATTCCCAACCCAGATAAACCTTAAAGTCATCATAATCCACTTGACAGAACACATCCACTGTGACAACATCATCCTTATCTCTTTCATATCCAAAGAATAAGTGCAGCCCGTAATCCAAACATTCTGAGAACCTATTGAACAGTCTTTCGAGTCAAGTTCATGACACCGATTTGCCGGCACACCACAAGTTTATCTCCCCGAATGAACTCATCACTTGAGTGCTCAATCTGTCATTCACAAAAAAACCCCGGAAAATCCTTTCACACAATCCACAAGGATTTTCCAATCCAATTCCGCATGACAGTATCGCGATACGAGTGACAAATCATTTGATTTGTGTGACACTCATTTCCGAGTAGGAATGCTTCTGTCAAATTTGAGGCGCAGTTCACTGATTTCAACTTTTGACAACTCTTTTTTCGGCTTGTCATGCCAAAAAAAAAAGCAACCAGCTTAAAAGCCATCTTGTCGATGACCAACTTCTTCCTTAACAGATAAACAGAAAATTCTTTGTTTCCACACTTTGACAGCCAGCGCAAAGGAATGTCAGAGGAAAAAAGGGAAGTTGTGTTCGGGTTCGGGTTAAGAAGAATCCCCCATTGAATGGGAATCCCTTTGGGAGACCAATTCGCAGCTTGAGTGCATTGGCACGTAAGACTTCTTGTGAAATATCTGAGAACCCAAAAGAACCACAAGCATGTATCCTTTTGTTCATGTTTCCATCTTGTTCTCATTCCTCCGTTGTCACACCGCCGCGCCGGACGTCTGTGGACAATTCATTTGGAACGAATTTTCGACACAAAACCTCAAAGTTTTTTTTTTTTTTTTTGGAATTTCTCATCCTGATGATGCTTCTTGGTAATTGTGGCAACGTCGGAGTGTGAATTTGCATAATGATGCCCAGTTTGTGTGACTTGCATAAGAGTACACGCATCGAGGTAAGGTGATGAATTCCAATGCGCTGGCTGACCTGTGAGAGATGTGCTCGGATGAAAACTCTTTGGGATCAGCTTACGCTTAAAAAATTGTCACGCGGGATTCGTATTTTTTTTTTTTTTTACCTGAACAGACTTTTATCACACTTGGATGTCTGTGATCAAAGAGAGGATTGCCGACAATGGATACGGAGCGAGCAGGGTCACATTTGACACTTTTTTTTTGTTGTCTTTGAACAAAACTGAGGAGGAGTGTCAAATTTTTATTGTTTGATAAATAAATAAAGTGAGTTTGTGACACCACTGGAATTTTGGGGGTACACGGGTTTTTGAACTCGTGTTGCAGCATTTTGAAACCATGACAACGTTCTTTAAGGAGCCGAATCAAATCCCCACTCAAATTTGAAATAAAAAACGAAGGAATTGGGATTGGTTGTGGGGTTGAAGTCACATTCGAACACAAGAAATATTAAACTCCATCAGGATTCTTGACTTGGAACGTGATACTTTTCATAGATTTTTATTCTCTTAATAACAACGCGGAAAATGACAATTTTCTTAGAAGTCTTATACAAACAAAAACAAGGTAAACTGGTTGGACGTCCTCGGCTCATTCGAAAAACCGAGAAGGAAGATCTGAAATCCATTCATAGACCAATCTGTTGAATACAATTACCACGATAAAGCTTCTTGAGTTGTAAGTGCAACTCCTGCCAATTGAAAAAAATATTTCAGCAACCAAATGGAGAAGCTAGAACATGAATTTGTAATATCTACAGTGCAACTGAAGCAACTACAAGCTGATAAAAATTGCAAAAGCGTCGAAACCGACAGCCAGACTCTGAAAGATAAGTCTCCGGACGGTACGTTCTGTCTGAGAAATCAAAAAATATAGTTAACAGGTTCGTCAATCAAGGTTACTTGAAGATCTCGAAATTCGTCTGTCGATGTTGGACAGTGAAGTTCGTCTAGTTTCGTTGATATCTATAGTCGCTTGATTTCGTTTAGAAGTCCAAAAAAAGACAGTGGAGGCCTGCGGCATCAAAGCGTCTATTTTTCGTTGAGTGCGAGTGAATTCTGCTCAGACTTTTGGAGCGGTAAGCCGTCGATTTCCCTTGGGTGTCCATTTTAAAGTCTGATCCTCATGTTTTAATGCGAACTCGGGGTTTTTTCTTCTTTTCGGATTCGATTATTTCAACCCTCAAATTTTTTCTCACTTCAAATATTTTAGTTTCAGTTCTTATTGGCCGCAACATACTTTTTGTAGTTGGCAAAAGACCTAATTTAACCAATAAAAGATATGCAGTTTTTGAGAAAATATTGACATTCATTATTTTCATTTAGTTCCGTGATGGCATGACCATTTCTTAAGCATTTCACAAGAAGCTAGCTATTTAAAGAAAAGAGAGCAAAGAAAGCAGCACGATTCTATCTTCCTTACAAGACTTATGTCAGGCCTAAGCTTGATATGGACAAATAAATTCTGCGATGACAGCTGCTTTTAAAACCTAGCAAACGATCAGTCTCAATAATCCCTGTTTAACTCATAACTAAATGGAGACTGACTGGAGCTGTGGATTAGTGTTGACGTTAAAACAGAATGTTAAGCACAATGCAAAGTAAACAGACATGACTTTAGAGTCTTGGAAAATATGGTTGAGGTTCAGCGCAGTGATTGGACATATCGATTCAATGGTATAAAATAAACGAGTCTTTGAGGGAGCTACAAGTTCGGGACTTGGCCTTGAGTCCTTGAGTCGATAGTAGAATATTAAAGTCAAATGCTCGACTGATCTCAAGATAAATTGCGATCAGCATAGTAACGCTCTTTTTTAAAGTTCCATAGCTCAAGAGAAAAAATAAAACCGTCTGCCAAGATCCTTTTTCTAAGGAACGCGTGGAGGTATCAAGTTAAAATTGAATAAAAAATTCTTTTGACTTCTTCTTATCAGAGCCTGGATACTACAAACAAGAGCGGGAAAAATATTCAAGACTCGATTCCCGTGATGCAAGAACTTTAAACATTTCTACAAGTTTGTATGGAACCTTCGATGCCGATTAGCCGGTTTTAAGCTTTTGAAAAAAAAAATTTACGTGGCCGTCGTGGCTGCTTCTTATGAAAGTCATTCTAATGATATACTTTTGCACCAGATTTTCCACAAAAGCCAGTCTCATTTCCGCCCAAGCACGACCAATTTTTGGCTTTAAAGTTGACAACTGTCAATGAATGAATCCAAAGGAGTTTGTTTTTGACACAGGCTGTAAAAAATTGCGACACATTTGCCTGTTGAGGAAATAAATCATACATAATTTTGAGGTTTTTGATTGTAGATTAAATGAGGTTTAAAGAGTCCTGCAAGGTGTAAGCCAAGGTTTAAAAAAACTTCTTCGTAATGTCCGAGCTGAGGTGGTGTTTCTGAGTTCGCACTTCTTAGAAGGGTATGACTTCTTCGGAATGCTCAATTGGATGAATGATGTATAGTAAGAGAAAAATTAGACATCAACTGAGTCAAAAAAGTCTCCATACACATTGATTCAATTTATATATATGCATTTATTGAATGACGTTTAGTGAGACGTTCTTTAAAACTTGAAAAATATATATTTGCATGAAAATGTATATATTGCAAATTGCATCATTCATAATTTGAGTGAAGTACCCAAAAGTGACTCAAACAAAAGTCAAAAAAGTTTCCATACAACCTGTTAAGGTTTAAAAACAAAAAACGAATAATTTGGAGAATAGACCTTGTGCAGGAAGCCCAAGAAAAGAATCGTCGTAGAGCAATTTTGAAAGATCAACTTTGGGATAATAATAATAATAATAATAGTAATAATAATAATAATAATAATAATAGTAATAATAATAATAATAATAGTAATAATAATAATAATAATAATAATAATAATAATAATAATAATAATAATAGTAAAACAGAAAAACGGCTGGAGAAATGTGACATGAAGAAAATGTGTTTAAGGAGGCAATTCTTTCAGAAACTAGAAGTATGAAAAATCGTTTACTTTAAGGCCTTCGATAGAGGGAAGAAAAAACGAATTACTAATCTCATAATATTAAGTTATTTTGAACATTTGTGTGGAAACTTTTTGGCATTGCATTGTGAAGCAAAAATTCATTTAACATTTTTTTCTGTTTAACTAATTTTGATATAATTTTTAAGTTTTATTGTGTTAATGCGGGTTTTTTTTTATCTTTTTATATCATTTTGTGTTATTCTTATTAATAACTTCCTTGCCTTTAGAAATAACAATAAATGTGGAAAGTTTTTCGCTGCTCAGCGTTGATCAATCTATCGACGACAATAAACACTGCTCTCTAAATTTCGTGCACAGGACACTAATTTTGGAGAAAAAAAAATCCGATTTCAAAACGTTAGGGTGTATATTTTTCCCTGTTCATTTGCCAAAGCATACTGGACATAAATGACAAAAACATATACCCAGTTTGAAAGCTGGATTGATGGATAGCCCAAAGGTATAACCATACAAAGAAACCTTTTTGAAACATTTCAGAAACGTTCAAAAAACATTTCAGAAACATTCAAAAAACATTTCTTAAATGCTTCCAAAATGTTTCTTAAATTAATTTTGGTTTGGACGCTTCGCGTTTGATTCTCGAAGGGGAAACTTTGTCTGTTTCAAAAGCATTTACATAGGAAGAGAGTTTAAATTGAAATGTCGCAAAAAGTGCGGGATATCGACGATGTTATCCAATTTATACAACTACTTGAAACGTTCTTCAACACTCAGACCCGATCGAAAGTTTCTAATACCAACCAAATTGACAAGAAGTTCGACGTCCTCGCGAAGTTTGTTTATCCACATAAACTATCGAATTTCAGTTTTTCTTATAATTTTAAACCTCCTGAATGTGCTATACTTTTGCCACTGTCCTGAAGTTTTTTTTTTGTTCGTTTCATGATAATAAAACACGACGCTATCTTTCCAATACATTCCAGGCCAGTTTTTAAAACAACGTCATGTGTGCATTATTCCCACACACATAATTTCATCAAACCTCATCCGGATGAATGTCACGACCTTACCCAATTGACATTCAAGAACGTCTGATATTTATTTATCCTGCACCCACACGATTTGTCACTTAAATAATAAATGTAAATTTGTTGCTTCCTCCTTACATGTCCTCAAAAGTTTATTGCCTACAATCATGCGTGGCCTCTTACATCAAATGTGCCTCCATAACATACCTGCAACGAAACAAGAAAAAAAAATGGAATCATTTTATTAAAATGAAAATGGAGCAAAATTCAAAGACAAAATAAAATGTACAAAAACAGGATCACAGGGACATCTTAAGGCATTTACAAAAGGTGCCAATACAAATAAAATGCCATCGCACATAATTAAAAAAAAAAAGGAAGCCTTCAGCGTAATCCGTCTCCATTTGCCACGTCGAATGTCGTCATAAGACGTAAGACCACCCCGTCGAGTACTTCCAGATACAAAGAGTAATATCAATAATCCCCAATGCAATTGTAAGGACGAATTACTTTTATTTTTTCTGCTAATAAATTTCTACCCGCCACCCAACTGAAGGTCCTTTCGTTCGTTCCTTTTTTCAAATGTCTTTTGTGTCTGTGGGATATGAAGTACCAACTTGCAAGTGTCGTATGTAACAGTCTTGCTTGCCAGACAGTCTGTCAAGAAACAGTGTAATAAAAAATATATATAAAGACGGAGCATTGCCACAAAGGAAGCCATAGGACCATAGAAGCGAGCGAATATCCTTAAGGCTTACTTACTTACACTCATCGGCATTTGTTAAATTACAATTTCAGTCGAAAGGAATGAACGACGTGAAATGGGATGGGAAAAACGACAAGGAGGACGACGACGATAGACCGTCAACGCCAACGCGAGGCAATCTCCATTTCTTTTTTCATTTACTCGTAAGGTGGAGCAAATTTCATTTGCGATGATGCATAAATAAGACGTTGAAAATGAGCAAAGAAAGACAGAAAAAAAACAAAAAAAAACAACACCGAAAAGGACTCGGAAGGACTTGACAGGCAAATGGGTTTCTTTAATTATTCCACTACACCAGAATACGGCCGGGGCGAGGATAGGTGTTTCGTCGTTTTCTCTTAACGTTAATGCAAAGAAAATACTTTGGCGCGAATCGTTTAAACAGCCAGACGCCAAGTTATAAAAGTCATGCCCTTTAATAGACCTTAAGGTTTAATAATTTGTTATTTTCTCTTTCTCTCGTTTTCCCGACTTTTAATGACAAATTTAAGGACATTGAGTAATTGCTTAATTGGAGAGAAAGCAAATAAATATGCAGATGCAAAGTTGGGGGAGGCGCCTTGAGGCGAAACGTAAAATTGTTGATTCAGTTTTTATCTACAACAAAAAAAAAAAAAAATAAGGCAAAGCCTTGAAACCTCTTGCTCTGTAACGAAGTTTAAAGTCTGGTCGGTTTTTGTCTTGAAACTCAATCTCAAGCCCTCATTCAGGAGTACTGCGTCCATCAACGATCCAACTCATGGTGGACAGCGAAAAAGCTTTCGACTTCTTTTGGAGCAACTGGTTTAAAAGCAAACTAGTAAGATAATGGTCAACAGCAAGGCTCAGTTTCAGTGCCCCTACTTTTTAACACAAACATACTTTGAAAATTAGATAAATTGCAAGCTTTTACTGACGTTTGACTCTTGATCACGGTGCTCGAGAGTCAAACGAGCTTCACAAAAATGTAATAGTTTTCGAAAAGTATTTCTGTAGCTTACTATATAATCAAAAAATATTTATTGTCAAATTTCTGAACAATAGCTTGAAATGGAGACGAAAACAAAAAACATTAGTGAAATAAGCTCGGTTGATGTTCCGCCGCCGACACTAGAAGAAATTCATTTTGTCATTCTCTTCGGATTTCGACGTCAACTCACGCCAGTCAAAAATCTGCACGAATGCCAAAATTCACACGGAAAAAACGCAAAAAATCTTGTTAATATTTCAGAGCGGTTTTGAAGATTCAGCCCAGTTTTCTGTGGAGGATGGAATCTCGTAAAGGTCGACCCAATTCCACGACCCACGATACGAATGTTGCCCTGGTGAAGGCCAAAATTGACGAAGATGGCGCAAGAGATGAAAGCCGATGAACTGGGCTTGAAGGCCACGGCTGTATTACGAATTTTAAATCACCACCTGGATTTTCGAAGAAGTCAGAAGTCGGAGAGCAAAAAATAGCTCATGTTTGTTTTGCTCATTATTTCCTGGATAAATTTGAAAATGGAGAGCCAACCTGCTTAAAGAAGATCGAATCTTGGTTTTTCAAGTACGACCATTCATGGTTTGGAGTCCAGAAGATACAAATCCTCCAATAAAGGCCAAACAACAAAAGTCAGCGACGAAAGTTATGATGTCGATGTACTCCACCATGGAAGCCGCAATCTCGCTAAAAATTTACTCGGACACTGACAAAAAGAGGAGAAAAAGAGGAGAAGCACCAATAGTTTTTGGCTGCTGAAAAAAACCAACAACTTTCTTGCCCTCTCGAGCATCAATGAAATTTGCCCAGAACCATATTCTCCGGATCTAGCGCCGTCTGACTTTTGGCTGTTTCCGAAAATAAAAAAAAGATTTGAGGGGAAAAATCTTCACATGTTATCAGGAGATTTTTAATGCAGTCAATGTCGAAATCGATAAGTTCCAAAAAGAGGATTCTGAAAGCTGTTTTCAAATATGGATCTATCGACTGAAGAAATGTGAATAATGTACAGACTTTAAAAATATATGAAGACTAAATAATTATGGTCAACATTTTTTGTGTTTAACAATTCAAATCAACTAAGTGAACTTTTGCTAGTCCTTACGTCAATCTTACGGCTTCTACCGGCCTCCACAAAAAATCAAAAATTGCTGTCAAATTTTAAGGTGTGCATCTGGAAAAATGTCGTAGCTCTAATCTTAATACTCTATTTTATGTAGTAATAGTTTGAGGTCCGATGTGAAGCGCTGATTCAAATTTTCGATGCTACGTTGCTAACTCGGACATTCTTGTACCTGGATGCAACTGGCTTTTTATCGGTCCTCATGAGCGTACCGATAATTTATCACTTTGCCAGCAGCGCAACAGACAACAAGTGTTTGCTCAAGGAGCCTTCCTGCGAATGGAAATGCAAACTTTAAATGCGTCGTTAGTGTACCTTTAATTTGGTATTTTTCCCTTGCTAAGATTTCGTCCTTGTTGAGCGTTCTTTGTAGATGCTATCCAAAAAGGCTTTGATTTCATCTTCTGATTCCATGAGTTGGCATTTAACTTCAATTATCGAGTAGACTAGTCTCATCAGCATCAAAAATGTTTAAGAATTCGTCCCTGTTTAGGTCTTCAACTTTGAGTCTTCATCAGAGCAAACTTTGACCGCAATGTTGAAGCGTTCCTTCAAACGGACGTTAAGCCATTAATCGCTAGCCCGAATTTATTCTTGAGTGGGGATGTTATTGTTCCTGGGTTGAAAAAATTGTTGGTCCCAAAGTTTGACGGGACATTTCTGTGTCTTTGAACTTATGCCCATTGTAACTTAAGTTCACATAAAGCCTCCCAAGTTATGCACGCGAGAGTCGCATGAAAAAGGGCCAATTCAATTAACCGGTCAGTCATCAGGTAAACGAAGACATTGAAGAAAGAATTGCCAGTTGAAGAATCCTTCGATTGCGGACGGAGAATTCGTTGCTGAAATTGCTTTCGCAAAGAGACATAAAATCAAAAGAGATTTCGAAAATGTTTTCAAAATTGGGCACAGAAAGTTTGTTCTATCCGGAATTTGTTTGAGTACATTTAAAGCGGATCGGAAACTATGAAATGCCAGTAAATACAAAAATTAAGGGTCATTTTGCAAGCTGCAGATCTTATCATAAGAGAAACTTCTTTAAGTTATAACATTACGATCCACGTTGAAATTCAGGCAGCCATAAAGGCTTTGGGGTCCGTATGGATAATATCTTAGGTTGTCAAGATAAAGCGAAGCTCAAATTTGTGAAAGAAGAGAATATGATGAGATTTTTACATTTAAAAAAAAAAAAATGCTAAATTCCAGCTTTAGTCCCGATACCTAATTACTTGACCATTACCATTGAGTTCTTGATTTGTTGCCCCAACCTAATTCCGTTCAATTTACTGCACAATTTTGATAAGATATGTTGACATATTTTTGATGCATTAGGAAATAAAATAAAGATTATTTTTGTACAATTTAAAGGAGACTATTTTTTATAAGTTTTTTTTTTCATATTCGCGTTAAGAAACTATGAGTAAAAAGGGATTGACGATCTGCAGAATGGAGACATTATCTGGCCAGTTAGTGAGGAAAACCTTTCTTAGGGAATGTAAGGAGTCAACCGAGTAATTAAATCAAAAAACAAGATATTTTATCAACGTGATCCTTCCATTTCCAAAGTTCGAACTTAGGTCGAATTCAGTGTTTATGTTTAGGCAGAGCACAACAACAGAATTCAAATATCTTCCTAATTAATTTGAATTACTTGGGAGTACTGATCAACTACTCGGTAATGAAAACTTCCGACGAAGTATTTGAAAATGAAACAAAACACACTTTTTTGTTTCGCAAACGTTTTGTTGACGGTTTTCAAAAAGACCTGTTGTATTGCAAAACAAAATTTTCGCGAATCGGTGTATATTGACTCGACGACTCCGGAAAGAACGAAATTAGATCAAGGATCTTCTAGAATGAACCTAGTGCCAATATGCCATCCAAAATGTTTTGTTTCGCTTGCTGTATGTTAAAAAATTAAAAACTTTTTCTTGAATTATGAAATAAAAATGTTTTTTTCGGTTCGGTGTGCTTTCAGTCAGACCTTTAGAGATCTGGTTTAAGATCCCGGTGCAGTTCTCTTCAGATGTAGTTGAGCTTCTAACCATATTTTTTCGCTTCTACCATAAGCAGTGCTCTAGCGAACTAGCCAGCTACATTCCATCCCCTTATCACTTTCACCGTAAAACCCGTCTTGCCAAGAATGCTCATCAGTTCACCCTTAAGCCCAACGTACAGTCAACTGTTGAGACTCGTTTATTAGGCGCTCAACAAGAAGGTGGAACGCTCTACCACGCTCGGTATTTCCTACTCATTACAATCTGCAGAAATTCAAAAACAATCTGCATCAGTACATATCCCTATTTTTTCCCTGATCCCTTTCACTCGCGTTATGTACGTACATTTTAAGGGTAGTCATCACCCCTTGTACGCGCGTGTTCATTAACAAAAACAAAACAAAAAAAAAGGTTGCCATTTTTCTTTGGAGTGTTAGGATGGGGCTGTTCGACAATCCACGAACATAAATTTATTAGGTTTCTAAGTGACTGAATTGTTCAGTTTCCTACTGTCAATTGTCAATTGATAGGTTCCAACATGCAACTCTGGTGGACGTTTTGAACATACATTTATTTAGTTTTCGAACTCAGCCAATAGAGAGTGGTCGACCAACATAGCAGTACTAATTCAGTTTAATCATATTTGCGCCTAAAATATCTGTCTATCTATCTGTCTGTATCTTTTTTGTATATGTAATCGAAAATCGCCATGCAACGTTATATTTCAAACCCTTTAATACTTCACCATGACAGCAGCAACAAAAAAACACACATTTTCAGAAAACACTCGACTTCAAAATATTGAGACACTTGCACGGGCATTCACCATCGTTGTCCATCTAAACTGACGTTCGGACCGAATATTAAAATCACAGTCCTGCACTTTATTTTTTGCAATTAATATTAAAAATGAATTTATTCAAAAAACAAATATTGTTTTCGCTGCAACGAATATCCTCGAGTATTTGTATTTTATTTCAAAACATTTCCATGGAACTCGGTGCAGTTGGCCCAGGTTATGGTTAAAAACAGGCAAAAAAAACACAGATACTCTGCATCCATTTGTGTGTGGCCCGGAAATAAAACGTGTCATGTTTTTTTCGTCCTGTTCATAGTTCTGGGCATGGCATACGCTTAAAATAATTGCGAAACAGTTTTAAACGATTTGCTGTGAAATATTTACAATATTGCCGCCGAGCAGACGTTTTTCCAGGCACATCGTGGTCCATTGTAATTAGACAATGTATTCGGCGAGGCAGGTAAGGTAACACTTGTGCGCTCCTTTTTTTTTGGATTTATTTTTTTTTATTGCCAACACTTACAGGAATGAATAATTTATTTTGAATGGACGGCATTTAGGTTCAAGAGCTTTAAAGCGTTCCGCATAACTCGCAAATAGGGGAAATGGAATTGTTTTGTTTTCAAAACATAGGGTGAGCCTTATGTTGGTTAGTTTTTGACAAAAGCGTTCAACAACTGGTCGCAGATCATATGCGGAAAAATGCATCAAAGGAAGCAAAGAAATTATCCTGGTAACCTTCTATAAGAAAAAAGAAAACTTGAAGCTTTTGGAAACGAATAAGAACAACCCATAATGGAGACAAGCTGGTCATAGAAATAAAGACGAAACCATGCCTGACGAGAACGGAATCAAATCGTATATGGACCATTCCTAGAAGTAGAAGACAAACGAACAGAAGGACCAGTTAGAGATAAAGAGGTCGAATATTCCATACAGACAATGAAAAAGCCTCTGAACTCATTCAAAAAGTGAACAAGAGATTCAAAAAACTTTAACTGAACTGTCTCAAATGGGACGACGTAGGCGGGTAGTGCAAGAAGACCAGGGAGAGGAGCAGGCTACGTTCAGACCAGTACGACAAACAGAAAACCACATCAACACATTTAAAGCCATCATGGTTAAATTGATTGCTAAACGGAAAAAAACCTATTCCTAGCCTTTGTAGACCTAAAAGCGTCGTTTGACAAGGTGTCAAGACCAATGCTATAAAGGAATGGTTTTTTTTGGGATTGTTTTCTGCAAAGTCACAATATCTGGATAAATTCCTTTTATTCAAATGTTAAGACTTCAACTTAATCGTACCTAGTTAGCGACTTAAATAAAATCTTGAATTCTTTAACAAGAAAAGTTATGAATTGAGGTCTTTTCAGTAGTCCGTTCAAGTCTTCAAGTTCACGAATAAAGTAGTCCAAAATTTTCAAAAAGTTATAACTTTCAAAGCAGTCGAAAGACTTCAAAGCTAAGTTAAGGACTAAGACTAAACGTTTAGACTGAAATGAAATCGAAAGAATCCAGCACAATATGTTCAATGATTTCAAAAGACTTCAAAGAATTCAAACAATCAAAAAATACTGCATTCTTTTGACTTCAAACTGTTTCATTACTTCAAGCAGAGAACTAGAGGGAGTTGATTCTCATGAATATTCTCGGTAAGGGAAAAATAGACGAGAAAATGCTTTTCCGGCTCAAGAAAGTAGTCTAAGCGTGTCTATCGCTACAAGATATGCATCGGTATAATTTTCAGGCAACAGAAGTGAAGTACGAAGAGCCGCATGAACAACTAGGAGAGTAATGTAGAATTTTTTTTTTCGATTTTACAAGAAATTTAAAATAGACTGCTAAAATGGTTCAGACGTTTACATCGAATGGACAAGTGAAGATAGGGCAAACAGGTACTGAAAATGAAAAAGGATTTAGTGCTGCCACTAAAAAAGTTTTAAGGCATGATTTCCATTTCGTTGTTGCATAATGGTAAAAAGAGAAAAAGAGGAATGGTGAAACCGCATCGTGACTAGCTACGAGTACAACAATCACTTTCAAATATGTTTATGTTTAATTACATAATTAAAATAACAAAAAAAAATTTAAAAAATTGAAGGAACAAAATCTAAAGTTAACCAAACTGTTATTTTTTTTTCTTTTAAATTTCCAAATATGACTTTTCACCATGGAATCCCACTTTGTGGAACTGTGATCTAGAAGACAACAATTTTAACGTCAGCTGCATTCATGAAACGATATTTTGGTTATATTTTTACATCCTAATTTTGCTGTGGGCTTTTGGACTTAAAGTGCTCATCTTCTTTTATTTTGAAACAGAGCGCCACTTTAGTTATGTTTGTTTTAAAACAGTTTAGACGTGTTTGTGTAGGAAGGGTGAGAAATGTCGAACGTGATGTTAATGTTGCTTAAGAACGCAATAAGATTGAAAAAATAACTTTTTTATTTTATTTAATAAAATATGATAATGGACTCGAAAACATCCAAACTGATGTTGTCCACAAAGCATGAAAATCATGATTTCTGGCAGCCCTAAACGGAAGGCAGAGCACATGTAAAACAACATCAAGAATGTTAGCAGGATGAGAGTCAAGATGAGAAGATAGAAAGCCGGGACAGTGTTAATTGAAGTAGACGGATCTCTCGAGGTAATTGCGAAGCCTTTTCTTGGTTCAAAAACTTGATAGACATTTAGTATCAGCGAGCGGTCCAAAATGTATCCAAGTTTCCGAAAGAGGGCCATGAAAATCCACTCATTCTCACATGCGAATGTTAAGCGTTGTTTTTTTTTCCAGAAAAAAACAATCGAAGAAACGCTTCAATAAATGGGGAACGCCACCGAGTTACGAGGGGTGATCCAAATGTAATGACAGTCGATTATTTCGCATGCACACACATCTCCACTAGGTCAGCATACATACATGGACCACGAGTCCAGTGAGGTAAAAATGTCTACCATGGGCATACTCCGCGACTTATTGGAAACATTAGGCGACTCTGCTCCTCCATATTCCAAGGTTGCACGCTGGGCCAAGGTGTGTACGCTGCGAAGAACATCAATTGAGGATAAAAACCGCGAAGGACATCTCTGAAAACGATGTGACCGAAGAGTGACCATCAGGTCAGAGATCTCGTATTTAACTTTCAAAGAATCCTTGCAAAATAATAAAATATGAAGAAGAACTCTGCGCGTTGGGCGTCGAGTTACTTATAGACGAGCAAAATAAGATACGAGTCGACATTCCGAGGGTGAATTTCGAAAAGTTCCAGACCGATCAGAAGAATTTTTTGACACGTTTCGCGACCATAGATAAGACCTGGATCCACCATTTTGATCCAGAAATCAAATATGAATGGATGACGTGTAAGCAACCCTTTTCTCCGATGGCGAAGAAAGGGAAGTTTATGGCATTCGTTTTTTGGGACGCTCAAGAAATTTTATTTTGAAAAAGGGAGCCAGGAAGAAGATTGCGGGAGGCTTTTTAGGAGAAAAGACGCGGCAAACTGCAAGTAGGAAAATCAGGAAACAGGATTTCGTCAGATCTAGCTCCAAGTGACCTCTTTCCTCGTTTCAAGGAACACCTTCAGGACAAAAAATTTGAAGGTGAGAGCGTAGTGAAGGTCGCTGTTGAGCCGTTTTGGGAGAGTTAAGGCAATTAAGACAGTGAATTTTTTCTAAGGGCTTGGAAAAGAAAACAAATCGTTTTTTTAAAGGTTAGCTTGCATTCATTATAACTTCTTTTGGATCACCCCTCGTTTAATTTTATCATCGACTTTGGCAAGACGTTCCACACAAGCTTTTTAATGGATTTATTGACGCTGCGACTTGACACATGTTTTGTAGGACGGCATTAAAGATCGTTGCTAGAAAAGCAATGGCGTAGTTGGTTCAATCAAGACAGGTACGAAAATAATTAGATAAGCTGTTGATTTGGTTAACTGAAATTAATTGCATCAGGCGCGTCTGAATAATCGGATTATAGCTTCATTTAAAGCAGTATTACCTTTACCCTTGGATGTTTTGTAAACTTATCTACTTAGGAAGTTAAAAAACCAACTCAAAAGGTTTCAATATTATCTAAGGCAATTCTTTAACCTCCTCTTTCCACATGCAAATAGAACAAAGTTATCGTCCTTGCTGAATACAAAAATAGATCTTGATGGTCCTTTAAGAGTGAAATTATTTTCCCCACTTCACAGAACATTTATAATGAAAGAACAATTTTTAAAAGAACTTCCAAGGAAAACAACATTTGAAACTTGGCACCAGAGCTACAGAGACGCAATTTTCCGGAGCTCTACACGTCTGCCTGGCAATGATGATGCGATGTGCTGCTGGTCGAGATGGCTGGCTGAGCTGATGGTGTATCTGATAGTCATTTACTCCTTAAGTAAGTGAAATTTATGTCACTTAATTAATTTGCCTTTCGCTGGTCCATGGAGTCTCCCATCTTTGGCATAAAGTCAAACAATTGCCGTCGTCGTCTTCGGATTCGAATGGATGATGGCAGCAGAAATATGTATTCTACGACTCTTTGCCACCCAGCACGATTTCAGCAACCCCCGTGGGCTGTTGTGTCATATCTTTTGGAACAGAGTTTTGCATGTCAATGGCTCGTACAAAGAAGGAAGCAATTTAAACACACACACAGACACACACAGACGCATTTGAGTCCATGGAAATTTGTCAGAAACAGAAATTTCCAGGCGAACAATAGGCAGTGAACTGGCGGGCGTTGTTATAGCCGTTGCGTTCAGCTGGTTGCTCTTACAGTCCCGCACCCCATAAACCGATTGCTCCACTCCAGTGCTCCACTTCAATGATTGTTTGTTGATAAATTTTTGACTGTTGTTTTTTTCTTTTCGGCCCTCCTCGTTGGCTTTATTATGATTTGCGTTACGGCCCGGGCGAGCGAGGACACGTTCATTTGCCTCGGAAGGGGCAGAACCGTTGTTTGGCGGCAGGCCCACGTGCATTTTCGAGTACCCAATTAGTAGAGAGACCATAATAAGCTCACAGAGCCTACTCCGACTAATTTTTTTGGCCGCATTTGATTAACAAACAAACGAAACGAGTTCGACATTTCGAAAGAATGCATTTGTCGATTTGACAAGGCTACTGGGTGGGTGGGGGCTTGGGGGGCTGATTGTTTGCACAGCCGATCCCTCAGGGGGAACATCTACTGCTAAACATTTTGTCCCATTTTCCGAAACATATTTCAGCATCCACCCTTCGGCAGGATAGGCAGCAGGGGTTATCTAAGATTGCAGTCACAATTGTTGTGCCTTGGCGTGTGTTGCCTTTGGGCAATAATTTCACTTAATGCTCGTAGTATCGTTTCATGCCCTTTGGGCTTGTTTGCACAGATGCTTTTGTTTCTGTCGTGTAGACGACGACGAGGACGACGAGGACTAAGGGAATGAGACTGCGCTTTAAAGCGTCAGAGGCGGGACGCAGTGAACGAGCATGACTGAATGTTGGATCGATGTTTATCTCGCGTCGCGTGGAGCAGCGAGCTTGCCTTTGTTTTCGAATGCAAATTTGGTGTTTGCAATTTGTGCTGTGCAAGAGCTGATTCAGTGGAAGATTGTGGCACACCAGGTGTGGAAATCGACAGTTCGAGCGAGATGACGATGCAATCAAATGGAATCTGTCGATATTTTGGCAGCGGCTGATGCAGAAAGACTTCCTTTTCATTTCGTTTTTTACTGATGGAATCGCGTTTTGTGTGCTGCTGATGACAGCTGTGCCAACTTTGGAGCGCAGGAAGTGGGTAAGGTAACGATAGTAGTTGGTTTCAGTCGAAAATGGAAAAGGGTAATAAAAGCGAGCGAAGGCTCGAAGAGAACAAAACAATTTAACAATTTGCTGAGAGGCTATAACAAGGCAAACAAATTGTTGAGTACATTCGACAACAGTCGATATTTTGACATCAAAAACTGACAAAAGAAACTTTTAGACTAACGATAAATCTCCTTATAACATAGGACACCCCTGCTTGTCCAAAAGTGACAATTTTTCTGGGAAATAATCGATTAAGAGCGACTTATTTTCCTTTTCCCAACACAAAAATAAGGCCACTAGCCCAGGTCAAACTGATCTTTGCTTATGACCAATTAAGTTGAACAACAAAGGGATGAAATGACGGAGTTTGGATCTGTCTCTCGCACAATTCAAACTGTCCTAGGTACTATTTTATGACACATATAAGTTTTGTAAGATTCCAAAGCACTCACAAGGGATGGGGTCTGAATTTCACGGATTTAAATACGGTTCCTTCCTGTTAACCGTCCGCCGCACAAGGCATTGAACAAAGCGTAATTATCAACTTAACTTTTGACCCTTGGGTGATGAAACGAATCAGCAATGATCCTATCTTCTTCTGATCTTTTTTCATTTAGATGTTAAGATGTCTTATGTCCTATGTTTGGCATAGGTTAGCAAGTCCGACAGTGGGAACAAAAATATGCCTAAAAAGGGTGTGCTTTCTTTTTTTTTGTGTTTAAAATGGCTTTAAAAAAATACTCAATATTTTTCAACTCTAATTAATTTACTCTTACACTAGAAAGCTTAGTCTAAGCTAGTTAGGCTGTGAAATTCCCTGCTACCACACATAAATGGAATCGTCAATACTGGACGATTTAAAGAAATTTACTTTGGAACACTGCAATGCATTAATAAATTATTATTTATTATAAATTAATAAACTATTATTTATTAATGCATTGCAGTGTTATTAACTAATATTAATTAATATTGGATTATTTTATTTACTATACATTTAGTTTTTATTAAATTATTTATATTTAAATTGTTGAATTTTGTTTTGCAATAATTATTTAAACACTATCTCCCTTAATTTCTTTGTATATCAGTATGGTTAGCAGTGCTGTAAAGGAACACATTATTTCGAGATTGCATTCTGCGAAGTCACAGTATGTTGATAGATTCTTTTTACTTAAGTTAAAAGACTTCAATTAAATACTTTAACTTTAATTTTGAAATCATTGTAGTGAGAATTATTTGAAGTAATCAAAAGGCTTCAAGTCAAAAGAATGCAATACTTTTAGACTGTTTGAATTCATTTGAAGTCTTTTGAAATCATTGATTAATACTGTGGTGAAGTCTTTTGATTTCATCTCAGTTCAAACGTTTTGAAGTCTTTTGACTGCTTTGAAGTCTTTTGATTACGTCACAACACTTCAATTAATTCAAATTCTTTGAGAAATATTAACTAAAAGCTTAATAGAATTAAGGAAGGAAATCACAGTAAAATATTCAATTTTTCGAAAAAAAAATTTTCGCTTAAAAGGTGCTTTAGGGTCTTAAAAATCATATACCAAATGATGGAATACGGCAAAAGTGTCCGAGTGACCAAATTTTTCACTCTGCGGTAACGCCTCTCCGGTGTGCTCATAAATTTTCAAATGGTTTCTCAGTACTTAAAATTTTACACGCGTTTTTCTCGAGCTCGTCGAAGACATAACTCGAGCAAATCTTTACCGATCGACTTGAAATTTTGACAGTAGCTTCGAAATATCTTTTTCCAAGGAGCTACGTAGGATTTTTTATTTTTTATGGCTTAATTTTTTTTATCGACGATTTTATGGCGTTTTTTTTTTTTGTTAAAAAATTTAACTTTATTTTCAAAAATGCACCATTTTGTAAAAAATCAATAAATCGAAAAAATCCTACTTAGCTCGCTAGATGTTGTTATATGAAAACTAAAAAATGTTGGTGGTTTCTTCCACGTCAAAAATTAAGGAGTCTACGTCTTCGGCCATCGACACGCTTTCAAAAATAGGCACCTTGGGGCAAATGCTGCGCAGCCGCCATTTTTAAATATTTTTTATTGAAAAAAATACATTTTGTACTTTTTTAGTATGGCTATAAAACCTACTTCACAGATTTTCGATTGATACTTTTTTTCAGCCAAAATTGATTTCCCCCCTTAAGTAAGTGACTTTATAAAATTCTACATTGTTTAACAAGAAAATTTTTGGTTTGAGTTGTTTTAAGTTGGCTGTTGGCACCTATTTCTGAGTCTAGGAGGTCCTTTCGAGACTTATTCAGCATCGTGCTGTTAGTATGATTCTCCTGTGATGATTTTTGGACTACGTCTTAAGCATAGAGGAAACTTAATCTCGTAAAACAGTTTTTAATGTCATGCCGAAGACTGTTTCTATGTAAAACATAATGAGATAAAATATCAATACTTGTGATAGTAGTTTGATTTAATCTGACTTTATTGGATGGATACTATTTATTTATTGGATTTTTTTATAAAATACTTCCAAATAAACAAATTAAGAGGGTATATTTCCTCCCTCAAACGAAATTTGCGGACCAAAAAATAAGCGAGAACGGATTGATTGAGAATCTCCGCTTCTGGAATCATATTCACAATTTCCATATGTTCTGCAATAAACAATGATGCAGCCAAAAGCATTGTCGTCTATGATCAGACGTTCAAAATTATTAAGTACGTAAGTTTTATAAATCATAAATTCCTTGTATGATTGGCTTTCGAAATGTGTCAGTATTAAAGTTCTGATCTGTCGAGCGTGTTCTAAAAAAAAAACAATTTGTCCTACATTCAAGGTTTGAGTAATGGTATTTTATTTTGCTTATGTTTATATCATTGAAGGATTTTATACAATTCCTTTTATTACACTATTTTAATTTTAGAGACTCATTCGAGAAACAAAATAAATGTGCCAACCCTGATTTGAAAGTGATTAGTCAACCAACTCTTTTTAAAGAAATCGATGAACAGTTTCATTATGTAGAATTTTATAAAGCCACTAGCATTCAAAAGACTTCAAAGCAGTCAAAAGACTTCAAAACGTTTGAACTGAAATGAAATCAAAAGAGTTCACCACAGTATTAATCAATGATTTCAAAAGACTTCAAAGAATTCAAACAGTCTAAAAGTATTGCATTCTTTTGACTTAAACCCTTTTTATTACTTCACGTAATTTTTATTACAATGACTTCAAAATTTTTAATGAATAATGTTTTAAACGTAAATATTTCAGTGAAGTCATAAGACTGCACAATGAGTCATTGAATTCAATTGAATAAAAAAAACTCAAAAGTTAGTATTATTACAGCTATTTGTTTACATACTTAATGTTCAATCGTCCAACTTCCTGTTAAACATACGCACGTAAATTTATTTTATTTAATTCATTTTCGTATTTATTTAAAAAAAAAATCGTTCTGTGCTATAAAAGACCAAGTCTTGTTGTGCAAGTTAATGCGATAAAAATTTAATGCAACTCGACACTTGCAGCATTCCATTCAGCTGCATAGACATGTCGTCAGCGAAATCCATCGCATTGCACAGCGAGTGCATCACCTGACTATGCACTGTGGGAACTATGGGGCGTCAGCAGTTTGAGTCTCAGAGAAGATGTAAGGTTTAAGTAGCTTTTGAGTTGAGTTGAAAAAATAAAGGCGATCAAACTGGTCAAGAAGAGGAAAAATATTTTTTTTAATTATCCAAATGTAGAAGAAATTTTTTTACATCCTCAATTTCAGTTTATTTAACAAATTTACATGTTTCAGTTTATTTAACAAATTTACATGTTAAATAAACTGAAACTGAAACAACTAGAAGCAGCTGGAGGTCGATAGCTCTGATCCAGAGAAAGTCTTACGATTTATTATCGCACATAACTTTGTTCAATAGACTCACTCGGCTGCCTTTCCAGTAGGCAATCCTGTCAACACAATGTTTCCATGCACTAACGATAGTTTAGTTCCTATTTCACGAATTGCTTAACGAAGGCTGAAACTTATCTGGATTGGTGTCAGATCGCACCTTCCAGTCGGCTAAGGAAATTCATTAAAACGACTGAGTGCGAATTTTGAACTTAAGTCGATTGTATTTTGTACCACGTAATCCCATTTAATGTAACTGAGGTCCTCAGGATAGGCGCAAACATTCGAACTTGAATATTGCGGTTGATGCGTTATTTTAAACAAAATTTTGTTTCGCCTGCCTTTCAATTGATTCAATTGATAGGTCCCAGGTGCGATTCCTAGAGTGGTCTAGTTTTTCGAATTGGGGCCAGTCACCATTTGCCATTGGGAGCAGTGATAGTATTCTGACTTATGGGTGGCATTGTTGCAGTGGTTGTTGTATCGGCTTATTTCCTAATTCGTGTTTTTGAAATACCGGTTGAAACTAAATAGCGCAGCATAATCTTTTATTCTTCTCCTAATCCGTCCGCTAGCTTTGTGCTACACGCATTATAAGAGTCTTAATATCCCCTTGGAGAGCGAGCAAATAATTAAAATAATTTTGAAAACACTGTTTGCATATATGTTACATTATTTCACAATGTTATTCAGAATTATATCTCCTTAAGAAGTTGCAGAAATTCATTGTGTGGTTTACGGCAAAAAATCAAGGATTTGTCAGGTGACTGCAGCAATGCAATGTTTGAATCTACAAAGAAACGCGTCAGAGTCAAAGTCTACAGTTTGGACCGCGGTTTCGCAGGAGATCTTCACGAACTATATGATTGCGCTCGAAGGAGAGTTTTATCAGCGTGGTGTCAAATTGGCTCCAAAGAACAAGTCACTGTAAACGTGCCCACTTTGGCTAAATGAACGACATCAAATTCTGCACTTTAACTAAATATGTGTTCTTAATTGCCTGATATCTCGTAAAGTTTGTGTTTCATTTATGTTATTACGAAATTATTGTCTTAAAGAGCAGATGGTCATGAGAACTTTTTAATACTCAAACTTAAATGTCAGTCGAAATGTCACCGATAAATTCAATGTTTAAAAAGGTTTGAGACGAGGCGATGCGCAGTGATGGAAATTTTTAAGATTAAACTCGAAAGAATCGTTTGAGAATTAATTGCCATAGCCAGAAATACCAGTAAGATCATTCATCTGTCCAGAACACACTAGCAAATCATTGGTGCAAGTATAAAAATTGAAGCGGCAAAAATGTCACTCAACGTGAATAAAAGCAATGCAAAGAATACGCTTTCAAAAAAATAAAAATAAAATAGGATACACGATATTCGAAGGTCACCAGCACAGAAATCAAAGGAAGAATCACTCTTAAGGACCTCTGTTTCTTTGAAGTCCATTGACTATAATAAAGTCATATCACGAGAGACCAGACTCACATTCTTTGTCAGGTGCAGGAGAGGTTTCAACGAAACGCTGAACGGACGCTGACGCGGATCTAACAGAAAGCTCCGTGTAAAATGATGTAGGAGGCCAGGACAAGAAAAACGAATGGCTGTTAACGCACCAGCACAGCGGTAAAGGAAGACCCGTCTTCTCGTTGTTCTGCATAGCAATGGCAGCAAATAAGAAGCGCACTTTCATCATGGTCAAGCCCGATAGGGTCCAGCGTGAATTCGTTGGCAAGACCAAGACCAAATGGATGGCCTTGAAATTCATGTGGGCATCCAAGGAACTGTTGGAGAAGCACTACACTGATTTTTCCAGTGGCCCATTCTTGCTCGGTTTGGTTAATTACATGAACTCCGGTCCAGTGGCTCGAATGGTGTAGGAAGGGTTGAATGTCGTCAAGACCGATCGCCAAATGATGGGTGCCACAAACCCAGCTGACTAGCTGCCACGAACCATTCGTGGCTATTTCTGTATCCAAGTTGGTCGCAAAATTCTTCACGGTTCCGATGTGGTTGAATCTGCCAACAAGGAAATGGCTTTCTGGTTCAACAAAAAGGAATTGGCTGGATGGACCCCTACTGCTGAAAACTGGGTGTACGAATAAACCGCATTCTTATATATTTGGCGATCTTCGTCGTTCTTTGAATATTTTTTTTCGTAGCGTTAAGAGAAAATCGTAGAGCGTTTCCAACTTTCTAAAATACAACGGGAGAAATCATTAGGAAAGCAAAAAAGCAGTTGGAAAGGGCTCCTAGGTAAAAATTGAGCCGGTTGGTTAAAGCCCATGTCTATCCCAAAACCAACGGGGACTATGTTAATAATAAAATAAATTTGCATATTGCACCTCTGAATTAAGTCCCCCGAGAATCCAAATAAGGGACGTGTCATTTTATGCCAGAAGTTCGAACTAAAACAATGTACAGAACTAGACTTGAGTCGTGCTCATTATGCCGCGGCGCATTACTGCTGCATTAAGGAACAAATAAAAATAAACTTACAACAAAAAATAAAACATTTCTGTCATTGCAAAACAATGAGGAACGGTTAATTAATAGTGCTTACGAAATGAAGACAATCCAAGAGAACAGAACAAACAAGGAAACATCACGCAACAGGACCGGCAAACATGAATTATTCAACAGCCAACATGTACAAAACTCCATACGAGAATGAGACACCACTCGTTCGAGAAGGTTACTCGAACCACGAAAAACCGAGCCAACTGAGCCAAGTGAGCGTACCCGAAGGGCTTTATGCAAATTTTTATTAATCTTCGCGTGGGATTACTTCACTTAATTAACACATCCCTCCGGAGACACAACTAACCAAATGTCCGTCTGTTTTCATTTCCATATCTCCATGGGATGCCTTCGACGACAGGCGACAGCCAACAGCCGACACCAGAGCGTTCCCGGTAGTCGTAGCTTTTGTTAAAACCCCATTGGCCCACAAATGTAATTATTGGTAAGTCTACCGGTCCACGACTGCTGCGGTCTTGTATCTGTTTTTTTTTTTTGTTCGATTAAAAGATGGAAAGAACTTAAACTTAATTAAAACGAATTGCGTTCTTTTAAAGATTTATTGTGGTACAAGGAAGCAGCCGAGCCTCCGTCCATAAGCTCGGCGAGTAATAGAAATTTGCTTTAAAGAGGATTACCGGCAGCCGCATCACCGGCACCGCTTAATACTGGCGGAGGTTTAGTGTGACAAATTTTGTCACTTGAAGGAAATTTATCATAAAAAAAAAAAGACAAAAAGGACAAAAAGGAGTGAGAAATTTAAAATTCTGTGTAATTGTTGCATGTGGGAGGTGTGTGTGCATGAAATTGCTGCACGAATGCGGATTGCTCTTCGGCACTTGCCGAATGCCGGCCTGATAGCGTTTTACAATGCAGATGAGGTAATCTGGCAATTCACGCTGGAGACTCTTCGTGTCCGGCCGGCGCTTGCATGAATTTTTGAACATGCAGAGCTGTTTTTTGTGTTCTTTTTTTTTCGAAAATTCATTTTACACAGCGAAGGGGGAGTGGTGACCATTAGGGCTTGCATGGCGTGGCGAGACTTAGATTTGAATTTCTTAAATTTTTTAAAGTTCATAAAATCTAAAGCGTATCCAATTATGTGATGGGAGTGTTAACGGGAACAAGTTAGCTTTGGTTGAAATCAGTTAGCGTTTCGAATGCCAATTTTTAAGTCCTCAAATTGTCAACCATGCACACGAGAGTTTACGAAAAACGAATTTAGTGCGCAAAATAAAAAAAATTCTAGACATTCATACTTGGCGATAGTTCTTAGATAAGATAGTCTTTTAGTTTTTTTTTAATTTTAAGGTTCCGTACCGCAAAAGGAAGGCAAAAAGGAAACCATTTTATGATCACTTGGTTGTCTGTCTGCCTGTGACGACCCTTTTTTTCAAGAAGGAGGTGTCAAATTGAAAATGTCTTATAACACAAGTTAAGGGAATTCAAAAACCGTAAAGTTGTACTTACATCACGGATATTTTTTTTTACAAATCCCAACTCAATTTTATGACAAAAAGAAGGCTTCGTCGAAATTAGAAAAATCAAATCCTATGCAAGTAAATCAAAAACCTAAGTTGAAGCGGAAAAACTCTCCGACACTCAATTTCAATGAGGAACCCTCGTTGCGCGAGTCCGACATTCACTTGGCCGGTTTTTTTTTCTTTAAAATCCCGATTGATACCAAAAGATTGATCAAATTGAAAGGTTCGTTCTAAAGAAGCCACCCGATAGATGGACATGAAGTTGGAGTATCTGAGCCTGAGTTCAGCGGTTTTTTCATCCTTAACTATCGCCTTCTGCCCTACCAATAGGTTTAACCAAACTTCCTGGTAACCGTGATTGCTTGAATATTCGAACCGAAGTTCCGCCTTTCAATTTGTTCCTGGGATTCGGATCTTAGCTGGAGAATTGTCCTTTGTTTCTGAAGCACACTTTTCACTTTTAAATGAGTCGATTTACTATAAACAATTGTAAAAAGAAATCCAACTTTATAATTTTTTGAAATGTAATTTTTCTGGATTGAATTTGTTTTTTAATTCAATTGATTGCGGCATGGAATTTGAAAATTTTTGCCCACCAGATATGTAGAATCTTTTTATTACTAAAATTAATCTCGGTATCATCAAGTTTGTTCCGTCTTTATTGAAGAAAAATATATCCAAGCTCCCGTGCTATAGTAAGATACTTCTTCAATTAAAAAATCTAAAGAACAAGTCCAACAAGCGTTTCAAACTTATAGGAAACGACTCGGATGAATCCATTTTCTGCAAACTTCGGAGGGATTCTAAATAAGATTTTACAAAATAATAATATTCATACTGTTGAAGATAAGCTTTAACATGATTCAAAGTCCTTTTTGGTCTAAAGTTCAAATGTGCCTTTTATTCAAACAACCTACGTCAAGTCATGTTCTGAGTCCCAAATTGACATTGGTCAGTTAACGTTCGACAGGCATGACATAGAATCTGCTATGTAAGTTAACATAGCAAGCCGCAAGCTAGCGGAAATGCTTTGGCTAGCATAAAAAACTTCTTCAGGTCAGTCCAACGGCCAAAAGGACACAACGCTCCGACCAAAATCAGAGGAAGCGTTTCATATTTCTCTCGATGACTAGTGCCATCGATTTATTTTAGCTGTAAAGTAGAATAAGAAAATAATGAAATAAATAACGCAATTGATAAACGGAAACCACACCATATGGTTCATGTATTTTTATTAAATTGACTGGCGCCCAACGTGGCGCCTCAAAGCGAATCCAAAACCATGCGCGGGTGGCATGACAGCAATAGTACTAAAGGACTGCTGCAGATCTAGTGCCCAAAATATTTAACACATCGCTCCTCTCGTGTATTTTTCTTGGAAGACTTATATTTTGTTATTAACCTACAATTCTGGTTGCAAAAATAATATAAAAAACTACAGAGGTATTTTAAAATTTTCTGCTTTACATAAGCTCTTTGAAAATATTGTAAAGGAGAAATTAGTTCGTCCCATTAAAGAGCATATATCTGAGTTCCAACAAAGTGTTTCAGGTTGTTCGACAACATCTAATTAAGCTCTTTTTATATCATATGTTGGGACTATCTAGAGAAAACTGCTGTTTTTTTTTCCTTGGTCAGTTTTAAGCGTCCCTTTTGCCAGGTCCTGATGACCACGCATACAAATGGTACAAATTTTTATTTATCAGGTTGGCAACTAATTGCGGATTTCACTCATAGATGGCTCTAGTTGAATTTTAAGGTTTGCAGACGTAATCTAAATTTCGAAGACATTTTGTTATTTATAACTGAAATAAAATCATTCAACACAACGATTTGTTTAAAGACACGTAATGAAAATGATCCATTTTTAAAACGATGATGAAAAATGGCTTGTTTACAACAATGTCAATCGGAAAAGATCGTGGAGCAAGCCAGGTAAACCAGCTAAAACAACATCAAAAGCTGATATTAATCACAAGAAAGTTATGTTTTAAGTTTCGTGGGATTCCAAAGAAATTGTCTACCTTGAACTTTGAACCACCCAATTAACAAAATTGAACAATGCAGTTGAAGAAAAGCGGCCCAAATTGACAAATCGAAAAGGTGTTGTATTCCATCATGACAATCCACGGCCCCACACATCTTTAGTCACTCGGCAAAAATTATTGGAGCTTGGTTGGGATGTTTTGCCACATCCATTATGTAGTCCTGACCTTGCACCATCTGATTACTTTTTATTTCGATCTTTGCAAAACTCCTTGAATGGTAAAAATTTCAATAATATTGATAATGTCGAATCGTTGCTAATAAAAACCAGAAGTTTTATGAAAGATGTCAAAAGGTCATCGTCAAAATGGACACAACATTACAGAATAAAGTTATTTCGTTCCATGAAACAAATGTCTTTTATTTTCTCAAAAAAATCCGCCATTACCAAGTTGCCAACCTGATATATTAATGGACAAATTTTGTTTAGTTTTCAATTTTTTTTTGCATAAAAATTCTGCAGACGATAAACATTTTCCGTGGACTTATTGTTTTACTGCCAATCTACTGCTGCCAGATCTGACGATAGAATCGAGTATAGTCGATTGAACTAAAATACACATTTGGTGGCTGGCAGCTGTCGATTGTGTCGATAAAACTCGATTGTATCAAGTCACAGCTATAGTCTTGTAGATCTCAAGACAATAATGCTATTATATGCAGCCTTGAAGGCGTTAACGAAAACGTGAGTCTGGACTTGAAATTCAATGGACATTTCTTCAAATTTTCAGTGTGAAAATCCTTGCGATCATCGATCTTCAGTCCCGATAAGTTTGTTGAATGACTTGGTTGATAATTTGGTGCAACCTCTCTACTTAGAGATGTGGCAGAGAAGTAATGAGACTGGCGACACTGCATGTCGTCTTGCAACGCTTGATACAGCATGTGTATCAGTACCCTCCCATAGCTCAGTTTCACTCCTTCCTCTTAACTTCGTGATTTTTGTGACTGCTACTAGCGAAGTTGTATTTGTTTGGAGTTTGGAGCAACGTTGTGTCATTAAATTTTGTGTTAAGCTTAAAGAATCAGCAAGTGTGATGTTTGAAAAGTTAAAACAGGCTTATGGGAAGCATTCTTTACACCGAGCTCAACTTTTTCGTTGGCACATGATTTGATTTTTTTTTCTTTTTTCACAAAAGGGAATTCGTCCACAAATAATTTGTTCCACCACGACAAAACATCCTTGAAAGGCTCAGAAAAAGGGTCATTCGCGTGACACCAGACTTTGCAAACAAATGAATGGTCCCATGCCACACTGTCCTTTCAATAACAGCATTTTTTTCCTCAGAAGGCATTTCTGCGGTTCCACTGCGCAACCTTACACCTAACACCAGTCCTGTGACTTTTTTCCTTTTTCTTAAACTAAAAAATTTCCTCAAAGGACGTCATTTTGGGACTTAAGAAAACATCCGTTTGGGTAAAAAAAAATACTCTCATTACTTTCCTGCCACACTTCGCAGATCGGTGACCAGAATCCCATTACCACAGCAGAGAAACTGGGTACCTATTTTATTCCCTGCTCCTTTTCAAGGTTTTTACTTT
This sequence comes from Orthonevra nobilis, assembly GCA_963555765.1. Lineage (NCBI taxonomy): Eukaryota > Metazoa > Arthropoda > Insecta > Diptera > Syrphidae > Orthonevra > Orthonevra nobilis. The sequence goes on along the minus strand of OY743226.1, from coordinate 31,209,436 downwards.
TACAAGATTACAGGATAAATAGTTCCGTGTTTTCTCTGCTGTCAATACTTTTGCCAGGAAAACACGTACACATCAAAAGATTCAATCTACAGACGCGCTACAAGATCTTTTCAAAGCGATCTAAAGTTCAAGGGAAAAGAAGAATCCCAATGATCTGCTCTTCACGCCTTTAACAGTGTTACAAATAGATGTCTTAAAAATACCTATTTACGGAAAAGTATTTGACGAAAAGTGTCAAGTGTTTACACCAGTTAGCTTGTCAGTTTTGGAAACCAATTACAACACACAAACAACACAAACTGTGCTTGAAAACATAATTCAATGAAAACTTCTTGCCTCCGTCGACCTTTATTCGTCAAGACTGCAACAAACAACCCTAATCAAAGTTATCCCGACAAACTTTTCGAGTAGCATACGTTTCTGTCATTCCATTCCTCCCATCATTTCGAAATAGTTTTCGACTTTTCCACACACAAAAAAAAAACACAAGATCTATCCTTCTGTGCAGGACACTTCCGGCAACTCAAAACAACACTTCCGCGAGCCCGACAATGACCCAGTTAATCCATTTAATTACGAGTTTCGAAAACTTTCCAAAAAAATAACAAACAAAAAAATAATGTTTACCATGAAATCAAAATAATTTTCGCCCTCAGTCCACCATGCTGGGACGCAAAAAGTTTATGGCTTTGCGGTTCGCCCGAGCCCCATACCCGCCAACTGGATGTGTCGTTGGTCGTTGGGGTGGGCACTTACTTTTATCACTTGTTTTGCACACGCCCAGGCTCACTTAAAGTAACAGTGTCACCCCAGTTGTCAAAATAGATGATACCATTCCAGAACTACTACGTGACCGAAACAGAGCAGCTGGCACGACACACGAGATAGAAGGCAGGAACCTTCGCTTCGTCTGCGTCTTCGGAAGTGGCGGTATCCACTTTCGAAACATTCCGAATCCGTGGAAATTTCCACATGACTTCATCCTCGCCGGTTGATGGCGCACGGCGGCGGCGGCGATGAAGAGGTAGCGTATCCGTATGTTAGCGTTGCGTCTCGCGTTGTCTCCGCCCGAGGCATGCGAAGGGTCTACTAAACTTGCGTATGAATCTGGCGTAAAAGACTTTCCACATTGTTGTAATGGTCTCGCCTGCTGGTGTACTCCAATGCTGCTGCTGCTGCTGCTGCCTTAGTTCAGAAATAAGGCGTGTGCACAAATTAGAAGCATTAGGGGAAGTGTTCACTAAAAAAACGAACTTTCTGCGACAGGAAGAGAAAATATTACACTTTCAGGATCAACATGAGGAGATGGCGATACTGCGGCTGGGTTCTGCACAAGATAGGAAGTTTTTTTTTTATGGAATCTGAATCGCGGCTAGGAGCTGAGCACAACACTCAAGAAAATTGGAAAGGAATGTAATTTATTTTAGAGACCGGAAATGGGTTTTTAATGCGATCGTCCCGGGAGCTGGCCGGGAGCGAAACTGCAAGATATGGTCATGACCATTACAAGACGACGACTACGCGTCGTCGTCCTGAGAAGAATAAATATATTTTTTTTTTGTGGCATTTTTCACTCACTGTGGTCGGGTTGGGCTTGGGATGATAAATTCTGCAACAAAGGGATTTGGAATGAAAGAATTTAGGCGAATTTCCTATAAGGACAACTTAATGGGCAATGAATTGTTTGAGGGATTTCTTCAGTTTCAAGGAAACAACATTTAGAATAATCTTGTACGATGTGCATCTGTGCATGAAAGGAGTTATTGTTATTATTGTTCCATGAAGTAAGCCATTCTTTTACGTAATTTGTAGATGGGATTTAGATGAGAGCTGCATTCTTATGGATTGCATTTAAATCACTGGAGAGAATATTCCAATAGATTTGTATTCCAAATGGATGTGGCGGTTAGAGTCACTGTACATATAGCTCGAGAAATTTTCTTTCAAAAGTCCTAGTCGGCAAAAATAAAAATATAAAACTAAGCCAGCGTAATTCACAACTGACTACGCCACTTAAGTTCAACGGAGCAACACACGGCATGCAGCTCCAGCCTTGGCAGCAAAACAATGCCATTCCACTTGCGCCATACCACAATATGGCTTCCTTAAACGTCGCCAAATCGCTCAATCAAATTGCACCGCGCTCTTTATACCCTTAGCATCAGGATTTGGGTTCGAGTCAAAATCACGTGCACGTTCACCATTCATTTGTCAAACAATTTTTCCAGTTCGCCGTCTGGAATAGAACTCAATTAATTTTTCAATCAGCTTCCGAGCAGCAGCACGTTCGCAGTGTTCTCCACAATAATTACCGCCGCGAGGTACGTGCCCCGGCCGGCCCCACTACTACCGTGCTACAATGGCAACGGAGGCGCGCGGGACTGTGAATTTAAATAAGTGAACTGGGGTAGAAAAAAAAAAAAAAAAACAGAAATAAATAGTCGCGGATTCAGATCTGGGAAACCAATTCAGATGCTGGGCTGGCTGGTGCCAGATGCCACGTGTGTTTTTTGCACAGCATTGTGCCACTGCTCTCCGAGCTCCGAACCGGTGCGGTGCCCAGTTCCGTTGCTGATGATGATTGGATCGCCAAATGGAACTCTATCCGCACTGCGATTGGAGTTAGAGTTGGAGCCTACGGTCGCATTTCATAGAGAATGAGGCACGAAGTCGAAGCAGTAATTTATTCAAAAAGAATCGAATGCAGATAACCTGGACAGAGACAGGGATCCATGCAGCGAGCAGATCACGTGCTTCATGGTCGATTTGAATGGAATTCCTTCGGTTCAATTTCATGCGAGGTATTATCGTTCGTGAATTGGATGTCGGACATGTCGTCGACAGCTCTAGAGCTGCAGATGCAGCTTCCAGTTGTGTGTCGCTTGCTGTCACTTTGCATTTGTTTTAGCGTCTCGGTGCGCACCTTATCGTGGCACGCTTGTCATGATTGCTTACGCACGTTTAGCATTGCACGGTCGCCTCAATTGGATGGTCAATTTTTTATTATTTTTTTGAGTATGGATGAAAAGTGCGTACGAGTATCTTTGCATGCCTGGCGCTCGAGGGAAATAGTTTTTAGGATTAAAAGTGAAATTGGGTTAAAAGCAGCTTTCCTTGAATGGTTAGGGACTGTGCGTATGTAGTTCAAGTGCCTGACGTCTCCCAGATAGACATGTGATTTGCCTAAGTGACAAGACCTAGTTGAAGATTTATTTTATATCAAACGAGTAATGGGGTTGCAAATACTTCCAACAGGCCAGACAACATGTTGTACAAGTTCGTAAAATTTATGGATTTGCACCGCTTTACCAGCATTAAATGATCGTGTTAATAAAAAAATATCTAGCGCGGACATGCGTTATAAATTTGAATAGAAGCTTGTGAATAGAAAACTGTTAACACGCATTCAAATCGCGATGCACTTATTTTAAATGGTGCTTAAAATTTATGGCTTCTTATATTACGGGAACATTTCAGGCTATACATAGTTGCTTGAGTAAGTGACCAGATGACATTGTTATAAAAAGGAAATAAGCCTCGTACAAATTGGCGACCCGGACATGATTGGAGCGTTAATTCATTCCAGGGCAACGCCATACAAATCAGCACATACGCAAAAGGATCCATTCATTCGGAAATGCATTCATCGAAATTTAAATCAAACATCTGATTGAGGCAATTGAATTCTAAGAAGATTGCTAATTTAAAAGACATTCAATTTTTAGCAGTCACAGTATTTGAAATCATGTTCGTCAATCAATTGCATTCACTGAATAAATGTTAAAATCAGCAATGAATTCATATATTTCGTTGAAGTCGTAAGTGAAATCACTTTGTAATCGGTTGAAGTCAATGAATTCAGCAAGGATAATTGAATTCACGTTCTGCAATATGTTTCTTCTGTGACCTTTTAAATTTTTCTTAAACTGTTGAAATGAATTTAAATTGTTTCTGTTGAATTCACTTATGACTTCAGCTAGTATGAAGTGAACTCAGTAAAGTAATTCAAACGAATACAATCATTTAACTTGATTAAAAGATTGGTTAAAATGATAAAATGATAAGTTAAAGTGATAAGTTATGTATAGTCATTTTTAAATCACTGCTTTTTTTGTTTTTTGCAAACGACTTCACACAAGAGATAACTCAATTCGGAACTGAAGTGTGCAGTATGAAACGGACTAATTTCTAATATCGCCTTTTCAGTGGCATAACGACATTATATTTATTTTTTATTTCTTTTATTTCAGGTATTAATAAAGTTGAATGCAACCGCGATTTACTTAAAACTACAAATAATATTTTTGGGTGGGGCGACCCTTAACAGTGAGTACAAAAAAGAAAAATTAACTCAACACATTGGAAGAAAATAAATCCAAGAAAAATTTAATTTAAACAAAAATAAAAAAATTGAAGTAATTTTAAAAAATGCACGAAAGAATTAAAACAAAAATCAGAAATATGAGATTCTAGAGCATCCTTATCAAAGCTGAAGAGTCACATTTTTATGCGTTTTAAGAACATTCCAGGTATTGTTATTGTCCTGATTGACTGAAGGAGTTCATTAAAAAATCGATAGGATAAAATAGAAATAAAAATTTGTATAACAGGGGTTCGCAAAATGGGAACAGATTCAATGAAGATTAAAAAAAAACCAAAACGTAAATTACTAGACTTCTTAAAGAAAAATTTAAGGCCCTTTAAATAAAAACAAATGATGAACAGGAAGAATTTACAGAAAAGCAAAAAATAAAGAAAAGCTAGAATGCCTTCCAGGTTTTCGACAAATTTTTCTTAAGGAAATATTCCTGCAGAATCAACAGTGGTTGTATTTTGTTTCAAACAGCAATTCCATACTGTTAGGTAGAATGGAAAATACCATAATATATTATATTTAAAAGCTTGGTGGGGCCCACGTTACGCAAATAGTACAAATGTCGAAGTGAGCGTCGGAGAAACTTTTTCAAAGTATCAGTGCGATTCACAAAAGTCATCCTAGAATCAAGGGTTAGCCGCAAGTGTCCACAGATTAAGGATAAGAGTAAAAACCAGACAGATGGAATCTATGAGATTCAGGAGCGCGGAAGTACACATATCTGCTTCAAAAGTGTAAATGGAAGATAAGCTGACGAACACCAGAGACAAGGTCTAAAGAAATTTTTAAGCCTTAGGCGAAACCAATGTCATCAGCAAAGGGAGTTCGTGAACCATTGATATTAGGAGCAGAGTGAATTTATGTAGACCAAAAACAGAATTGGACCTAACACTGAGCCTTGTGGAATACCCAGGATAGAGGAACTTTCTTAGCTCCTTATACCGTCTATCTTCACTATTTTCGACCTGTTTTCAAGAAAAGACCTAAAACCACGAAATACATCTTTTTTCAGTTTTCTCAAAAGGACATTACGGTTAACCATGTCGAATGCATCGAGGTGTGGAATTTTTTTAGGAACAAAACAAAAAGAGCGCATCTTCCGTCGTATACAATAAGAAATACCATCAGCACCGCAATAGGTCAAATTTGGTAAAGGAACAATAACTTTTAAGATTTCGAGAAGAGTTATAGTAATACTATCTGAGGTAATACTCAAATTTCACTCCGTGTGCTCTTGAAGTAAGGTGTGAAGCCGGTTTTCACCCGTTTTTAATTCACCTCGAATGTGCAGGCCGAATAGAATTATCACTGATTTAATATTTTTAAAACTATGTTAATCAACCACGTTCATTTCTTAACGAAGTGTACGGCATAGCACTTAGGTCGAAATTTCGACACATTGCCTTGGACCTTGATGCTGAGTTGCTGGCCATTATTGGTGGTAGTATCGGCGATCCGCAAATACAGGCAAGCATTATGCAACTAAATGAAAAATTATATAAAACTTGCCCAACTAAAAACCATCGACGTTTTAAGAAAGATTTTGAATCCTCGCGGCTAGTCAGTGATACGAACATGTTTTAAGAAGCCGGTTCATGGAGACTATTTCAACCGGGATGTTGGATATGTCAATATTGCCAACAAGATTAAGGATGCTTTCGTCCCCATAACCTTTTAGGTCCATTGCAGTTGCGAATAATTTTCACAGCCTCTTTTCAAACTCCCCACTGTTTCAGATGACAAGTCCGCCGACATTATTGGTGAAAACTCTGGAAGAGGCGCAACCGAAGTCGTAGTCATAATTTCACATCGCATCAGAAAACAGGACAACCAGGGTAGTTGTTTTACGCAGAAAAGCTTATTCGACGACGTCTACTGAGATGAACTGCAGACCAACTTTTCCGTGTTTATGACTGTCATTCTGGCGTTCGTTTTTGGTCGATACTGATGCCGATATGTACATTCTACCAAACAGTTTCGCCAATCCCAAGGCAGCTGAAAAACAAAATCTTTACTCACTCACGAATCACGCTGTAATTCGACGAGATTTTATCTGAACTGAAGCCGATATTTCTCAGATCTTATTAATTTTTGGTCAATTTTTAAAAGCAGAGACTGAAAGCAAGGTACAGCTTGACATGATTGCCAGTTCATGTGAAAGTTTGAGTTAAACCACTCAGGATTTTGATACAAATTGGTTGTTTGTTAAAATACATTTATTAAATCAGCTTACCAAGATAAAGGAGATCGCCCAATTTAGCCCGGAAGGCTAATTTTAAAATAAAGATATAAATTATTTAAGGCATCCACTCACCTGAAAGAAAACAAAATAAATAAATTAATAAGAAGTGTCAACAAAATTTAACGCTTTCAAAAATAAGCAGCTCTTCCAGCTCAAAAAACTTTGATTAGTATTTTGATTTTTTGACAAAACACTCCTCAAGCCTATGATAAAAAATGTTCTATACCTTTTTAATATTCATTGCGGAAGGGCCATAAGACAGGTTTTATAAAAAATAAGGCTTCTTAACGGTTGAGCAATATCCAATCCAATGAAAGGTTTCAAAGAATGAGATTACAAATCAGTCAACACAGAAAGAAATTCCGCATTGACTTACACTGCTCTGTTGTGTAAAAGGTTTTTTGGAATTTTCTATTAACTGGGAGCAAAAATAACTTCCAAATTCGGGTAATTTTTTGAGAACTGGGTCTTTTCCTTCGCCTACGTTCGTTGGTTTGTCTCTTTCTCTGTGACAAATATTGAAAAAAAACCTCGATTGACGTGCTTTGCAAATACAAAGTTACCGGCCTCAACCGAATAAAGCTTCTTTTGGGATGAATTTGACAGAGAATTTCAAAAACAGTATCAAACATCGAAAGACAAAATTTTGAAGATGCTTTGGGTAGTCTTGCAATCAAAAACAGTTTAAAACAATCAAGAAGTTGATCGAAAGAAAACCTGGATTGCCAATCAAATTCATATTGGATTCATGGACTGTTAACGAAAAGGAAGTCTTACTCGTACTCCAGACGATTAAGATAATGTTTTAAGCCAGTTTTCTTCAATCAAGTCTTCACATTCAACTTCTGTAATAATTCAGACCTTCATTAATTCAATGGTCTTCGATAAATGGTTCGGTTTACCGAATAATCCTAATGTTGTTTTGTTCTGTTTTATCGTCAGCTACACGTCGTCATTCTCGCAAGCAATTCCATTAATCGTCAAAGGAATCGTATGTTTGTATCCCAACTAACAAACCAAATGCATCCCATGCGATCCGTTTGCTGCTGCGGTGTAAGCACCACACAAACAAAGAAGGGCAAAACCCAAAAATTCGTGTAGCACTCAGCTGAACAGCATCGTTACGAGGGCGCCTGACTAATTGGAGCACGGAGGATACACACCACAAGCCAAATTGATTGCCCAAACATTCACAATAAACCGTGAAATCTCTCATCATGAATCCTGCGAAATTGTACAACTGACCCAATTCCTTGCGACGCACGACGACCCCTCTACCAGGTGGCTTTTTTTCCCAACATACAATTACACGGAGGGTTACTCCGCCCTTGCAAGGATTAATCAGATCAATTTATATCAGAAATCGATTATACCATTTGCACACAAAAAAAAAGGCAATAAAGAACCTTCCCAACCCTAGGTCAGTTTTCACTGTTTTCCCAGCAATCAGAGTGAGTGTCAAATCCTCCCGTGACACATTTGTAGATTATAAATCCGCTTGCTGGCTCGAATCGAGGGTGAAACGCGCAGCGAATCTAAGCATAATCCTCGGAACAATGACACGAGTCACAAGTGTGTCACCAACATGCACATGCACATGTACAGTGATATCACTTACAACAAAGCATCAGCTTCACTTGCATCACTGCACTGCACAAGCGTGCACCAAATAAAAAGACAAAAACAACCCAAAGACACCCTTTTTTTTGCAGCGGCAGCAACAACAATGAGTTGAAATGGCGACAGCACCACCGCCAACAGGAGAGTTGATAGTTTTGGATGCATTCAGAGACACAAGTTGCCATTCTGTCAACTAAATTGCCAACACTGCTCTCTGGCATCGAAATCCATTTCATTTAGGATTTGAATGGAAACATCTGCATCCATCCATCCATCCATCCCGCGCAAGGATAACGACAACGACCGACAACAGCGGTTAAGGGTGGTGATACCCCGAGAAGATCCCAACACCCTGCCACACCGATGAATAGGGTTGTTAAGTGAAAGCACATTTCGAACTCACACAAAACTGGGAATGCATTTTAAGCCGAACCAAAATGAATATGCATTTTGAGTATGAAGGACGAATAGATTTTTAAGCAGGACCACCGCACCGGCCACCGCCCGGAATACAATTTTAGACAATTTTTTACTTTATCGCCCGTAAATGGAAGTGAATGAATTACAATTGTGAGCCGGAATAAAACAGATTTATGGGGTGTGAATGAATCAAGAATAAAATGTATGTGTATTCGTGCTCGTACTAAGGCGGGATCAGATAGAGCGTGCTTCGAATTCAATTCTAGGCACAACTTCGGGGGCTAATGTCTGGTGGCTGTGCCGGGTCCCTGGGGTATTCGCCTTCGTTTATAATTCAAATTCGAATGTTGTGTGCTCGTCGAGCATGTGTGACCCAATGCCGCCGCGCCGCACATACGTTATAAATCTTCATTTGAGCTCAGTACTGACGTCTTCTGTTTTTTTTTATTATTTTTATTAGGGTTTCGTGTAGCGCCGGCAATTACTTTGGCAACGACGAACTACCAACCGTACTCACTTTACAGTTTGCCTTCTTTTTGGATTCAATTACAAATGACTTCATTTCACTTGGCATAAAAGATTGGGCACTAGCATGGAGGCTTGGAATAAATTCCGTGATTTTACGAGCTGGCCAATAAGGAGCAATAGATTTGATTGTAGTTCGGAATATTGCCTCTCATGGCAGGACATAAAATATACGACCAGAAATTGTTTTAGAGACCACAAGTGTACCGCCACCGCTGAAATTGTGTATCTAAAAACTTTCAGTTTGCCATTTTACGCTTTGAGTGGATAATTTTATAAACTGTAGCTTTTTATAATCAAGTAAGGAGCAATAATTTGAGCACGCACAGGAAGGGTTCCGTACCACCGAACAATGTACAACTTTATTTTTTAATTTTATTTTCTTCTTCATTTTAAATTTCTTTAGCCTACTTCTCGTCGTAAATTTGGAGATTTTTAAAAATACGCCTTTTTTTATTGTTAATTGTTAAAGCGGCTATAACACACGCAGCTCTATATATTTTGTTAAAATTAGAAGTGTCTTCCTGTAAAGGTTCAGAAGATATGTACTACTGTGTCCTAAAAATAAGGTGACATATGAATTTAAACTGCGCGCGTCGAAGGATTTGGAGATTTTTCTTTCTTTTTAGGTTGGTAGTACTGTCAGTGACATCTATGTGAAATTTCATGTCAAAATATATTCATAGTGTTTGAGATACGCGTCGTTTTGTGAGCTGCTAAAAGTGAGTTTTTCGTTTTTTGCGATGTCGAAATTTATTGAGCAAAGAATTTGCATTAAATTTTGTTTGCGGAATCAATTTTCTGCTGCGGATACGTTGAGGATGGTGCAGAAAGCCTTTGATGATGAGGCTATGTCTAAAAAAAATGTTTACAAGTGGTATAGTGATTTCCAAGCCGGCCGTGAACGTGTCGAAGACGAAGAGCGTTCTGGGCGACCATCAACCTCAACCGATGAAGCTCACGTCCAACAAATCAAAGATTTGGTGTGGAAAAACCATCGATTAACGATTAGAGAATTTGCTGATGAAGTTGGCTTATCGAAAGGCTCAGTCAAAACCATTTTGAAGGATGCTTTGGGACTCAAGCGCGTCAAATCTCGACTGGTACCGAAAACATTGAATTTTTTGGAAAAAAGGCGTCGCGTTGAAGTGTGTGAAACAATACTTTCCGACTACCAGGATGTCATGAAACGCATTATAACTGGCGATGAGACTTGGATCTATGCTTACGACCCCGAAACAACCGATCAATCGAGCGAATATCGTGCCAAAGGAGAGCCGAGACCAAAAAACCGCGCCAAAGTCGCTCAAAAATCAAGATCATGTTGACTGTTTTCTTCGATTATCGTGGTGTTGTGCTTTATGAATTCCTTCCAACCGGCCAAACAGTCAACAAGGAATATTATTTGAACGTTATGCGTCGTTTGCGTAACGCTATCCGCCTAAAAAGGCCGCAATTGTGGAAAGACAATTCTTGGTTTTTACACCACCATAATGCACCATCCCATACCGCACTCGTAATTCGTGATCATCGCGCCAAAAACTCAACCCATATCGTTCCGCAACCACCGTATTCACCTGATCTGGCGCCGTGCGACTTCTGGCTGTTCAACAAGCTCAAAAGACCGCTCCGGGGACACCGTTTTGATACGATAGAGGAGATTCAAGCCGCAGCGAAGACGGAACTGAAGGCCATCCCGGAAAGTGACTACAACCAGTGTTTCAAAGATTGGAAAATCCGTTGGCATAAGTGCATTGCATCGGGAGGGGATTACTTTGAAGGGGATGAAATTGATTTGGAAGAATAAATAAAGAATTTTCAAAATAAATACAATGTCACCTTATTTTTTGGACACAGTAGTATAACACATTTTATGAAAAAAATGGGTTCTTTTGCATTAAAAAATTACTGAAAATTTCCCGAAACGGAGCCTTACGTAGTGTGTTAGTTTTTTTCATTTTCATTTAAGATTGAAACAAAAAGATCACTACTTTGTACAACAAAAGTTTGGCTTATTGTTTTGACTTAAAAAACACTTTAACTGTGTATAGTTATTAAAAAAACGAAACTTTTTGACTTTTTAAAAAAAAATACTGAAAAGAGTCTACAGTTCGTCAACTTCATCATTTCCAATAGGAATCTCGGAGAGGCTGGGTAAAAATCCTTTCACAGTCGGAGGGAACCCGAACCGCTCACCTCAACCAATTTAGCGGGCCTAAAAGCAGAATGTTTTCGAATTTTGGTAAGCATGGTAAATTTGCACATTTCGTGTAAGTCAGAGAACAGGTATATGGGGCAAGAATATAGAAATGATCCGTGGTCAAAGTCGGGTTTATGGGAAAACAAGTCGGAAAATCATTGGATATAGACCACGAAAATTTTATTACAAGAAAGATGATTTCGAAATTTTACAAAGCACTGGATTACGAGTTTTATTTAACATTGCAAATATATAAAAATACTTTAGCCAAATTTTCGTGGGATATAATCCATGAATTTCTGAACCGCTTGAAATGACCTGCTTGTGTTTGAAGGGTCTTAAATAAAACAAAGTGTGTGTGAGATATCATCGAAATTTTTTATTCATTTGAAAGGTCTATCAATGCCATTATGTATGGATTATAAAATCGTTCAAATGTCCGCCGTGGCTTCTATGGGTGGCGCGCATCCGAAATGTCTAATTTTTTATGACTCTGGCGCATAAATCAGGCTGCATTTGACCGATGGCATGGGTTATGTTGGCTTTGAGGGCTGCTTTTACACCTGCTTCGGAAAACCCCACAAGAAAAAGCCTTACGGGGTTCAATCGCAAGATCTCGGTGGCCACTTCACTTTACCTCCACGTGAGATGACCATGCCCTCGAATCGCTTATGCAGAATTTCCAATGTGGCGTAAGCTGTGTGGCACGTTGCGCTATTCTATTGAAACCACATGACATTGGTGTCCATTAAATCCAATTCAGGCCAAATGAAGTTGGTAATCATCGACAGTGATGGCCTGGCCAACGTCGCACTGCAATGATGAAAAATATGGTCAGTTTTCAACTGCTGCAGTGCCTTAATAATAAGGTTTCGTTAGCAGCCTAAAAATATTAAAATTATTGTTGAACAACAAGGGGTGTGTGCTTTATTTATTATGTGCGCGTAAATGAGTGGTAAGATTTCATGAACGGCAGCAGAAGCTTCTTCATGCGGCTGATGCTCCCGGAGAATTGTCCGTGTTTTATTCAACGACCTGAAGGTCTCTATTATCAGGAATAATTAGGATCAGATTATGTCAATTATTATAGAAGAATTCGAGCGGGAAACAGAATGATTATGTTTCTTCTAATCTTCATCCATATAGCTCCTACAGCAGCCATTATTGATGGCCAATTAAGTAGCGTTACACTGTGACAGTAGCACAGATCTACTGTAACGCAGGGAAATATACCCTTTGGAGCGTTTCAGTTAAAGTAGTTTCCACCTTTTTTGTACTTAAAAACTGTAATGAATTGCTAAATATTCAATGAAGATTTTGCAGCATGAATCTCAGAAAATCGTTGCCATATCTTCTCCTGCAGACAGAACCGTTTTTGCTTTTGTTGGACCAACTTCGCTTGCAGAAGTCCACTGTTTTAGTTGTTCCTTTCTATTTTACTTGCAATTGTGCATTCAGAGTTTATCTGTTACGATACGCCGTAAAATAGACTTCTACTTGAATTAAGATTGAAGAGTTCCACCGTCAGCAAAAAGGGTACCCATCCTGCCGATAATTTTTTATTGCCGCAGAATTCGAATGACGGTTTTGTTTAGACATGCAATAATTTCAGCTATGTCACGAACCTTGGCCCGGCGATCGTCCAAAACAATATCGTGGATTTTATTGACCATTTCTTCCCTTGTGACGTCATTTGGATGTCATTGGCGCTTAGCGATTTTTGTGCTCGTACGACAATTTCTAGTTTTTCTGATTGGCTTTGCGGAGAAAGCAGCCAACTCGCATCTAAGTCACCGAATTATCCAATAGTGTACGTAAGAGCACTCACGTTTCGAAAAGCGATCAGTTTACTCCACTCAATTCTTGATGCAGCATTGTTTTTTTATGGTCATGGCATAGCTTTATACTTTTTTCACAAACGGCAGGGATTGTAGCTGCATTTTATTGCAAGTATTCCAAGAGGGGAGTCACGCTCAGCAGGCTGAATCATTTTTTAATGAGCCACTCCAACTTGTCCAAAATTCAGGCGAAAAAATAACTCATAAACGAATCAAAAATAAACCTCAGGACTTCCAGACACTGATTTTGTATATAATGCAAGGATATAGCTTATACAGTACCGTTCAAAAAATTTTGGTCAAACCCAAGTGTAATAACTCTTCCAGCTCAATTTTTGGCATTAATGAGAGCTACGATGTTCGTTTTTTTGGACTCGAGACATGAACAATGTCATCTTTTCAAATACTGCATATTGGATATGAGAGGATCCTTGCGCCAAAAGAACCAAAGGAAAGATTGAGCACTGAAGCTGGAAATCAATTTAAGCCTCCTGCGTTGGAACTTTTTGGTGACACTTGCAGATTCCTTTCTCAACAGGATAATGCTTCTTGCCTTACAGCCAAAATTGTAAGTATGAACTTGGTTTTTTTATGTGAACGATTAATATTAAGTTTTTAAATTATTTTTATAAGATTTTTTGTGACTAAAAATAATTATCAACTTGTTTTTTTCATTTTTTAAGGTTCAAAAGTACTTCGAAGATATTAAAGTAAATGTAATAAGTTGGTTTTCCTACTGTCCAAATCTCAATCCAATTGAGAATACCTGGCATTTGGAAAATTAAGGTTGCGAAGAAGCGTGCGGAGTCAATTGAAGATCTTAAAAAAAATTACTACTCCGAACCTGAGACACCATCCCTGCATCCATATAGAAAAATATATCTGATTCAATGTCTTGCCGATGTTCATCTGTAAAAAAAGCAATAGGAGGTCCAACACACTCTTCTAAAGGACTCCGTACCCATAGTTGCCAACGGTAGCCTACTACTAAGGCCTCGCTGTCCGGCCATCCGCCTGTCACAGTTTTGTATCTTCTGAGCAATTTGCACAGATTAAAAGATTACCTGATCCCGAATGAATTTGCAGTCACTTTGAGATGTTTCCCTCGACAAGAAATTGCCAAATCATAGACTCACACATTTCTACAATAATTCCGCATCAAAATAATCGATTGAAAAATGCCTTTTTTTTCATGTCAACATGCAATTGCATGGAGACCGATTTCGAGCTTTAACGTTTTGTTGGAAAGGGTTCAGAAAATCACTACCAGGTGTCGCGTTGCATGACAACACAACCAATCATCAAATGGATTTCTCGTAAATATGTGCGAGCCTATTAAAAAAAAATTCATTATTTTATGGAAAGTGTTGCATACAGTAAAGTGGTACGGAACCCTTCAAGTTATAGTCAAACTCGTATTTGGACGTTTTTTTTTAAGTTTTTCTCAGGTATCCCAATAGACCAAAACTTACTTAACATAAAGTTTCGTTTTAAACAACCATCAAAATTAAAAAGCAAATCCGTCAAAATCCGTCTTAATTTTAAAAGGTCGCATGTCAAAACCAATTATTTTGCTCCTTTTCTTCCCACACACACTGTAGACCATAAACTAAGCTCGCTTAAATTTTAAAGCTGATTAATCACTCTCAGTATGCAAATGAAAAGCCTTTTCAACACACAAAAGTATCTGAATCACTTGTAAACTTGATCTGCGGGGCAGGTTTGTTAAACCCGTCGACACCAACGACAACCAACCAACGAACGCGCCAAACATCGACAACAGAACGACTGCCAGCATAATTAACTTAATCTCATTCTAGTCGAATTCAATAGCACATTAATCATTAAATTTGAAACCAAAATGGTGCGAGGCAGTAGCACCCCAGCCCCAGAATAATATTCGGCGGCAGATAATAATAAATTGATTTATGCAAATATTTTGCAAATTGCTTTCGAATCATTCAGCATCGTAGATCGTAGATGCTGCCTCCAAGCTACAACCATCCATTCACCCACCCACCCGTCCAACAAGCTGCTTGTACAAGTGACACGACTGCCGCTCAAGTGGATTGGAAATCATTTTTTTTTTAAGGCAATTTGCTTCCAAGGACCAATGATGATGGATTTTCTTATGTTTCCTTTATTATTATTTTTTTTAAGGATAATTTCAAATGAATATGGAAAATTACTAACACCGCTGAACACACACATTTCCCGAAAAAAAAAACATGCTCATGAAATCAGCAAAATCAGGATGATTATTCTCCCGGCTGGGTTTCCTCTTATTTCGTCCTTTTTTTCCACTTTGACGAAAAGAGGAAAAGAATGGGATTCTGTGGTTAACTTGTTTGTGTTAGGAACTAGAAAGGATGAGTACGGTTGATAGTAATTCTTGGCTAAGTGATCGTTAAAAGGACGAGACGAGTCGATGTGCACGAAAAGGATGTGCAAGGTTCGCAAAATGAATTTGAATGAGGATTGCAATTTAGTTTGATTGTGTTTACTGCACGCAAATAGTATTTAAATTGGGAACTATGGGCTGGCAAGAACCTTGGGTACTTGCTATATTTTTTTTTGCATGAAGATGAGAATAGATTTCGAAGGAAATGAGTTGCATTGATTGGATTCTGTTTTGAGGGTGGCTTGGGGCATTTATTTGGATTGAAACTTGTGTCGTTTATTCATTAAAGATATGCAAATCGTTCAGAGGTCATGTGAGGAAGTCAGCTTATTGGAATTGCAGTGATTGGGATTTTGTGGGAGGGAATTGAATTGATGAGGGGGAATTCAGACAGCCTTTAATAGAAATCGTGAAATGAGCAACTGTGGTCTTTTAAGGGTTTTGGTATCAGGAGTGTTTCGTAGGGGAGGGTTGCGTTGAGTCTTTCAACGTCTCTTGATGTTTTTAGACTCATATATTGTTCTTAAGGTTTCGTACCTGAAAAGGAAATATGGAACCCTCATCGGACCACTTCATTGTCCGACTGTCTGGTAAAACGCTTCTATCAAGAATGCGTGGAGATCTCGAGTTGAAATTATGTATTGACAAATAACTGCGGATCATTTCAGGACGAGCAGGCAAAAGATACGACTGTTTATCCAGCATATTTTGATACTCGCAAGAGAATTAAAACCTATTGATCTAGAATCATGAAATTTCGCAAGAAGCACAAGTAAAGTTGAATATTCGAAAAGAGAAAAATTTAACTTACATTAGAATTTTTTTTTTGTTCGGAACCTTTTATGCGCGAGTCCGACTCCCCCTTGGTCGTTTTTTTTTTTTTTTTGTTTTTTTGTTAAAGCAGTTTTACCGCGTTTATAAGATTGCGAACACATGCGTTTGAGCCGGTTGCTACCATAACGCGACTGGAAGAGAATTGCAGCGAAGACGAAGAGATAAGGATGCACATTGTTCTTGAATTGTTTGGTAATGTCCTTGAGAAGCATTTCTGCAGAACCGGGTATTACGATGAAGTGTTTGATAGAGAGTAACTGGAACACTAAAAAGGAATGGGCAGGTAGTTTCTTGACCGTGTTGTCACTAGAGGAACAACAGTGGCCGGAGCATTGGTGGCCATTCGCTCTACATGACCGAGCCACCTAAGTCGTTGGATTTTCATCCCTTTAGCTAGATCGGTGTCGCTGAACAATTCGTACAGTGCGTTCTAAAATCTTCTCCTCCACTATGAATGGTCCCGTCCCTAGGTCAGGCGTATAATATTCATCTCGAAACAACCTAAGGCGCTCTATCTGCTTTCGAGAGCGTCCATGTATCTTTAGTAGGATCGGGATATATAAGGTCGTACAGAGCGACAATTTACTTGCACGAAAGAGGACGTTACTATTCCTGCTTAAACGTCGGAGTTGTATTCGCATTGGATGTTAAAACTTCGCTAAAATGACTGTAGGCAAAATTTTGTTTTGAAAGCAAATTCCACTTGGTTTTTAAGTCCCAAAAATTATATGTTGTTTGCATCGGAATTTGAAGTGTTTGACATACGCTGACGATCCGTTTCGAAGACCGAAGTCGAATGACATAAATCTGAGAATAAATTTGAAAAACTGATGGTGCTGTCGTCAGCGGAGGATTGAATTGGATTAGAGGTAGCAGATAAGGGATCATTTTTGAACGTTAAAAAGGTTCGGAGACAAAACGGAGCCCGGTTTGTATGGTGAAGTAACGCCTAGAAAAAGTTCAAGACTGATCCGAAAGGTAGTTTACAGTCCACTGAAAAACATCGTCAGCGGTTCTCAATACACGTTTTGGCACCAATAAGCCTGATGCTAGAGTCCGTCAAATATTTTTGAATCATCAAATACGCAAAACTTATTTTGACGTGAAAAATGCAGATAGAGGTTCCGATTTGAGGTGAGATATGCCATCCGATCATCAGTGGACCTTGACTATGAAAACATTGTTCTCGGTCTTTGAGAGGTGCTTGAGTTTCAAGATGTTTCACAAGCTTATAAACGTGTCCATGGAAAAAGTGATGACGATAGTTGGAGGGCGGGAAGAGTTCTGAAACCACTTTCTCAGAAGTACGGAAGGAATTCCATCTGGATCAACGTATGTGTAAATATCAGGATCTTTTAGAAGTATTTTAACTGTACGACTGCGTTACAGGATCCTACGGCTACCTCTTCAATATCCTTACTCTGGTCATTCAATTAGGTTTCTACATTCCGATCGAATGCAAGCCGAAATTTCGGTGATTCAAACAAAGCGAACTTCGATGCTGCCGAGGACCCAGGTATATGCAGCGTTTGTGCATCTACTTGTCGGTTATGAGGTTTCAAGGCTGAAAAAAAATACCCATCATTATATGACAAGTTATTCTCAATCCTCCCAGAGTATATATTTTATGAGAAAGCTTTTAGGCACGATCGGAAGTAGCGCAGCGCATACAAACATAAACACATCCATGCAAATGTTGAAGCTAAGGCAACTCTGCACCAAGCAAACGCAATTGTGTAAAGCGTAGGACTTCGGCTACTTTGGATCCGCTGTAAAGAGGAAAAACGAAGAGTCACTCTCACCAGCCTTTCTGATTAGTGGGACGCAGAAAGCAATCTCGACTTCAAAACACCTAACATTCCGGTTTTGCTATGCGTTGCAGAAGAAAAGTGGTTCAAAATAATTGCTCAACAATGTGGCTCTTCCACCTCAACAGAAGTCAGGAGAAAAAAATATGTACAGAGAAGGTTTCGTCGACAGGAAACTGGATCTCTGAATACAAAGCTTGAACTTCATATTCGCAGCATGAGAACATTTTCTTTGTCACTAGAAACGCGGTCCAAATTATTATTTCACAAACAAAAAGCAAACTTTCTTTGCCCGCATTCTTAAAAGGGTTCACCATCCTCCTTCCTGAATTTCTCGAATAAGCTTTGTTTAAATTATGTTTTCATTTCCATGCAAAGATTAACATAAATGGTTTTCAAAGGCTTGGCAAACATTATTCCCGCCTTTTAATTCCTTTCGAAGAAAAAACTCGAACAATTCAATAGAAATCCAAAACTCCTTTTTTCTTGCTTTCTGCACCACCGACTTCTTCCTGTGCTCTCCATTTTCAAATTTTACACCTGAGGATCAACAGGAGCCGAATTAAATTCAAATCCTCGTATTTCTTTAAAAGATTACATGCACACTGCTGCCGCCCTCTTCTTTTAACTCAAATATTCACCCCAAATAAGTCCTTAACCCCATATTCCAGCTCACATCTCGATGACTTCTCTTTAACGTATATTCCTATCAGGAGCCATCACACAAATGACACATCAAAGTTAAGTCGTAAGAAGGCTAATCTGGATTAAGTCCTTTCATAACCGAAGTAAAAACTTTTTGCACAGAAATCAAAACATCATCCTTGTCATTGGTATGTAATGAAACTGGAACCTCCTTGTATTCCAGTACTCCTCGTTATCTTTAAATTCCACATTGAAAGGACGATTAAGTATCCTGATCATCACCTTATCCCTTATCGCGATAACATTTCCTCAAGCACAACAAACGATTGACAGATGGGCGACTCATCAATTAGAACCGATACTGCGGGCTGATCGTTTGGAATAAAAAACTCTTTCAAAACGCAAGGACACAACCAAGGAGGTGCTATATAACTTCAATTTCAAGTTGAACTTCCCATGGGGGAATTCCATTCGTGCGACTGTGGATTGCTACTGTCGACAAGAGAATGCCCGACAGGACGCAACAACAACAGATGGTCTCGTTCTCGATGAAAACTAAGTGGATAACACGAAGTGTATAATGGAACCATAGCAGGACGAAATCTCATAATTCTGAGAAACATGGAACAGCAGCCAACGAGCACAGGAAACAACCGAAGGAACTAATTTACCAAAAATTTATTTAAACGCCGACTGTCGTCGTTTCCCCACAAGATGTTGCAACAGCAGCAACAGCAGCAGGATAATCCTTTGTCTAAGCAAGGAGATGAATGCAGCAGACACACAAATACACAGAAGTCAACTAGGAATGGCGGACGAATATGGGGGGAGAAGTTGTGTTTGTTCTAAAGCTTTCCTCTTCTTCGGTTCTGGGTGCCAAATCCAATTGTGCATGGATATGGATACGCTGCACCCACGACGGATATAAATCTTCCGCAGGACCTCATAAAATCGGTTATTCTTTAGAAAATGAAAGCCAAGGAACTTGTAGCAGCTGATAAGGAAGGATAGAATGGCGCACCGTGAAATAACAACTTCCGTTAAAGTTCTGACAAACTAACAGAACTCGAAGGACATTATCATTCGTCGTATCTTCAAATCTTTTAGGAACTTTTCGGGTAGAGATGGACCCTGGCCATGAATTTGAATGTAACCTTACTTTATTCAAAAAGGAGACTTTTCTTTCTTGACTGTCTTTTTTTTTTTTTTTTTTGCTTTGTATTTGCATCTGCCTGATCCTTTCATTGTTCGGTGAGTCTCGTTTGCAAAAATTTAAACTTTATTTTCCACCATTCACACACATAATGGAGCTAAGGTTTGGGGTAAATCTGGGACAAGACAGACGACGAGAGGCTACAGTCCACATACTGCTGTTGAATGGTGGTGGAAAAGTGGATCCTGGCAGCTGTGCTTGGCAACGTATATCCCCTTTGCGCTCTTCATATTCATGTCCTTATGTCCTTTTAGAATTGAGTTGGTTGTTTTTTTTTTTCTTTTGTGTGTGTATGTGGTGGGGAGCCGGTCTCGTCGTCGTCTGATTTGGGAGTGAATATCCTGGAACCAGAAATAACTAACCGAGAACTCGTGTTAGTGTCGTCCTCGTCATCCTTGTCGCTGTCGTCATCGTCTACACTACACACTCCATCCATGACTGGTTTTGTTTTCATGTGCAGATGTTACCCTTGCACATTCGACTGTCGTCCCTCCGAGGATGAAAATCCCGTTTTTTTTTGGTGATTCCTTTGGCACTAGATGCAAAAAAAAAAAACAAAATACACTTATGCTCCGGGTACAGATGTGTGTGCGGCATTGGCAATGGCAATAGCAGCTATTCCTTCCTTCCCTTATGACTGGAATTGGGATATTAAATTGCAGTTTTGGAAAAACTGCAGGAGGGGTGATGGTGGCAGTCCACCAGGACGCGAAGGCGAAGAGTTGATTAGTGCGGCCATATGGATGCAATTTTGTAAAATTTCTTCCCGCATGGGGTGGGCCATTGTTCGAAGATGAGGCAAAGAGGCAGGCATGTGGCATGTTGTGTGTGTGTGTGTGTGTGTGTGTGTTTGGATGGCCTGATGACAGGCATATGAGCCTGGTTTTGTAACTGGGATAGATGTCTGGCTGGATGATGATTGCAGAACAGTGCGTAATTGGATTAATTAAGCTTTGCGTTTGAATGAGCGGGAACTAGTCTTTGAATTTGTTTGTGACAAACGGTTAGTTAATGGCCGGGATTCAATGGGCGGCAATGAGCTAGTATGAGTTTCACTTTGAATAGCACAATTTAGGTTCCTTCTAGTCAGGGTGATTTAATGCGTAATGAGCACTGCAAAAGTTTTAAGAAGAAAGCACTTTTTTGTTTCTGGAAAATGTTCGCCTAATGGATAAGGAAATGAATAAAGAAGGGTATTAATGTTTTTTCAAACGTAGTCATGATCTTTAAGATTTTCATTTCTTCCAAAAGATAACAGATAATTCTGGCTTGAAGTGACCCTTTATCCAAGGAAGCATCCTAAAGAAGACGATTTACCAAATGACTGTTTAGTGACAATGACCAACCAGCCATTGGGCACTCTAACGACTTCGACCTTAATGTTGTTTCGCTTTCGAAGGGTTTTGAAAGAGCTCGAAATTGGAACCACTCTTTGCATCGTTCAAGTTAAATCAGTACTATTGGGTTTGATGTTTCGAAAGCATTTGACAAAGTTTTGAAGCAGGCTCCTTTGTGGTAAATACATGTCATGTCTTCTACAGTTGGTTCCATTGGGCGGCTGCAGGGCTTCAATCCACAAAACAATAGTATATTGAAACGTATTTCTTTTTATGTGATAGATGTGTTATGTCATATAGTATACTAATTTTTGACTGCATTTTTCATGTCGTGAATGACTCCTGTATTTCATGTCGTTCTGTTCATTTGTCTTTTGAAATATTTTATCTTTTCACTTGTAGCATAGCGCAGGTGAGGTTAGTATCAGCTGAATGAATACAAATCTTTGACTCTCACTGTACCTTCATAAAGAAAAAGTTTAACAGACAAGAAAAGGCATTCAACAACAATTACAGTCGAACCCGCTTAAACGAAATGAGGAAAAATCCCTCTTTTGATTTCAATTAAGCGGGGATTTCAGAAAAACGATAACGGAAAAAAGTTTATTTAAACAAATCTAGAATATCCTGTAAATTAAAACGAACAATAAGAATTCGTTTTCGAAAGAATATTAATCATACTGACTGACATCTGACACTACGAGCCGGTTTCAGTGACAGTGGCAAAAGAAATGTAAGATCCGAAGCCTGCTTGATACTTTCTTTCTCTTTTTGATACATTTTAATGTTGTTTACATTCAAGCAGAGCCATTTCTATGGCGATATTCATTTTAAAAGAATTTTTTACTCAAGCGGATTTCAATTAAGCGGGTTTGACTGTCATGTAAAGATCAACGGATTTACAAAAAACTTAAAATTCTATAAGACAAAAATCTTATACCAAGAAAGACAAATTTCAAATAAGTTTGCTCGAATTTTAATGTTAATTTTGGGTGAAAATTGTGTTATAAATGTCAATGTAACAAAAAAATATCTGTTCACGTTTTCCAGTGTTCACGATAACGCAAGTCTAGTGTTCGCGTGTATGTCACTAAACTCGTCCTAAACGGATGGACCGATTTGGATGTAATTTTTTGTATGTGTTTGAGCGGGTTCCTGGGTGGTTAAGATTCACTCACTAAAACTTTTTAATGAATGATTTACAGACAAACCCTCAGAGAAATCAATAATTGACCTTCTGATGTAGTTATTTTTTTGTATCATAGTTAGAGCTCATTTTACTTTCATTGTAGTTTTATAAAATTTACTTACAATTAGTTTTAAACGTCTCATCAAAACAAAAATGTGAAATGCGAGTGAGATAAACACCTGTAATGTGTCAATGACTGTATAGTTTATTGAAAATTCGATCATCGAAAAAACTTTTTCTGAATCCAAGCCAACGTTCGGACAGGACTGCGTTTGCTAGGTTCCCAAGTAATACTATAATAATAGTCTTTCGTGTTCATAAATGTATGTATACATACTCAAGTTTTGCTCCCACACAAGAGAGAGAGTGAATCCTTGAAATGATTCTATGAATCAATTGAGCCGCTATTCTCAGATAGATTTTGCATAAAAATTGCACAAGGCTTGACTCTGACTTTCCTATTTTTACAGCCTGACTAATCACATGATTGCCTTTTTTAGGCATTTAAAGGTTTTATTCATTCCCATGCGACGGGAATATACTCAATCCACCGCAAAATATTTGGGAAGAATCAGTCTTTCTTTTGAAAATGATGCAAATGCGGCAACTTAGTTTCTACGGATGAATTACAATTCTCTCGAAAACCATGAGGAAGATTCAGAGAGCACCTAAATGAAAGCTACTTATAATGGCAAGCCAAACATAGTCGGTTTGGCTCTTTGTAAAAAACAAAACCTTGATGCTTTTAGAGAAAAGGATATGGAAAAGGAGCATTGCGGATCTGTAACAACCCTCTATGTAGAAGCAAGCAGCCTAAATGCCAAAGAAAGTCCTTCTCGTCTTTACAAAGTTGAGAGCTGAAATTCCTACGAAATTCTTGCAAGCAGTCATTTCAAGATCTTGGAAAACCTCAAAAGTACTCATCAAGTCTTTGCAACCAAAGAAAATACCTACGAGGGCTTATAACTGTTTGTCAGAATGCAATTAATGACTTCTTAGAATCGAAGGCAGTAGTTGAATTAATTGAGATTCAAAACGACTTCTGCGAATGTTACCTTCGTTTGGTGCAATGACTGTTCAGATTCACGCTGTGTTCTGTGAGGATTCGGAATGTCCTTTGAGTTTCATAATTTTGTTCAGCACGCAAGTGGAAAAGTGTCAAAAATACCTGTTTCCTTTTAAGCCATAATAAATATTTAAAAGTGCTTTTATCTTTCAGTGAGACTTCAAGTACAAGAACTACAAAAAAACATTTTTTATCCTTAAAAAACTTAGAAATGAATATGAGAAGACTTGCCAAGAAATGCAACAGAGCATGAAAAATTAAGACACATAAGTAAACTTGCCATAAGTAAAATGGCAATAGTACAATGTGCAGATTATAATGCAATGTCCGGATTAGCGAGGCGGTACTGTAATTGGAAGCAGGACTCAGGAGGTAAAATATCACAAAAGGCACATACAACTTCGTGATAGTATTCGACTTTGGATCGAACCTATTTTATAGAACGATATCAGCACAAAAAAGCCGGCCAAGTGGGAGTCGGACTCGCGCATCAAGGGTTCTACGGATGTAAAAAGTGTGTCCATCACAGAAATCGAGTCTTGAAGAGTGTTTCCGCTTCATACCCTTAAGGTTTTGAATTCCTTACGAGTGTGAAAATATGCGGCAAAAACAGTCGTATCTTTTGACTGCTTTAACTCAAAAGCTTGATATTTTTAGAGCTTTAAGCGACTGCAGTCATAAGGCTTTAATTTCAATTTGATGCATCCACGCGCTCCTGAAGTCTGGTGACACACAGACGGACAACAAACTGATCCCTATTCCTTTTGAGGAAAAGAACCCTAAAAATTATGTATAATACCATTACCGGCTGTTAAGCCACCACATTCAATTTTTAACTTGATCTTTAACACGAAAGCCTGATGAAAAGAAACAAATCTTGAACTGTATCCTGATGGCATTAGTTGCGGTAGCCTCCAAGAACTTTATTTGCAGCAGGCGTTATAGTTCTAGATCGAATTGTTAAATTGAGTTTGAACATCTAATGAGCCTTCATGACCAAGAACTTACGAAAGTCCCAACAAAAATCGGACTGAGGGAAAGATGACTCGCCTAAACGATGTGTCAAAAGACATGAAGACGCCTTTTATATATTTTTCGAGACCAAACTGGTGGGGAAGTCCGGCCTTCTTACGTCAACTGCTGAAACACCATTGAAACATTGAAACTTTAGTCACGGATGAGCTTTCAACGTCGACTAGAAGACAGGTAAAAAAGGTTCACCTCGTGTCTGCAGCGCATTTTAGTGAATGAGTTCAGGACGGCCCTTAACAAGTTCAAGGCAGTTATTGACACAATAGAAGATTTTTGTTCGGAATTCGTCATGAGCGACGTGACTCATTTTCACCTCAACGTTAGAATCCTCAAAGCATATCAAAAGCACAGGTGGCATCGAGTCTCAAATTTCGAGGGCACCACCAATGGGGAATGTTACCTGTGAATACGTTTTCAAATTACAGACTTCTTTATTTGAGATGTTTTGAAGTCACGGGTGAATGAGAGTACTTCACGGGCTCTGGAAACTCTTCAACTGAATTGTCCAAATGACAGCAAAATTGTTTGGATAAAGTTAAAGGTCCAACTAAACTTTAAAAAGAATATAATACACTTTTTTGTCTTTTAACTTTAAAGAAATAACAAAATAACATCGGGTGAGTGTTTTTGGGCCATTCCGTATGATAACAAAATTTCAATTCAAAAGTCACTGTTTGTTAACTAAGCTGACCCAAATGTTATAATGAAACTCTTAACAGTTGAAAAGAAGCTTCAATGAAAAATTTACTTCTAATTTAAATAAAAAAAAAAACTCAATTACCAGTTCTTCGTTTCCATGATGCCATTGTTAACCAAAACTAGTAGCATACTCTTACTGCTCCCAAGTGCCCTTCTAATCTAGGTCGTAGTTAAAATTCCCTTTCGCAGTAAAGTCCTTGACCATTCCCCTTAAAAGGTTTTCGAGTCTTTGAAAAAAAACCCTCTGGCAAAGTTCATCTTAAAATCACTGAAAGCTCGTTAAACTTATCGAAAGTATTCTTGTGCCATCCACAAGTCAAGTTGCAATTAATGCCAAAGCTTAAAAAAAAAAAATTCTAAATTACTGCACTAATGCGCCAGTGTCCTACATCCTTTTTGCCTTGTGAAAGAAGAAAAAAAAAAGGATTATCCACTAGAAGCACCGCAACCACCGTGTTAATCACAGTAAGTCGATCATTATGATTCCTTCAACGGGGACAACAACACCTAACCAACCAAGCTCTGTTGCCTTTAATTACTTAGATACAGATACAGATACCATAGTCTATGTGCGATAGATACAAGTACTTGTCATTGTCGTTGTCATACTAGTACCTACGAGCTTCTGTCGTTGTCACCGCGCTCCCCGAGGGTGGATTATAATACTCGTACTTCTCTTCTGTCTCCGACCGACGCGACGCCTCCTCCATTCTTTGAAAATTCGCTTCGCCACAAGTCTCGAAAAGGAGTTGGCGCAATGATGGTCGGATGGGTGGCACTGCTGATAGAGGGTCTTCATTAATCTTGGATGTGACTGTGATTTAAGCATCAATTTTTTTGTTTTTTTCTTTTTAAGGGGAGAGTCAGTCAGTCTCTCTCGGTCGGGTTGAAGTTTAACCCTTGAACTTATTCATACAATATTTTTTATGCGTTTTTGTATTTTTTATTCTTTAATGAATTAAAAATTTAATCGTGACTGCGCGTACTGAGGGAGAGATTTGAGATAGAAAATCCGTCGGTATCAGTTATGCGCTCAAGGCATGTGTGAGATCTTGATTTATGGCCATTTGGGAGGGATGAGGTCGAGATATGTTTTTATACATTTTTTTTTTTTATATAATCGAGTGAATACAGTTTTCCTTGTACAAACACACAAAGTCATTTATTTGGTCGTTAATATTTTTTTTTTATTTGAGATGCGAGCACGAATTTTGTTATTACTTCGTTTTTTTATTGCATCGGCGGAACTGATGGGGAACTAAAATTTGGACTAGATCGTAAACTGGTGTGGCATGTGTTGTTTGCATACTAGTATTATTTGTTTGTTTTTTTTTTTAAGAAAAATTTTGATTATAAATAGTGATATTTGAGATTTATGGAGGGGTGTGGGGTTTGTGGGAGAAGATTTATGGGTTGTAGAGTGCATATTTGTGAGATTTTAGTGGCGTCAGATGGGATTTATCTGTGAAATATGATCGACCATCGGTTGCGAGGGGGAATCAAATGTCAGTGATTTGATTAGTTTGATAATTATTATTTAATTAAGGGGATTATCTTCAATCATCGACAGAAAACAGCTGCATTAAGTCGTAGCCCAAAAGTCGTAGAACACAGCGATTGTTAAGAAGCAATTTGAAAATTTATAAATTGTTATTTAATTTTGCTTTTAAATTTAAATT
Organism: Orthonevra nobilis; assembly: GCA_963555765.1. Taxonomy (NCBI): domain Eukaryota; kingdom Metazoa; phylum Arthropoda; class Insecta; order Diptera; family Syrphidae; genus Orthonevra; species Orthonevra nobilis. The sequence continues at coordinate 31,182,313 of OY743226.1, read as the reverse complement.
TCGACCGACCAAACAAAGAAAACACAAAATAAAATCTTTTTATAAACATAGCTCTAAAAATTCTTTTTGTAAATAGATTAACTTTTCCCAACGTTCTCTTCGAAATACGTCTCTGTCGTGATGATGCAATATTTTCATGTTTAAGAAAAAAAAATAGAAGTCAAGGAATGTTTTCGTGCCTTAATGTGGTGTAACAGCTTTTTTTAGGGTTCTGTTCCAATGGTGTTGCAAGGCTGCTTCTTTTTTATCATAAATCGGAGGGGGCAATGTCTGTAACGCTTTTGGTGTTTAATAGAGGACATTTTTCTGATTCTTTCCTAAAAACCAAAGGTCTTGACTTGCGGCACTCTAGAAATACGTGAACGACATGTGCGATTCTACGAGGAATCTTTAGTTAAAAAATTATCAAGTGTTTTATGCTGTTGGGTGGTTCGGAACCCTTCGTGTGAAAGTCAAACTAACACTAGTGCTTTTTTTTTTAACTGAACGAACGTAGATTTCTTAAGGGAGGAAATCAAAGTAGCAAACAAAAAAATAGGGATATATTCGGGTTATAATATTGGCTGAATAAAAGTATCAATCGAAAATCTGTAAAGGAGGTTTTATAGCATTACATAAAAAGTACAAAATGTATTTTTTTCAATAATAAATATTTAAAAATGGCGGCTGCGCAGCAAATGCCCCAGGGGGCCTATTTTTGAAAGCGTGTCGATGGCCGAAGACATAAACTACTTAATTCTTGACCTGGAAGAAAACACCAAATTTTTTAAGTTTTCATATAACAATAGCTAGCGAGCTACGTAGGATTTTTTCGATATATTGATTTCTTACCAAATGGTGCATGTTTGAAAATAAAGTTAAATTCTTAACAAAAAAAAAAAACGCCATAATATTGTTGATAAAAAAAATAAGCCATATAAAATAAAAAAACATACGTAGCTCCTTGGAGAAAGATATTTCGAAGCTACTGTCAAATTTTCAAGTCGATCGGTAAAGATTTGCTCGAGTTATGTCTTCGGCGAGCTCAAAAAAAGTGGTTTCGAGAAAAAAGTGTAAAGTTTACAGTACTGAGAAACCATATGAAATATATGAGCATACCGGAAAGGCGTTACCGCAGAGTGAAAAATTTGGTTACTCGGATACTTTTGCCGTATTCCATCATTTGGTATATTATTTTTAAGACCCTAAAGCACATTTAAGCGAAAATTTTTTTTTCGAAAAATTGAAAATTTTATTGTGATTTTCCCCCCTTAACGTTTCACCAATTCACTGTAGTACTGACTTCTTTCTTTTTCTGCATATTAAAAAAAAAATTTAGTGTTATTCTCTTCGACTCCGTAAATATCATGACTTTCCCGATAAGACCGTGTTTGCCTTCTCCAGAGGAGACTGTGAATTTCCGATTGCTTTCTTATGGGTTACATTTCAAGTAAAATATTGACCGGCCTTCCACTGAGTCATTGACTTAAAAAATAAAACATGCAGTTCGAACCTTAACTCATTGAAATATAAGTGAATTCAAATTTCTTGATGATATTTCAACGAATTTCAGCTAATTTTCGATATATCCAAATTCTGGAATACTTCCAAGTCTACTAGCTTGCTCATATCCTGCCGGCGAATATTCAAAGCCATTTTGTAGATTTTTTTTTTTACAATTTTTGCTGTGGTCACCTCATTTCCTCGATCACTGCAATGTTCGTCTAGGCAGCTTGACTCCTTCAAAGCAGAGCACAGCTCCACATGTATGACCTATATTTTTTTGTTCACGGCTCTTAAAATAAGTATTTCCACCGACTTAGAAAGCCATGATGGGCTCTTGGGTTTAAGTGCAGTCAGCTACACAAATCGATTTGTGCAGTTGGCTTACGGTCAGTTAAGGTTTAAGCAACGAACACTGTGGCTGACTTGACAGTGTAAGGCAACGGAGCAAACGAAGATCTTCATAGAAAGAAGCCCTCACCAAATTGTTTTCTCTGAATTTTCTGTTTGACTGTAAAATTTGAAAAAAAGCCAACTGCGTGTTATGTCCTTAAACCCATGTGAGATATGACCTTCACAACACCTCCACGACAATATGAAATGAAGGCGAACTGTGGTCTCCGGATAACCCATCATTCTTACGACAAACGTTCAGTTCTTTCAAGCGAATGCACGTCATTTGACATTGGAAGAACCAGAATTCAACATGTACCACGTGATCTTAAGCAAGAAGTAGAAGGAGTCCATTGCTCTACAAGATGCTTTTGGATGTTATATCATAGACTTTTATGCGATCTTGAGGACTTCTTTTGCAACTGAAAAGTGATCTATTCCCTCTAATAATATGATGCCATACATGACATTTTTAGCGAAGTAGATGATGAGTTTCACTCTCAAGTTTGTCTGAGCATAACTTACATTTATAGAAAGCGTTCAATTCTTTAACCACCTGTCTATCTAATTTCTGTTAAAACGAAGGGTGATCCAAAAATTGGTAGTCGAAAATTTCTATTGGTCCTGAGAAATGGTGATAGCTTGCTTAAGCCATCCTTGGAAACAAGGGGAGCCAATGAATTATTAGACATGGGCGAGCTACGGTTCCAGCAAGATTCTGCTAAGACGCACATTGTCCTTTTGTGAGCTGTTACAACCAAGCGATGACGAAAACTCCCAATACACAGAAAAGTGTACTTGCGGGTATTTCAAATTATAATTAAAAAAATCTACGAATCAGATGAATGCAAAAAAGTTGTATATGAATTTCTCCGTGCCATTCGGACTGCATCTATTAAGCAATCAAGACCAAGATACATAGAATTTTCAAACCATTGCAGAGTCTCCCGATGCCTCCGATGTGGGTTATAATCCCTTTAAGCCGGGAAATTTTCTAAAAAAGAAGCAATCGGAAATGTTTTGAAAAACCCTCGAACGGGAACAACATTATCGACGTGGATAAAGTTTTCGATACGGCTTATTCAAAGGCACATTACAAAATCAAAGACCGCGACTAATGGGCATCACGAAAAAGTTCGCCATAACGATTTTTTTCCATAGAGCCGTTTCTCTACTTCAAATTAAAGTAATGATAATGTATAGAAACCAAGGTGATTTAAAGTAGTCTCTTAACAAGGAAAAACATTAAGTAAATTTTTCTTCCAACCCCAGGATACCCTCAGCGGCCATCATCTACAAATTGTTTGCCCCAAAGATGTTCCTTAAGCCGAGGAAAGAGGTAGAATTCTGTGGAAGCTAGATTTAGAGAAGAGACGAGTGTGTTCAAGCAATTCGAATCCAGTTTTTGAATCCCAACTGAATCCTTGTGAACCCGTGCGATGTCTTGATGAAACAACACCAGCCCGGTTCAAATTTTGCCACGTCTTTCTTCCTTAATAACTTCACGTAATCTTCGTTTTTGGTCAGCGTAGGAAGAACTTGATAAAGTGGCTCCTTTTTCAAAATACTCTACAAAAATTATTCCTTCAGCGTCGTAAAAAACTGATGCCATAAACTTCCCTGCCGAACTCGACTTTGAATTCTCTCGGCGTTGGTGAAAAGGGTCGCTTTCGTTTACTGTTTGATTTCTGGAACAAAAAGGTCTCGTCCAATGGTCGCGAAAACGTGACAAAAAATTCTTCTGATCTGCCTGGAACTTTTTCGAGATTCATCCTCGAAATGTTAACTCGTTTCTTCTTTTGCTTGTCGGTTTACATTCTCGGGAAGCAAGTTTGCCCAAAATAAGTGACCCGATTAAAAAATGGTAAAAAAACCGTTTGCTAGTGGCGGAAGATGTCAGTATTGTTTTGATATTTTTGAAAAAGATGCAAAATAGACGTTGAAAAGCGTCGAAAACTTTTAGTCATAAAGATCAACTGAATTTTTCAAGGAACACTTCGTCAGTAAGTAAGCGTTTTGGGATGGCCCAGTTTTTAGTTTGCTTTTATTATGGCTCAGCGGAAAGTAGGTCGGCTTCTGAGCGCTATTCAAAACTTGGATATTTTTAAGACCTCATCTTTCGCGAGTTATTCGCAATCATGTATGAACTGTCGGATTTGTCTATATGGCTTCAACTAATTGCACTTAAACAGCTGCGTCGAACTCCGGGATATTATTCGCAGCCGAGTTTAAGTTTCTTCTCGCATATTTTTTATATTTTCGAACGAAGACTCCACACGAGTCTGGCCATAATTGAATCTGACAATCCCAAAATTTAGATAAAATATAAAAACACTCAAAGCAGATGTGCCCCTTTCACAGCATGTGCCAACCCAAATCAATTAGAAACTCTGTGGCATGCATGTCACCTGGCATAAGCAAAAAAAAAAACAGAAATCCAAACTATTTCCCAAACAAAAGACCAACTGATAAGGCCTTAAATAATTGCCTCAGTATGTATACATTCTCTGCCGGCTATTATGCCACTCCATGGGCCATCAAATCGCGAAGCAGAACATCAACACGAATCGTGAAGACTTCCCTTCTTTGAAATTAAGATAAAGTATCTCTAATGCGAGCTCTCGCCTGCATGACATACTGCTGCAAAAGAACGGCACGATGTCCGTTCAATTGACGTATTCGCCACAAGATGACAGAATATCGTGACAGTCTCCATTATAGCTATCGCTCATCATTCCCGATGGAGAAGATACTTTCTGACATAATGGGAAATGAATTCCATTTCATTCGTTTAGAGATAGTGATGCCTTCAAGCTACTCCAACAATTCTCTGTCTGCTGACGACGTCCTCTTAATTAGTCTTCCGAATTCTGATCTGATATTTTTACTACACTCCCCACCAGCTTTGGCCCTCGCTCAACAATCTCGCGCATGAGGCTGCCCTTTATTCTAATTCAGTTTTTTTTTTCTTTCTATTTATTTAGATTTATTATTGTTTAACCAGCAGTTGTCAGCTGTCAGAGTTTTGTGTGCCGGTGTCCGTGTCGGTATCGGTCGGTATTCATATTGTTGTCGGTTGGCCAAATAGTTTTTTTTGGAGGAGATTTTCATGTTTTCCCATTCGTCTATACTATTTTTGTGTCTGACAGTTGGTCTACCACCAAAGTATGTATGTTCGCAATCTGTCAGTGACATTTAACGATGCCATTTTTCAATGTCATCAGGCACACTATGACGACGACGACGACGACCGACGACGATGATGATGATGATGATGGGGGAGAGGAATCGTTATTTTCGCTTTTATTTTTAAAATAGAAAGCATTTTCAATTAAATTAAAATATACTCAAGATGTTGTTAGAATACCGTCGAGCTGCACTGTCAGAGAGCACTGCACTGATTTATGCTGGTTGGATGGATGTGAGGTTACTCTAAGGGCCTCCGTCTAAGTAGCCGATCTATTTCTTTGGGGAAATCAAATCCCAGACGACACGAACAACATGTAAATTGTTTGATTGAATTAGAGATGAGATTTATGTTCTTAAGTGGGTAGTCTTACGTTGTCTATTGATCTTATTGACGGAACACCCAAAAAGATGAAGCGATCAATGTTCCACAAAAAAAAAAAAATAAAACTACTTTTTCTTTTTCTTGGATTTTAATTGTATTGAGTATTTTTTCGTGGTCCACAGGAAACAATAAATTTATTTTTAGAAAAATCAAATACAAAGTCAATGGGTGTAATTATCATTATTTTGATTAATGACTTTTCTTATGACCACTGCTGACAGTTCCATTTGAAAAAAATGACTAACCTTTGTTTCTAAAGCAAAAAACATAAAACTAAACAAATTGGCATTTAAAAAAAGATTCGTAAAGTTGGGCTTTTACGAGGCATTTTAAGGGTCAAGAATTTTGAAAACTGTATGTTCGTTAACGGCAAATGACAAAGGTGACAAATTTAACCGATGCTTTTGGTATTCAAAATTAATAGTCGTTGTAATTTTTTATTATTATTTTTTTTTAATTTAAAACCTTTCTATAGTAAAATTATGCAAGCTTTATGAAGATAGCAAATCGGTTAGGATTTTAGTTTGAAAGATCAAAGATCTCACGGCAGTTGTCAGGTGTTGAAAATCATAAAAATTTAAGATCATTGTAACCAAGCGACCTTTATTCACATAAGGCACTTAGGGAAATTAAGATACGAACAAATGACATGAACCATGCGATCGTTTTCTTTGTTGTTAGAAATGTGGAAAACGAACTGTTTAATAAATAAAAAAATAAAATTGTAAACATTTTGCAAAGATGTGCGGATTTTTTTTTTGTATATTTAATCATGATCAAGACCTTTGTTTCAATAGCTCCACGAACCAAGTCCGAATAGGATCGAAGAATTCGATACCACTTTATTTGTTTTCACTTAATTCGTAGTATTTAATTCAACATATCAGAAAGTTGAATTTTGGAAGATTGGTTCATCACCATGCTGTCAATCCCATGACATCGAGCAGAGACAACGACATATCATCTACACAAACCATCATTTTAACGACACGAAATTGGAATTCAACCATTTGGTCAGAGTACTAAAGCTGGTTTGTAATTCCAAAACTAGATTAAGTTTCAAAATTTACTCGTTGAGTCGAAAGTGGGACCCATGAACTCATCCAATTGAAGGGCAGGCGCTTAACCAACTGCGCCACCCAGCAACGCATGTCGATGAAATTGGATTTATTCAAGAAAAGAAAGGCATTCATAAATGAAATGTAAAGATGTCTTAGGCTCTTCAAGGTAGCTCTCGCATGAACTTCTTCTAGTCATATCAAATATTTTGACGTGAATTATTAAGAAGTTACCTATCGGGTTAAGACCAATGCTCAAAATACCACAGACTTGGAATCTCAGTTAATTTACTTTGGCGAAATCATTATTTACCAGCCAGAATCTTTCCGACGCTGGCTTGCTTTATTCCCAAGAGCGTAGTTTAGTGTCACAGATCCAACTCTTTTGAAGCTGACCAATAGGAAACCCTTTGTTGCTGTTCTAGTTAAAGCGGTCCGAAGAGTGATCTCGATAATGCCATTTAAAGACCTGTCTCAGAAAAGAAATAACACTTTTCAAAACGTTTCTGGAGGAGAAAAGAGGGTTTATGAAAACAAATCTCACCGTCAGTAAGATTAGCCTTCAACAAGATTAGTCAACAATTGTCTTCAGTCAGTTATTGTGTTGTCGTGTGCATTTGGAAGCTGCGAGGTCAGTGCACTTGGTATTATTGCCGCTCAATTAATTTATAGACAACTGGTGCAGAAATTGACTTTGAAGGCTTTTCGATCGGAGAGGTGTTCAGTTTATTTGAGCTTCATTCAAAAGAGAAACAAAAGTCATAAATAAGCTAGCAAAATGGACGCTTATGTTGGTATAAAATCGGTCTGCTCAACGAGCGAGATGACACAAATTTTGCAAAATCGTAGTAATCGAAAATAATCTTGCCTTCTTAGAAAAAGTGATAAGAAAAACGCCACGATCAGATTTGCGACTGTATGCGATTCTTTAGAGTTCATAAGACGGTCTTTGGCAGCATGCCCGGCTTATAAGCCTCACAATGAATATCCCTCCAAAACTAAAGTAGTGATAAGTGTCGTCAATATTTTTACCGTACACAAGGAGTCAACAGCCATGCGGCCAATGAGGCCCTTGGATGGATAAGACCGAGCTTGTCATAAAAGTTCAAGATTTTATACGAGAACAACACAATCTCTTCGATGAAAAAGACATAAATGCATGCGCAAAAATACTGATACAATTTTAATGCGAATGTGCGCCCTTAGGGTCCTTTTAATCGCTCCTTTACAAGAACAAACTATCAACCATTATGCCATAGCCAGTATATCCGGGCATGAAAAGGGTAATGATGTTACAAAAGTCACCCTTCCTTGGGAGTTAAAGTTCGGACCGTTTTTAGGCGATGACGTTGATTACTGACTAAATTACTGATTACTTTCCTCTTGACTTTAGCAGAAACAGAGACAAAAAAGGTATCCTTTCGTCATCTGCGAATATTGTATTAGCTTTAAACAGATAAGGAACTCAAGTCAGGATTTCTTGTGAGGAAAAAGAAGATCCCGAAAACTTTGATCGTATGCAACTTTCAGCATTTAAACTTATATTTAAATGGAGCCGATGTCACTATCGTTTTACAGAGCTATTCCATGAATGATATTTATTAAGGCACAATGGATCCTTGTTGTAGTCGATTTGAGTCATGATATACTCATACAAGAACTTTTCTGTTTCTTTAAGTTTGATTAAACCGGAGTGACGGCGGCAAAAAAAAATATCAGTTTACAACTTAAAGGATTTTCTATGCGCAGCTTTTTTCCCTCATCAACATGCCAGTTCCATGATTTTAAAAGTGATCGAAAGCAGACGCAAGTCTACAAGGATTGTAGTTGCAACGACAGTTTCTGACCATTTAAATCTAGCAGAGATTCATCCGAGATTATGCTAAGCAGCGAAGTCATGCGTTACAAGTTTTGTCAGCTGCTCACTGAAGTAAGCCTCATCAAGGTTTGTAATCGGGAAGTCGTGCTTTTTGCCACTACAAATATGTGCGTTTGAAATTCCGTGAATTCAGTCATTGAAACAATTTATTATTATTAAGGCCCGCGGTATAACCCGGACTTTTATTCAGCTCAATTCAAGCACTAGAGAGGAATGATTTGGGGAGCTTTTAAGAGAGGCTTTAAGAAAGATCCAAATTGACGTGGATTGGTGTTACAAAGGACAATTTGTGACAGAGAAGGGGAGTCAATTGCTGCGGTCAAAAATTGATGTTTGCAGAGTATATAGACAGCTTCTCGTCGTTCAACAAGTGTTTGTAAATTGATCAATTTGAGTCGATTTTCAGTCGATGGCAAATTGTATCTATCAACCAAGGGCAGGCAGGCCGCGTTAAACAAAACGAATGCTTTGGACTGCTTCGATTCTTGGGGAAAGTGCATCATAATAAGGAGACCAAACTTGGCTTGAATATTCGGGAAGTGGTCGGAAAAGGGTGCCATAAAAATGGGTCCATTGTAGGAATATGTACGGCAAGGTTGAGATTAAGATTTGCCGACATTGAGCTAAAGTTTGTCTTTGTTTTACCAAAAACTGAAACCATTCAAATCGTTTTAAGGTAAATTATGATAAAGTGAATTCAAGATCAAGCAATGTTGTAAAGAATGGTAAAACCAAGGTTTATGTACCTTGTTTATGCTAGGGCTGGGGATTCAGAGAGGAGTTGGGTTTCGGTCTCTACTTCATCCTCTGAGCGGCGACTTCTGCAGAAATCGTTAGAGTGTATGCCTCTCGGAGTGTCCTAAAATAAGTGTCCCGCGAGGACAGCGACGAGAACACTTTTGGAGTTGCGACTCAGGTTGAGCAGCTTCCTGGAACGACCTGGACTGTCAGATAAAACAACAGGGTGACTCGTTTGCCCAGATATTATTTATCAGTTGTTTTTAATCATAAGTTTGGCCATAGTCAAGGGGATATCAATATGTTTAGAAATTGCGTCCGCTGGGAATATTGTACCTTTACGGACATTTCCGTGAATGTCCCTATGTCCTGGCACCCAGTTAAGATAGACCGTGAAGGAATCCTTGACAAACTTACACGTAGTGTTTATAGCTCATACCAACGAGGGATTTTCTTAAAGCTTGGCTGTCCAAGAAAATGAATATTGCCTTTACACAGCAGCCACTTTTCACCTGGTAAATCGTTTTGATTTCGAGTTGAAAAACATTGCACTGATCAGGAAAGTTGAAGGAGATTTCTAGGTGAAGATTACTCGAGAAAAACCTAATTCAAGCATCCTCTCGGGGAGCAAATACGTCTTTCTGAACACAAAGAGTTCCAGACGTTACTACGTCTCTGGCTAAGTAAGTCGGATGGATGAGCATCAGAAATCTTTTATAGCCTCACGTCCTGCAAATCCATGTTAATCCTTTAGTAACAAGAAGCTTAACCTGGCTTCCAAATAAAGGAAGACTATTTGCATTCTTTCCCTACGGTGAGTGTAACTTGAATTTAAAATATTTCAGGCTTCTACTTTTTCTTAAGCAATCAAAAATCAGAGACTTCTGTCAAAAGAGACTCAGCATAACCTGATGTTTATCGGTAACAGCAAATGGCTGAGCTATTCAACGTCGGGCGTCCGATAATTTCGATCTCGTTTTGAAGCTGTTTGAGAAGAGATTGTCCATTGCCTTCCTCAATAAAAAAGAACGCATTGCAAGTTAACCTGTCAGGGTTTCATGATGCAAATTATTGAACGAAGTTCGTCTAACGAAAAAACGAATTCAATCCAACTTCAATTGGAGTCCACTTTGCCATGCAACAAGCCTTACAATGTTACGTCATTATGCTTGGAATGCAAACTTCATCGCACATCCCTAAGGATTACCGTGCCATTTTGAAAAATTGATACTTTCATCCGGACAGTTCATTTAGCGATAGAATTGTAATAAAACCTCGCTTTAGCCGCAAGTAAGTGTGGTGTAATCGCGCACATAAAACTACCCAACCTCTCTGTCGAAAAATATGCACCATCAGACGATAAAGAAACCATTTTTATTCGAGCAAAAAACGTTTTCGAATCTAACCTCTTCCACCCACACGCACGGACGCCAGCCACAAATGTGACGTTCCCACGAGAGAGTTGGAAAGCGTTGCGCAGTGCAGCCTGCATCAAAGGATGTCTTACAATTGGTAACATAACCGACTACATGTCTCGCAGATGCATACCGTCACCCCCGTCACCACATCAGAAGGGGCCACGCCAACGCATCTTTCACATATGCACGTATCCCCACAGCTTTAGCGTGCGTCCGTAATTGATTTGAATAGCGTCGTGCATGCATAAACGTTCCGACACCACAAAAGTGCACCCATATGTATACTGCCTGTCGACTGTCTCCCGTCGTTGTCGTGTCGCGTCCCGTCGGTTGTGGGGAGAGCTTGAAAAATCGGACAATTTTACGCAGACCGACCAAGAGGATTATGACACCAGACCCACGCGCATCATCTTTGGTCGATCTAAAGCCATACAGCAGATGGAAATTTATGGCGAATCTTTTACAGAAATCCATTGAAATCTGTTTATGGCAAAAGAATCAGCCGTGATTGGACTTAAGTACCATGTTGATTGGGCCCGCTTCAGATAGGCACGTATCCGTCGTCGTATATGCGCACCGCGATGCTGTTGTAACAGGTTGCGGTCTGAAGTGGCAGCAGCTCCAGGAGAGAACACAATGATTGCCCAAAATCTCTTTTTTCAAAATCTTACGCAAGCAAGCGAACAACAAAACAACACTCGACGGTGTTTCTGTGATTTATTATCAAAACAATGACGAGTACCACCAAAGAGGGTCTTTCTGTCTCCCGTCTTGATACACACAAGTGGACAAAGACACAGTGCGGTATTGAACAACAAAACTTTCTCTATCGTCAAATAGCCGCAAGTGCGAAACCCACTTTCGGGCCGCACGTCTTATGTTGAAATCATAAAAATCGCCAAACAGAGGCCACTTTGCAGTTAATTATCGGCTCTTTTCGGCGCAATGTGTCTGAAGTATCTTATTGCAAGTGCGAGTATCTGCCGCTGCCAAAATGCCAGTGAGCTGAACCCTTTCAATGCCCACGCAACGCGAATTCTTGGAAAAATCAATAAAAAATAAAGACGTGTAGTATTGTGGCATTAGATACTTTTCGAGGACGTATCATAGATACAGTTCGAGTGTTTCTCCTTCAATCGGACCACCTCTCTGTGCTGTGTGCTCTCGGCAGGCAATTCAATTAAAAGTCGTCTCTGCTTTTTTTTTTTAAGTTATTGAACAACTGTCAAACGAAAACCAATGGAAAGCAATTAATATTGATCGAGATACAACTACAAGATACATGCTGTTGCGTTATGTAACGATAGATGCAGCATCAATTGACTACACATGACTGGGGCGCCTTTTCATTTATGCTGTTCACAACAAACGTTGCTAGTCGTTAACGAGACAGACGGCAACCAGAGGGAACCAGGCGATCCAATTTGACAGAATGATGAATCTAGCTTTGACTCGTCCTAAAAGATTGAAAAAAGAGCATGTTTACATGGCGGCAATCCAGTTGGGGAATTTTTTGAAACAAAATAAAGTGGCATCTCCTGAGAGTTGCATGTCTAACGACATCGCAAAAGGACAAGTAATCCAATTTTGAGCAAAGAATTACGTGACACCTTATCGCAGGCAAAAGTTGGTTCGGCATAGGCGCAAAGGCACTTGAGTTCATTTCTCGTACTCGTCTTTAGTTTTATTTGAGTTTATTTACTGGTTCTAGAGGTCCTTAAAGTAGGGCTTTTATTTGGTATGACGAAAATTGAAAATTGATTAAAATTCAATGTTCTAAGCCACATGCATCTCAAAACATTGTCATCATCAGGAATTTAAGACGGATTCTAGGCAGACGAACTCCTTGACTAATTGAAAGTTGCACCTTAAAAATATTGACAGGCATCTGGGTTTCCGACTACTTCAAGGCCAATCCAGTGCTGCATTTATGTAAATTAAGGGTTCTGAGGTCTGTCTCCTATACAAATTGGGAATCGGACGCAATTCACGATCCATGCCGCTGGGCAGAAGCAGCATGTGAAGCCTTTTGTTATTTTGCGACAATTTTTGCTATGAGGGAGCAAGCGGTCTCGGATTCAAACTGACCCAAAAAAAAAAACAAGGAAAATAGGAAAATTTAGACTTCAGGAGCTACTCAAAAATTGGAAACTATCCACGCGAAGTGAAATTTCTTCCAAAAGGGACTTCCGAACTTTGACAGTTGATCTGTGAAATTCCCTGTCATTTAATCAGTCCGTTTTGCCAAATCTCTAGGAATGGATATAGCGTTTAAGAACAATAATGAAATGGGTGTACTATTCGGACAACGTTCCACTCGCTTCGCCCATTTTATGGCCTCCATAATTGTCCATCGGAGAGGACTATTCACAGTCCCGAAACGGGACGGAGGATTTATAGAACGACCTATTAGCTTGCATCTAATTTGAAGGATTTTATTCGACATAAGTTTGATATATTTACTTAGAAATTTTAGAAGATTTAGCTTAACACCCCGCTGTCAGTGTTATGCCTTTACAACAGAGCCATCTTCACACAATCTACAAAAACCACTATTTTGGCAACACGAATAAGGAATTAAGCCGATACAGCAACCACTACAACAACGCCACCCATTAGTCAGACTACTATCGCTGGTCTACCAATCCAGTGATAGTGACATTATCTTTATTCCAATGGCAAATGGTGAACGAACCAGATTCGAAAAACTAGAACACTCTAGGAATCGAACCTGGGACCTATCAATTGAATGAATTGAAAGGCAGGTGCTCTACCAACTTCGCCACCCAGCTAATTCGCCGCTATCCGTGAGCGTGTGCAGGAGATTCCGACGTAGTCGATTTTGAGTCGCTCAAAGGAGCTCGGCCTTTTACAGGCTACAACTTGACGAATTTTGCGACCCAGGAGCTCAAGATTAGCGACCTTAGACAACGACGTGTGTTCGCTCTGGAGCAGTTGGAAACTGACCCTTATTTTCATTGAAAAATCATCTTCAGCGATGAGGCAAATTTTGGATGAAAAGGTATGTCAACAAACAAAATTGTAGAATTTGGGACGAAACCAATCCACATGAGGTTCAAGTCCGTCCAATGTATCCCAAAAGAGTCACTGTTTGGTTTGGATTTTGGACTGGCGGCGTCATCGGTCCTGATTATCAACTTCGATTGGCCTGAATTGGATCGTATAGACACCAACGATATGTGTAGGAAGCGCTTAACGAAAGATTCTTTATTAAGCCGATATTATAAAGATTCAAGAAGAACGCAAGACAGGAACGGCAATATTGAAGAGGCGTCATATACTGCAGAAGACACAAAAGATTGCACACTTTACGGCACACAAAAGGATTCAGGTTCGTTGAAGGAAAACGACTTGAAACGATGGTCATCGAGTGGCAAAGCGGTCGCCTGGCTGTGATCCGCAGCATGGGAAACGACGAAGCTGAATGCTTCAAGACGACTACAGATAAAGGCTTCGAACTCACATACTTTCCAGCAGATTCAGTGACAAGCATCACAAAATATCCTCATACCCAGCAACTTGTCTATACTCAGACGGTCGAACTACAAACTGATTGACCAGAGGCACTCGTCGAACATACTTCATGAACGACTTGTTTGATTGGACCACGTTTGAAAAGCAGCTCGATGGACTGTCTCCCTAACGATGAACAGCGCATTCTTTAAAAATGAGAAACATAACAAGACACCACAAGAGCACAGAGCTAGACGAGGTGATGAGAAAAATGTCTACAAAAAAGCCAAGCACCCGGCCTCACACAATAATCGGCTAATAAAAGTGTGGATTCCGGGCCATCAAATCGACAATAAACTAAATTTCTAATTTTTAGGTGTCAACATCTGTTTCTATGGCAATGAGGCCTGAAGAGCCGGTTTTTAAATTCGTGAGATAATTGCAAAAGAAGCCTATCCGTTGAACGCCAGCTGGGACAAAACATCACAGTCGACAGCTACTCCACAGAGAGCACCCTGACGGAGATCCGACAAAGACTCCTTGGCAATCACGGCTATCTCGGTTTTCCCAAACAACTACTACAAAAAAATCCAAGCTCGAAGGACCAAAATCACGTTCTACAAAGCAAGCTAAAGAGCTGAAAGTTGGACGAAATGCAAGTCAGTGATATAGATTTCCAAAGGTCCGCCGGATGGTATATGGTCTAGTCTCCGAGCAGAACGAATGAAGGGAAAAGTTGCGAATGGATGGAAAAATTCGTCGGCGAATGGGCAATAATCCGCCAGCTCAGATTGTCTTCGACTCTCAAATATTTGTATGTAGCCTTTCCGAGAGCGTGAAGAATGTAATGCTTTAGCTTTTACTCAGGTCAGATACTTGAGGGATTTATGGATTGATATATAATGGAACTTAAAGCATTTTCTATTTGAAATCGAAAAACTGACAACATTTCAATTCAAAACAATAAAAATTTACCTTTCATAAAACCAGTAGAAAGACCATCAAAAAGGACGAAAAAATACATCTCGTTCATTCTCTTAATTGTGGCCATTTATTTTTTATGGATATTTAACAAAAAATAAAAAAATAAATTGAAATTGATTTCCAGATTAAGCCAAGTAAATCCTCATCATCTCATTACAAATATCCAAAGCCCCATCAAACCATGTACACCCGAATGAATCTAAAGAAAAAAAAAAACAAAATTTACAACCAATAAAATGGAAAAAACCGAGCGGGCTTTCTCCCCCCACCGAAAACCAATCCATCATTCGCCCACTGATGCGTGTAACAAATAACAATATCATCGTCAAAGCATTCTCAGGTAAGCTTAACTTGGCTAAGAGATTATGCGACTGCACGTTCCAAAGGTGGATATGCTTCGAGTCACTGGCAAGTATAAACCGCATTTTAGCGTCTCATTCATAAATTTGCCATGAAAAGGGACGAAATGAGTCTGCGGCAATACTGAAAGTTATGTTTTGTCAGGAGTTTATTATGAGATACCCTATTTTTTTTCTGTTGTCAGATTTGAGGAAGAACTCAATCGAGTTTGGTCGAATTGAAAACTTCATAGTTTTGAAAATGAATACTGCAGGACAAAAAAAAAGGAATGTATTCTTTTTAGAACTCTGTGTGCTTCAAAGGACCCATTTTCATTTGGCCTCAAGTTAGGTTTTTTTTCACTGCGATGGGAGTTTGGATTTATTAAGATTAAGGTGAGAGTCACTGGATTTCCAGATGGTAAAATATTCAAAAATATGTTTTTAACGTTATTTCTCCTCCATTGGAGTACCTCAACCAAAAATGGCATAAGCACTTTGTTATTGAAAAAAAAAAACCTTTTCGGCTTGATATTCATTGACAATGCAGAGTTTAAGCGTTTTAAGCATTGAAATCACATTAAAGATATCGACAACATTTTAACTTCAGAAAGCTAGCAGAGTTCCCGGTTAGGACACCATTTTTTCAATATGGTTATCATTGTGAAGACCTCCAGCGAAAAGCACAATTTTGAGAAGGTATAAAACGACTTGAGCTAAAAAAATAAAACTTAAAGAAAGACTTGAAGACTTATACTTATTATCAGGCTCATGCATAGGTTTTAAAAATTTGACTCCTTTTCGTTGGTTTTTGTAAGGAAAGCTCAGTTTGGGTTTTTAAAAGAATTGTACCGTTCGAAAAATTGAATTCCGATATTTCTAATTTTTAAAATGTGTGTACCGCAACAAATTAGTCATTTTATGATTCGATTGCATGAAGTTTTCAAGAAAGGGAAGACTGTTTGTACTTGGACTTGGTCTTTCTTTGGTACCAAACTCTGTCATCTGAGACTGACCTGTTTCCTACAAAAGGTGTTAGTATTAAGAACAGTCTCGTTAAACCACCAATTTATGAACTTAAAAAACAATATCGTTCAAGAATTTTGTCTTTCGACTGTTTTTTAACATATGTACCAACATTTTTTTTTAGGCAATCGATTCCTGGTGAATCTGAAGGGAGCCAATATTGCGTTACATTATTACGGTTCTAGGAACGCTGTTTTCAGTAAAAAAAATTTTCACATCCGCGATCGCTTGATTTGTTGAGCCGGTAGTTCGTTCTGTTTCTGTTTTTTTTTGCATAATGGAGTAGATATTAATTTTTTGAGCAGCTTGTATTTTTTGTGCAGCTTGTACAGTTCGCGTTTATAGGCTCACCTCCACTCACGATCCTCGCATCCTCGCACGGGAGAACTTTTCTTGTCGAAGGTCCCTAAAATCTGTTCTGTTGTTTTGCTTATCATCAACACTCATCTAAACTGGGCCTTAGCAACAGCTGCGCAAGGATGTACCTCGACGCCACAATAAATCCTAAGCATAGGCAAGAACCTTGAAATTCAACAAGTGCATCTTCGAGAATTAACGCAACAAGGACAATCTCTTCCTTAAAACAGGCTTTTCTTCTTGCTTGTGGTACGTTGTCGGCAAATTCATCAAAGTCTTTCCACAGACTGGCCCCAAAATACAATCACTCAATGGAGGTTCATGCAGTAAGAAAAAAAAGTTTCCCTGATCATGGGGAGCAATAGCGTTCCATGACAAATCTACGAGCGTTCTAAAACCCTGCTTCATAAATATTATGAAACTGAAACTGAAAACTGTCGCCATTTGCCACATTTTAATTCGCATTTTTCTCAATACATTTAAGTTACCATAAAAACGAATATGTTTGGTAAGTCCAAAAAGTACTTTGAAATAATGCTGAAGTAATTAGATGTACTGATCAATTCCTTGCAAGTACTTTTGAAGTAGTTCAGTACTTAAGTATACTACACAGAGTACAGTACGTGTGAAGAATAACTTGCACTTTGACTGCACCATAAATTGCATATGGTAGTTCAGAAGATTCAAGTCCTAAAATACTACAGTCTTCTGCTGAGGCATTCCCTCAATCAATTCAATTATAAGGAATTTTTTTTTTTTGCATGAACTGGATTCGCAAGGAAGTTCATGATTTTATGTAAGATGTGCTACAACCTCGAAAATAGTTCAAGACTGCCGCGTGCAGTTTGCAATTATATCAGAAAGATACAAGGTAACCATTATCTGGGTTCCCGGGCACAGGCACACTCCAGGTAACGAAAGAGCTGATGAATTAGCCAAGCAAGGTTCCGCACTCGACAGCTCGCAAGTCGCGGAGGTGCATACCCCATTAGGACTAGTCAAATCTAAAATCGATACACATTTCCGGAAAATTTCTGACCTTGTGTGGTCACAACTTAACACTTGCGCAAAATCTAGGAAAACATGGCCGTTTTATAATTTAACACGGACTGATGATCACTGCACTGACATCGCGAGAATAAAAGCGGTCATCACAGGCCACTGGCCGATAGGAGACCACGCAAACAGACTAAACATTCCATACAATACACACTGTCGCAGTTGTAACGACACTTCAGAAAAAGAGACACTTACTCATGTTCTGTGCAACTGCCCAGCGCTAGCTGGAGTCAGACAACAAACACTGGGCAACCCGTGCTACAAGCCAAAAATAAATCTCGAAACACTTTTTAAATTCCAAAACTAAGGCAGGAGAACTTGCGGGCTGGACATACCTAAAAATATGTCCTTTAACCAATATTTTCAAATTGAAGAGCTCAACAAGAAAAACGTAGAGGTCCAGAAAACGAAGTCCGAATTTCAGGGAATAATGCTGAGATAAAAGGCTTTAAAGGTTAAGCTTAAAAGTTTGCGTAAAAACAAGAGACAACTTCGGTAAAGAATTTTCCTCAAATTTAGAACTGAAGTTTTGGTCTCTGAAGGTAGGACTCTAATTAACCTTTGTACGTCTACAACTTCCCTAAAAGGTGATGGTTCATATGTTACCATCAGTATTCCCCTACAAGTCTCCTTGCTGAATGCAGAGGGAAACTTTCATTCATTTGAAGAAGACCCATGTTAATTTTGGTTGTTTATGTTATAGTGTGTTGATAAAATTTGTATACCCTATTGGATTGGCCATAAAAAAAGGCTCCTTAGGTATGAATAAAGATGAAAATTTTTGTACATGTCTCGGGCTGCTCCCGACAGCACTTGGCTTTTCATTTCCATTAAATTCGACACAGACACTGCTCATTGCATGCGGCAAATTCTCAAAGCTTCCCACTTGAACTCCCATTATCACCCTCCCCAAAAGCCTGAGGATCCAACATAAAAATGGATGGCAGCGTCCTGAATTTTATATGCGAATGTGTATCGGATATCCCGCTCTATACCATGCGAGATGTTGCACCCGAAATGGATTTAATGGTGTGTTTGTTGTGTTCTAATATAACCCTCCTTCAATGGTAATAATCCAGCCCCACCCTTACACCAAAATTCAGTAGAAATGAGTACAGATGTAGCTCCCCACATGCAGCTAAAAGGATAAATAGGAAAGAAAAAAGAAAACAGGAAAGACAAACTTTCCTTCACCCTGACACATTTGAGGGGAGGAAATAAAAAGCCCTTACGCATATCGAGCTTAATGGACCTTCATAGTGGCTATGTCATCGACAAAGTTTTTCTTCTTTCCTTTTCTGGTGTTCCTTTTTTTTTTTGGCGTATGAAGTGCCTTCCATGAGGCTTTATTGTTATGAAGAAAAGTCATAAAAACCCAACAACTCCGCGTCAACGGGTGCAATTATAACTAAGAGCCAAAAATACCTCGTTCCAATGCGGAGTAGGATGAAGTGGAGCGGTCTGTGTCTCTGGCCAGGGAATTTACGATTTTACGATTTTAATTGTCCAATGTCGTCGTTGTGAGGAGGCTACTGCTGCCGCGGCCGGCGGCAGCGACGACGACAATGTCGGCAAAGATCTCTTGCGTCGGAGACAAATATTTGACAAACTTATTGGCCACTCAATGGGAATGGCGATACTGCAGGCGGATGGTGTGCACGGTGCGCAAAGATGGATTTTATGACACGAGATGCATTTCCATGGAAAATATTACTTTGGCGGTTGAGTGGATATCTAGATTGTGTTTGGCAACGAACACAGAGCTCCGACGAACTTACTGTTTTTTTTCTTAATTTTAAAGGACTTACAAATGAAGTAGCAAAAACTGCAGTGGAATGAAGAATAGAGAGTATATAGCGGCGCTTACTCACCTGGAAAGAAAAGAAAGAAAAACAGATTTTAGCGTGAAATTCAGGAAATTGAAAAAAAGATATAAAAGACTAGCGAACCTGTAGGCTCATCAAGATTGTAAGCAATGAAAATATTGTCAAATAAAACAAACTATGAAGGAAATATTATTGAAGCTCAAAGATGAAAACATCAGACGTCTAAATGAGTTTTAAAGTCGTGAACAATAAGCTCGATGGAAAAAAAAAATCCTTTCGAAGAAGACTGACAATAATATTCGTCCTTCTTCTTCGGAAAAGTACGATTCAGCGCTTGGAGGTCACTCTCTGTTGTTTTTGGGCTTAAAATTCACTTATCGGCTTCACAACCATCAGTTTGGAGATAAATATGGCACTCGTGAACCAAGATGACCTTCGTGATCCAAGATATCCTCGCTTCTTTCAGCATAGTCGGTCGTATTTCGGCTCAGAATAATTGAGTTCCTTGCTTAAATACTCAAACAAAAAGTACAGTCAAAATCGCTTACAACGACATATTTTTCTCTTGTTTGAAATAAAATATTGGTTACAACGATTTAAATCGACGCAGCTGTTGATGCGACTGTCTATTTTTTCCTAGAAACGGTAAACTGAATATCTGTAGATGAAACGAAAAATATTAACGATTGAAGAGAAAGCAGCTATAATTTTTAGATTGGAAGCTGGAGAGCAAAATAAAGACCTTGCCAAAGAGTATTCCGTTTCACACTCCACTATTTCCACAATTTTAAAGGATAAGGAAAAAATTAAAAAAAAAACTATTTGAGGGAGCGAAACTTACTGTAAAAAAAAGTAAAAAGTTCATTCCACTCTGAGGTTGAAAAGGCTCTCCTTATATGGTTTAAGATGCAGAGAAGTTCCCGTATATCCATCAGTGGACCCATTTTGCAAGCTAAAGCAAATGACTTTGCCAATCAGATGGGAAAGAATGACTTCGCGTGTTCTTCAGCATGGATACAGCGTTTTCGTCAGCGTCATGGAATTGTGAGTGGCAAAATAATAGGAGAGGCCAAAAGTGTTCTCAAAAGGTTTAGTAGACAATTGGTTGCAGGTGTTTTGGCCTCAACTTCGGACAAATTATACCGATGAAAACATCTTTAATGTTGATGAAACTGGTCTATTTTTTAAAATGACTCCAACATACGCTTAAATTTAAAGGTGAAAAATGTATTGGAGGCAAAATGGCTAAGGATCGAATAACTATACTGGTAGGTGCAAATATGACTGGTACAATAAAGGAGAAACTTCTTGTTGTGGGTAAATCACGAAACCCAAGATGTTTTAAGAATGTAAAACGGCTTCCAATAGATTATGAGAGCAATAAGAAAGCTTGGATGATATCTTCAATTTTAAAGAAATACTTGCGAAACTGGGACCACCGACTTCAAAAGGAGAAGAAAAAGATCTTATTGCTCGTGGATAATTGTCCAGCAGTGGAAGGCTTGCAAGCAATACGACTTAAGTTCCTTCCACCAAATACTACCTCGGTGCTCCAACCAATGGACCAAGGAATTATAAGATCTCTTAAAGCAAATTACAGGAAGCTTCAAGTGCTAGAGCTAATTAAAAATATCGAACATCGACGCGACATTAATTGACTGGAAGCGATTTTACTCATTTCAAAAGCTTGGGAGAGGGTTACTTGTTCAACCATTGCAAACTGTTTTATACATTCGGGATTGACAAACGCCCAAACGAGAGAAAATTTTGGGTAAGAGGATGAATGGCCCTTAAATCAGTGGCTTCAAAATACTGTATCAGTTGAAAATGCACTCCCCTGTTCCTTTTAACAGCCGCGTCTTTAACTGATGAAAAAATTGTTGATTTTGTGCGAAACGATGCTCCTCAAGAAAGCGAAGGAGAAGAAAGTAACTGAGTTTAATATTTTCTCGATCAAAACATAACAAACAAATTTTTTTTTTTTGGGAATTGGAATTTGTTCAGCCAACGATCGAAGATGCTCTGAATTCTGTGCGCACTTTAAGAACCTTTTTTTTCATTAAATGATGTCGGTGGCAAAATCTTTACTGAAAATCTAATGCAAATGGAAAAAATAATTGAAAAACAGTTTGTAACAACAAAAACTAAGCAATTGGATATTTCTACTTTTGTAAATAAATAGTATTAATGTTTATTTGTACAAAGATACTTGTATGTGCCTAAAAAATAAATAAGAATTATGAAAAAAAAATGGGTTTCTACTTGAAAACAAATTAACTAACGTGCATACCTTGATATCGGTTACAGCGACCTATCGCATACAACGACTATATTCGTCAGTCCCTTGAAAGTCGTTATAACCGATTTTGACTGTAGTTCAAAGGAGTCCAATCACATGTTAAATTGACAAGTCCAATTTATCAATTATTATACCAGCTTTATGGACTGTTGCGTAGTTCTACTGAGACTTTTTACCATTGGCTAAAGTGCTCTTCAGTTAAGCTTATGTTGACTCCACCCCCAACCGAGCTGAGAATTGTTCGTGGCATAATCGAGTTTAAAGAGTCTCTGAGGATCACTGAAGATGATTTTACGGGCAAAGATTCGGTGTGATCCGGTAACGATAAATAATGCTAAAACCAAGGTGATTAAACTTAAAAAAAATATATTTTTCAACACAGTCCCCCTAACAAGTAAATATATAATGTCTTTTTTTTCCAAGGGTAGAAAAAAGAACTTCTTGATGGGAAAAAATCTTTGTCTGCCTCCAAAGCAGCCATCACTTCGCCGTGATCTTCGAATTTCTTGCCCCAAAGGTATTCCTTGAGCCGAGGAAAGAGATAATAGAAGTTACTGGAAGCTAGCTCTGGCGAATAGGGTGGGTGTTTATGGAGTTCGAATCCTGTTTCGAGAAGTGCAGCCATCGCAATTGCAACCTTGTGAACCAGTGCGTTGTCTTGATGAAACAGCACTCTGGATCGCAATTTGCCGCGTCTTTATTCCTTTATAGCCAACCTCAGTCTTCGTATTCGGTCTGCGTAGTAAGTGGCTCCTTTTGCCAAATACTCAACAATAATAATTCCCCCATCGTCCCAAAAAACTGATGCCATAACGACACGTTGAATTTCTCCCTCGTTGGTGATGAAGGCTCGCTTCCAAGTCATCGATTGCTGTTTGGTTTTCGGATTCAGATGGTTTGTCCAGCTTTCGATCATGATCATGATCATGAAGAAACGTGCCAAAAACGGCCAGGAACGTTTCGAGATTCAACCTCGAAATATCGACTCTTTTCTTCTTTTGCTCGTCGGTAAGCATCTCGGCACCCAACACGCAGAGACCATCTTCACATGTTATTATTTGGCATGGATTCTTTGAAGGTTCCATGCGAGATCCCTGCGACGTCAGCTATTTGCCTGTTGGCTATTCTCTGAATATTGGGCCATCTGCGGTCAAATAACATGAACACTTTAGTTGATGCGATTGCTTTATAACCACAAAAGTTGGGTTTGACTTACGCCTAAGTGGAGCTTGGCAACTAGCCTCCAGCAATTTCACAAGCTATCCACTGTTTCCGATGTAGGAGCGACCCGCCACAGAACAAAGTATCTGAAGTGACTCTGAAAAGCTTGGCAGGCAATCCTTTTGGATTCGAGTTTAACTGTCGTGTCTTTTACTACTTTATTACCACCAATTGAAGTTGAACGATTCATTCGAGTACGAGCAGAATTTTGTTCTTCATTTTTTTTTTTTTAAATAATTTGAAGAAGTATGAAAAGTGGTTGACTGGGATTCATTTAACGACGTCATCGTTTCTATTTTCAAAGGTCTGGCAATATAATGAATGTCATTCTGGTAATCGTGTTTCTCGTTTATATTTAATATTTCTTCTTTGCGAAGCTCCTAGTCTTCTTTGCAGCCGTGCATTGTTTACCTCCTGCTAAACTTCATGCATTTGCCTGTTCTGATCATCAAACTATAAGTTTCTGCTTCTTGGGTAAAACTGAGCATATGAAAGCTTTGGATAATATTACAAAGCAGACTGGAAGATTATGCTTTTAATTTCTAACATTTTGTTGAATTTGTGCCCTTGTAAAGGTCAAATCGCACTGCAAACTTGCCACCCTCACGCAATAAATGCAAGACGCTGCAGTGATGTAATTTATAAAACCTTGAACCCAAGTCCACTCCACATGCAACAAGCTCTTCCCATCCACTTCAAAGACATTTCAACCGATAAAAAAAAATAACAAAACATTTTTATGTCGAAACATTCCACCAAAAACTAATTTAATTAAAAATCATCTAAAACAATTCCTTTTTACAACCCACCTTGGAATCCTTTTTTATAGGTTTTTTCGTTTTTTCTTCCCTCCCTCATCTCATAATTTCCACCCACCTTGGCGACATGAAACATTAAACATATTTTTAACCCTCATTTAAATACAGCTTTCACCTCACTGAGTGTTCCTTTGATTTAAAGGGCGGGCGAGCTAATTAAGAAGAATTTCCCCGCGTTTAAGTTTTGAGCTTTCTAAAAATTAATTCCTCTTTTTTTCGAAAAAAAAAATGCATCTTACCTGCTCATGCATATTTTTTTTAATTTAAAATATATTTAATGACGAAGGAAACTGTAGAAAAAATTAAAATAAATATTTTAAATGCTCTCGAGACTTGCAAATAAAAAATACAAAAAACATTTTGAAAAACTAAATATAAAGTTGGAAACGTGTCTCATGGAACGGAATTAACATCAAAATAAATGTCGCCGGAGGCACGTTTCGAAACTAATAATCAGGCGAAGAAATATTGACTTAATTACGTATTCTCTCGCAGAAAACCTGCTGCCATTGCATCTTCTTGTCTCTAGTTATCTCCGGTAGGGAGGCACAGCGGTGCGGTGCATCGTAGCGATGCAATTTGCCATCTGTAGATAGGTATCTAGATACATTTACACAAAAACGACACAACCATTGAAGATACATAAGCATAAATAATCGCTGTAGACACACAAGAAGAACGAATGTCTCTATGGCTCGGGCTCGAGCTCTTAGACTAGGATTTATGACTCCTAGACTGGTGTAGGTACTCGCCATTAAAATTAAAACCGAATAACATCTGAGGCGAATTTCAGAACGAAGAAAAAAAAGAAAAAAAACGTGAGTAAAAAACGGTGTAGGGAAAGACTCTAGTGTTTATCATCATCATCATCATCATCGTACAACTTCATGCAATGAATATGGGAAAGATGCAACTAGAAAACGGAAAACGAATCCGGGAAACACATTGTTTTGGTGGTAGAGGGACAGGGACAGGGCGGCTTGGCTTGGCTTGTATGTACAAAATTTTCATTTTCAAGCGCGCAATCCTTCCAGGCGGAAGAAATCGAAAGCACTCGACGTCGACCTGGCTGCTGTTGAATGTAGGTATATCCTTTTTGCCAAAGAGGACTCTTTCTACACAAACAGGAAGCCTTTACAGGCAACCCCCCTTTTTGTTATTTGTGTTTGTTTGAACTTATTTGTCTGTGGTCTGACCAAAGGAATGACGGAAAAGCCTCGTCCCGCCTTCAAGTCAGTGATCCGCTTCGTAAGGCGGAAAATGAAAGCAAATTATTATTGTTTAAAGCTTCGACTGAAGGCGCGCACCGGAAACACACGAAAAGTTCAAATAATATGGCGCGGCAGGAAACACCGCGTCAAATCGATTGACTGGATTATTTACCCAAGTAAACTTCTACAAGACGCGATGTGATGTTTTCGAGATACGATTCGGTGAGTTCTTTGGATACACCAAAGTTCATTGGTTATGCTTTAATCGATTTAATTCGATTATCCATCATGTGATGTACGTCAGCAGTGTGGTTTGTTGATTTCTTGACTTTGTTTATGGGCACTGTAAACAGGGGAAAATTCTGCGATTTGTTTTGATTTTTCGTTATGATGATTGCGCGATGAGAAATGATTGGGTGCGTGCGTTATTTTATCGATTGATATGCAAATCATGCTCGCCTATTTGGATCGGAGTTGATGCGAAAGTGCGATTGGCGCCAGCAGACGCAAACGTCTGTGCTTTGAATTTATTTTCCTCTCATAAACAATGGCTTTTGAGTTTGTGGTGAAGTTGTTTAGAATGCATTTCGACGAAATAGAGTCGTTTGTACATGTTTATAAATTGCATTTGATTTGAATTGAAGAAATATTCGCTGTTGAGTTGTGTCAGAGAAGTCTCCGAGCGTGATTTTCTTCTCAATCAGCAAAAATATTCCAAGCCGTAAAAGAAAGGTTAGCAATGACATGAACCATTTTTTTGGTTCCTCGAGCCGATTTAAAAAAAAAAACTCGAAATAAATTTCTTAGTTTTCAAAATATTGTTAAAGGGGTACCAAATCATATAATACGTAAATTCCAATTGTTTGTTAAATAATTTAATTGTAAATATTTTTTTTTAGTTAGGATTTTTTTTTTAATTGTAAAACTAAATAAATTTTGTTTAAAATGCTCTCCGGAAATTTATTTCAATTCAAGGCGATTCTTTGTAAAGAATGCTTTTTATTTTCCAGGTCGGGTAGCATGGAGCAGTTGACATCAAATAACGATCTTCAACAGGGTGTAGTTAATCCACTGATTTTAATCACTACTTTCAAGAGTGATCTTGCCGTTCATTCGATCGTGCACGGGTCATATTCAAAGATCGAGGTCATCCTAGGCGTTTTGCAATGTGACTTCGATAGGATTTAGCGTTTTTGCGAATCATTTTTGCTTAGGACGCCGCTGTTTGTGGCCTGATGGGTTACCAGAAAGAATTGTAAAAGTCCGGAGTGAAGTCGGGTGTCTTGGGATCGGGCTTGATCAGTATCTATATTTTTACAAACATAAAAAAGCCAAAGCGGCATTTGTTATGACAAAGAGACTGTTTCACAGCAGTCAAGGGAAAGGTGATCTGCTACACGACCCTCAGCCGGCCTTTGCTTACAAATGGATGCCCCGTGTGGTTTATCGTGGGAGGAGCAAGCTTGATGGAAAAGATTTGGGTTTACGAAAGACGATCCTTGTATCCTCGTACAAAAAATTTAACCCTTTTAAGGTCCTGTACAACGGGACAACATAATACGTGTGATTAACTTTTTAATTAAACTTATTCGAAGGCACGTTGCAATAGCAATAACCATAACCCTACAACTACTGCACGCCTTAACGGCTTCGTTCCACCAGAGACTTTCAGGATAGACATGCGGTACCGTCAATCTTCCACGTTGCAAAGAAAAGTGTGGAAATAGAACTAAGCTTCAATGGAGACAGCACGCAGCTCAAAGGAAAATATTCGCTTCACTAGGACAGTATCAGTAGTTCGACAAGGAGGATTTATTGAGGCAGCACAAGCAGTTCTTGTGATTACAAGAATTGGAAGGGAATCCACTGTAGCATTTTTTCGTCTGGGTAAAGATTCAAACATTTTATAACCGTCCTTCTAGCGTTGTCGGACTACACATTTTTTTTTGTTTTCTATTTATTTACATGTGATGAAACATAAAAGTTGCACTTGATATATTCAATTTCTGCACATATACGAAATCTATCCGAAAATATTTCATATCTCTCTGCTCCAGAACGTTCGAGTGACGGGAGCTTCCTGAATGCGAAAGGTGCCTTCGATACGACTAGATGCGCCTGCAGAGTGTGTTAATTTAAAAGTTTTTTTTTTGGGTTTGTTGCATCTAATCAAATACTTTTTAATAAAGTTTAGCTTAAATCTCGGAAAGACTTGTTCCGATACAAATTTAATGAAGTGAAACACAAAATTAACCCTCAAAGGATACCGGATTGAAGATTAAAACTAAAACAACGAGTGCGCTTAAGGCTATTGCCAAATCTGTATTCCATGACTGCTTCCGGATTTGGAAACTCCAACGGGAGCATGGGGACTACTTTGAATGATACCACGTACCGGATGACGAAAAATTACCCCACCGCGCAAGTTGGATACTTTTCAGACAAATCTCTCCAATAAAATATGCATAATTAATTTTAAGATTTTCAAGTCTAAGCTTTTGGCTTATTTATTCATAATAAAAATAAAAAAATAATAATTCAAAAATGAATGAAAATGCAAGTGCGAAAAATATTTTCTGCAATCGACTTCTGCCTTGTAATTCTTTTGATGATTCTTTAAAATTGAATTTTCGAAAACATTCAAAAACGGATTTTGTGGAGGAAATTTTTAAACTTCCTAAAAAAATTCGTACGGCAATATTTTCATGTTTCAGGCTTGGTGTGTGCCACCAGTGAAACATCATTTGGTATTCCCACTTGGTTCCATACTGCTATACGTTAAGAATTCTCTTCATGTGGGTCCCTTATGTGCTGTGAACAACGTCTTTAAGCCTTTTGATTACCAGTGTAGTGATATTTGATGACTCTATCATCTCCAGTTTATTTCGAGTCGAAATCAATACTATTTACCAGGCCTCAGCATTACTGCTCCGAAAAAGCATCTCTGCAATGGAAGTATTTATTTTCACCAACAACCAAGCTGCCATAAAATATCTCGGTGGTATAAGCACTACAACGAAGTTTGTCAAGGTTTTCCGGGTTACCTGGGTGTCAGGACACAGGGATGAACTAACCCGTATAGGTACTATGCTTCCTGCAGACGCGATTTCGCAACATATTGACATCCCCTTGGCTACGGTCGAAGGAAATAACAAAAACAGCTGGCAGTTATATCTGGGCACTCGA
The DNA here is from genome assembly GCA_963555765.1 of Orthonevra nobilis. Classification (NCBI taxonomy): domain Eukaryota; kingdom Metazoa; phylum Arthropoda; class Insecta; order Diptera; family Syrphidae; genus Orthonevra; species Orthonevra nobilis. The sequence continues at coordinate 31,153,975 of OY743226.1, read as the reverse complement.
ATCATCCGGAACCGAACAATCCTATACCCTCAAGGAAACAGTTTAACCTGCGCCGTAACTCTTTAAGTGTTCTCGTCTCTGCCCTCACGGGGCATTGTGTTATTGGAAGACACCGCGGAAAAGCTAGGCGTGCTGTCTAACAATATCTGCAGAAGTTGACACTTCTTCTGTTAATGCCCGGCCCTTGCAAAATCAAGCCCCAGAGACATTGGTTCCCCATTCTGTACAGCATTATCTTTACTGGATAAAGACACAAAAGACCTAAGCCCTGATCGTATCACAACGCACCTTACACCACCTATACCAAGTTTAAACTTTAAATCTGTTCAACTGTCGTGCTTAACGTCCTTCTTTGTTTGACGAAAAACTGTCTCTATGAAACTTAACCCATACAAATACTCGTGGTCATAAGTTTAAGGAGGAGCTTCGAAGTCACACAAACGATTTAGAATCGAGCAGCATTTAAAAAAAATTAATCTCACTCACAAAAGTTGATATTCGTTGAACAAGACTTAAAAACTGTTTGAAGAAAGTGAATTAAGCGCTCAACGAAAAAAAAAACCTTATAGCTCTTTCAAACCCGACTTAAAATTCAATAGTCTTGACTTATTTACTGAAATTCCTTCAGGCTTATATGCTAGCTTCCGCGTCCTCGTTTTTGGGCCTTCCCTATTCGAAAATTAAGCCGATTGAAAATTAAATATACTCGTATTCATCTCTGTCACATTCGAAGAGTGTGTTTTCCAATCAAAACCACACTAAGCCCTGTTCCATGTTTCGAAGTGACTTAAATGAAAGAAGACGAACTGTTCAAGCTTCTTACAAGAAGGCAACTTGAATAAAATATTCAAATCCACAGCACTAAGCTTCTGCATTTACACGCCGCTTAAGGGATTTCCTATCAATATTTACCAAATTCCCTCGACTCAAACACTGATTTATAGCATCATCCCACCCACACATGAGTCTATCACCTTGTTAATCTCTAAGTTATTAACTAACCCCAGATGATGTCATTGCGAATGCGAGCTTCTTCTTGCCTAATTAATAAATAACCACATCGATATTGGATTTGCCAACTTAATTATAAGATTATATCCCGCCAGAACTTGAACAGGAGATGTCATTATTAACATATTACCGATCCGAGGCCACGGCACCGGGACCAACGCACATTCTATCTTGATGTTGATGTTTTATTGGAACTTAAAAAAAAAAACAAAAAGTATCTTTTTAATTGAATTTTATTTGGCCGGAAGTATCTAGAGAAATCTAACAACAAAACCAATTGATAGCATTCCCAGAATTTGGACGGTACACAGTTCCAGATACAAGTATCTTTTGCACGTTTCTACAAATACTGATAAGATATGTATTTTCTTAGATTGTTCAACAAATTTATTTACTTAAACGATTGACATTTTAATTCCGTGTGTGTACCCTTCGATTTGGCTTCGCCCTTAATCAATCATTTGCAGTCACCTCGTCCCTCATGCGCACACACAAATGAAAGAAGGACCGACTGACGGACGAGCCGGAAAAAGCGTCCATTCGCTATCGCTACCAAAGTCAATTGAGTTGTTTATTCGACGATACGGTAGGGCTTGAATCCCTGAAACAGCATTGGATACAAATGAGGTTCTTGTAGTGAGGAAAAGGGCGGCAGGAAGGTTTGCCTTGAGAGAGAATGGTCACGACGATGTGGCCTGGGCCTGGGCAATCGGCGCGGCTAAATTGACCCAAAATGTGTGCTCAAAAGATAAATTAATCGAATCGATAACCGGGCAGAGTGGAAAGATAAAATATAAATTGTTGATAAGCAAAAAAAAAAGGGCAGTTTCGTTATAAGCTGGCTGACAAGTCGTTAAAGGGCATAGTATGTGCAACAATATTGGATTTGAAATGGAGTAGAAAAGTTCCCTTAAATGTTTTTTTCTTTTTTAATTGAATTTAATTGATTTTTATTTTCTTCCTTTAATTTTAACGATAAGTTTTATTTATTTTTTATTTCAGTTTAAATCAACAAAAGTCAAGTGATGGTGAAAGAATAGTTTTTTTTTTATGGAGACTCTCTTTATTTTTAAATTATTTTTAAAATAAAATTTTATAATTTTATTATTTATTATTATAATTAATTATTTATTTGTAATAGTAGCAAACATCTTGTGAAAATTGAAAGTATCTACCTATTTCGATTCGGAAGATACAGCCCTATAAAAAACGGATGGACGAGCGGACGAATGGACGGACAGTTAGATGGATGGACGAACAGACGGACAGGCAAACGGACGGCTTTTTAGATCGACGAAAGGATTGAAGGATGGATGAACGGACGAACGGACGGATAAGCGAACAGCAAAATCCTTACAAATGGGGCTCTGTTGGCGCCGCTTTGCTACGGAACTGTGAAAACTAAAAGCAAATCGATTGCAGCAAACGATTCTAATAAGGCTTTCCAAGACAACAATAAACCGGAACACTATCGCGTATCCTGAAATCTCTGAATAAATCAAGCACGCAAGACCATTGGCATTCGTATTGTTGGATAAAAGTATGCTCGACGGATAGAATCTTAGTACGATAGATTGGATGATATTTTTTTTAACCTTACGTCACATAGACTTTCAGAACCCTAGCTTATGGAAAAGAGCCAAAGAGCCAATTTCTATTCCGAAGCCTAAGAGTCCAAACTGTCCCAATTATATACCTGTTGTCATTCTTCCATTTTTATCTAAAGTTTTGAAAAATCAATACTCAAGCAGATGCAAACATACTCAACTCAGAACAGTTCAGCTCAGCCCGGTTTTCGTGCAATTCGAAGTTGTAAGACAGCGCTTTTACTTGCTATTGATCAATTACTAGAAGCTCTAGATCGGAATCACCTCCCGTTACAAATATTGCTGGATTTTTCGAAGGAGAAATACCTTATGGTGTACCACAGGGCTCTATTTTAAGTCCTCTGCTCTTCTGTTTGTGTGTTTTGTTTCATTCACATGTATGCGGATGGTGATTAACTTATTATAAGCTCTCCATACTCTAGCATAACAAACACGGCTTTAATCTTAATGAACCAAAACTTGGCTTGAATTCAGCAATGGGCATTAAATCACAATTTGACCCTAAGCCAAGCAAATCGAACTCTTTATGTATTTATTAAAAAAAAAAAACTGGACACATTTTCTTTTCCACCAGTAAAACTCGGCTCATTCCCTATTAATTATTGTCGCACAGCTAGTAATGTTAAATGAGAACCTCACTTGGACACATCAGACTTTTAGTGCCTTTGCTTGAAATGAGCCATTTTACAGTTCATTCCAAGAAAAACTTAAATTATCCTGGTCAAGTCCTTTATTTTGCCCATTCTATTATATGGATGTGAACTTCGAGTTGAGTAGGAAACTGAAAATTTTATTCAACAACATGGCAAGATGTGTCTTTAAAATAAGATACCATAATCAAATATCACCATACGCAAAAAAGATTTCGGGTCTGTGTTATTGAAAGCCTCATAAAATATAGAACATTAATACTGTTCGAAGGAATTATAAAACATAAAACCACGACTCCAATTTTCAAAATATAATAGATCATGTAGCTGGATCAGACTACGAATCGTTTGCTTAACAAACGACTAAATATCCAAATTCAAGTCTGACCTTTTAAAATACTCGTCCCGTGATATATAATTTTATTTTTAAATAAATATTATATGTATTCTTTTTTTTTCTTTTTCTTGTCAATTTCAAATTAATTTATTGATTTAACTGCACTCCTTTTTAACATTCTTTTCTTGAATTGTAATAAGATATTTTTTTTATATTTTATCTTCTGTGACAACATTTTTTAATAAAATATTTTTGAGCCGAGATGGTTCTCAAACGATCGTATCTTCAAACTGCGGCAGCTCTTCATTGATTTTGAGGCTGCAGATGAGAGCAATTTAATATCATAGATGAGCTAATGGAACCAAGATAAGTTTAAGCATTCATGAACAATTCGTCCGATTGAGCAGGATAAAGATATGGAACGCACTTTGCTCCGTCAAATCCGGTCAATTTACCAAGACCCTTGATCACAAAAAGAAGTTTTAGTGAGAATTTGGAAGACCAAAATGAGTGCTGGCTAAGCAGTAAGGATGGTTCTCAAAGTGAAGGAAGGCAGACTAGAGTTAATGCTTTCTGCAAAACAACACAATCGCTGAGAAATAAAATTCCGTTTCAGATTACCAAGCGAACATTTAACAAGACCATTATCGTTCAGGTCGTGGGATACGTCAAAGAAGCTTAAACCTTATAACCAACGAATGAAAATAAAATTGTTAGTTTAAAGTGAAAAACTTGCTGTGTTTATATGGACTTGGTTTCGTATTGGCTGAAGCCTGAAAAGTTATGGAAAATCTAATCTTCAATTGAGCACAGGAAGGGAACAGTTCCCTTACCAATTTAGGGTATCACAACGCACTCAGAACGTCAAAAAAAAGTTGATCGGTGTCGGATGTCAAACGAATCACCCGCTCATTGAACCAACGCATTGACCGCTGAGCTTGGATGAGTTCAAACTGTACAATTAAATTTGGATTTAAGTCTGAAGTTTTTCATTCTACCAGGCAATCATTAAAGACTAAGTGCACTACCCAGTTGACCACATAAACTTTGATGTGGAACTGTTTGGTGACTCCACAGGACATCTCCATCTTTTCTATACTTCTTCATAGATCTGTACTTAAATTTCTAGAAATCCTCGTTTAAAAAGTCCCTGGTCCGCTTGCTACCGTGGTAAATATTCCCACAATAAGCCCACGCTGGTCGCCAGTCTCGTGTATGCTCCTTTGCTTCGTTTAGATATTGGATCACCTCTCATAATTTTGGAAATATTTATTTTACTTATCAATACCATATTAAAAATTTATAACTAATAGTTAATTTTAAAGCATTAGCAGCAGAGGCTTTCGGCTCATTGAAAATAACAGTAATGAATCATCTGGACCCGATGTCTCGGGAATTACTGTAGTTCTAACCAGTATAGGATGTCTTAACTGACCTGTTTGCTCTTCATTTTTAAGGTTCCGTTCCTCAAAATTAAAAACGGAACCATTAAAGGATCACTTTGTTGTCCTTTTGTATGTCACCACCGTTTTTCGCTTAGAGCTACCAAAATTAATACCTAAAGCTAATGACTGCCATCACTTGAAGCTGTAAAAAAAAGCTTCTAAATCAACGCTTCTAGACTCGCTTTTGCGCGATGGACGAACTATTTAAAAACCAACAAGTTTGTATGGAACCTTCGTTGCGCAAGTCCGTCTCGCACTTGCTGTTTTTTTTTTTTTTTTTAATGTTTACCCGAATTCCGAACTTCTTCGCCTATGATGTCGGACAATTGTTCTTAATTAGGGGCACCTCTGTAAAAGATCTTTCACCCTGCGAATTATTTTATGTTTTCAAACTGTCACTTCTTTCTACGCACTAACGGCAACATGAGCTCATTGCTCAACAATTACAAATTGAGCAAAAGATTTGAACTGGTCGAAAAGAAATTCCGATTGGATTAGCTCCAGATTTCTATCATTGGTTTTTTTCCAAGTCACACTTTTATGAAAACAAACCAGACATGGGAAATAGTAAAGTGCTAACACTAGTTCCCTGTGGAACCCCTTTGAAAATACAAACGACGTGATTGAAGATTAATACTGGACTGTCTTTAGCCATTCATCAAAAATGTTCGTGCATACAATTTGAATGCCAATATAAAGAACTCTTATGAAAGTATCCTTTCCTGCGAGCAACACTGTATTGAGCAAACTGGATCGCGGCTGGGGGTATTCATAACAACATTTTATTGATTCAAGGCATTTCGTTCATTCTTAAAGGCGATTCGAGATGTCGATAGGCGGATGATGATATCGAATCATGGTTACTTAAATATTTAGTAGTTTAGCCAAATGACGACGAGAGGTATTTTATCGTCTTGAAATTCGATTGAATGGAATTTATTGGAACGGTGGTGATTCCAACGCTGCCTGCTATCGGGCCTTGACTTCTTCACCAGTCTTAAATATTTGACGCACGGGTATCTGCTGTGTCTGGATGCGTCGGGCATTCCACTATTTGCTCGTTATCGGAATCGATGAGATACTTTTACTGCTTGTGTTTGTTGTAAATATGAAAGTGGATATTTAATATTTACCAATGGTCGTGGCATGGTGCAAGTGAATTGAATTCGCAGCACATGTTGTTGTCAACCGAGTGTGGCGATGGACGGACGGGACAGGGTGACTCCCTGCCTGGCCTAACAAATTGCTGTTTGTTGTTTGATTGCGAGTTGTTTGATTCCCTGATAAACTCGGAAAAAGTCAACATGTGTACTTCATCTATGATACCAGTTCTACAGCATCATCACCCCAGTGGGCAGGCAGACAGATATAATTGCGGAATCTACGAGCATTTTATATTTATTCGCAATCAGAGATGGATTTAATTAACTGCACTTGACTGGCGCGTATCTGTGGGAATGTGTAACTGTGTGCGGTTTGGCTCTTGTTGATTTATCCCCCCCATGAGAGGTTACAATCTCATTAATATGTAGCTGTTTTCAATGGCTTTGTAATTAAGTGCATTTATGGATTGGAATCGCTACGCCCGTATCGATGTGTATCTGAAGTGGATAACGCTGGTGTTGGATGTGCGGCGCAAAGTGAAGGATACTTGCATTAATTGATTTTTGTTTAATCATTTTCACTTACAAATAGATTGATATTCTTTATGGAATTATTGAAACAAGGTATTTATTGAATGTATCTATTCAAGTCAGTTAAATAAGAAAGGAAAAAAAATAAATCTGTTCCAGCGGGTGAAATTGCTTATTTAAATCGAGACAAGCAGATAGATTGCCGACTTTTATGTTTTTTTATTTTTTTATCAAACGAGATGACCATCTGGTTTGTCGGTTATTTATTTTCATCGTTCTCCAAAAGAAAGTCCCTTCATTTGTGGCATTCAACTCGATTCGTATTTGTCCCTTTTTTTACGACGGAAATTGCTTTCGGGAGATTTTTTTTTTTTATTAAAATAAAAAACAAACGCAAAAAAAAAATAATGATAAGGAAATTGCAATAAAAATGAAATCATTGGATGCGGTCGACATCGCGGAATGAAGCCCTTTGGCGGGATAAATGGACGTTGTCGAGCGGATGACCAGATTAAAAAAAGATTGTTGCGATACAGAAGAGCTCTAGATTGGATTTACATATAACGAAATAAAAACAGAGGAAATTTTCAGGATCTTTGAAATGGTTTTGAAGACTGATTTTCTTAATTAAAAAGCATATTCACAGATTTAATATTCAATTCTTTACATATCAAGCCGAAGAGTTTATGGGTCAATCAGTTGAATATGTCAGAACCAACTTCGGGGGTCGCACTCCAATTTTACAGGGATGGTTTCCTTGATGGGGACGTAACAACTTTGAATGAAATTTGTGAACACACCCTTACATTAATCATCGAATGTCAATTCATTCAGTTAACTCAACATCATTGTAAAGTACAAAGAGCAACGTCTGCAAATTATAAAAATTTACTGCCGAAATTCGAAGTCGGTGACCGAAACTTTAGGAGCGTAAACTCCAATTTTCGGTCGTTATTCTCGCCCTGGTAGTAGACACTCAATCACAAGTTTAGTGCAAAAATTCGTGGTGTGATGTTGTCGTATCAGTGAGACAAGGGGTTGGTCGAAGAGTCGAAAAAATCGCTGTCGTTCAGGAATCCGTAGAAAACGATCCAAATCAGTCAACTCCACGGCGTTCTCAAGAATTGGGCATCAGATCAGACCACATTATGGCGTATTTTGCACAAGGATCTTGGATCAAGCCGACTCAAGAATTGAAGCCGATGGACCATTTGAAGCGACGTATGTACATTCTCCGATTGGGCTCTGGAAAAGATGTGCCAAGATGATGAATTTCATCGCAAAATCATCTTCGGTGACGAAGCTCATTTTTGGCTCAATGGGTTCGTCGATAAGCAAAGCGTGCGTTATGGGGTCGGGCGAAAATCCACATTTGCTTCATGAATCACCACTTCATCCACAAAAAATAACTCATTTGATTTACCATCAAAAATGTTTAAATCATGATTTTACAAAACGACTGCAAAATATTAAATTACCATTCATTTTGAATTCATTGATTGGTCATTTATTTAAGGCAATTCATATGAAGTCATTGAAGTCATTTTTAATCATTAAACTATGAAGTGGTCCGAATCCGATTGTGTTGAATCGAAATAAGAAAATAATTATAATGATTTATGTTTAACTTTGTTTATTATTGAAAAACAAACACATACTTTAATTCAAATATAAATAAATCGTAGTAAATCAAACAAGTTTCCGTTTTTAAATATCTGCTCTTATAATATTTTAAACAGGTAAAGTTTGTACTTTTTATGTGGAGGTGATCTCCGATTCTTTCTTTTAATAGAATGGTGTTTCAGAACTTATATGGGTTTTAATTATTCCGATTACATAACAGAGCCTTTTGTAGCTATCAATTATGTAACTTAAGTCTGCGAACGCTGCCGTAAGATATTTGGTTTCTTTAGATAACTTGCAGGGCTAAAAAATAGTCAACGATGCAGGTTAGTACACAAAGTTGATAGAATATGACTTCAAAGACTTCAAAATGACTTCGATGGTTCTGTGATTTCAAAAGTACTTCAATATACTTCAGAAAGACTTCAACGCTTTGAATGCAATCAATGACTTCAAAATGAATGGCATGATATTCTGATATTCTTTCATTGAAATCAATATTATGATTATAGCTGCGTGGCGGAGTTGGTTCAGCGCATGCCTTTCACAGGTTCCATTCCAAGAGTTGTCTAGTTTTTCGAATCAGATCCAGTCACCATTGGTCATTGGGATGCTTTCAGTTAATGGCAATATCACTGGAATGGTCGACCAGCGAAAGAAGTCTGACTAATGGGTGGCGTCTTTGTAGTAGTTAGTTCCTAGTTCGTGTTGTCAATATAGTGGTTTGTGTAGATTGAGTGTAGAGGGCTCTGCTGTGAAGGCATAACACTGACAGCGGGGTGTTTAGGTGAAAGCTAATAAGTCGATGTAAAAATCCTACGTCCCGTTTCGGGCTCCACACACGGAAGTGAGATAAAACTAAATACATCTGCGTTTCTCAAACCACTACATAATCTTTCATTCTTCTCCTAATTCTTCCGCTCGTTCTGTGCTTCATGCATTAAAAGAGCATTCATATCCTCTTGAATAGCGAGCCAATTATAACAAAAAAATAATTAATATTACAGCCGGAACTGGCAAAAGCTTAGAAGGCTTGAGGTTTAAGCTGCGGAAGGTGTTTGCGAATCATATCTGGAAGTTGACTCTTATGTTAATCTCCACACGATTTTCTGCATTTCAAAAAAAATTTTGCTGTGTGAGTTCCACAAGGGAGTGCATTTTGACCACTGTTGTGCTTATTTAGAATAAGAGATATGCCTCCAGAACCAGAAGAAGCATCTGTAACTAAGACACTGACAGCTCTTATGTGCCCAGAAAATAAACAAAAACTCAGAATTGTATTCGTCCCATGCCTCCAGCAGAGAATATTGCAGCTATAGCCAAGATTGAGCACATAAACCTTCAGCGAATTTGCAAATAGCCTTTGTCAAAGGTATATTTGCATGGATTTTGATTGGGGATGCGCTACTTGGCTTTGCCTTCTGAGCTTCTGCCAGGCCTTCTATAAAGTCAAGCACAACATCGTTTGCTGGAAACTGAAGCATTTGGAACACCGGTTGAGTAAGTTAAAATTTTTTTGTTTGACTGGTGGAAAAAAGTTGTTGTTTATGGTAAGTGCTCGACTCTAAAACTTCTTATTCAGGGGTGCCCCAGGGCTCATTACTACTACTAATATTGTTCTTTTTTTTCAAGGGGAGCTCATAAAGTTTGCAGAAAAAAAGGATTGACTGGGTAAGAGTTGCTCATTTGGCTAGGCACCAATTGAGTGACTCATTATCACTATATATAACAAGTTTGAACCTAATCGTGCTAACTTCTGAATTATCGACGATCAAAGAAGTGAATCGGGAAGAAAGCAACCAGTACGAAGAAAAATGAACATCAAGCCATAATAAACTTCCTTTCTAAACAAGGAGAGACACCTCAAAAAATTGTTCAGGAGATGTTAGCTGCTTATGGGGACTCCACGGTTGCTATAACCAAGGGAAGGGAGTCCATCGAATACGAGCCTCGGTCTGGACGGACATTTGACGCTTTTACGCCAAAAATCATCGAACGGGTAGAAAAATGTATTTGGAGATGCTTGCAGGAATGGTTGGAGCATCTGAAACAACCATTTTGAAACATCCTCCATCAACATTTACGTATGATTAAGGTCAGTGCAAGAAGGGAACGCGACCGCGTTGAATGTTCGCGCGAAATTAAGGACCGCTGTGGCGAGCAAAGGAAGGAAATTATGGCCCGGATTGTCACTGGAGATAAAACATAATTTCACCATTATGAGTCTGAATCGAAGCAGGAGTCATTGCAGTAGCATAAAAAAGGCATACTCCCTTCCTAAAAAACAATGTTTCGGTCGATTTTGACACCGAAGATAAATCTTATTTTTTCGATGGAATAAATAAGTTATTTAAGAGATTTAAAAAAAAATCATAGGTTTTAATGGAAAATATATTAAAAAGGAACAATAATTGAATGTTTGATTTGAACCTTCATCCCTTTCGTTCCGCGAACTTTTTGAACTCTCCTCGTATTTGCAGACGATATTAAGCTCTATTTGTCCGTTTACGCGAGTTAGAAAGATGAGCTGGTAGCCCGTCTAAACGAAGATTTGGCATCCGTAATGAGTGGTCAGTATCAGGATCTGTGGATGCGTATGCAAACTCTGGCTAACAGCCTACTGTACTCTGATTAAGACTCGCCGAAGTCTTGTACACACTTGAACACTTATCGTCCCAATAATTCCGAACGCTGAAGTTGTTTACTGAAACCTTATAGTTGTGAACTATGCGATATGATCATGGTCTTCGATGGAACGACTAAATTTCAGTTTTTGCCAGGGGAACATATTGTTCAAGGGTTGCACCTTGCAGCAATCTCTTAAAGCGTGTTATTGTTTGATGTAAAAATTTGGATTGGCAGCGTTACTGGAAAAATTATAAAAGAAACAATACACTAAGTGGAGAATACTACCAAGGCTCTATTATCAATTTAAAATGGCCACAGATTTTTAATTTTGACTTGGACGAGTTACAGTTCCAGGAAAATGTGATTTCGTGCCACACTAATTGCACCCTAAGTTCAATTGCAATCTGAACAATCCAGAGACGATTCAGCCACTCTTTAGGTATTTTGATCAAGCTATTCGTGACAAACGCATTTAGAATAAAATAAAAAATCAGGTTAAAAGGATACCCCACTGCCAAGCCAGTCATTTGAATGAAATAAAGAAAGCTTTATTATTTTACATAAAGCCACAAGTTTTTGAGTCTTGTTTAAAACGAAAAAGCCAACAGATGGCCCACCCCATAAAAAAAAAGTGCTGTTTGTGCATTTAAGTAAATCCATAATCGCATAATCCATCTTCTTATCGTCACACCACAAGTGAATGTATGATTCAGCAAAGTAAAATTTCCACACAGCGCCAACCAACCGTGTGCGTCTTGGCCGCATAACCCACTTTTTGTATCTGAAAAAAAAAATCCGTCCAACCGTGCAACTTGCATTCGCGGTTTATCTTCGGCCAGCATCTCCCCAATTTAATTGCAATTCCATGTCAATTGCCACTTCTCAGTGTCAATTATTTAAGTTGTTATTTGAAGTAATTCACATTCAAATTGTTGTTCCACCAAAAAAAAAAAAAAAATTATTAATTAAAAAACATTTACGTGCCGGCCGGACAGTCGTAAACTGTTTAAATAAGCTCGCTGTACATTTATCGGTTATCGGAAATATGATTTCATTAATCTATTATTTATTGCCACAAAAGCCGTGCCACTGTCAAGCCATATGCAAGCACACTTGCCTCGCCGTGTTTGGTATTAAATTAATTTTCCATTAAAACATTTTTGCTCATTTGCATTGCGTAGCAGCGGCGGCAAGCCTGGTGGCAATAAACATACGCTTGCATCTAATTTCACATTACGCCGAGCGGCATTCGTCAAAATCACGGTCACGTTTATAACCGCCAAAATACAAAACAAATAAACTTGTGTAAAAACAAATTCAGTTCATAAAATGAATCAAATTCAGATTCGGATTCGGGGTTTAAATTCAGCGGATTCATGCTGCGGTTCGAATTCGGTGAGAGTAAATATTTAGTTGCAAAGGATTCGGGGGTTATGGATACTAGGGTATCTGTATCTGCTGCCTCGCGAGTGAGTAATGAAGCGCATAATGAACATGGATGAGTTGTAAATTGAATTCCAACTGTTGTGTACTCGTATCTAGGATGACGATGGACGTAAGTCGGTATCGGGTATCGGGTAGCAATGTTAATTGCCGCTGGTTTAATACAACATTCAGATCGTATATCAATTTAATGTTCTAGCAGCCTAGTGGAGGGTCAAACGTCCCCGAGAATGTGTCGCCTTGTGCGTGCGATAGTTGTTGTTGCAGTGGCAGCCAAAGTCGTGTTCATCCTAAGTGGTGCGTAACTAGATACCTAGTTCTCGGGGTTTTGAATGTGTACACATTAAGCAATTAACAAATCGGATTGGAGGCGATTTGTTCATTTGAGGAGCCGATGGATAGGCAAACACACTGAACGATGATGGTAATCAGAGAATGGCTGACCGAGTACGTTGCTGCAGCAACGTTGAGTGATCTAAATACTTTGCTTTTGGGTTTTGAGTTGATCGAGTTTATCAGTTGAGCGATAGTCTTGATTCGTTTTAATTCTTCTTCTTAATTAAGAGAAATGAGGATAGAGATTCTTTGTAAGCTAAATTGAATGATTGAGGAGTGGCTTGCGGCTGACTTTGTTATTTTGATTTCTCTCAATTGAAATTGTAGTTTATTGTTTTAAATAAAGACAAGTAATGAGTCACAAATCAGTCAGTTAGAAACAATAAGACTTCCCTGCTGGAGTCATCTATTGACATGAAATTCAAATGAGATGGAGACTTGGTGATAATAAAAGTGCTAGAATAACTTATCAGCATTTGTGGGTTTAATTATGTTCAATATTTTATTTGCTTCACTATTTTATTTTGTTTGTCTTTCAAAGTCTAACTTCATAAAGAAAGAAAAAAATATTCTTAACGAGTTGCTTTTATTATTTTTCGGAAGGCATTAGGCGATGTTTCGTTGAAAAAGAACGCATTTACTTGTTTGTTATTTGTTTATTAATATAAAAATTTTGTTAACATTTGACTTTTTAATTTGCGTATTTTTGCAAGTTTTAATTTAATCAATTAAGTTACAAATTTTATATTACTTTTAAAGAGCGTTTTTTTAGGCTGCTAGATATATTTCTGGCCTAGGCCACACTAAGTGTTGCCAGGTGCAATCTGACATTTTCATTGGAAAGTTTAACAACTTTTTGGTATGACATCACTCAGAACGTGATGTCATTTAATCGTGAATTGTTTTATTTACAGAGACTTGAAAAATTCATTTCGGCAAAAAAATTGAATTAACTCGTGAACACTTTCGTGCGATCATTTTTCACAACTTTCGACGTGGATTATCACGACAAGAGTGCATTGCTGAACTCAAATCTTTGTATGGTGATGAAGCGCCATCCTATAGCACTGTGAAAAACTGGTTTAATGAATTCAGTCATGGCCGACGCTCGCTCAAAGACGAATTCTGTGAAGGTCGTCCAAAAACGGCCGTTGTGCCAGAGAACATTGATGACGTGCGTAAACTGATAATGCAAGATCGTCATGTGACATACCGTGAGATAGAGGCATCCCTGGGCATTTCTCCCACCAACATACATTCGATATTGCATAAACACCTGGCCGTAAAAAAGGTTTGTTCTCGTTGGATCCCTCACAATTTGACAATCGCTCAAAAAAAGGCTAGTGTCGATTGGTGGAAGGAAATGTTAAAAAAATACGATCGCGGTGCTTCAAAAGACTTTTATAAGATTGTCACAGGTGACGAATTATGGATCTATGCCAATGAGCCCGAAACAAAATAACAATCGACCGTGTGGGTCTTCGAAGACGAGCCAAATCCAACAAAATTTGTTCGTGGAAAAAGCACTTCGAAGCAAATGGTCGCCTGTTTCTTCGGCAAAACTGGCCATGTGGCGACTATTCCGCTTGAGCAACATAGGACGGTCAATTCTGAGTGGTATACCACAATTTGTTTCAGGCAAACAAATTGTCTTCGGAGAAATTCGAAAAACGAACAAGAAAAGACGCTCAAACCAGCGCCTTTTTGACCGGCCAAAACGTCGAATTGATGAGTCATCCGCCGTACAGCCCTGACTTGCCACCCAATGACTTCTTTTTATTTATCGCACATCAAGAAAAAAATGCGTGGTCAACGATTTTCGTCACCAGAACATGCTGTTTAAGCGTTCAAAAACCATGTTTTGGAGGTGTCTCAATCGGAGTGGAAAAAGTGTTTCGACAATTGGTTTGAGCGCATGCAAAAGTGTATAAATCATGCTGGAGAATACTTTGAAAAACAATAAAACCACTTTTGATGATAAATATTTGCATGTTCATCATTAGGCCGGAAATATATCAAGCAGCCTACGTAATACTATAAAGTAGGGCCAAGACCAATCCATTCAAATCATCACGTAGCATTATGTCCGAAATCAATGAGGAATTTGTTGTAACTGTCTCGAGTAGACCTGTAAGAAAGCGGCTCAATTTTGTTGAAATATTTGAACGCGTAAGCAGGGCACCATTATCAAAAAAATATATCAAGGCACACGGCTGCGGTTCGCAAAAACTTATCTAAAGGAGGATGTAAAATTCTGGACTATAATCCTCTTGAGTGATAAAACGAAGATAAATCGAATGGAGCCAGATGGGAAAACCTTTGTTCATCACCTTAGAGGTTAGGCCTATAACTTCACATACACCAAGAAAACTATAAAGTACGGTGGAGGCAGTGTGATGGTCTGGGTTGCTTTTTCTTGGCATGGAGTGGGGCCGGTAGATGGTTCAATGGATAAATTTTCGTATCCTAATGATACTAAGAAATACAATGGTGCCATTTTGTTTCGAGTCAATGCCAGTCAACTGGATTTTTATGCATGACAATCATTCAAAACACTCGGCCAAGGTTGTAAAGGGTTAGTTCACGAGAGAAAATGATGTTTTGAGCTGGCCGGAGCAAAGTCCCGATCTCTATTGAAAAATTGTGGAATGAAGTAAAAGTTAAGATCAATAATAAAACTTTGGGCTGAAATTCAGGAAACCTGGTCCTCTATCCCCCAGAGCAGATGTCAAAAGTTTACCTGGAAGATGTCAAGCCTCTCTTAAAAATCGTGGTCGATCAACAAAGTACTAGTTCAGTAAATAGAAAAATGATGCAAGGTTTGACAGGTTTTTGAATAAGTTCTATTTCTATGTCCAGTATAAATATTGCCATCACAAAAAAAAGTATTATTTCAACTAAACCGGAGGGATATTTTTTGAATTTTAAGTTTTAATGATGACTCGCAAGTGGTTCCACTTTTTGGTGAGACAAATCATTAAATCACCTCTGGATCTGTCGCTTCGAAAATTATTATGTCGGTCATTAGAAAGAGACACGTTAGTGCTATGGGTCTGTAATAGGGGTGAGAAGCTGGACAAGTGTTGTTTTCCATCTCGCAAGGAGACCCAAAGTTATAGACAGATGAAACATGTGCATTCAAATGTGAGATTGCTCACATACATCAAGCAAGAATCTAAGGCATGCCCATGGATATTGAATTGGGTTCAATAAGCCCTGGAATTTCGAGTTAGTTTCCGCAAGGAAATAAACAAACGAGGGGCTGGTATACCACTTATAACACTCGGTTCCTCTGCAAGTGGAAAACAGGCGCTATATTTTTAACTATGGTTTTCAACAATCATGTTAAGCCAACTCAGCAAAACTTTATCTGAAAAGCAACAACAAATTAAGTACTGAGTAGGGTCTGGTTATATCAAATATGGATTGTTGGATGTCCTTAAAGTTTTCTGCTTCACGAAAAGGTTCATTTGGAAGCCTGAGAGAATTTGCGCAAGCCTATTTTATAATCGGAATTCGTAGACGAGGAATGAGCATTCCTTCCAGTGCTACAGTAGAGCAAGTTTTTAACGACGCAGTGATACCTTCACAAGCCTGACAATGCAGCTTATGTTACACAGCAGTTTTTGCCCTTTGGCGTTTTGTGTATTTGTCCACCATATTAATGCATTTTCAGACTCGTTTTGTGGTCAAAGTCTATTCTAGATTGACATTTGTATGAAAATGTTAGAGTTAAGCAGATACAGGTGAACTTCACCAAAAGAGACGTTCAGAAATGTACTTAAAATCTACCATGTTACTTTGGTGCAAGGAAAGGTGTCATATGCTACAACTGAATACAATGGAGAACGCAGCACAGAACCTTGTATTAAACAAGACGCAATTTTGACAGAAAAACATTCCATTCCAACTCCAAAAAAAAAAACGACAATCAATAATTTTGCAGTCTGATCTTTGTTTGGAAGACCAAGTTTTGTTGAAGTTCATGTTACATAATACAGTGGTGCATTAAATACCGATCGCGTATCTTACGAAGTGCACAAGAACAAGGACTGAGTTGGTTCAACACTTCTTTCGAAATTCTTACTTTTGCTTATCTGTCAAAGTTAAATCCATCCACGCATCAATCGCAACACAGCCAAAATCATTTTAGGGCGCTAGTCGATATTTGGTTGTCGAAATATTCAAATACCTCTCAACTAAGCTCTGACCACAATTTGTAGTCCGATCGATTCCGGTGTAGACTATTCGACTGTCAGTTTGAATCATTTTGGACTCATGGCATTCCTGTTTGCGAATATCGTGGTCGTGAGAGACTTCTGAACGTTCTTTAAAACGTCCGCTTTGTCAGATACCTCTGACTTCAATTTGATTATAGACTGAAGTGACATTGATCTCTTGGTAAGCGAAGCTAAGCTATGACAGAAACTCAACTTAATATACACTATCGTTCCAGGCGTTGGAGGCATGCATTCCATTCCTAAGTGGAATGAGGATGTTCGTTATCGACAACAAACTTCATTCATTTCAGAGTTCGAGACATTTCTTCGGACTATGCCACGACAGAGACACTGTTTCAGAATAGCTAACTCAATGCCCTTCCTGAGAGCAAGTCTATCGTAAGAGTTTTCTGCGATTTATTGATGCAGCAAAGCGAACTACGTAAGAATGGATAATTCTTGTCTAAATTCGGTGACACATTGTTCGAGTAATGGCGTCAGACAATAACCAGATCCCCTCTATCAACATGAATGGATGAACAGCGATATAGTCAGGCTTCCACGACATTCCCAGAGATATGTAGTCAGGCGACTAAGCTACAATGGAAACGTTCAAACGCAGTTCAGTGTCGACTTGAACATTCAAGGCTTGCGTCGCTGAAGGGATTCCCCCAAATGGCAAACTCACTTTAAAAATATTGGAGATCAGTGGGTACTTTTGTATAGTTTTACATAATCGAATTTTAGAGACGAATTTTGAAAGTTTAATCAACGTTGGATACACGTTTTCGTGAGCCAACTAGAGTGCTGTGTTTCTTATATTTATATTTGAAACTAGCGCGTGTAATGCTCCTTTAAAGCTCATACGTAATTCATTCGAAATGCGTATCCCATCGAAAGTTACTGTCAATTATGATACTTACTTTATCTAGGACAGCTAGTATTCGATGAAAGACAAGAATCATTTCTGAAGGAAATTTTTTGAACTGTGGAGTTTATATTTTTATTTTGAATGCTTTGATCATTAAACCATTATCATGACACCATTTTACTGCTTTATCGAGATCCTCCTAAATTATTGTTTTTGGCGTTTGCAAGGATCTGTGAAATAACACTATCACTCTATCGTCAGCACAAGCAAAAGGTTTGGCACCCTTGAAAATACGAAGAAGCTCATTGATATAAAATATAAATAGTATTGGTACCAGATTCGAACCTTGCGGGACTCCGTATTGTACGTTTTTTTTTATTTTTGGCTATAGGTCCAGATAGGTGAACTTAAATTCATATACTATAGAAACAAAACATGGTAACTTTTGTTAAGGCTTTCATTATTATGATTTTCAAACTCCTTTCATAGTTTTTTCTGGAAACCGTTTTGACTTTCGTAGATGATGGAGTGATGGATAGATTACTTTATTATGTTCTTCAGCTCCTGTTTTCGTTCTGAAATCACTTCAACATCCACTCTTTCATGTAGGTCTAGGGTGGAGTGGTACCAAGGAAGATTAAGCATCATTCTGAGAGTTTTATTTGGGGACACTTTTAGGCGTTTGAAGTGAGATTTTGCACTTTTCCCCCAAACAGGGCGGCCGTATAGAAGAATAGCTTGAACGTTAATTGATACCTGAATATCTCACCGCCTGCAGCCTGGTTTTTCAATAAAATTCTTCAATCTGTTTGTTATTATTCAAATAAACAAATTTGCACGAAATCGGCGCGAATATTACCGCGTGAGTTTTAATATCCATCGCACGATTAACATCAATACCAGGCGACTTGTTTTCGCCGAGCGAACTTTTTCTGCACATTCGTTTTCGAGATTGATCAGATGCTTTTGACCACTGAAACTCTGGATTATAGTCTCATCAAAGGTAGGCTTTTTACTTCTCAAAATCTCATTTATAACGCTCCATGTTTTAAGTTTTGTAAAAATTTTGAAGATTTTTGCGAAGATTTCGAAAAGTCCAGCTCAGTCTGTTACTCTTCCATCTTTTGAACTGTTGATCCCTTCTTTTACATTTATCGATTAAGTCAAACAACATTCTACTGTTCTTAAAATTGTTAACTTTTCATACACATACGTATTTAATTTTTTATTTTTTTTTTAACATAAAAGACGCACCAAAAGGTACATCAAACTTTCCCGTCACATTTGTAATAGAACGTTGGCTGTCATCGTCTGAAGTTCCTGTCCTGAATCGTTCTTTGCAGATAATATCTCATACCCGAAAATCTGCTAGCATCGCCCTTCGCCCTCAAAACTTATAATCGCCTAAACCTTGCAATGAATACATAGAATTACAATATTCCCCCCAAAAGAGACAGCCAGCCACAGTTAAACAAAACCAAAAACAGCAAACACCTTACAGATACGAACAACTTGACACTACTCGATTCGATTCGTCCATGATTTCGAATCCAAGTCGCATCCATTCCAAATTACCTGTATCGTGTGTAGTCGGTATTCCCCCGCACCGCAGGCAAAAGGAATTTAAGCCCAGAAAACGAAATGTATCCATTTACCTGAGGATCCAACCTATGCAAAACATTTTACGATTATTGCTTCTCCAAAATGCGCCCGAATCAGCTTCAGACTGAAGCTCGTAAAGGACGAGCCCCTAACCATGAGAGAGTTTTTTTTTTTTTTTTGATTCCCCGCAGGCACAATATTCGGACAGGATGCTGTTGTTATGCATCTAGATAGGTGTCAACATCGTTCGCATACACACAGCAAAGGGAAGAGGACTGGAATGGTATTGTTTTTTTTTTTGTCGGAAGAGAACAGGATACGACACCCACCATATCCGATTCTGTGGTTGGATTTCGGTATCGAGTCCTTAAATTGTGCCCACACACATGAGCAGACATGGTTTTTTTTTTTTAATTTCTATTTGAAATCTCACACCTTAGTTTTGGTCCTTCCACTGCTGTGTTACCCTCTGTGTTTTTAGGAGGTTACCCTGTCGGTTGCATGGATGATACTCTAGTGATGTACTGTTGGTGGTTTTGTGTCTTTATCTGCGTTTGGTGGTCTATACTTCTGCTTTTTCCTATGAGTATGTGACAATGAAATGTTTCATTTCATTTTCCCCTCCACCGAATATCCTGTGGCTGATGGCTGGCTACAAGAGTGTGTGCTTTATCCTGTTTTGCCGTTAATGTCCGGGCTATTAATCTCAGGGCCAAGGGTTTGGGCCAGACACATCATGGCAAAAACAAAAAACACACATTTTCGGGCGGCACAAGATAAAAATTCGTCAGAGCCGGTCCGTTGTGATGTATAGTATGTTAGGTGTGTGAGAGGGCGTGTGTTGTTTTGTATGGAAAAGGTCCTGCTGAAAGGACACCCATGATAGGGGGTTGAATGAATGAAATATTTTCACTCGTTATCGTTACAAATGTCGGGTGGGGAGGGGCGCTGGTCTCGCTCTGGTCTCGTGTGCTATTGTTTTGGGTTGTTTTAGCTTTTCACTTGTTTTCCGTTTTTTTTTTTGTAAGCTTTTCGGCAGCGGAGAGGGGTAAATGAAAATATTTTCGTTGTTAATGTTTCCTGTTACATTTTTTTTTTTGTTTTTGTTTTTGCGTTTCGGTTGACACTTGTTCGTGCTTTCGTAGGTGACATTTTTGGCACCGAGTGAGATATTGCGATTTTAAGCGCTCTCTCTCGCGCTATTATTGCCGCCCAACCCATTCGTGCTCAGTCGGTTGTTTTAAATTGCAACGATGGCGTGTTCGTGATAAGAACGCCATTAGGAGGCTTGTGTTGCTGGAATTGCTGATAAAAATCATTCCGGTAGTATTGCTGACTGATGGCTTGTAATGGCAGGTTAGCTCTATGGATAGGCGGTAATGTTAATGGTAACGCACAACGCAAGGTGAGGAATGTCATTAAATGCGGATACAATCTGGTGGTTCAATGGACTTAATGGTTATCTAGGAATAAATTTTAAGCCGACACTAACTAATTTCGATTGGAAGGAAAAAAAATTAACACTACAAGAGTGATTTCGTTTGGAGAACTTTTTTTTAACAGCGGTCGTTTCGGTGACAAGCGAAATCAACAATGCAACAATGATTTATCTGCTTCAATTAGTGACCGACCAGATGGAAGATTGCTTCGGTGTTTGTAGATACCTTCTTCAAAAGATGACTTTCTGCCTGGACATGAATGTTTCATTTCCAAACCATACCGCTTATGACGTGAATTCTCATCAAAATTACTGTCATTCCAATCTTCCTTCCTCTTTTTCAAGACTTTATCTGCAGGAACTTTGTAACCTGGAATACGATTTGCTGTTACGGTGCCTCATGGTAAAGTCGTAATAGCACTAAACCATCGCCGGTATTATCATCATCATTGAGCTTGTCAAGAAATTGTTTTTACATAACATATTTTTACTGAAAGAGACGGAAAGTTAACAGTTTAAGGTACATTAGTATTTTGTATGGCCACCTTTGGCGTTTACCACGGCTTGTAGCCTTCGTTTCATGGAATAAAATAAGTTCTGCATGTCATAATCGCTTGGAATTTTATTCCATTCCTCTTTTATTGCAATTATAAGCGCTGCTTGGCTTTTTGGATGTCTTTTGGCGACTTTTTTCTTCAAGTAGATCCACAAATTTGCGATGGGGTTTAAATCAAGACTCTGGGCAGGCGTATCCAATACTTTGCTGCAGTTGATAAGAAGCCACATCTTCACCATATGCTTGGTAAAATTTGAATTTTGGTTTGTTTGGTTTGTTGTCAACATTTAAACCAAATTTAGTTGCGCTATTTATCAAATGGCTCTTTAATATCTTCAAATACTGTTGCGCATTAGAAAAGCTAAATCTCCAATTCCTTTGCTAGAAATACACCCCCACACCATGACTGAAAGTTTTCCTAATTTAATTGTTGGAATAATGTTACGGTTTTCCAAGGCTTTCAATGGCTGTCGCCCTACTCTACTGGGTCCATCGTTGTAATACAGCATAATTTTGGTCTCATCGCAGAATATAACGTCATCCCCGTAGTCATCAGGTTTGCCAATATGCATCGTAGCGAAAGACAAACGCTTTTCTGTGTGTTGTGTTGAAAGGAGCGGCTTTTTACGAGCAACTCTTGATTGATACTTCTTCTTTTTCAAGAATTGCCTAATTGTTTCGTGCGAAACCTCGACACCACACTCTTCTTTAAGTTCACCCGCAAGGATTCTCGTCGAAATATGTGGGTTATCCATTACTTTCCTCAGCAAAATGCGTCCTGTTCGCTATGACAATTTGCTTGGACGGCTCCTCGACGACTTTAGCTCCAGTCTATTTTCGTTTTTTTTGCACATTTTAAAATATTATAAACCGTTTGTCTTGCAAAGGAAAACATCTCGGACAATTCTTGAACACTTTTTCCTATACATTGGTTATAGTACACCAACTGAACCACTTCGAATGACGTTCTTCTGTCAGGCATCTTTAAATCACAATGAATTAACCGCAAATGTTGAGTAGATTCTAACTGGACAGCTGTTTATATTTTACTTGCAATTAAAAAGAACACTTTCTTAGAAAAACATCAAACTCATTAGGGTAAATGCATTGCGCTGCAATTTCTTGACAGGCTAATTTTTAGGTATCTACGGTTTTTCTCGTTTTTTCTTTTTATTGCTTTAAAAATGTGCAGTATTTTGTATCTGATCGTTAGCAGATACCGTAATGAAACAAAATGCATAAAAAAAATTAAGGAAAATATCATAAAAGTAATTTTATTGTATGGTAAAGATATAGATAATATTTTTCTTGCTTTGTCAAAACAATTACTTGACAAACTATATGCCAAATAATTGTCTTCTGCAGTTTAGCTTTATCGCAAGTACTTTTCCACTCCTCGACCGTGATTTTGGTGAATTCTTCTTTTGCTTATTTCTTGACGACATCCAGATGAAACGTAGTTTTTCTTCCTACCACTCTTGGTTTTACAATACCCCATATATTCTCAATTGGGTTTAAGTCCGGATGGTATGGTGGTAGCCTGAGTACTTCATGCCCTGCTGATCTTATCAAGTCGTTTATTTCACGCTTTGGATCCGTCTTGTTTCGTTTTTTTATATCATATAACTGTGTTCAACGTTATTTTCTACCAGCCAATTAGTTAACTCAAATTTTGTTGCTGATGAAGTTGGCGTACGGTTTTTTTTATTTGTTGGGATATGAAGCATTGTCCATTACAATAACCGACGGTTCGTACAGCCTCTGTGGAACCTGTTCTCTTTACCATTTGAAGAAATTTTCAAAGTTCATCTCATTATGCTAGTCACCTGGACTTCGATCCAGATTTGAATATGAGAAGAGCGCCATCGACAAATCCATTTGAGCCACCAGCGAGCCATGATCCTTTTCTTATAGGTTTTTTTAATCCTTCCGTACTTCCATCAGTCCAAAACATTCCTCTTGTGTGGGAGCTTTGTATATATGACTCATTTATATAAAAAACTTGGTATCCACTTTCACGGAAATTCCTGATTTGCCGGATAAATCTTATCCTTTGAATTTTTATGTCCGTCCTTTCACAGAGGATTCTCCTATTGTCTTCCGTCTTGCTCAAGGTGAATATTTTGCTTTTCATAACTCTCCAAAGTGATGTCTTGCTTAGGCTTATTTCAAGTTCCATCATAGATTTTTTGCTTAAGGCTCCTCAATGTTACGATGTTTTTGTCAAATTGGCGGAAGGAGTAGATAATCCTTCTTATGGCCTCCAAATCGAAATTGTTCAAATCAGTGATCCAGTGCCGATGAGGAATTTTCTTCTTGGGTGATTGTAGTGATCCAGTTTGAGGTTCTTTGATTATTTTGTAGTTAGCCATTCGCGAAAGTCCGAAAAATTCTGATGTTTTCAGCTGCTCCTATAGGTGCGCAATATAGGTGCGAAATCCAAATTTTGGTTGTAAATTTTCAGCATTAGCACTTAAGCTTGGTGTGTTAAACGATTTTTTCGCTTGAAGCAGTCCATTACATATATTTTTTTTATTTATTTTGGCTTGTGATCTTTGTAAGGGTTTTAAAAACTAAATCATAATTTATGTACATGTTCGTGTTGTACATGCACTCTCTGCGCAGTTTTCCAATTGCATAGTGATTTGAAGCTATCAATACCAATTTTTTTTTTTTACGATTTTACAATTAAGATTTATTTTTATTTTAGTCTACTATTTACAATTTTGGCTTAAAACTAGACTTATAACTACAGTTTATATATTGTTGGCTCAACAATAAGGGCCCAACGTATTTCGGTTGTGATTTTATACAATACTAAATTTTCTTTACAAAAATTGTGGACATGATATGCTTAATCTATAATTGATTTTATATACAATTTTCCAAACATTATGAAAATTGACTCTGAGGGAGTTGTTTTAAAGACGAAAAATAATTAACATATTGTACAGGGTATTAACCTCTGTAGTAGTTTTAGTTGGCTTTCGTGTAGAACGAGGTCCATTCGATGATCTCTTGAAGGTGTTCATCGATGATTGTCCGTGTGCTGAGGTACCTGTGGGCTGGCTCAATTTCCTGTCTGCTGATGATCCTGATCTCTTCGTTAGGGTGGCTTCCTAACCCCTCGATGATTTTTCTTGACAGCTGCACCATGTATTCGTTGATTGGTGTGACCCCTGCGCTTTCGTACAGCGTTGTGTTGCTGACGTATTTCAGCGTGTGGGGATTTCTCCAGAGTCCAGTGCATGATTTGAGGATTTTCCTTTCCAAGATCTCAATTTTCTTCATTGCTGTTGGCGGTACCGTGAACCAAATTGGGAAGGCGTAAGTAATTACTGGTTTTATAAGTTGCTTATAGATCAGTAATTTGGTGTTTTCATGCAAACCACTCCTCCTTTTTAGGAGAGGGTGTACAAGATGAAGGGCGAAATTGGCTTTCTGAATAGCCTTTTCAGCGTGTTGCCGGAACTGGAATCGCTCGCTGAAGGTTATCCCCAGGTACTTCGTTTTGAGCTGTGAAGTAATCTCCTTACCATTTGGCATCGTTATTCTCGTGTCGTGGCATCTCGTCGCGAAAGCTTTCCTACTTCTTGTTGCTGTGGTCGGTGGTCGGAAGCAAATGAGCTCTGTCTTGCTGCTGTTGATCTTCAGTCCCCATTTCTGGTAGTAGTCCCATAGCTTCGCTAGGTGTTGTTCTACCCTAGCGGCTGCTATTTCTGGGGCTAAAGACGTAGCGTATGTGATGGAGTCATCTGCATAGAGGAGTGTCTTTGTTCGGGCGTCGTTGGCTGGCTGGTCCGCTGTTAAGATGTTGAAAAGGACGGGAAAGACCTTTCCTCCTTGTTGAACTCCTCCGGGAAGTCTTCTTAAAGTTGATAGATGATCCTGTATCTGGACGAAAAAGAATCTTTCCGTTAGTGAATTAAACAGGATTTTTACCAGATGCTGAGGAAATCCCATTGTCTTCATTTTATAGATGAGGCCCTTAATCCAGACGCTGTCATATGCCTTTTCTATGTCAAGCAGGCAAGCCACTAAACGATCAATACCAGTTGTCCAAGAACAATTTATAGTTTACTTCCTCAGGAATTATTCGCGTAAGACGAACAAAAACGTAACTGGTTAGCAAGTTTTTGAACGATTGTACGGATCTTTGGAGCTCGAATTTAAATTTCAAAATCATAGTGCAGGCATATGCCAACGAACCGTTAAAGCTTTTTTGCTGAGATGTTGGTTTTATTTTCGGGACGTTTTTCACAAGCATATCTGATGCTTTTTCGTTTCATGTGTTCGAACATTTCGTAAGTAAACAAGTACTTGAAAAATTCGATT
This sequence comes from Orthonevra nobilis, assembly GCA_963555765.1. NCBI lineage: Eukaryota > Metazoa > Arthropoda > Insecta > Diptera > Syrphidae > Orthonevra > Orthonevra nobilis. The sequence goes on along the minus strand of OY743226.1, from coordinate 31,128,239 downwards.
GGCGTTTCTAACTTCCTTTTCCTCTCCTTAGACAAATTTTAGTCACCAGTGAGTGTAATTGTGGTATCATATTTTTTTGAAATAAATAACACAATGAATCAAATTAATTAAAATAATGTACATACGTAAGCCAGCAAGTTAAGAGATACAGTGTTGGAAAAAAATAATAGAAGCAAAGGATTCTTTCAGTTCGCATGGGTGATTCTGAAAATAAAGTCCGTTTTTGTTGTACTTGAAATTTTTGAAAAAAAAAAATGTAAATCCGTTCAATTCAGAAGCAGCCGGTCAAGAAAATTGATTGTACCTCTCTTCAGTCCAAAATTCGCTGAGTCATAAAATGTTACTTCAATGAGATTCCAAAATACTATAGACTACCTCAGCGTATGTGATAATTGGGAAAATCAAGGGCTTAACCAATCTTAGTCGAATCTCCATAGACATAATTCTCGCAGTCGAACATAGTTTCCCTAGACACCTGCAGATACGTCCAATCACACCATTGACATGGTCAAAGAATCTAACAGAATATTGAAGTCCAAAATTGTATGGCATATTGGAATAACTTGTGACTTTGTTGGGTTTCATGGAAGACCATTTCCAAGAGTCAATTAATAAATAGCTGCAGCTCAGTTAAGTTGCTCAAAGGCCTATAAAGGCGCAATGAGCCTCAGCAAATAAATGAGCATTTGCATTATGGCAGGAGGATGGCAGGGCTTTGATAAAAATACAAAACAGTATTGGGCCAAGGATGGAGCACTGCGATATTCCTTGTCTGATAAATTTATAGATGGAATATCTATTACCGACAACCAACAAGAGACTTACCGCCCTCTAACAAAAATTTAAATAACGCCGCAATTTCGAACACAATGGTTGATGACTGCCGAATAAAAAAGCTTTTGTGACGCCTAGCAAGCACTGCAGTGAAACATGACTTTTATCAACATTCTGTCTGATGTCATCAATTATCTTGAGCAATATCGTTGAGCATCTATGTCCTTAAACCTGATTACAGTTGATAGAGTAAAGAGTGAAGCTGTAGATGATAGTTAATTTGCTTCGCTCTTCCTTCCTCTAGCTTAGATTCGAAGACTCATGTGTCCGAATCGATCTAGCTACATATTGCTTAACAGTCCATACATCTCTTTGCTAAGCTTCTTCTTCGTTTTCCACCATTCTAAGATACCGTGTGCACACAGTATCTTTGACAGGATGCCGAGAAATGGAGCGTGACAACTCCGAAATCTGCCTAAGAACGAATCTCATCCACAACAACAGAACTGATAACCGTGATTTTTTTAAGGTCCCTTGACCCCCTTTGAACTTATCAACTGCTTCGAAGTCCTTTAGGCAATAGATTCCGAAGTCTAGGTGTGTTGTTAAGGCACCTGTTAGGGTGACTTCCCAATTTGAATTTTGTAGTCTGGTTCCGCCTGTTCTACTGCTCAATAAGGCCTTCTGATTCTTCCTGGTCTTAAAACGACTCTTTAAACATTTGTACACTATCGACGTTGATAATTTCAAGCTTATCTGCATGAGAACGCATATAACGCCATCCTTCATTTCTTTCATGCACGGTCAGTGTTCCCTTCATTTAAGCAGAAGGATTATGAGAAGAATGGAAAGATTGTGTAGTGGTTTAAAACTCAAAAGCATTTTGGTTTCGATAACTCCATGGGAAGAGTTAGAAATGGGACGGAGTATTTGATATCGCATTTTTGCGTTCTTTAAATTCGCAGTATATTTTTCGCCATTAGTTGATATGCTAGTACGGATTGGTTCATCAAACTGCTGCCAGTGTTGGAATGGCTTATGACAAGACCCTAACAGGATGTGTAAGAATTTTGATCATTGAAGTCCTAAGCAAATTAATAAATTTAAAATTCTGTAGACGAATGGTTTGTCCGGTTATTATTTATGATTTTTCGTTAAGTAAACCTTCAATCCGTAAGCCGAATCTTAAATTCTTATATGTACCTACAAATCCACAAGACTTTGTAAGAGGATTATTTCCAATACTCTTTGTGACCACATTTCCTATATAAACCCCTCTTACCCACCACAAAATGTGTGGTAAGTGGTAGGAAAAAAAAAACAAAGGGCCCTTCAAGCAACGAAAGACTGTCATGTCTCAATTTGAAAAGACTTCAAATATCAAACCAATTATCCTCATTCTTCGATCAAAAAAATAAGGAAAACAAAAAATCTTAAGGACATTCTATTAATCGGATCATAATTCCCTAATTGCTGTTTGTAGTCCTTTTCGTATTTCAACAACGTCTTATGTCTTAAATATTTTTCTTTCATTTTTTTTTTCACTTCGTCTTCGGCATTCATCGGTTTTGTTGGAAAAACATTTTCTCTCTCAAAGATGGAAATCAAAACAAAAGTCCCGCGCGAAACACAAACACACTCGAAATGGAAATCTGGGTGTGTTAAACAAAAAAAAAGAAAACAATCATCTTCTTCTAATTGGGCATGACACACTTTGGAAACGCACCATGATGGGAGATGGAGCCCGGACGGTCTGTCGCACGGACGACACCAACAAAAGCGTGAAATATGGAACACACCAGTACACTTTTATGCCGCCCTAGATGAGAGTTTAAAACTACAAAGACTGACGGCATCGAGGTAGAAGGGAAGTCTTCCTACGGCCCGAAATCAATTTTTTTTCTGGAGCTGTTCCCGATTCCTTAAATTTTTCTTTTTTGTTGTTTTCTGAATGCAATTTGGAACGCATTTCTCAAGAACCACGAAGCAATGAAACCACTTTTCTTCTTCTTTTGTGTTTGTTGTTATTGATTCCTTTTCTTTTCTAAGACGGTTCTTGCTTGATTTTTGTTTTCTTAAATTCATTCGTTCCATGTTCTAGAAATGGTGAGTTATGGAATTATGGAAGGAGGAAAAAAAAACAAAGCGTTTTTTAAACCCTAAACGAAAATATTGTATAAAGAGCTCTTCAAGTATGCATGCAAACGCAATTAAATAGGAGCTACGTGAAGTTGTCAAAGCTATTTGTCATGGCGGTTGTAACGAATAAAAACAAATCGCAGCTGTCAAAGTGACGCGATCTGTTAGACATGCTGGAGACTGACAAAAGCGACATTTGTGGAACACCACGCTTGTGAATGACAAATGCCTGCCCGACTGAGAAGAACAGGAGAATAGTCAAAAGAAGTGTCATGCTTGTTCGGTTTTTGAACACAGATTTATGTTGAACACTGAGGAATGCATAAACGTCAGAAGTGACATACAATTTGAGCAAAATGTCACGTTTTATAGGTTGGCATTGTTGGACATGATTTTTTTTAAAAAAAGAAAATAAAAACAATATTCGAGGCCTATTTTACAATACAGAGAAATATATTTTTTATCATTTATATTAACTTGAACAACATGTCAGGTAGCTGACAAATTAACATAAAAATAAAAAAATAATGAAAAATAATAAACTGAATAATTAATAAATTAAATAAAGATTAATAAACTTTTAAAAAACAATATTAAAATAATTTAGAAAACAAATATAGACTTTAAACAGGCGGATGGGTATACACAAATTAAAATAGTGCCATTTAAGTTGATATGTTTTTCGTGTAATGGGCCAGGAGTGCCGAATTTACGTTCGTAAGGCGTCTATGACTACAGGCTTTCTGCGAACTTAATTCTACTATACTATGATCGATGTTACGGTCCGCAATTTGGCTTCATGTAACTCGTCGTCCGTTGCCAAGGCATTGATTACTATTTTATAAAAGGAATTTTTGGATATTTTGTTTAAATGAACACAATTCTGACTCGCTTCCACATTTTGGGCAGAAAACATCTGAAGGAAGGTTTATCGAGATCTTCGCCGTGGTAAAACCGAGAGATCATGGATTCGACACATTTATAGTCATACTGCCAACAGCCAAGATTCGTTTCTTAGCTCTGTCCCTGGCAAACAAAAGCATGATCGCTGCAAGGCTTGTCGGAGTCTAATATATCGGCTATAATCTCATAAAACAAATGTGATAAGCTCTTAGAAAAAACACTCAAACCAAAGGAAAAGTTTAACTGCAACCTGAGCTATAAGGAAGCCGATTGAGTTGAGCTTCCGGACTTTTAAAGACAAACTATCGACGACAACCAATTCATTGTATTCGTCGTCCATTATTTCCATAATAACATCCAAACGCCCAAAACGTAAGGATTGACAGCCATAATTTCGAGGCGTATCCTCCACAAAACGATACCACATCAAGAAATCAAAAAGCTGATGAAGGCCAGAACTGCTTTATAGGGCCGAATGCTGGACGATAAGCAAAGCAGCTGAGTCTATATTGGGAACCTTCGAAAGAAAAATCCTTCGTCGGATATTTGGTCCTACCTGCGAGAAGGGCGAATGAATGAGAAGGCAAAACCTACTGGAATCGGCGTGCTCCTGCTGGCGGGCAGCTCCGTCTCAGGCTCTGATCCTTCCACGATCGCTGGCCTCTTCATGAAATTTGAATCGAGTAAGTGTTTCTTTTCCCGGGATAGTAAAAATATTTGGGCAATGACAAAAACATTTCAGCTGTCAGTTGTGTTGGCATAGCAAATCTCAAAAGTCAAGACCATGCTATGCCTCCTTCTGTACTTGAGTGCATCAAACATTCCTTATTACGGATCTATTTAAGCATGACAACTCAAGGACCTTGACATTCACAAATTCCTATTATTCTGACGTCTTTCCGAGTAGATTTGAAGCAGAATTTGCGCAGCACGTCCATCAAATAGGAGAATCTTCTTCCGCCTTCAACTAAACCATCGAAACGTTGCTTAACTCTCAGATTATGAAGTTTCTCGAATCAGGTAAACTTCTTGAAGACCAGCAGTTTCATGGTCTATTGTTGATTGGCATCTTTCACTGAAAAGTGGGTCCAATCTCTGCGTCCTAGCCCTCCATCTTTCTCTGCATCTTTCAAGTGAAAATGAGGTCGTCGTGTTTGATTGTTAAATGCATTTGACAGAGTCTAGGCAAGTACATGTTGGTACGGATTTTTTTTTTGGCATAGCCTTATAGATGCCTCAACCAGCCTCACACAATAGATTCAATGTCATGAAAGTGAGTCACAAGTGGAAAAGTAACTGCCGCACGGAGCCTGCCTACTGATTTAAGTGTTTCGTGCCTGTTTTCATCTATTTTGAATTGCATCTGAAAAATTCACACTGGGTTCAAAATATGAAGTTTTTTAAAGCTGGGTTTACCACAAGGTTCTGTTCAGGGACCAATACTCTTCGCAACATATCTTACTCCTTCAGTTCCAATTTTTGTAGCGCTTGCAGATGAAGCTGGTATGATTTATGGCCCTCGGCTATAGTATCACGGGGTTCATCTTCTAAGCTAACAAAGTTGCGAAGAAACCAACCTTGTTTATTTAATATTTAGACTTTTTTTTCGTTAAATCTTTCCTCGATGAAAAGCTTTGATGTTTAGATTTAACGCTTCCAATGTGGCTCGTTTTATATTTTTTTTATTTTAACAAATCACCTGACCCATTTTAAAATTGTTTCTAAAGCAGCTCACACCTTTTTTAAGCCCTTAAATATTAAGACAACACATTATGTGTCCATACTGCAGCCAGATTAATGCAAAAGATACTCTGATGCGTTTGTACATCCGCCAATAAGATGCAATTGATGCAAGAGCTGCTCGAGTGCCGTATTTGTTGAGTGCGTGTTGGCTAACGAATCAAGAAAGATGTTTGCTCATCTTTGTTCGTCTAATGGTAACGTCAACAAACAAACCTGTCCAATTTGGAACTTTGGAAATAAATCCGAATGTGATTCAACAGATACGTACAAGTGCAACGCAGCACGAGTCTCATTGTTTGACATGGATTTCGGGTTATTTCGAACGGATTGAGTCGTTAATATTTTTTTTTTTTTGATTTTAGTGAAGGTGCCGCATTTTGTGTTTACGATATTTGTTATCAAGACATGATAATGAGCTGTTTTTGGAAACGAATTCCATTTTGTTGACTCAAGAATTATTATGGACATTTCAAAAAGATACCGCGACCTCTGATGACACATTACATCAGACGTTACCGTAAAGAGTTTTTTTTTTTTTTTAAGTATTTAATCTTTGAAATAGGGTCACAAACGTGAGGATTAAGTCGTTTATGTAAGGACTAAGGCGGAAGCTCCCTGTGAGTCGCGGCTTAGAAGGAAACTCAATGGTAAGAACATCATTCTAAGGAAAAAAACACCATTGCTTAAACAGGTAAGCAGCAAATGAGTGTCATTCCAACGTTTATGGTGTTGAAGGATGAATTAAAGTTATAAAAGTTGACTCTAACGTGCTTAGAATCGGCATTTGAGGAGTTGTACTGAGTGAACTGAAAGTCTTACATCAATTCAAGTATGTGAGTTCTGTTTACAAGGCAACGTTATAGATTCCTGAAAGTAAAAGATACTTTGAAGCCTTGTTCTTTAATAAATATCTTGTTACCGTACGAATTTTAAACTGATATGGAACCGACCTCTCTACACATACAAGATCGCTACACCAATGAAGCGAAAACCCAGCTGGCCTTTGTAAGTTATCAAGGAATCATGAGATCAGATTTCAGCCGAGCAGCTATGAAATGATTCACAAGTGAGTTGTTAAAATCAGGAGAATTTTTAGCTGCAGCGACGAACTTAACGTTATTAGAAACGCCTTCTGGGTCAGGACCTCGTGAGGCAGAGGTATCAAGGCAACATCTAAAATTACCACATAATCTAATCGAGCTCTCGTAATCTAATCAAAAAAGGTAAAAAAAAACCCTTAAATTAAAAAGTAGACTCTGAACTTCCATTAAGTTTCGGTCAATGCAGTGTTAGAAAAATATTTAAATCTGTTTTCGTCGAAGTTAATTTTGCTAACAGAGTTTTAAATTGCCTCAATGGTGATTTGGGGAACGCAGCTTAGTACTTTAAGAAGGCTTTGAGCTTTGTTATACATATAGTATATCCTCCGTTCAACCTTTACCGAAGTTTTACAGAAACTGCACGAATTTAAGAAAAACTTTGAATAAATGATGTTAACGTCGATTTGCAGGCCAAGGAAGGAGAATCGTTATTTCTAACCTATAAGAATTATTCCTAAAAAAATATGTCTCACTTTCTAAACAGTTTCATTTAAGGTATTTTCCTTTTAATATTTGTCATCAGATTACGAGTATTTTTTATCCTGACTGACAATTTTTTTCACGTTTCGGAGCCAGTTGTAGAGGAACGAATTAATTGATCTCAAACTTGTTACTCCCTTTTCTGCAGTTGGTTATGCTGAAGTAAATTGTCCATTACGTTTATTTGTGTTTCGTCTTTGCAGTTCTCCTTAAAATGTAGAACATCCATTAAGGAATCCTATCCATAGGGAACCACTTAAACAATTATTAGACTCCCGAAGAAGACTTAAAAAAAAAATTAAAATTGTTGGTCCTTGTACGATTGATTAAGCAACAGTTTTGAGTATCTAAACGGGCCCGTAGGTCAGAAATTCAATTTTATATTAGAAATCAATTTAATTTTAATAACTTACGGCTGAAGATGCAAGTCTTGAATGAAATGAAATGAATCGCTTACCTGAAAATAAGATGGAGAAAAATATTATTATTATTATTTCATAGAGGACAGGAATATTTGAAAATAATCTTTTTTTTTTTAAATAAATGTAACCACATAAATTTTTGAAAAAAAAACCTTGAAATAACTTAAGGATGGAATATTTATCTGCGAATTTCAAAACAATGGAATCAAGAGAAATCGTTGAACTGCAGCCCTACCAGCTAGACAAGCAGATGAGGCTTCTTTTCACCCGACTGTGCCAGAAGGATGGTTATGTTTTTCGAGTGTATTTATGCAAACTTGTTTGGCACGCTCTGCAACCTAAACGGCTTGATGGTTTTCAGCATGAACTGAACGAATCTGTCAAAACTGTAGGAGTGACACTGGGTGTATCGAATTTATAAAAATTCTTTGCGCCATTTTATGGCATAAAAAAAAACATATCAAGTGGAGTTTCAAAATTCTTTGAATGTGCTTCAACATTTTCGGAAATTGGTCCTTTGAACTGATTACTAAGAGCACAAAATTTTACATAAAAAACGTTCACAAGATTTAATTTTGTTTTAATATCAATTTTAAAATTACATTTTTTAATCTAATTACGTTGGAAATTTACTAACGTGTATTTATTTAAATGATAAATTTATTTACTACGAAAATTAAAAAAATTAATATAAAAATTAAACAAAAAACCCGACTGCGTTTTGAAGTTAAAATTTTCAAACTTAATTAATAAATGAACTGAAAAGATAGAAGAAAGTTTCAAATGTATTTTGTTCAATAATATTCTTTTCAAAAATTATTTTAAAAAACGCTGTTCTACATTTTTTTAGGATTGCTCCTTTATAAAATAGAGAAAAAAATTCCTTAAATATTTCATTCAAGAGTTTATAGAGGGATTAGGTGAAGAATGAAAAGATTATGTTTTTGTTTGAAACTCAGATGTATTTTTGGTTTCAATTACTCCATGGAGTGAGTTCGAATTTGGATGGAAAATTCACTTGATTCGCAGTATTTAATTCGAAACTAGTTTATTTACTAAAAAGCTGCCACATCATGCCAGTGTAATGCCTTCACAGCAGACCATCTGCACAAACCATTATTTCTGAAAACACGATCTAAGAATTCCAGCAGCCGATACTTGCACCACTACAACTAATATGTCAGACTACGTATAATTGCTGGTCGAGAAACGCAAAAGGTATCCAGACTGGATTCGAAAACTAGACAAAAATTTAAGATTTACTCAAAGATTCAAATCGGGGATCCAACAATGAATTCAACTGAAAAAGGTAGCGCTCAAAACCTCCTATAGTTAAGATACTCACTAATATATCTAGAGTGGCCGGAGGTCAACATTCGAAGACTTTTCGTATCTAATGGATCATTGCAAAAAATCGTGCCCGATCTTCATACGTGGCGGGAAGTTTGCGCTTTGATGCAGCCATTGTTTGTTTTATGGACTTGTTGGGGAGGTCGTGGCATCAGAAGTCATTGTTTCGGTAGACCCTATTGAGTTAAGTCAAATCGTGTGTGGAAATGAATTTCCAGAATGGAGAAAAAAGTTCAAAGATGAGTAAGTGTCGGAACTGCACCAAAAATTTTTCCGAGGATTTATTAGGATTGTGCTCCTGCTAGGACCATTAAAGTGGTTTTGATGGATTTCTAAACGGTTATATGACTTTGGACGATCAACCTCGTTTTGGACGACCTTCCGAAATCGATGACGACATTTTGCGAACCACATTGAAAAAATAGCCTGAAGATATTGATCGTTCGTCAGCATTTCGTCATTTACAGAAGCTTGAATTCGCGTCCAAGCTCGTAACGTGGGTGCGACTTTGTTTGACACAAAAAAAAAGTATGCTACACCGCATCTCCGTGGCCATATCTCGGCTTAGACGATATGAAAACGAATCTTTCTTGGTGTTAACAGGTGACGAAAAGTGAATTTTGTCAGCGAAAACGGAGCTGGGAACGAGCAGGTAAAGGTGCAGAGCTCCAGGAGTATAATTTTTTCGAGCTTCTTTCACCTGGCGAGACAATCACGTCGAATAAGTTCTGTGAGCAAGCTTGTGAACTTAATGCGAACGTTTATGAAAATCGATCGATTGATAATGCCCGGCAAACGCTGCAAAAACTGAACGAGTTAAAATGGGAAATCTTTTAGCACCCACCCAGACATTGCTCCTTCAGATTTTCATCCGTTTTGGTTCCTTCAAAACGGTTTGAATGGAAAGAAATTTAACTGCCCCGAAGCTGTCAAAAACTTCCTCATGACAATTTTAGATTCAAAATCACGCAGTTTTAACTTGTAAATTATATACAAATATTTCTAGTAAACTTTCATTAGGAATCGTCCTCGAGTCAAAATCAGAATATTCCTTCCTCGTCATCTCTCATTTCAAAGATAAACAAAAACTCTGTTCATCAATTAGTCCTCCTTTGATCTGTCGAACCCAAAAAAGTCACCGACACTGATTCCACAGTATTTGCGTTTAATCTTCAAACCAAATTAAGCTTGAGCTTAAATGCTTAAAACAAGAACACACCCTCAATCGGTTGAATAAGTTCAATGATCCATTCCGACCATGCCGACAGGTCAAAGGATATCCACAAACGGCACACCTTTGGTAAATCACTCAAGTGAATGAACCCCACCAAAGCCAAAAATCCATCCCATTTCCTGTATCCACATCTGAAAGCATGCAAAATAAATTTTCGCAAAAAAAAAACAAGATAAAAACTTTATTCAAAAATGTTGTTTCTTTTTTTACAACAGCGAATATAAATAAATCATTTGATGACCACAAATCGGTAAAAAATTAATTAAAAAATGGTTGCGTCGCTGAGCTACACTCCAATTAAGCTCTCAGAGATTTTTATCCAACCTCAGAACTTCGACACTGAGTTGGCCATTTTTATTAAATCGTGGGACCTATTTTTTTATTTTTTATTTCTGTTTAACACGTATTTTAATCCGCCGATTGTGGCATCGATTTATCGTGAATAAAAAAAAAAAAAATAAATGGAATCAAGGAATAAAATTAAACTCGAGCGCACAGTGGTTGGGTGGCTGGCGACGAGCCGCTGGAGACTACCCCAATCGATGGTGTTGACATGAGGAGCCTCATTGCCTTTGGATACTGGCCCAATTATGAAACTGTCACGGCGCGGCGTGGATTTGGTAACCCAAAAATGGAAAACAATGGGCCGCGATTATCGTACTTTTTGCTTAGCCCTCTCGAAGGCAGTTCTTCTTCTTTGTGACGGGTTGTCTTAATTGGCTCACGGTTTCGATATTTATGGAAGCCTTTCACTTTAGATAGTCGCGCGATGCATGCAAACCGATAGTGTTGTGCTCCCTCGAAATCATCTTGGAATTATGAATTTCCAAACGCTATTGCACATGATGAATTGTTCCAAAAAAAAACCTGCAAAGCAGGGGAAGTCGCTGATTGACGTTTCCACTCGTAAAAGTCTGCAAAAGTCTAGGTGCAAACATACTCGTACTTTTCACTGAAGGAAGGAAGGAAGTGTAGTTCTTGTGTTTGGCGCGGCAGTACGTACGCGGCGTGCAAAAATTCTAATAGTAAACGCTTGTACTTGGGTGGAGGATGGGGCGCGATAAACTGCCAAGTGCAGTTGCGTTCCCAGTTCGAGGCTGACAGCGCGATTAATTGCTTTGTTAACATTGAGAAATGAAGACATTCTGCGCGCTAGCTTCCAGAGTGCGATAAGGGTTTCCATACTTTGACACCAATGCCTGCTGAATTCTAATTCAATGAGGAGCTTCTTTGGTGTCGAAAGGCAGACTTGGTCTTTGGCGGCAATTTAAATGAGCATTAGCATTTGGAGGGCACTCTGTAAAGTTGCGAACAAAAGCTGTGACAAACGCACAAATATGGTGTCAAGTGTCGCGTGCTGATGGATGGCTTGCACAAGTGATTGTTTAATCTATGGGCTCTTTGAAAATTATGCAAATCGAGGAATGTAGTGGCCGGAAGGACATACGAGTACCAAAAAACGTTTGTTACTCTAGATAGAACCAGTCTCTGTGCATGTTGGATGAACAGTAACCGTAGAACTAGGTGACACTTGTTTTCAATGGGCGATGAATTAAATTTCTTTTCGCAAGTACTTCTGGAATTGGTGGAAAGGAACAACATCAGAGAACCCTTAAATACTTCAATGAGAACAGATGTACGGTCTGTGAAGGAATTAAATGAACGCAATTGTTACAGTTTGTTTAATCCGATATGAGACTTTATCGAAAACAAATAGTTATAAGAAAAAAGTGGACTAGTGCTAATCGGATACCTACGCGAAGGGTTCCGTGCCACAGTACAATGAACTACATTTTTTGATTTTTATTAAATTTCTTAAAGAACTTCCAGATGGGAAGCTCAAGAGATGTGATGTTACTACAAAATTAACGATTATCGGATCTTTTCCTTTACTTGTGAATGTTGAATCTAGGTCAACGGGAATAGGTTTTGATTCTATTAGTCGATAAAGAAGTTTAATTTTTTTTGCAGCTTTAAGGAAGTGCAGTCGTCAGTAGATATTTATTTCATCATATTTCCACGCAAGTTGCGTCCCAAAGTGTCGGTATTCTGATGCGTAAGTAGGAAACGTAAGACAGGAAATTTTAAATTTTATTGAACATTTAAATTATTCCCAACATTTTACTTTTTACTTTTTTAAATCAATGACTTTTTACTGCATTTGGCAAAAAGGTAATGCGTTACCAGCAATAAACAGTTTAGTAGTCGAGTAGGATTTCAGTGAGTAAATTAAGAGAGTCAGTCTTGCCTCCACCGTCGTAAAAATCGCAAACGTTTTAAAGTAAAAATTAGCTTTTTGTTTTTTGTTTTTAAATATTTTCTTGGCTCTCTCAAGAGAACTCAACAGATAACCCGCATTACTGATAAAATGCATCTGGAAAAACAGACAAACAAACAGAAGGACAACGAAATTATCCTTAAAAGTTCCGTTTTTGCTTTTGAGGTACGGCACCTTAAAAACAAACCAATCGATAAAAGGAGAAATACAACAAAAATTCAAATGTTTTAAGTTAATTTATAAGGAATAAAAAGCCCGGTGTTGTACATGAGCAGGATAACAGAATAACAAAACAATATCGATGAAGCAATCGAAGCAGGAAGCAGAACAGAATTTTTAGACAATGGAAAGAAAAATTTCGGTTGGAGGAGGGAAAATAAAGGATGAGGTATAACCCCGAAACCCATGAGCTGTGCAGTGATGTGAATCTTATCCTGAAAAACAAAACGACTACAATGGCTTGACCACATTAAGCAAAGAGTGTCTTCAAATCACAATGCCCGGGTTCACTAAAAAAAAGAAAGACCGCATTTCTGGTGAGAAGGAGGACCTTACGCGCTGCTTAGAAGTTTTGTCTAACCAACTGGAAAGAGCGAGCAGAGGACAGTGAAATATGCTGAAAGACGCTTTACTTTAGACTCAGATCCTCTAAGGATCGATTAAGTTTGCAAAATAAAAAATTACCAACTGGAGAATTTTACAATTTTACTTTTACAATTTTCAAAGGCGACCAGAAATATTTGCTGACTTCGCTGGTTTGACAAAAGAAAGAGGAGAAAATTGTCCATTAAATCGAGAAGACTTAGAAGCCTTAAATATTCAAATCCTCTAAAGAGACTCAATTTCATTACAATAACTCGCATGTCCTATCTCAATCTCTTCATAGAAAAGTAATTAAGCTGAACATGCGAAAAGGGTTAAGCAAACAAGTTTGTCCCAAAAGTCAAAACTATTAAATGGCTGTGTATCGGTTCAAAAAGGTCACACTAAATACATTAGTTTAGGACAAAAACACTTTCCCTGCCGATTCCATCACATTTAAACTTTCACCCACATTCCACACGGAACGCCGCCGACATTATTTATTTATCATCCTCCCAATCAATCACCTCAAAACTAGATACGTGCCCTACATCCATCCATTTACATACTCACTCTCTTCCTAAATCAACACATTTAACCCGATTGCAGGCAACAAAGTCCATGTTGGCTGTTAGCAAACATTAAACTCTGGCCTCGTTCGCTTCTCATCGACACGGGCCCAAAACGCCCACACGCCTCCAGGGCCTACACAGCTGAGACCAATTTTAGAACTCAATTAACCAAACTAAATTATTACAGCTGCAATCTAATAACTGTGAACCTAATCGTTACCCAAACACAAATCTACTCGTGGTGTCGACTGAAAACTGAACAAGAACGTCCACGGCAACGGGACAAGTATCTGCGAGTACAAACAACGCTCAAACTAATGGAATAATCTCCCTAAAGACCCTGAAGTTGCTGCTGCACGTTTTCAGGGCGACCAGCACACTCGTCGGTCCTTGCGTGTAATGGCTCCAAGATTGAGCGCGGTGGCGGTGTGGTGACTGTTGAGCTTATCTTCTGGAACGCATCATCATTAATTGAGAATGTCGCCTCATTCGTGCACGGTTGACCGAACCAGATAGATACTATCGGATTCGAACGGGCAAATAATGTTGAATCGAAGAAAACTCAAGCTACCATCAAGGCTTTTCCTCGTCATTGGCCAACGGCCAATGGGTGTCGTCATCGGGGGCAGCGTCTTGCGTCCGGCAGTCGCCGTCGCCTGTTTACACTGATGCAGCCTGCATGCTAGTGTCTTATCCATTTGTTGCTCATTTTATAATCATCGTCGTCATCAGCGTTTGTGCAACCAACAACATAAAGGCAGCACCTTCCATGTATTATGGTCGCATCTAGCGAATGGATGTTTCCTAGACGGAGGACGTTGCCGTGGCACCGCTTGGCGTGGCTCTTCTCCTCCATTGGAACCGTCAAGTAATTTGTAATTTTACATGTCAGACTCGGGGATAATCCGGCTGTTGACTTGAATGCGCGAGTACGCGAGCGCGCACACGCTCATTGAATCGGGGACCTCTTTCACGAGTTCCTCCGCTAGGCAAGCAATCGACTCGTCTGGGCGATCTTATCGACTGTGTAACTTAAATAGGTACTAAGTGTACTCCGACACTGACCCGATTGGCGGATTTATCTTGCATTGTTCGGCGCTACAATGTGTATACGTAAACATGCCACCCGAATACGGTAGGATGATGATTGAGGTTTTTAAACGAGCTTTAAACGGCGGCGATAAACACGTTGTACCAATGGGGCGAAACGGCTTGGAAAACAGGTCTTGGCTTGGAGTAGCGACGATTGATTGATTCAATGTCGCCAATGTCTAAACACTGACACGATGCTAATCGCAATTATGTCGTTGTCGTGCGCTGTAACTCCAACCGAGGCATCGTGAAATTTCCAGTCGTTTAAGTTCACACTTTATGGTGTTTCGCCACGGGACACATTGGCACCATGGAGGAGCGCTGTGCAATTTCACTCAATCAAATTGACGTCAATCAAGTCGTGCTGAATTATCTGGGCGGTCTTGGAATAACTCAAAGTTCGATGATTGAGGGTGGCTTTCAATTGAACTTGGTATCAATGTGAAGGCTTTTCATTGGCCTTAAAATTGCCGGCTTAGTGATTCGAAGAGTTTGTTTCTAATTTTTCATGTGAGAAAAAAGTGGAGTCCCTCAGGGTTGGAAACTAGTGCTGATACTTTTAATAATTGACAGCGAAATTGTTCAGTGGGGCCATGAGCATGGTACTCGTGTGGTAGTATATGGAAAAAGAGTGGAAGAACTCAGAACTCATATTTCTGACAAGGTGGAGGTATTATGGGAAACGTTGCAGAGCTTTTTCTTTGCTATTTGAAGGAAGTTTCAAAGACGCGTTGTTTTTAGTTTGCTAGTAAATTCACAGATAAAATGAAATAGTTTGCTTCTTTTTGGATTTCGTTTCGCTAGGAATATGGTTAAATTAAGAATACGAATCAACATTGCTAAAGTTGATGAGTGAATTTAAAAGAAAGACTGGATACTTTTGACAACCTGCAGCTTTTTGAATCGGGACCCTATTTGCTACCTTTATTTCAACTCTACCTTGAAAACGGATTCACCTGAGTAAAATACCCTCTTACTGTCGCCGAAGACGATTCATGAGTATCAGCTGGTTAATGCGACAAACTGCTTTAAGGAAGTTCCGCAACAAAGTATCCAATAATAGGAGTCTCCTCATTGATTGATTGTATCAAACACATGAGAAATCGTCTTTATTGTTGCAGGTCCGGAGGCCAAGCGGACTGCAAGCAAACGTCACCGAAATTTAGTAAGAGTTGTATGGCATCGGCTTTTCACAGGATACTGGACGTTGGTTTTCAGGAACTATTACAGTTGCCGAAATAGGAGTACAAATCTGGAAGACTCAGTCGGCAATCAATAGTAGATCAAAATCTCATTTTCTCGCCAGCAATTCAAATTTTAAGATATTTTTCAGTCACGCGGACGGAGCCATCAGTAAAAACAGTATTTCTCATCTAGCAATGTAATTGATGTTGAGTCTTGTACACGTTTTTTGGTGTCGATTGCCGAACAATGATGGTGTTAGAAGGTCCAGTTTTAAGCCCAATTCAAACCCAAAGGTTCATAGTTAGGAGAACAATCAGCTCAATTAAGTTAGTCTTTTTCGACCGACTCATAGACTGACTCATTTGAAAATCTATCCGAATTATGTCGGTATTCCGTTTGTCGATGCAAGCTCGAGGCGTAAGTAAAATGTTAAACGACTGCCTTAAAGAGAGGTTGTTTTTTCAGCGTTCTTTTTTTTAATTAATGTGTTCAATTTCTTGCGCATGAAATAAAATAAAAGGTTCCTTATTTTTTGCGAGATTTGCAGGTTTTAAAAAATAAAATCAAAAAAACAATCAACGGAGGATGTTCCATTTTCTGCTGTGGAGGAAGCTGTTTTCGAGATGCTTATTCATTTGGTGATCTCGGGTGAAGATCCAATAGAGCGTTGACGCCTTACAACACTAAATGATTATAAACGAACCTATTTCAAACATTTAAAAATTGTGTTTGAACT
Organism: Orthonevra nobilis; assembly: GCA_963555765.1. Classification (NCBI taxonomy): domain Eukaryota; kingdom Metazoa; phylum Arthropoda; class Insecta; order Diptera; family Syrphidae; genus Orthonevra; species Orthonevra nobilis. The sequence goes on along the minus strand of OY743226.1, from coordinate 31,111,649 downwards.
GGCTATTTTTTTTAGAGAAAAACTTTCTTTGCGACTGGAAAATTCGCAGCGTTTTCCTTTTTAAACGAATCAGCTATATTTTCATCTTCTTCTTCGCTAATTGTTTTAAATTTCTCAATTCTCAACATTGTTTTATTTTTACACAACAAAGCATATAGTTTCTAAACTATTCAAAAATATGAACTGTGCGCTGACGGATGTTCGAATCTTCCAGAATTTTTTCCAAGTTTTTATTGCATTGAATGCTGTAAAATTAGAGCTTGAAAGATTTTTTTTCGCAACTTAATACACAAAGGGAAATCCATATTTTTGTATTTATTTTGCTTCAACAAGCCAAGAAGTGAATCTTATTTATTTAAAATGATAAATAAACGTTAAAAAAAAACCTTTGTCTTTGGAAACCAAAGTTAAAATTTTAAAAAGGCTATTATGAAGGCGTTCAAGGGTGTCGATTTTAGCTCTAGATTTCAATGTGACAAAATCTGCAATCAGTTATGTCTATTAAGTCGAAGCAATTAACGATAAACCTTTCCAAAACCTATCAAGAAGCAAAAACAAAATTGTACACAGCGCTGAATATCCAGAAATGGAAAGTCTTGTTTTCGAAACGTTTTTTTTAAATCGACGTGAAAAGAAGTCAATTTTTGATGATGTATACCTGGATAAAGATGAAAATGCATTCCGTGTAAGTGATAGTTGGTTACCAACTTTAAAAATCGGCACGGTATTGGCAACTTAAAAATTGATGTCTAGTGATGTTGGCGCTGACATCCCGTTTATGCACATGTTCATGGGGCTCATGGAGACACAAATATATAATGCCGACGAAAGCGGTCTATTTTTCTGTTACCTACCAGATAAAACATATGTCGCTGCTTGTGAAAAAAGGTCCCTGGATACAAAATACTAACGCATGTCAATTTAACTAGGTGCAGATACTGATGGCTCACACAAATTAAACTCATTGGTTAATGGAAAAGCAAAAACCAAAGTGCTTTTCGAGAAATGCATGGATGGCGTCGCCGATCTTTCATTAATGATTTAACAAGATAATCTTATTTCTTGGTTCGAAGATTTTCAAAATATTTTTAACGAAAAGGTCATGCGATTTTCAGAAGAAAATACCTCGCCTCCAAAGGCCCTCTTGCTTATTGGCAACTGCTATGCACCTATGGATAAATTTCAAAGTGACGACGGAAACATAGTTACATATTTCTTATATACCAATGGATCAAAATCCCCAACAAGTTAACACTGCCACCTTTAGTTGAATAGACTTTTGAAACGCCATTCAAACAGCAATGCAATAATGTTACTGCAACAAGCTGTTGTGTTGCCACAAAGCGTGCTAAAAAATTCTTTCTCCAACTTGTTAAATTGGGACCAAGATTTGCCACTAACACAATTGGTGCAAAAAAATCAAATATGTTCATAGATGTAAATTAAAATCTTTAAGCAGAAATCGATCCCAACAATTCGATCAGTTAAGAGGAAATCGAAGCATGGAATCAATGATCTCAGTAGCGATGATGAGACTTCAGACAACAACGAAGACATGAGTTATTTATCATTCAACAGCCATTGAAAACGTTATTTATTTAATCCGCAGTATAACGATTTTCCATCGACCCGTCCCAACAAACGCAATTGGGGTGAATATTCTATTCTCACTGCTAGTTACTATACGGATATAAAACCTTACATATTTCTGCAAAGTTGTCGAAAGTTGTGTTTGATAATATACCACGGCCAAAGATTTAGCGAAGGCATGAGTTGAACAATTTAATGTATTACCAAAGAGATTTAAAATATTAGGATACAAAATGGAGCCCTGTGGCACTCCGGTCCTGTTTATATGGTGATTTGCGGGCTTGCAACCATTTGAACGGCCCGAAAGATACTTTCATATCCATTGAAGAAGAGATTCGTCGAACTTCAGTACACGCATTTTCGATAAGGAACTGATGATTGATGCCAGCGTGGAAAACATCTTCAACATCTGATGGACAACAGAGTTCTCTTGCTATTTACATCGTAGCACGAGCTTTTTGTGATGAGACACTCTACGAGGGTAAAGTGGTTTTGGGTGTTTCAATTGAGGAATTATTAAACCTCTAAATGACTTTAATGTTTATTGAGAAATCCATCCAAGAAGAGGTTCAAGGCTCGCAAAGATTTTTGTTTTTTTTATGAAAAAGAATGATCGAATATACTGAGCTCTATAATCAAAGACTGCAATGTTGCCGCCGTGAATGGTGATTTTTTCTGCAACTGTTGTATCACTTGAATTTTGTGCAGGAAGAAATCAAAATTTCGAAAGTTTTTCAACAAAAAAAACATGGTCGTGACAGCAAAACTAATTGCTGAATATTTTTGACTTGGCTTTTCAAACTGGATGAAAAATGTGGAATATGTTAACTGTAGGTATCGTTCCTGGTTGATATTTGCCCAGCTTACCCTTAATCAAGGAAAGGATAAAATTGAATTTATCAAACTTTTTCAAAGATTTTGAAGGTTTTGGAAACCAAGAAGGTGGAACACTGCAAGATATCACACCTTGACTGGGGTCGCGAATTTTCAAAAGCGTGAATACAGATGTGCAACCGAAGACACCAATGAAATCGAGAGGATCGAGGAGCTGACCAGTTCAAACAGACGATTATGCTGAAGGTGTGAATTCAAGTGGTTTTATAAAAATCAATGACAATAGTTCGGCTGCCTATGCAAACGAGGGCGAGGACAGAGCTGAAAAGGAGGACGCCGAAACTCTGAACATTCAAAAGTTCGAAAATTGGAACGTTGCAATCTGCAATCGTACTTTCCACTAATGTACCGGATGAGATACATGACTGCCTTTATAAAATTGAATCATTTCTGAAACAGTTGAACACTTCGACCACTCGCAGTCAAAAATTACAACTTTTTCTCATTAATTTTGTATTCGAGTGATTGAAAGTCAACTATACTTACGACTGTGGTCCCTTGAAACTATTAAAGGAATCAAGCTTCTTAATCTTCACTTTGATTTGGAAATTTTGGCAAGAAGCAATGTTTTATAGCATAAATTAAGGAAGACAAATCCGAAAACCAGGAATTTGTACTAACATCATAAAAAATTTATGTTTTTTAAATCGCAACTTAATTTTACGCAAAGAAATAAATGTGAAATTTTAAATTAAAAAAAATGGATATATTAGTATGCCGCATATTTTGATGCTCGCAATCGCAAGAGAATCAAACCCTAAATGGTACAACAAAAGTGGGACAACTCTTCGAGACTCGATTTCCGTGATGGACAAACTATTTACATACCAACAAGTTTGTACGGAACCTTCGTCGCGCGAGTCCGACTCGCACTTGACTGACACGTGCTTCATTCTTGAACTGTCTTTACTTCACGATTTTGGGTACGCAAATTGTTCAAATTAATTGTCACACGCAAGAAGTTAGACTTGCTCTGCACAAGACTAACACAAAAAAAAATATATTATTTTAACTTAAAATGATTTAAGCATTTTTAACACTTTTCTGCGGCATAAGGTATTTTATAATAAATTGTTATTGATTTCTCTCTACCGAATTGAGTTCAAACAACTTCAATCTTAGTCGGAGGCTTTAAATCGGTTTAAGAATCTGAACTAATAAGATTTTTTTTGTATCTAGCATTTGTATCCAATTCTTTTACTTAATAGTTTTTCCCATGATTATGCTTCAAGTCGGGCTTTCAGACGCCGTCCGGTAACAAAAGTTCACGGCCTTTCAGTCTCGGCAGTTCAAGCTGCTCGAACAGCAAAACAACTAGTTGAGGAGTAGAGAACGGCCTTTTCCGGATATCCCTATTGTTGCTGCTTCCTCCATATTCAGTCACGCTCAATTCTAGCAAAGAGGTAGTATTAACTTGCTCATAGAAGTTAGGCACGCAGCAGAAAACCACATCATCTAGCTACACAATCGTTGTCTGCAACTGAGAAAGCCATCTACGGATATGTCCTCGCGCTGCGTGCAACGATCATTTATCGGTATGGTGCCTTGTTTGACAAGGTGAAACCCATTAAATATACAATCTACTACCTGCAGATACACCTCGTACATGTGCAATGCATGCACTGACTAATAAAACATCGTACCGAACCGCAAGTCTACGTCTCTCCCGATGCCCAATGCACACACAATTCATACGCTTCGTGCCATCTGGTGTTTCAGTTTGAACGTGACTTCCAAAAATTAACCAATCTTTGAATACTCGTATTCCTCGGGACACGTACTTGTTATAAATTAAAACTTTCTACCCTTCGAGGAGTAATTCTTTTTAGAATTTTTCTAGACACAAAACAAAAAAAAAAGAAGGTGGAATAAGAACTTTCAATTCTAATAACCGCGCATAGAATAAGCCCATTTCACGACCAAGATGACAACGACAAACGTACTTGGCACCGAGCCAAGGAAGCGGAAAAAAACTTGCGAGGAAAAAGTTTGCCGCCCTTTGGCTTCAACATGGGTGTCCCTGAGCTCCATTTTTTTATCTTTCTGCAAGAGTCCTTGCATTGCACTTACTACTTTCCTTTGAATACTAAGTGAATGAGATGCAATCTACGAGATAAGTGCTTACTGCCTGTTTTCACTTGACAAGAAGACAACTATTCAGGAAGCGGCACTGTGGCAGGCGGCGACTCCCTCCTTAGACCATATCCTGGGCTTAATTCACAAGTGGAAATGTAAATAGGCAGAGCTCGGGTGCACCTGCAAGAAAGTATCTCTTTTCACAACACAGCCACAAAAGAAAAAAAAACAACTTTTAGTTCACCAAAGAAAAAAAAAGAAAAACAGACAAACTCGCCTGCAGATACAAAGATACAAAATTTTTGAAAGATGCGTTTTTAGTGCCGCTGTACGCTATAAGCTGTACACCCACACTTTTGTATCTTTTCAAGGAAAAGAAAAACTACAAATGTGCTTATTCTTATTCGGTTTGTTTTGTTTTGTTTTGTTTTCATTCATCGGTGGCGTATCCCCTCAAAGAGACCAAAAAAAAAAAAAACGATTGAAAATTGCACAAAAGACGCAACGTAGCAACACACCAGAGTGGAGTGGAGTCGAGTGGTATTGGGATTGACAAGCGGCAAAATGGGTGTAGCGCAGATAGCTACAGATACAATACTTGTCAAGTAGTAGTTCTAGTTGGATGAGTTCTAGACGACGACGACTAACTATGTACTCGTATGTTCAGCGCGTCTGTGCAAGATGATCCTAACGATGATTAGATGAAAAGTGATGATAATGGAAAAAATGGTTTGCTTGTTAGACCAGTTTAGTGGCAGAGAGGAGTTTTTTTTCCCCATAAATATGTAATTTTAATTGGTACACATGTAGTGAACTCAGATGTGGATACGGATATGGATTTATTTTCTGATTTGTAGTTTGCATTGCAGAAAGAAATCGATAAGTTGGCACGGGATTCAACTGCTTCAATGTGAATCCGATATTTTAAGGCGATTTACTGAATGATTTTGCGTATCCATTTGGATTTGTTTAAAAATAATAAGAGGAGCATTTGACGGTGCCTTTCTCTTTTTGAATATTAAACTTCGTAAGAAATTTAAATCTTTTGGGAAGAAAATTTGATTGAATTCATTTTGAATCATTTGAAGTACTTTTTCCAGAAAAATGACTGCGATTTAAAAAGAACCTAAGTCACTTTTATTTTGAAGCCAGCAATTGGTGATAACATTCTTTCAAATGTTACTATTGAATTCATTTGATTTTGACTGAAGTTCGCAGTGAATTCACATACAATCATTTGCAGTCAGTTAATTCATTAGAATCAATTTGAATTCATTTAAACAGTGAGGAAGAATGTAATGCAATAATTTGTTAGTTTAGTTGATGGTGTTTTGAACATAATGAGGTGAGTCAAACTTTTGTTTTCGAATTTTGTCAAATTTGTTGCAATAACTACATTTTTTTTAATGATGTTTTGTTTCCTTCGTTTAGAGTGTCAACATTTTTCACACCAAAAATGGGGTTTAGCTGATTTTTAGTGTTTTTGTTTGCCAGTTTCTCACTAACATTTTATATTGAATAAGCACTTTGTTGGACCTCCCCTTGCTTTTATAACAGGTTTTTCCATGTGGATGCTAGTATGCTGTTCCAGATCCGGTTAAGTAAATTTTTTTAGGTTTTTAATTGACTCTTCTTCACAACCTTAAGGGGGTATTCTAGTCTAGAGGCATGAATTTCATGTAATTTTTTTAACGGGTCCGCCATCTAACGTATTTTTTTCAAGTGAATGTGCTTATTTCGTGAATGGTTACACTTAGCTCATGTCTGATTTGACAGATAATTAGTTTTATCCTTCCGCTGAACAAATATGGTTGTGTATACTCTTGAACAACGCTGGGAAATATTGCGACATTACTTTGAAAATCATGGTAATGTTGCCGAATGTGTGCGAAAATTGCGTACGGATTTTGGAAGAAGAGAAGCACCGTCAGCTCCGTATGTTCGTTATCTTGTGAAAAAAGGGAAAGAAACTGGCATCCTCATCGATAAACCAAAGCGTGAAAAGCCAAAAACAGTGCGTTTACCCGAGAATATTGCTGCTGTGGCAGAAAATGTGCGTGAAGCGCCATCAACATCAATTCACCGTCGTTCTCAACAATTGAACATTTCGGAGACATCATTGAGACGAATTTTGCATAAAGACCTTGGTATGACGCCATACAAAGTCCAACTGGTTCAGGAGTTGAAGCCAACTGACCATCCAATGCGTTTTCGCTTCGCTAAGTGGGCCTGCGATCGACTTACAGAAGATGCGATTTTGCCAAAAAAAAACATCTTTTCAGATGAAGCTCATTTTGATCTTGGCGGGTATGTAAACAAGCAAAATTGTCGTATTTGGGGCACAGAAAACCCGCACGCATACATTGAAAAGCCGATGCACCCAAAACGAGTCTCTGTTTCGTGCGGATTTTGGTCCAGAAGCATAATTGGGCCATTTTTCGAAAGTGAGCAAGGAGTGGCCGTTACAGTCAATGGCGATCGTTAACGGGCCATGTTGAACGAATTTTAGTTCACAAAAATTGAACAAGAGGATATTGGCAACATTTGGTTTCAGCAGGACGGCGCTACGTGCCACACAGCCGAAGCTACACTCGATGTTTTGCGCCCTGTTTTTGAAGATCGCATTATCAGCCGCAGAGCTGATGTCGTTTGGCCACTTCGGAGCTGCAATCTGACACCGTTGGACTATTATTTGTGGGGTGCCGTCAAAGATAAGTGTTACGCCGATAAGCCAGAGACAATTGACGCTTTAAAGGACAATATTCGTGAAGCCATTGGTGAAATACAGCTGCACACAATCGATAATGTGCTTAAAAATTGAACCGATCGTGTAGGCTACTGCATGGCCAGCCGAGGCAGCCATTTGAATGAAATTATTTTCTATTATTAACCGGAAGGATTGTACTTTCAAATAAAAAAAAAATTGAGAAAATATTCAGCAGTTTTTTTTATAGCATTTTCAAAAAAAAAGTTATTTGGCGGACCCTTTATTAGTTATTTATTAACACAACAAGAATACAAATACAGATCAATAAATAAAATAAGTTGAAAATTTCAAAAATTAGCAGTTGATGAAGTGTTGGGGGTTTGAAAAAATTGGCGCGTATACCATACCCACGATTTCAACCCTCCTAGCAATCTTAACCCAAAAAAAAAAATGTCTGGAACTACAGAAAAGTTGGAAAGATTTTTTTTTTTCCACAAAAAGGCGACTGTCTGAAAAAAAAATATTTGTACTATTTTTTTTGTCTGCTTCGAATTTAAAAAAAAAAAGTAATAGAAATTTGGGGATGGGGATAGTTCCAGACATAGACAAGTCTATAAAGAAGTCTCTCTCAAAATTTCAGGTAAATCGGTCTAGTAGAACCTGAGAAATCGTGGGTATTGTTTTGAAAAGGACAGTTTCGAGAAAAACGCGTTTAAAGTTTCGCGTAAAGTTTTTCGCAGTCTAAGTCATGAAATGATATTGTAGACTAACATTTATTCAATCTGCCATTCCTGCTTCATACATAGGACCTTCCTCGACTTCGAAAAAACTATTTTCCGCGTTTTTCTCTTCATATCGAGCAGTTCTGGCTTCCTTTGATGCATTGGATGCTCGTAATCCGGGCGTTGTCTCGTTTCACAGCAAATGAATGAGCTTCCGGGCCAATTTTCATTCCCATAAGCTCCATCATTTTTCATTCAATCAATATTTCACTCACAGCACATATGTACGTCCACGTGGTTTGCAGGGTAGAATTCAACTGTTAGCAGCAGCTGGACGTAAGTGAACACTAAATATAAAAGATACAAGCCACTTTGGGTTCTTGTATTACAATATATGAAAAGGACAACACGTTTTACTGAGAAATATGGATTCAGGTAGACGGAGAATCCCTTAAGTCTTTTGTTCGATTAGTTCCGGCCGAACTAGTTTGGATGCCGGGTCAGCAAAATACCGATATCTCCGAAAATAATTTGAATTTTGAAAAATTCTCTTGTAGATTCTATTCTTGAATAGTAAAACTTTGAAAATATAACAAACAAAATATAACTTCCTTAAATTTCATCAATTGGATTGAGATCTGGACTGAAGAGAGTCCAACTTATTTCGGCCACATTATTTTCTTCAAAGTACTTTTAAGCCTAAGAAATATAAAAAAAGATGCAAATATTATATTTGCTCATAAAAGCTCCAGCTTATACAAAAAAGCTTGATATTAATCTTTCATATAACAGAAACAACAAGTTCGAACTACTTGTCAAATAAACTTAGTCGTAGTCTAGAAGATATGGGAGTTCTTTTAGTGAGTAAGAATCAAACACTATTATGAGAACGCGCGGCCGGTCCTCATAGTGCCTATGAAGGTTCTTAACTACCCAGGTTAAAAAAAAAACAAAAAAAAGTTCGAACTAACAACTTTAGCGGTATGACAAGCGAAGGGGTCCCAAATTAATATTCCACAAATTCTACAGTGACTTTGGATTTTAGGAAGACTATGCTACCTTTTTCATTTCTAGAGAAGCATCTCCAGACTATCACACCTTCAGATTTTGGGGGGGGGCATCCTTAAGATGCATTTAGTGCTGTCTTTCCTTTGGTTCTCTTCGTGCAAAAATCGTCTCATCTTCAACATGTAGCTTGAACTTCTATTCGCCAAAAAAGTAAACATTGTTCCACATGTCTTGAGTCCAATTAAGTTGCCTTTGAGCCCAGAGATATCGTTTTATTCTGATTGGAAAATCCAGCTTCAGTACTAAGTCAAGCTTTCGCAAAATTTTTCCTCAAAGTGCTTGACGAAATTATTTTCCCTAAGATCCACCGAAGTCTTGAACTGATGCCGACGGCTTTGGAGCACCAAATTAACGATCTTTCACTGGGGTCGACTTTTTGGGCCTCCCTGAGCATTTCTTTTTGCTGGTAGTCTCACGATATTTTTTTAAATTCCATGCCACAGTTTGATCAGCAACATTCTCATCTCTTAGAAATTTCAAAAGTTGTCACATTGAGACGTGACATTTTTCTATCGTAGCTCTCATAAATTCTAAGAAATGCGCCCGAAAAGTGTTATAAAGGATTTAACCAACATTTTTTGAACAACGCTGTATGTTTCTGTGTAGACAAGTCGAAGTTCGGACAATTTGCGTCAGGAAGAATTTCTTGTCATATCAGGAGGATGGAGATAAACGCAAGGACCGATTAGGCGATGCCTTCCGGCAACTTCACCAACTTCTGCTTCGACAGTACTAACAGGAAAACTCGCTCCTACAGAAGTGAACATCTTTGTGGACAGCCAAGCGGCAATAAAAGTACTGAACAAGGATACCGTAAAATCGAAAACAGTAAACAGCTGCATTACAATTCTAAAAGATCTGGGCGATCGCCTCAAGGTGACCATCATCTCGGTTCCTGGTCACAGTTGCATAGACGAAAAAGCAGATGAATTTGCCAGGAAAGGATCCTTGCTGGAGCTGGAAAAGATGGTAAGATTACCAACCATACTAATGTGTGAGCTAAAGAAACAAACAGACTTAGTCACTCGAGAAAATAGAAAAATAGTACGCAACGCTACGGAGGATTCTCTCATGTATCGTACTCTATGGACAGAACTTAAAAAAAAGAAGCAAAGACTTCTGGCCTGCAACAAGAAAGATTTAAGCATCCTGACGGGGTATAACGCAAAAGGCCCAATGGCCGTCAGAATGGACATCATCTACAACGATTTTTGTAGGAGCTCCCAGAAGAAGAGAAAATGGAGATGGAGGACAGAACGCACAGACAACTAAGACCACTCGCAAAGGTAGCATTTATGAGTTTCATCAGGAGCACCAAATGGTTATGAGTTTCATCAGGAGCACCAAATGGTTTCACCAGAAGCCATAACAAAGTTCTAGAGGACATAGATTGTGAAGAGGAAACATTATAGACCTTGTAGGTGAGCCAAGTGAATTTTGTACTTCGACGTAAGTTTTCGGTGGTAAGGCCAGCCGGCGAACCCTACAGGCGGACTTGAAGAGATGCTGAAGAATGGGAAATGGGAATGTTGATGAATTGCGTACTACCAGTAGAGATGATTACTGATTATATTGTAAACAGAATTTGTCTTGATCAGACGTCTTTTAAGTGCTCAAATAGACTGCAATTCCGGAATAATTTTTTTTTTTTTTTTTTTAAATATGTGTGAAAGCGACAGAGGCGCAACGGGAGATTGGAAGCTTGTATGGTGATTCGGCTATTAGCACTGATACTTTGGAACGCATATTAACATGCTTTCATAACGTCAATACATCCCTTGCTGATGCCGCTCGCTCTGGACGAACTCAGTGACAAAACATTTTGGTTCGCATAATGATCTGTGATTTTTTGTTGAGGTGGAACTCGCTTGAGACTTTTTTGAAAAGCGTGGTTAAGGGAGACAAGAAATAGGAAATCAGTCGGTAAGCAAGATTTGCCTCCCAAAAAGGTCAGGTTGAGCATTTTGTGGAATTGGCGGGCGTCCTAAACTTCGATTTGCATTTATGCAATCAGACATTAAATGCCATCAAATATTGCTCTCAGCGCGACAATTTGAAGCAGGCATTGAAAGCCAGAACGACCAGAGTTAGTGAACAGGAAAGGGGGTTATTTTCCACCATGCCAATGCCAGACCACACACAGAGTTTATGAAAAAAGAAAAACTGAATTCCTTTGGCTGACACGTAAGGGAGCGGCCACCGTACTTGCGTCTGAGTACCGCCTATTCCGGTCTCTCCAAAACGATTTGAACGGAAGGCAATTTAATTCCGAAGAGGTCATAGCTTGTTTTTTGTTGCAAATTAGTAAGAACTACACACCAGTATACTTTAAATGGCTTTTAGACTCAAATAGTGTTTTCTATAAATATGCATTGACCAATTGTGTAGAGCGAAGGAACGAAGTCAGAGGCTTCTGTCAATAACTGAATAATAATTTCAGTAAATTTTAACAATCCAGCGTTTCTTAAATAAAAAAAAAACAAAAAGGTCATCTTTGTGGGATCTCAAGATAACCAAAGTCTCACTTAAGCAGTTGAGAAGTTTTGGGTTGCATCTGGATTCTCCCGTGTACGTTTTCGGTTTCGATTAGAAGAAGAAATAACTTGTTTGCGTAAATGCATGACAATTTGCACTCACCGGGAAGAACTATGCGAATATGCCACAGACTCTGGAAGCGCTCGAATGTGCATATCTAACAAGAGTGCGAAAAGTTAACGCACACACTTCCCCAAATTGATTGAAAATGTGGTAAAAAGTACCCAAAATGATCATCAACACTAGCGGCACCCTTTTGGACGACATTGTCTCCAAAATTATGAAAAAAAATAAAAAGGATCTGAATTTACGTTTTTATAGAAAAAATGAAACTATATCCTTTCGCTTAAGAGATAGAACAAGAGAACATCGGGTGAGTATTTTTGGGCCTCTTACAACATACAACTCGTTTTTGCATATCAACATTCTTTCAGAACACGTTCTTTGAAAGCAAAAATGAACTTTCGTCGCCTTAAATTGTTCAGTTAGGTTTTTAAAATTCGAGTGTGCACGCCATAAATTGAACGTCAATACTTCACAATGACAGCTGTCAAAAGAGTGAGTAAAGCAGAACGAAAATGACTTCCATATGCGAATATCCTTTGTTAATTAATCTTCCAACTCGTGTATTCATTAAAACGGGACTCGGGAGGAGTACGTTCATTAATATGTATATATGTATGTATGTATGAATCAGCACCTGAAGGGTCACCACTAGAATATGAAACGCAAAAGGGAGATTCCAAATACGACTGACGACTGACTCTCCTTTGCCACCACCGAGAAACCAAATTAAATGCCAAAAATTCTTTCTATCCCCCGAAAACCCCAAACCATCGTTTCTAGATGGACGCATTTTATTTGAAGTCGAATCGAATTCGAGCTGTATTCAGTACGCCCGCCTTTCAGCTCCCGTTAGAAGTGACGTAGTGGTACATCACACACCCAACTTACTAATTGCATTTCCGGACCGATTTCGCATCAACGAAACGTCCACGGATCACCGGAGCTGGGCTGGGGGTTTCAATGGCAGACTCGCTCAAAACCAAATATCCCGCTGAGCAAAAAGCCAGCAGTAGTTGTCCAAAACGGGGCACGAAGGGGCATTTACACAAACGCACACGTCCAAAGACTTTCATGGCAACAGTTTAGATCAATAGACGGTTTGTCTGTCCGTCTGTCTGTCTGTTGGTCGGGCAAACAGACGTACTTGTAGTAGATGCACAACAACACAACAAAAACAAACATTCATCCAGAAATACAGATCCACTTCTACAGTTCCCGACCATCAAAGGCAGAATGCTTGACTTGTGTTTCGTTTCGTTTACATTTCGCGCTGCTCCCCCACAATCACCGCAGATTATTTTCTTTTTCTCATTCGGTTCGTCTGTTTCGTCTGTTTTTTGCTCCCTGAAACGGAAATCGATTTTTGTTTATTTACTCCTGGCGTTGCGTATTGCCGCCGCATACCGAATAATAAACTGGCCAGCTTGCAGCTTCCCACCGGGCCCAGGACGACCTGGCGCGCTGATGACGCCCATCTGCATACGTCGCGTCAGTCGTCTCGTCGTCGATTCAAATTTGAATTGGAATTATGAATGTCGGGGCGGATTTGATTGCCCCTCCTCCTGGTCATCTTTCAAGTGACTAATTCCAAGCGAGTTCGATGCAGTTGGGACTGGCCAAAAAGAGGGTGTGTGGATATGACTTGGGATTACATTTTTAAGCGCACAAACAAGGGTCGACATTCAAATTCCTTGTGATGCCTGTAAAGACAGTGGGCGCTTTGGTCAGCTGTTGATCAGCTTAACCATGTTCCTCTTCGTATACAGTCACAGTCTGGCATGCAAAGACGCTTTTCGGATTACGCTGAACGAGAGCATCTCTCGCTTTGTCCGTTGTCACACAATGGAATCTTCCACCTCGAAGGAGAACCTTTTTTTCTCGAAAGATTTCATGGGAGCAACGCCACCGTAGCACAAAAAAAAAACAAAATAAATAAACAAAACAACAAAAAAAAAATGAATTATGTGATGATTTAGGGCAGAAGGAGGAGAGAGGGAATAGATAAATCTATTTTAGTGTCATAATGAAACCATTATCAGGGCCACAGAATGGCTTAAGTCGAATTTGTGTACTGATTAGGGAAATAACAAGAGATAAACAGGAAATTTATGAATGGGCTCGGAGACGTAGTCGCATGCAGTTGGGGTGGGGGACGGAGAGCCACCTTTGGGACCATTTGCACAAAGTTTTCGGAGCTAATTTACCAAAATGTAAACCAAATCGTTGGAATCGCTTTGACATTCGGTCTTATGACATGACATTATTTTTTTTCTTTTGTTTTCCTTTTTGTTTTTTATTTCGGTTCACGTGACAAAGTTTTGTTGATCCTTGGAGGGGAATGTGTAAGTTTGTTTAGTGGCAGCAGTGGCAAAGATTCTTGTTTTCTTGCGGCGGCGATGTCTGGAGATGGTACTGTTTTACGTAGAGGTTAAAGGTCGATTGAGACTCAAATTAAAGCCTTCATAGAACGCGTTGAATTATTTTTAGACTGAAAGGAGGTTGAAGGAGATCCTTACGACTAATTTCGCATGAGTAAATTGGAATAAATCAGAAATAGTGCTGGAGGAGAAGTTTTTTTTTGATGTGGTAACGATGCTTTTCTATTTCAGGCACAAGCATACTTTAGGAACGCACACGATAAACTTTTGATTACAAGGAAGCCTGAGATAAGGCTCGAACACTTACAGCCTACGAATCACCCTCGAGAAGAAATGTTTGGTAAAACTAATAAGGGGATTTAGAAGAACCTGCAAAGAGAGACTTGAGCAGCAAAGGAAGAATGGAAAGAAGACATTTTTTGTCAAAGAAAAGGAGCCTTTGCTACTTCTATTCTATGAAAATATACCCCGATGAAGCCTTGAAAACAGACACCCCAGTCTTTCTGTAACTGTGAAGGAAACCTTGTCGGCAAGCCACAGGGAAATTCAGATTTATTCAACTAACTTATTCATTAGTCACTAAACGATAATGAACACGAATGTATGGTTATATATGAGGAGCTGATACAAGTGTGGTTTCTGGACCGGCAATACACCAAATCTTGGAAAAGACTAACTCTTAATAAATCGATACCCGACAACTATTCATCGACTTCAAAGCCGCCTACAACAGCTTTTATGGCACTGATCTATTTAAAGCGATGAATGTCAAATTAATGATCCGGGAAAAGCGGTTTGGACCAATAGCCTCGGAGTTATTCCAGATCTACACCGAAATCCGTCAAGGGGATATGCGGTCATCATTAGAACGTTATTTGAAAAAGTGACGCTTTCACGATGAATGAAAAAGTGACAAGAAAAGGTCCTTGGTTAAACGAAATTCATGACATAAGAAATCGATCCGTCAAACACCAAACAAGCTATAATACTAAGATAATAAAGGAGTCTTTATATCGTATAAAAATAAGCCTTACAAACGACGCATAGGTCTAATCTCCTGGAAGCCGCATATTCGAGGCATAAATGCTGACCCTCCAACGATCAATGTCCTGGTAAAAAAGTTATTTAGAAAAGTTCCTAAAATCAGGACTTTTTAAATAATTTCGTCAACAAGTCAGCTTTTGCATAAGTATGCAGCTGGCCCAGGGCGCCAAGGATATTAACAATCGAACAGCAGTCGATTTCGGATTATTCCCTTACAAGATCCAAATGGCTCACGAATAATAGTATAACTATCAGCAACCTCGCAATCGTTTCTCTATTTTGACAACTCTAAATTGACGGTAATTTTGCTCCAAAAATCATTTCTTCGGATAAGGAGCTTTTCCATCTTGGCGACTGCGTAAACAAGCAAAATTGTCATATTTAGAGTTCGGAATATTCACTCGAAGTAATGGAGAGGCAAGAAATGTAATCAATTTTTTATAGCCAGAAATTGAGGATACGGATTTGAAGAGAATAAAATGTTGAGCAATATTTTCTATAATCTTTTCGAAAAGAGACCAACAGATGGCAACATAAACGTTTGCGTTTTCAAAAACGCGCAGTGTAGTGTGCAGTTGCTGCCCGAGGAATTATTGGCTCCAACTTTTTCAACAAGCGAAAGAGTCAAAATTAACGATTTCAAAACGAGGCTAGTCCATACGGCTAGAGTTTCGATGTAGAGGATGATGGGACAAATTATCCCCAAAAAATTAATCAGCAAGAATGGGTACCTCGGTCTCCACACCTTTATAGGGATGCCTTAAGTCGAGGATTTAAGTCGAGAATTTGCTGCCATTGAACCAAAACTTTGCTTTCGAGTGGTATCAAATTTGAGAGTCCCCATTGCGAGAGTATGCTGAAAGGAATTGATCGCACTTAGTTGATATTGTTTCCCGTATTGTCGTACTACATTTTTGTATAGATTGTATTTAATATCATACCAGCGATCACTCGCGACTTCGTCTGCGTTGGGTTCGTGTACGTTTAAAATTTGTAGAGCTTGAAACTGTCTTCCCTCTGAGACAATTTTTATATACGATTTATATATTCATAATATTGCTTGACAATAAACAATATTAATTTTATAAGAATTGAATATGAAACTTCGAAAAGCGCACTTCTCGAATATTTTTACAAATACGTTTTTTCATATCAAGTTACTGTCATCTCTGATTTATGAAAATATTTCTGTAACTTTCGACTGCTTATTTGCCCCAAAATGTCCTCCAAAAATATTTTTGTTTTTTTTCATTTCCTGAAATGTTTAAATGCCCCTTTTCAAAATTAAATTACCCATGGCAGATTTAAAAAAAAAATATTTAATTCATTTTTTAGTCACCGCGTTTTATTTTTAAAAGACTTGTTTGAATTGAATATCTCTAACCTTTAAAACAGCGTTTATTACTCGTTAAAACAAGGTTGCCAGAAAAACGAAAACACATAATAAAAAATGGTAAAATAATTTTTGAAATCGGATGAGAAGTTTCGAAGATTTATTCCTTAAAACGAATTTACTAACTCTTTATAATATTATTTATAATATTAAACTTGAATATTTTTAGCTGGATAATATTTCATTTAAAAGACCCCACATTGAAATAAGCTTAAAATTTAAACATACAACCAAAACTAGATTAAAAATAAAAACAATTGATTTGAGAATTGATATAATTTTTTATAAAAATAAATTTTGGTAAATTGTTTGGTCCACTCACTCGTGATGAAAACTCAAATTTACCTTCAAGAAAAAAAAAAAACAGAAATTTATTTAAAATAAATCAAAAATAACTTTGTATTTATTTAATTTAATAAATTTACTTTTGTTTATTTTAAAACGTGTTTATTTTATGCAATGTTTGTCAGTCAGTCCATTCGTCGAGAAGGGATTCATCCGAATCATTTCTGGACTTATTTATGTAAATTGAATTTATTCAAATGAAATAAAACTGAAGTCAATGTTTAGACAATCAATTGTTGTTATTTTTGATGGTGATGATCGACATTTTTTGTCTCTCCGTCGCAAGAGAAGACGAATAGGGCCGATGGTTAACTGACTCTCGAGGACGAAACGTAAAACTGCCAGAGAGAAAAAACGTGGCAATTCAAGGTTTATTCCAGACACTTCCAACGTTTGTCATTGCGAATGCAAGGTGAGGGAAATACTGGACGCGCTTAAATTTAAGAGCCAAGACGGTAAGAGTATTTACTTTTCTTGAAATCGAAATTGAAACGCCTCTGATGTTGCTTGAATTAGTTTCAAAAGAGACAGTCTTGTTTCGTTGCTAATTTCTGTTGATTCAAATCAATTACTGAACCCAACTTAAGCTTCAAATTTTGCTGAGGCGTTTCTTGCAAATCCATTGAATTCAGGAATTCAATTGGATGATTAACGATTTTATCTGTTTCGGTGCTGGATTCAATCGACTTTAAGATTGATTTGACTTTGAATTTTAATGTTCAAATCAATGTCCTCATTTATCGCTGCGAAAAATGGTCCGTTTTGTAATTTGCAACAAAATTCAGGACCAATGCCGTGATTGATTCTTCTTCCGAATTGAGAATTTCTCCAGTGCCAATGTCAAATAATCGCTTGGAAAAACGTCTTCAAATTTTCTTCAAAATAAAATCACTCAAACTCCCTCATCTGAATGCTAAGATTGAAAGAGAAATGCTGCCCAATATACCCAAGTCTTCCAAAAAAAGACTCGGTTACATAAAAAGGGAACCAAAAAATATCTGATGAAGGTTTTCATCAGCTGGACTCGGTTTTGCCTCGAAACTTGCTGCTTGACTGAAAGACTGACTTAACCATTGTTTTCTTAAGTCTTTACTCTTTGGCTCGACCTTTCCATTTTTATCTACATTCGATAAGACAATCAACAATCAACTGTCCCCAGTTAATCATTAACGTTAATGATATTTAAGATACCCAAAACCAGGCAACATCAGATACGCATACACAATTTAGATTATGTTAATCTAATGACAAACCCAACACCCGACAAACTGGTGGTCACAGATTTGTCATATGCTAGCTGTGTGACCATAATACATCAAAGGAAACCTGAAACTTTAATGGCCATGTTTTGAAAGGGAACAGATTTAACAGAGTGCTCTGTGAAGAATCACTTCGTAAAAACCTTCCAAATTAGATGAGTCCGAACAAAGTCTAATGAAGTGGTTTCAGTGGCTTCCAATGATGCGTAGGCGTGAATAATCATTTACGATCAATCCGTAGATTAAGCCCAGACTTACGATAATAATTAATTATGCGCTTCCTTTTCCAATAAAAATGAAGAAGAAAAACCACTCGACTATCTTAACGACACATCTTCACACATTTCTGGTGTTAACCCGTTCCTTTTACCCTTCCCAAGGCCCCTATCGATTTTCCCTTCACTGAAAGTCCAACAGGTGGTCATTCAAATTGAGGCTCCACTCGGTCGAAGTTATCTTGATGGAAATCGAAAACCCAAATTCATGCTTTCCCTTCGTCGGAAAACAATCTCATCGCATCTCCAGATTCGGCAGTCGATATTAGAGTTCCTTTTTTTTGCCGCGCAGTGACGCAATAATTGGAGTACTTCACCATATGATTGCGTGTACAGTGGTGACGTTGCATGCTAATGCGAGGCGTTGGTATTTAGCAACAAACCTAATGACATATAAATCCATATCCAAAAGTTATCGTGGTCATAACTTTTACCTGCGAGGAGGGTAAGGCCAAGACACTTGCCTAGCTAATGGCTTACCAAGAATGCATTTCAGGAATTTCCTTAAGTGGGTGTGTCCTTAAACCCGATGTTTGGAAACTCAAACAAGTAAATTGTGAACTAAAATTGAAATGAAAATTCCACAACGTATCCCTTTCATGAAAAAAAAAGATACTTCGTTCCTGTTTTGATACTATCGACTTTGGTTGAACTCCCCACCGACCTATAGGGAACCAGAAATTCCGGAAATTCTGAAAATCAATACTGACCTGGAATTTTGGGCTTCTTCACTTTCGCATCACCCCAATGAACTTTGTACTTCATTACATTCTTTCCCTCGAAATATTTTCCAAACTATCAACTTATGGTATCCTTTTATTTCGTTCGCCTCTATTTTAATATCCCAAGTTCGATCAATACGGAATGTTGCCACGAAATATTAAAAAGGGTATGTTATATCGAAGAAGGCAATTTCATAGATAAACAAAAATATTTCCTTGGGAAAAAGGATACTTTTTGTAGCACAAAAGTAGGCAGCAACCTGTTGTGCGTCTTTGTTTACAAAAACAAAAAAAGAAAAATCCTTTCTTTGGCTTCGTTTTGACATTAATTTATCCTGTTTGCTATTTTTAATGGTTTTTACTGTTTGTTTTTCAGTATTCCATTTTTGATAGTTCACGCGTGATTTTTGACATGTGGCAAAGTCAAGCTAGCTTGTTCATTTAGCCCAATGTCATTTCATCATGGAAGGATTTGAATACACTCGTGCTCATACAACTCGTGAAGGAAAAAAAAATTGAACAACTTGACACAGTGTTGAATTTTCGGGAGGGAACCTAAGAAAAGCTGAAGGAAAATCCGCTTTTCCATCGAAAACAAAACTTCCAAATGTGACAAATTCAGGCAATACAAGCGCTGGTCCGCTTGAATCATTGGCCGGGACATTTTCTAAAATGGGCCAATTGCGAGTCGGGATTCCACCGGAAGGGTTCCGTACCACCGTACAATATGCGACAGTATACAATTTTTTGATTTAAAATTTCTCGAAGCCTACTTCTTGGCTTTTGAGTTGCAATTTTAGAAAGCACATTTGTTTTATTGGGCCTATTCTGTGAAAATTACAAGTGTCTATCTAAACAGTTCAGAAGATAAAAAACCTTTGAGCGGTCGGACGGACGGCGAAGGATAAGTAACAATAGATTGGCATCTTTTACGTACGGAACCCTAAAAATACACAAAAAGCATTTACGACAATGGCAAAAAGGGGTTCTAAGGCACAGAGTACGCTAATCGATGGACCAATTGAGAAAGAAATTCGGTGAGCAATTTATCTCAAGTTTGGACCGACGAATTGGACGCATCCAAACTTCTTTGTATGCGGATGCGTCAAATTACTTGTCTATGCCGATAAGCGATAAGGTGACAATTGAGAGTCACGCAACCTGGGCCTGAACAAAATTTATAAGAAATAATAGCAACCATTTATAAAATATAAGAAAATAGCGCGTAAACGTACACTACGAATCCCTAAGATCAAGTCGCACTTTTTAATACCGATTGTCGCGGAGTATTACTTACTTACGTAACGGGCTCTTAACCCATGAAGTCACTGCCTGAGATACGGCTGCCTTACACTCTTGTCGATCCCGGGCAACTTTTTCAAAGAGTTTTGGCATCCACGATCACTTGATCCCTAAAACGGAGTTTCGGTGTTCCTTGTCGCTGTGATTCGATCCTCTTTGCTGGAACATTATTGTCCATTCGTCAGATGTGATGATTTGTACTATCATACATTCACATCTTGATACAGCTCACGCAGTTCGCGGTTTTATCTACTCCTCCATTCGCCCTCCTCGCATACGTGACCAAAGAATTGTTCTCTCGAAATCATGCTCGAAATCTCTGCTCAACCTTCGTGCTTATCGTCCAGCGCTCGTCTCCATATAGTAGAACTGGCAGGATCAAAGTTTTGTGGACTAACCCATTTGTTTCGACAAACCAAAGAAGCAGCGGTTTCCTGTGCGGTTTCCTGTGCGGTTTCCTGTGCGGTTTCCTTCGCCGAATCTCAAGAAAGTTGTCACTCGGGAGTTCATATTTCCTCCTTAACCACATCGAAATTACTTCAAGGCCAACTCTTTTCGCTTATTCTCCAATTGCTGTAAAAACCAGTTTGACCGCCGGATGGGAACGATCGATGATGTCTTTATCGTCCACATATCGCAGCAATTGGACACGAGGTCGATGACATCTTATGATAGCACATTTTCTTGCCGAAATCCGGCGAATGTTTGGAGTACTTCAGAAGAACTGTTTCCAAATTGCACAATACACCGTGTGTTTTCCAGCGTCACGCGGCACAGCCTGTAGAGTTCAAGATAATGAATGCTTTCATATGGGGCTTTGAAATCGATGAAGAGATGGTAAGTCTCGCCTTGAAACTCGTTGGTCCTTTCCAGGATTTGTCTAAGTGTGAATATTTGGTCGATCGTCCATGTGTGTGGCCGGAAGCAACACTGATACGCGCCGATCAATGTGTTCCAGAAAGACTTTAATCGTTCACACATTTCGTCGGATTCTTGGGATTTTCGGGGAGTATAGCTGTTTGCATTTAAAAGGTTCTTGTTATTCCACAGGAAAGGTATAAAATGGCTCTTAAGGACAGTCCACTAGAATTTCAGAAAATCTACTGACAAGGCATGTAAATATGTTTTCTTATTTTTAGAAAGGTAGTTTAAACTACTCACTTCCTAACTGCTTCCGGAATGACGTTGACAGGGACAAAAGGAAGAGAAATAGATGCATTCAATGATTTTGGACTTTCTGGCCGAGAAGCCAGAACAACAAGGAAAATGAATAGAAGTAAGACTTTTGTAACCAAATATTTTGCAAATCCTCAAAACTTTTTTGAAAAACAGCACGTGCGTCCGAGCGCTTTATTTAGCGGCTTGCCTCGAATTCCACTTCAGCCAGCATTAAGACGTTCGGAAGGATAACAAAAAAAGTGATACCATCCAAAACAAATAAACAAATTTTGTAAGAATCTTTAGAATATTAAGTTGGATGAATAATAACAATGTAATTGATCATAATAAAGAAGAATGAGTGAAAAAGAAAGCTGTTTTGAAGCAAGTGTGTATGGAGATCCGAATGAAAATCCCAAACTTTTATTCCGATGGAAAAAAGTTTAAACTCGATGGCTCCAATGGTGTGAACTCTCATTTCCACGATTTGCAAAGATGAAAAATATTTTTCGATCTCTGGTTGGGATTTTCAAATAAATTGAATTCACTATAAATGTTGTGCATGATTTGCCATGGGCGCTCTATACACTAGCCTTAAGTATCATCGAAAATGTTTGCGCTTGACTGTGTCGAAAAGTTTGTGAAGGCCTCAAATTATAGAGATGTAAGATCTAATCAGGTATTCATTGCGAAAAACGAGAGCAAAAATGATGACCTCATCATGGTGATTCGCAGTGTAAATGAAAAACTGTTGCTCAAAGTAACGCTAGGAATATCTTGATTGGAAAAGCGAGCGGCTCAGATCATCAAAACTCTTGAAAAATTGTCGTATCTTCTGAGATTGACTAAAGCACATGAAGTCTTTCAGACACTTTACCAAGAACACGGTTTTTGTATTCGTCCAAAAGAGCGTTCTGTTCAAAACGACTCTTCAGTGTTTGGCGGTGGTAACGTAAGAAATTTTCTGGTTTTCTTACATGTATGGCGATCACCTTGGACTCACAAAAAGGACGACTCAAGAGAAGCTGCTTTAGAAAACTCATTTATTTGGAGGAAGAAGAGAACTGGCCCAAGAATTCAGCCCTGCAGAACACCATGTAGAACCTATTGGGAGCATAATATTATCACAAGAAAGAATGAAATGAATATCGCGGTGTCTTTCGAGAACCCTTATCAATTTTTGCAGCTTTCTGTTTACTGTGATGAGTGTTTTAGAAAAATGAGGACATTGACCGAATCAGTGGATTGCCTTATGAAAAACGGTAATATCGCTAGGGTGTATTCTCTGATTTATCACTGATTTATTGCTTTGTAATTGGAACTGTGTTCGCCTTCTTCCAAAATGGATTTTTCGATGTGTTTATCTGCGACATTTTCAAGCACAGCGGCGGTGTTCTCTGATGTGAGCAGCTTAACTCCTTATTGCGTGACCAGTTGTCACAGGACTGTAAGAAAATCTGCGCCAAAAACACTGATTAATTTTTGCGCAAAGAAATTATCACGAGTCCTCCGCGATTTCGAGAAATGTAGCAATTCACGGCTTGTTGATTTCTGCACCTGCTTAGTTCAAGAACATCAAAATAATGCTGACAGTTTCCGCCTGTTCCAAAAGTTGTGACATCTTTCAAAAGGGTAATACCTTGTATCTTTTGGTTCAGTACCAATCTCGTTGAACCTTCCCCTCCACACTGAATAGGTCTTTGCACAATGCAAGATTCAAAGTTTAAAATATTTGCCAGGTGGAAAACGACTTGAAATCTTGCTGACTTCCTTCCCTATTATCACCTTCTGTAGTAAGCCATTCGCCGTCGAGTGCAATTCTTCTACGAAATAGCATAGTCCAACTAAGAGGTGTGTTTGAAACGATAGGTGTTAATCATATACCATAACCATACGCTGGCACCAGCTCGTGTCGATACCCGCTGCGAGTTAAGTTCATTAACTTCAACCTTTTGGAATCAGTTAAATAAACCAAACATCAAAGCGAACCGTCTGGAAAAGTTCTATTTCGAAAGCTACAAACAAATTTACAAGAAAATTAAATATTAAGGGCCAGAAAATTCCAAAGCTACTCTAATAACAAAAAAAAAAAAAACTATTTCTAAAAATAAGAAAAAACAAAACAACCGTTAACTAGAAGATCAAACATGGGATAATTGTGGAAATTCCTATTCACACTGCCCACATCCATTTCACACACAAAAAAAATAGAAATGCATCTTCACATCCAAAAGATACAGATACACCAAATCACGATACATCAACTTAGCCATTAGCCGATAATTGACCATTCCACGTCTACAGTTCCCCTCGGACAAAGTTCTGGTTCTTGTGATAATTTGCAAATCTTCAGAAAGTGCCTGCGCCATCTCCTTGGTGTTTCCTTCCTCCCCCCACCCGCACGCAGTTGGGCTTTCAAGAAAGAAAAACAAAAATCATTATGCATTCCAGCCAAGCACAGCATGTTTCACTTGGTCAAGTAGTTTACACGAAAGTTCCAGGGAATAGAAAAAAAAAAACCTAAAACCGAAAATCACTTCAGAATAGATTATCTCCCATTTCGTTGATGATGGTTTACGTTTACATCCAAAAGATACTCTCCAAAGGTAATGGATACACGAGGTAAAAACACACTCACACTTGAAGGTGTTTTTTTCCATTTTCGAAAAGTAGAACAGCCAAAGCAGCAACAGCAGCAGCCACAGCAGCATGTCTCGAGAAAGTATCTCTCGCATTGGATCTTGGATGATCTTATCTCTCGCCCGCTAAGCGCATAAATATAAAAACCTCGATGCACTTATAAGGAGAAGGTCATTGGATACAAAAAAACGAAAACAAATATAACAAAAGCTGAAGGCGAGCTGTAAAAGATACACGGAGTAGAACCCTGGCACTCTGAGCAACGACAGTAGGTGTGCATCTCATCATGTTAGACGGTTCGAGACTATTAAGTGGTACATGGTCGCAGTGCAAACGCAGTGAACTAAACCTCCAAGTGACGCTGACACTAACGCTAACGCCTTCTCCTGCATCAATACGCACCAAGTGCGTCTATAGATGGCTTATGCAGAATGAAATCCAATACGAAAGTCAGTTAGCCTCGCTTTCGACGTCGACCACGTTCGACTTGGCTGCTGGTATTTTAAAAACTGCGTCACAATCAAATTCACTTCAACTACTGCCAGACGCAGTCGCAGCTCTCAGGGAGTGTTTAAGGTGATTGTGGACCTACCGATCAGCCTTACCGTTTTGTGCCCGAACAATTGTAGCTAAGACGAGGTACAAGGGAATGACGATTGGTACATAGGTAGTATCGCATTACACCACGGTGCTGTGTTCCGGCCCTCATCCATAATGCATTTTCGTGGCACTGGAAGTTGCTAGATGACGCGACCAGGGGGAGAAGATGGAAGTTGACCGGGAGAATTAAAAGTCAAGCGGAGATCTGCCTGGCCAAAAGATGTTTCTTGGTGTTGTGATGGGAATTTAGTAGGCGCAAGAGCGGAACAGTGGGCCCACAAAACAAGGAGTTCCGTGGGCTGAGTGGGAAGTCAAACATGGTTTTCTTTTTGAACAACTGCAATAAATATCATTGGAAAGTCGGTTGTTGTTTTTTTTTCTAGTTGTGTTTGAGACTAACCCGTGATGTTGTGTTTTTATTTTTTGTTTAACATCGGATTCTAATGATCGCTTTCGATTTTCAATTGAGATTTGTCGGATACATTTGCTCCAGATTTTTTTCTAGTGTTTAGATGCGTCATTATCGTGTGTGTAACAATTAAGAGAAATCTAGGGCTTCAGTTCATCCGATTGGGACTAGGGGGTGGTGCCTCTTCATGATTTTTAAAGTTGGCATTAGGTTTAGTTATTTGAAGGCTCTTCGAGAAGCAGCTTTTGGAAGAAAGTGTATGTGCGACTTTGAAATACCGAAATAACTTTATCAAAGCTTACGATTCGGTTATTCTCAGGACGTTAAAAATTTTCGATTTTTAGGGTTCCGTACCTAAAGTGTGCCAACAGAACCCAACTACAGGTGGTTCTCATTCACATTAACACGGGATAACTTGAACAATCCAATTCTATGACTCGATAGCTGAAATTTTTATGTTAGGTACTCAGTAAGTTGAACCATTTCTTCATTTTCTCTGTGGGTTAACCTAAGTGCACCAGTTAAAAATTTGATAAATGTGGACACAAACAAACAAACAAACAAACAAACAACAAACGGCTACGTCTTGTCCGAAAATATGTTTCAAAAGGCACAAAATTAAACGTAATGCCAAAAAAGTCTAAAGGATTCAAGAAACCCTTACTGGAAAGTCGAAAATTCCAGAACGAAAAGAGTTATTTACAAATGGTTTCCCAATCAGCGAAAACGAAGTTTGCCAACAAATGGGAGCATTATTTTAAAAAAATGCTTAACAAGTGTAAGTCAAATATGAAGACCATGAAGGGGGCTCTGTTAACGCTCGCTCTCGATGGTTTCAAAAATGTAAAAACATATGTTAGTCTAGAAATTTGAAAAATCGATTTTTTTTATATTTTCAAAGTTTAACTATTCAAGAATAGAATCTACAAGAGAATTTTTCAAAATTCAAATTATTTTCGGAGATATCGGTATTTTGCTGACCCGGCATCCAAACTAGTTCGGCCGGAACTAATCGAACAAAAGACCTAAGGGATTCTCCGTCTACCTGAATCCATATTTCTCAGTAAAACGTGTTGTCCTTTTCATATATTGTAATACAAGAACCCAAAGTGGCTTGTATCTTTTATATTTAGTGTTCACTTACGTCCAGCTGCTACAGTTGAATTCTAACCTTCAAACCATGTGGACGTACGCATGTGCTGTGAGTGAAAAATTGTGAAATATTGCTGTTTGTATTTTTAATGAAAGCTTCATTCCTATTTTAAAAATGATGGAACTTATGGAAATGAAAATTGGCCCAGAAGCTCATTCATGTGCTGTGAAACGAGACAACGCCCGGATTGACCGCTGCAAGGTACGAGCATCCAACTCATCAAAGGAGGCTAGAACTGCTTGATATGAATGTGAGAAACGCGGAAAATAGTTTTTTTCGAAGTCGAGGAAGGTCCGATGTATAAAGCAGGAATGGCAGATTGAATAAATGTAAGTCTACAATATCAATTCATGACTTAGGCTGCGAAAAACTATACGCGAAACTAAACGCGTTTTTCTCGGAACTCTGTTTTTCAAAACAATACCCACGATTTCTCAGGTTCTAGTGGACAGATTTACCTGACATTTTAAGAGAGTCTTCTTTATAGACTTGGGTAGGTCTGGAACTATCCCCAGCCTTCCCAAATTTCTATTACTTTTCTTTTTTTAAATTCGAAACAGTCAAAAAAAGTGGTACAAAAATTGTTTTTTTTTTTCAGAAAGTCGCCATTTTGTGAAAAAAAAAATCTTTACAACTTTTCCGAAGTTCCAGACATTGCGACATTATTCTAGATTAATAATCTTTTTTTTTTGGGTTTAGATTGCCAGGAGGGTTGAAATCGTGGGTATGGTATACGCGCCAATTTTTTGAGACCCCCACTTCATCAACTGCTAAATTTTTAAATTTCTTGTTATTTTAATAAATAACTAATAAAAAAATGAACCTGTTCACATGCTGAAATCCCAAAGACTGCAACAAAAAACTTTGAAGTCCCAAAGACTGCAATGAAAATTTGTTGAAGTCCCAAAGACTTCAACTGAATGCGGGAGACTTCAGGAGAATGGTAAGGACTTTAAAGTGACTTCGGTGAATGCACTGTCAGTCGATAGAATTGCATTCAATTGATTTCAAATCAAAAGACTGGTCGTAAAGATTGATCCAATCAAGACTTCAAAAAGAATGAGAGATTTCAATGCTGGAGTCTAAGTAATCATATGAAGTAAATTGAATGAATCACAAATCATGAAATTCTTTCCGAGAATTCAGGGATTGCATTACAAGAGATTGCAGCCTTTTACAACTCTGTGTACCATGTTCTTACCACCAAACGTTACTGCTTTGATACAATTGATGGATCAAAATGGAAAACAATGCTGCATTATAAATCAAGTCTTCTTACGTAAATCATTTCCAGAGGAAATGAGGATTTTGTTGGTGCCCTTAAAAATTTCAGTTTAAGTCATGCGATTGTTTTGATCTCTAAATGTTGGGCTAAAATAACATCCCAGCTTCTTGAAAAGTGTTGGAACTTGATTTTGAATGATGACAAAAATGATCTTTTGAATGAAGTAGATGATCACTTGAGAGAAAGCCTTAACACAGGCGGAGAAGAATATCAACAAAAATTACTGGCTACAATGGATAAACAGGTAAACTGGCCTTTAAACTATGTTTAAACAAAAAAAAATAAACAGAAAATCTTAATTTTTGCAGAACTACACGGACGGCAATATAAATGTGTGGTTGCGCGATGAAATTGTCCCGGCATTAGTTGAAGATGTGCAACCTGAAACTGAATTCGATTCTTGTGATGCTTGTTGTCGTATAAAATATTGCACCTGATAAGGAAGCAGTTGAACATTTTGATAAAGTCATCGATTGGTCATCCAAAATGAAAGGACATTGTCAGAAATCACAGCCGTTCAGAGTACATAAGAAAGTGCATGTTCCACAAAGATAAACAGAGCAAAATAAGAGTTTTTTTTTTTTAAAGCGAAATTTAAAACAATTTTTAATTATCTTTATTTCTGCAAGAATAAACATTAAATGAAAAACTAAAAAATTAGAATAAACTGTCTTAACTTTTTTGTTTTGGTCCAATTACTTGAACTGTCCCACAGTTCAAACAGCACTGGCTTCGTAAGCATTAAAGTTAACAAGCGTTCACTTTTCTTAGCTTTCAATGTCCGTTCGTCCGTCGGCAATTTTCAAACAAAGTTCACTACTATTGTCGCTACAGCACCACATAATAAAAATAATTTTGTGTATAAAACAAAGAAGGGCTTAACCAAAAACTTGCTTTTAAATCGCAATTCAATTCAAGAAGTAGGCTAGGAGAAATAGAAAGTAAAAAACAAAAAAATATGTTGGTTATTTGGCATATTGTGCGGCGGTACGGAACCCTTCGTGTCTGATTGGTACATGGCCGTTTTTGGTTTTATTATATTTGTGCCGTCTAGGGTCCCAAAGGAAAGTCATTTAGGCTTGCTGCTTTTTCTATTATTCATTTACTTGTAGATACGCCTATAGTCGGGCAGAAATGAAGTTATAAGTGTTAAATATAGTATTATTTAATTGGGATGATAATCTTTATTATTTTTGGCCTGACAAAATTCACAGCTTTTCTTCTTTGAAATTTTCAATGAAGTTTGACTGAACAGCATGCCTATTAAATTTTGCTCTGATATTGCGGATTCTCTCAAGCTCTAAAGCATTTTCTGCTAAAGTTCGGACAGCTCTAGAATCTGCAACTTGTTTTTGAGACCTTTCTCAATTTTGAACAATATGTTCTTGTGAACGCCATGCTCTCAAATTCGCAATTTTATTGCGATTGCTTTCAAATTCCATTACCTTGGCTGCTGCAGCTCTAGAAGCTGCCTTTCTTTCAGCATTTTTTCGTCTATTTTCTTAAAGCTGCTTCTCACTCATTGGATGTGATAGTGCTCCCACTTCTCGTGCAATAATGGACAAATTTAAGCAATGCGAGAACATTGGCGTTACCGGTAGACGTTTGACCTAAAACATTCATGTCTTTAGTGAAAGTGATGCGGCACGACGACATTCAACACTGTTGGCCATAACGCGTGGCACGATTCGCCGGATTTCGAGGAAAGATCAGCACCCATACCCTTACAAAATTAAGTTGGTGACCCAGAAAAACGTTTGGATTACTCAAGAACTTAACATCGCCGAAAATGTCCAAGAATTTAAAGAAACGAGCACGTACTCATCTAAGTGGATTTGTGAACAAGCAAAATTGCATATCTCCATCAACCTCCCATTAACTCATTTCGTGTTGCTGTTTGGCGTGGAATAGGCTCACGTATAATTTATGGGCCATATTTCTTTGAAAATGATGCGGATGCAAGCGATGCAGTTACTGGCCATCGCTACAGAATAATGCTTTTCCCACTCATGCAATCAGACAACAATGTTAAGCTCATGTGGTTTCAGGAAGACGGCGCAAAAGTTCATACCGCTCGTGAGACAATGAACTTATTTCGCGAAAAATTCCCAATTTGCATTATCTCAAAAAACGATGATATTGTATAGCCACCGCAATATCCTGATCTGTGGGCTCTTCACTCTTTTTAACGGGTTACCTGAAGGAAAAGGTTCACTTGGGCAAACCACATACTATGGAGGAGCTGAAACTCAACGTTCGAGAAGAAATCACGCAAATTACGTCGGCAACACTTCAAAAAGTTTGGGAAAATGTAATCAAAAGAGTTGTTCTAGATTTACAAAGGAAATGGACTTTTGACCCACCCTGTATGTATGTTGGAGTCTTAACCCTGTAATTGGAAAACTAAACTAAAATGATAAACACATTTTAATACCTAAAATTTGATTTGTGGTATTTGCATCCAGGTAGACCGTATTTAACACAATCCAATCATTATGTTTTTAACATGAGACCCAAATCGTGTCGAAAAAAAACCTTTTTCTTTACACCGACCGTTTTCTTTTGACTTTTTTCACTTGGTGTTTTCGCAAATAGTGACTTTTGTTATGAGCGAACGATATTCTGGTTTCTGTCTAGCAGAGCTGTAAAAATAATACTTTTGAGTATTTTTTATTCAATTGAATTGAATGGCTTATTTGACAGTCTTATGACTTCACTAAAATACTTGCATTTAAAAAATTATTCATTATCGATTTTGAAGTCATTGTTCTTAGAATTATTAAAAACTGAAATGAAATCAAAAGACTTCACTATCGAATTAATCAATGATTTCAAAAGACTTCAAAGAATTCAAACAGTCTAAAAGTATTGCATTCTTTTGACTGGAAGCCTTTTGAGTACTTCAAGTAATTCTAAGTACAATGATGTCAAAATTAATGGGTAATTAAAGTGGAGGTTAAAGTATTAATTTGAAGTCGTTTAACTCAAGTCAAAGGAATTAATCAAAATGACATGACTGCATTGGTCCCCCCGGGCCATCACACGATCGATTTTTTTTAATCTAGATGCAAAAATCACGCGTTAATTATCCTTGCATTGATATGCTTGTGATCTTTCCTTGCCAAATAATCATGACCCTCGAGTTTCGTGCCACATAGATCATCATAGATCTTAAGAGCTTACCGCAATCATTCGCTTTTTTTGCAGTCGCTCTTCTTTTTCGAGTCGCTACGATAATGTTTATTTTGTTTCTACGACAAATTTCATAATATTCATTGCACAATGAATACTTCTGTTTTCCGAATATGAAATTTGTGTTCATGCAACACAAAACAACAAAAAGTAGTTTTTCTTAAACAAAAAAAAAACAACATTTCAACCAGATTTGAACCCAGAACCTGTAAACTGCAAAAATTGATAGCAAATGCATCAACGAACCCGAAGAGTTTCAGTTTTTTTTTCTGTTGGTGTTCGGTACAGGATGTCTTCTCTTTAATACTTCAACACTCACCGTGTTTTCCCGAGAAGAAAATATTCAAATTTGCATTGTAATTGGTGGTAAACTAAGTAAAATAAATTGGGTATCGTTCAGCGTATGACGCGATAAACGGATTTGCCGGTCGCGCAAGAGTCACTGGTCAGGAGTGCAGCGAGATCGCACTGGTTTCGATTCTAGGCAAATCAATATTCGACGATTAATAATGGGACGTAAACACAGTTCATCTAGTCTTCAACTAGAAAGTTTAAATGAGAATTGATAACAGTTAACCAAAGTCCTCCAAGAACATCCAGACGAATCAGAATAAGTGGCTCAAGATCGACGCCAAATTATCCGTAATCCGCGTTACGAAAAGGTCTTTAAGGTGATGATGTCAAGTAGAAGCATGACCAACAAATGTCACTGGAAAAAGATCAACTGATCTCATTAGTAAAGGGTGATTTTTTAGCTATTATCTTTTTGGCAACACTGGTTTAAACAGCTGACGCACGTTTCGTGTTTTGTTTCACTGTCAAAAATCTTCAGTTTGGTCCCTAATTTAACCATGAATCGTCTTACAAACGAACAACGCTTGCAAATTATTGAATTTTATTTTCAAAATGCGTGCTCTGTTAAGAAAGTTCATCGCGCGCTTCTTCCATTTTATGGTCAGTTTAATCGACCCACTGAAGCGCCTATTCGGGCTATTGTGACTAAATTTCGCACCAAATTTACATTTTTGGACATTAAACCACCAACACGCTTACGTAGAGTGCGAACTGAAGAAAATATCGCAGCTGTATCGGCCAGTGTTAATGATGACCATCAATTATCGATTCGTCGCCGTTCGCAGCATTTGGGCCTCTGTTATTCAACTACGTGGAAAATTTTGCGGAAGGATTTAGGTGTGATGCCTTTCAAAATACAGCCGGTGCAAGAATTGAAGCCGAACGACCTACCGCAACGTAAAATTTTTGGTGAATGGGCTTTTGGAAAGTTGGCCGTAGATCCACTTTTTTACCGAAAAATTGTGTTCAGCGACGAAGCTTATTTTTGGCTCAATGGGTACGTAAATAAGCAGAATTGTCGATTTTGGAGTGAATATCAGCCAGAAGCATTGCAAGAGCTACCACAGTCACAGTTTGGTGCGATTTATGGGCTGGTGACATCATTGGACCGTACTTCTGCAAAGATGATGCGAATCGTAACGTAACTGCGAATGGTGAGCGCTACCGTGAGATGATATCCAACTTTTTTTTTTTGCCCAAAATACAAAAGCTTGACTTGCATGACATGTGGTTTCAACAAGACGGTGCCACATGCAACACAGCACGCGCAACAAGGGACTTATTGAGAGTCGAGTTCGGTGAACATTTTATTTCACGTTCGGGACCGGTCAATTGGCCGCCTAGATCGTGCGATTTTACGCCTTTAGACTATTTTTTGTGGGGCTATGTTAAAGCTCATGTCTATATAGACAAGCCCGCTTCAATTGACGCATTGGAAGACAACATTGAAGCATTTATTCGTGAGATACCGGCCGAAAGGTTGGAAAGAGTATGCCAAAATTGGACTAAGCGGATGGACCATTTGAGGCGCAGTCAAGGTCAACAATAGCATGAAAGGTGGGGATACCAGAGTCAACAATGGCATGAAATAATCTTCAAACAATAAATTATTTGGACCGTACTATCGATTCAAATGAAGATTTCATGCATTTTTCTGAATTTTATGTGATTTTTTTTTTTTTTTTAAAACTTTCGTATAGCTCTTAAAAAATCGCCCTTTATAAGTCACAAAATTATCCACATCGAATCAACCGTAATTACTGAACACTTTTTCGTCGGCTTTCATGCAGAACTTTTGTCGAAGACGAAATAGAGTCCAGTGTATCACACTACCTATTTGAGGAATGAAAAATTAAGGCAGTACCTGCATTAAGTGACTAGAAGTCTTCAGCAATGCTAAGTTTAGACAAATTCCGAGAGCCAATCTTCATGTGGACAGAATAGACCCGAATTTTGGTCTTTGGAAGTCATAGGATATCATAAAAACCCAACACCCGCTAAGATGTTGTTCCCCATCTTTTGTGGACATAAAGGTGGCTAGTCTTCCAAATTTATGTAACCTAAGAGGAGGCAGTCTTAGGTGATACAAAGAAAGCTTGACAACATTATCTGAAATAAACGTTGCCATTTTGAAAAAAAAGAAAGTTCAAAGTTAAAATTTTGGAGAAATAATAACATCGCAATATCAGGAGGTGGATAATGGTCACACTAAGACTAAATTCCTCGAAGCTTACATTTAAAAACCTAAAGCAGTGGAGAAATCACCCACAATATTCCCTGTGGATTCACACGTCTTTTTGGCACGAGTATATGTTTGTGAATGCGTAAACGTTGAGTCAATAGGGCTCTCATCTTCATCATCTCTGACAGACATGTTGCTAGGGCCCTTATGGGTTCAAAGATATTTCTGGAATGACTCAAAATACCTGGGCAAAAACAACTGAGTACCAAGTAAGCCATTAGGGATTTAAAGGCAACGCGTAAGAAGACTGTCCTGCCAATAGAGTAGCCTTGTCACTCTTTTATAGGCCCGGACCCATTCTGCGGAATTACGCTGTGTTTTGTTTTTTATACTTTTCTTGTTTCCTGAAGTCTCGAGAATGTATTTTCTACTTTCCAAATTTCAAAATCGATAACATCATCTGTTCATTCCAGTTCTTTTCGATTTTCATAGAAAGCCATTACATACTCGTAAAAAATTCTCAGCTTTAAAGCTTCCGAAGATATTCAAAGCGATATGGATTCTGCTGAATTGACCACAGGTTCTCTAGTGAAAAAAGAACTTCTTCCAACTTGTTTGAATAACAATTTATTTAGAAAACCGCAGAATAAATTACTCAACTCAGGAGTATTGCCATACAATTTTAAACAGGTTAACACAGTCGTCAAAAAAAGCCTATGACAAAAGGCATGCGAGTTAAGGAACTGTTGTGGTTGCACAAAATCATGTGTTATTCCCGGAAATCAACACTGTCTAGCAACTGAAAGCGTAGGCGACATCTGTGTTTGGCAGGCCACCTAAATCAGGCAACTGAGGTGAAGTTTTCGCCTCCCCCCCTAAAAGCTGCACACGTCCACATTCACAGAAGGTGCGACATGTTCAAAAATCAATTTAAACGTCATTGTACACGAAACTTGCCCAAGTCTTGGAATAAACATATTTCTTTTTCGAAAAGGACCTCTTACCAAGTCCTCTAAATTTCCTTCTACTCAACCTTCTTACCTACATACGCCCACATTAATCGTTCAAAGCGCCTGTTCACATTTTTATCACCTCCACTGTGAAACGAAACAATATAATATATTGTATCTTTTCGGCATGAAAGTACTTAGTAAACTGGCTAAAATGAGGGTGAAAAAAGGAGCACACATACAGCACTACAGACAAAAAAAAACCAACTAGTACTTTTGGGATATTGATGGTGAAAAATAGGCGTGTAAGTGATTTATATTCCCGGTGGGGTGTTCTTTTCTTTACTTCTTGCTTCGCGTTCTCATTTTCCCTTCAATTTCATTTGCCGCCGCCACACCACCCACCCATTTGTCGAGGGTGAAGATTTAGCCCCCTTAAACAAAAAAAAGATGATGATAAAGTTGTTACACATACGAACACGTTGCCATCTACTCTAAATAGCTAGCTACAAATGAGTTATACACCGCGCGTTTTGTGTTTAAGGGTGCGACTTTAACTTCTTCTAATAAGATAATTGTACCCCTAAGTCAGTCAGGGTATTATTACTGTTTCATGAGTTCCAAACAAAAAAAAAGTAGGGCAAAGGCTATTCCGTTCCATTGGATCCATAAAGTATTTATTAAAAATGGAATTAGGATGGGTGCGACAAGGATATGACCACTCATTGCGTAGGGACCATCCCTACAGGCTTTAAGTAAATCTATGACAAATCGAAATGAGTACCTGTGATGTGTCAACATAAATTTACATCCTGTTCGGATCGTTAGACGTGATTTATGTCACAATTTCATGCGAATTGCGAAATTTCACTCACTCTCATATTTCTTGTCACTCCCTTTAGTTGAGATTAGCATTTATCAAGACAACATGACGAACGGCTGTAATTTATAACTAGTTTCCGGAATTAAGAGTTAATTTTTGGATCGTCTTGATTGATTTATTGTTGAAGTCTAAAATTTTTTTGTTAAATTCTTGTCGACGAGTTGGGTGTGTTTGATTTTTTTGGAATTTGTTTATGTTTTATTATTTGATTAAAAAAAATAAATCTTCTGTCAAATCAAAAAAGGCGGGATATAAATTAATGTCATTTAACTTTCTTTGTACTGTGAAGGGACTTTACTATCACAGATCAAACAATCGAATCGTATTTCAGGGTATTTTTGAAGAGCTTTCCTTCATAAGTACAGAGAAACTGTGTGCAAGTTTTGCAGCATGCGGCAAGGCTTTTGGCTTCTTCTTTTTCTTGTAGAAATCACTTGTTTTAATTTCTGCTCTTTTTGATGATGATCTTTTTCTTGTAGAAATCACTTGTTTCAATTTCTGCTCTTTTTTAGTATCGAATAATTTTTTCCCCGTTCTCATCGTCCAACTTGCAGACCAAAGTTGCCTGGGCCATTTCCGGAATTGCTTTCTTTTGCATTTTCGCATGCAGTAAAAAAAAGAATTGTTCTTAAAATTAAAATAATCAAATTTTGTCCGGCTCAACGAGCTCACGACTCATCGAATTAGAAAAATTCCAGTTTATTTCCAAATAAAGTGACACTTTGTAAAATTAAAAAAAAAGTGAATTATTCTTAGAAGGTTAATTTTTAACTTCTCGGTCAATTACTCATGAATCAATATTGGGGAGTGAATATTAACCATTCAGGGACCAGCATTAAAACATTCCAAAAATTTTATTAAAATCGGTCCACTCGGTTAGGAGCAGTTAAGTGACTTACACACATGCAGAAGAATTTTATATAACGATCGCAGAAGCATTGTTCTTGTAGCCAGTTTACCGTGCGTTCTGTGAAACTAAAGCCTATTTGCCACACACAAATCGATCAATATCAGCTTCTGGTCAGGCAAATCGATAGCATACTTCAACGCCACGGGAAATGCTAAAAATAGAGACCAACAAATTTCAAATCGATGCTCGACGCCTAATCAATGAATGTTTTGGAATACCAAGCAAGATAAAAGATTAGACCTTAGTCCACCTAGAGGATCAAGCAATCGCGGATGCTGGGATCAAGGATCGTAAGCAGCTTTGCTAAGGCTCATATTGATGGCCTGATAGGTAAGTGAGAACTTCCAAAAATTTAGGTACTTTCATTATTAAAAGAAATCATTTACAGAATTAAAAAAAAAAAAAATCGGAGACACAATGGAACCCTACGGTATACCAGCTTCACATGGAAAACTGCGCACTTGCAACTGTCCTTTAAATCTCAGATCACACCATGGTCTTCGGCTTGATACTCTTCGATTAATAATATCAGTGACATCGACAGCGTTATCGAAGAAACATTGCGATCTGTAAAAATTGCTTAAGAAATATAATTGTTCAAGTTTTTTGATCCTGATTTCGGAAATTTTACAAAGTAAATTACATAACCATTATATAAGGAAGAGTAGAGCTTAAACTTAAAAAGTTGTCTCTCAGAATTAGTTGATGAGTTTTGATTTCAAACCATACTTTGCGATCGATGCTTTTTTGAAAACAGCGAAACCGAAGTGATCTTATACTAATACAAACACAGATTCACAACCTTCAAACGCGACTCTTCATGAAGTCTTCATGAAGCACCAAGGCCAATATTTTATGTATTTTTTTAAATGATTTTTTATTTGGAAAGTTCCCAAAAGTTAAACCTTGAAAAAATCAGGAAAACCTATAAAATTATGAACTAAAAAACTGAAAAACTAAAAATTCGAAAGTTCTTCATTTACATACGAAGTCTTTTTTTCAATCCTTTTGGTATGAAAATTTAAGAAAACCCGGGTTAATGGAAGAACGATGTTCAATAATATGCTGAGGTTGTAAAACTGACAATTCTGTTGTAAATTAAGCAGAAGGTGTCCAGCGGAACTTTTGAAAGCTCAAAGTAGACTTAAAATAAATTGAGGGTTCAATACCCTGGCAATTGTTTTTAAAAATTTTAGTTCAAAAATGCGTTTTCGAGGTTTAAAATAAGAAGACATGCGAGAATAAAGCCCAAATTCAATCGCCACAATTTCACGTTTGAGGATTTCCATTGTAAGCCTTCAGATTCCATGGTATGAATAACCATTTCGTGAAAATAGAAATGCCTTTTTCAGAAAGATGTAGTTAGTTTACTTTTAAAGAATATGCTTTTGCAACAGGTAAAAGATGGAAGGCCAAAGGGTGCATTTTCTGCCGACTGGCTTCCGTCTTGCTAAAATTCGGTTCTTAAGACAGCTGTGAAAACGGAGAAACCATCTATTGGTTGGTAATAAAAATGATAAATATCTTAGAGTTGAATTATACCGTGGACAGGTTTAACACGAAACATTTTTGTTAATGTAAAAGGTAAACACATTCGACGGCTTTTTTTTGGATCGTTTAGACACAGCTTATTTATGTACTGCCCATCGATATAAACTAAAGTTTTGTGAAAGAACAATGTTTCTAAACATTCATTCTTTTCAAAAATGTTTAAAAACTTTCAGAAGATGGTTCAGAAGATACAGCACAGTGACTGACAGAATTTCGTTGTAACACTTTGAGTACGGTACCCTAAAGCGATTTGATTTTGCGTAAGTTTTTAAATGTTCAACACAAATTTTAAAAAACGTTGTTGCAAAGACAGTGATTTTGACTGAATATCCTATACCGTCGCCAAACTGTTAGTGTGTTTGACTGCTAAACGAAAGCTCTAAGGATCGACCTCGTTACTTCAAAATTTTTGCCAGCGCCACCTCTCATGAGTCATTGGTAATTCTTTAATCCGTCAGTCATCACACCAGCTTCAGTGTCTAGAATCGAAATGTTTATGTAACGAGTCGGTATTGGGTCGTTTCTGACATGTTGAGTGTGTCAAAAAATTTGAAGTACCCAGAAAAAGGTCATGCATCGACGTTCACCCACGGCCACCTGATGCTTGGAATAGTCACAAGTTGTCATTGGTATGATATCCAATGGAACAATGCTGTTTGCTCTTTTTAGTGTGAATGTTTGATTAAGGTTCCGTGCCTCAGAATCAAAACGGAACAACTTTGTTGACCGTCTGGACGTGACCGACATTTTTCTCAAGAATGCTAATGACTGCGGTCACATGAAGCTATAAAAATCAAACCTTTAAATTGACGCTGTAAAAGTTTTTAATACAAACAAAAGTGGTAAAAA
Source organism: Orthonevra nobilis (assembly GCA_963555765.1). Lineage (NCBI taxonomy): Eukaryota > Metazoa > Arthropoda > Insecta > Diptera > Syrphidae > Orthonevra > Orthonevra nobilis. The sequence goes on along the minus strand of OY743226.1, from coordinate 31,073,157 downwards.
GTGATGGACAAAATATTACATACCTAAAAATTTGTACGGAGCCTTAATTACGCGAGTCCGACGCGCATTTGGCAGGTTTTTAAAGACAGTTCTGTCCAAGTAATCCAACTGTAACCCCAATTAAATTAAACTTTTTAAACATACATTTTTTACGCAGGATTTCCTCGTCACAAGGAAAAAAAACGAACATTTCATTGTAAAAGTTTTTCTAAACGAGTTGTCCATCTTGTTGGCCGTCACTGTATGTATATTAAAAGTGCTACAAAAACGTCTGTAAACTGAAAAGCAAACGTCTAACATAAATTCCCCGACCATAAACTGTCTGCAAAGAATAATTCCTTCCCTTCTTTCTTCTTTTCCTTTTTGTGACTAAAAAGCGAAACGAAAACTCATAAGGAAAGTTGTTGCCTCCCTCTGTCCACCCCCTCGAATGTAAACCGAACAAAGTCTGCCAAAGTCAAAAAAAAAAAAAAAAAAACAGAAAGAAACCGAAAGAAGCGAAGAACAAGATGAAACCAAAAACAAAAAAAAAATAACAAACATAATTTATTTTTATATTTTTTTAATATGACTCGCGATGTTTACACGTCATTCGACGATTCGATGGCATTCCGTGTACGGCAGCCGGTCGCAGGCATGCCTGGATTCAAGGAACCGAGGACGAACAGAGGAATTTCTGACAGCGTAAACCGCTGTCGTTGGGAGGTGGAATATATGTACTAGGTACTCACGACTCACCTCCCGCCCGACTACTGCCACATGTGTGCCCGTTGGTGGAAAACAATAATAATTGTCATAACACCGGGCAGAAGGAGATAAGGACGACTTTAGCAGAATCAAAGAGGAAAATTCTACCAGGAGTTGTCGCTGTCGTTAGGGAATGGAAAAGTCGTCAGCGGTAACCGTAACCACACATCAATGAACGCCGCAGTGAGGTTTGCACGCAAAACATCGACAACGGGGAGCTCAACCAACGAGCATATCGCTTCAAGAAACTATGTGAAAAGCTGGCACTGGCACGGGCATCATAAAGGATAAACAGGAGGAAGTTTACGCCGAGTTAAGGGGCGTTTTTGTTTCTTATTTTCCGTTTGAGTGTGCAAGTGTGTGCGTTTGTGAACGACACTTTGCCAGCCGGTTGGGGAACAATAGCTCGGAATAGTGATGTAGTTGACAAGTGCACTATTTGGAGACATTGTTTTGTCGTAAGGGGGGGAGTACGTTTGTTTGTGATGCCACGGAGACGTAGTAGAAAATGAAGACTTTTTCCGACCACCAGTCCTCGTGTTTATAGTTCATAGAAATTGAGGAATTATGCGATGGCAACTTAATCTGATAGTTTTGGTGGTTTCCAAACAAAAACTGATTTTATAATACCTGCCAACACATGCTGCACTTCCCACGCGAATTGGAACGGGGGGAATGTTTTCGTGACGTCTTAAAAAAAAACTATGGACTCAAAAACGTTTTTTTTTTGAAAATTTTGCAGATCAAGAAGAACGATGCAACCGATAAGTTAATTGGCGCCCGAGCTCAGACATTTTGAAGTCCGGGTTTTTTTAACTGTATGACGATGTTTTTGTAGGGATCATGCAGGAAGTACGACCCCGACGACTGGAATACTATCTCTATCTTTTCAATTTACAAGAAATGTCGTATTCAGAGTGTGGGCTTGTGACTTGTTTGACAGATCGTTTACAAAGCTTTGCTTCAAGAAGTTAGCGAAGCCAGATACCCCGAGGAAGTCCGCTTTTTCGTTTACAGCAGAAAAATTGTAGGTGACAAAGTTTTAAAGTTTAAACGAAGCCCTACAGGGTGCCAAGAACAACGCCGCTAAGGACGATCTCGGTCTTGGTAAAATCAAGCTTCGCGTCAACCGCGATTGCTTGATTTTTAAATTGAAGGTTCAGCTTTTTTTTTGTGTACCTGGTTGGCTGGTGTTCGAATGCACTCTTAGATGGAACATTCGTTTAATGTGGCTAAGTCATTGAAGTCGAGGGATTTTGACTTTCTGGACAAAATGCTTATCTCTGTCTAACGCGAAGAGTTCGCGGAAATCTGTCCGTCCTTTGCTTACAGTCCAATCATCTTTCTATGGCGCATATCGTCTTTGACGAGGCTTCTTGGCAATAAAGCCGTGTTTTCCCGTCGATTCATGACCATGGATGAAAGATGGTCCATCACTTTACAAACTTGAGGAAGGACCAGACTCAAATAGGATTATCGGCTCGAAGGCAATTTTCAGAAATAAGACATCTGACTCAAGAAGTCGATTCTCTATTTGTGTGTTTCAGAGATCCTAGATTGACGATTTTTGTGTATGCGTTATAAGAGGAGGGACTCAAATTAGAGTTTGGACTCCGAACGACGCAAGGTACTTCTCCCGGATTTGAACCAGGTCTCAAAAACACGTTTAGTCGAAACAATCGAGATCGATGATTGGCCGTATTGCGTGCGACCAAATTGGTGAATTTTGATAACCAAAAAAAACCCGAGTGACAGGACCAACTTTCTGATGAAAAAAATTTTGTCTGATCACTGAACTGATCACTTTTTATATCTGTCGTCTCGGAACGACTAACGACAGCAACGTTGCCAGGAAAACAGCCTTTCGAATAGGAACGGTTTCAATAGTGCGACGACATTAGTAATGTTAGGAAAGAAAACAGTGGTTAATCAGTTCACGAACGTTTCAGATGTGGCTATGAGTCCGTCAACGATGATGAACGCAATCCAAAACCGACGAAAACATCAATTAAATCAACGAATGGATGATGTTGGATGACAAACGAGTTGGACAACGCTTTCGGATCTGTTCAAGACAATTTAGTTAATGATTTGAACCTCCGACGTGTCGCTTCAAAACTGGTGTCAAAATACCTGAATTTCGAGCAAAAATGGGACCGTGTTGAGGTTGTGGCCACTTGTCTATAAACGGAAGAAATATTATCTAACACTTGATTTGGTTCCTTGCGATTTTTTCCTATTCGATCGACTCAAGAAACCGCTCCACGGAAGGCCTTACAGCGCCCGAGATCAGATCATGGAAAAATCGGAGAGGGTTCTGTGGGATTGAATCATGCGCTGGCATAAGTGCGTCGAGAGGGAGTACATTAAAAGGGACAATATTGATTTTCATGAATAATGTAGTATTTTTAATTTTCTGATTAAACTCCGCAACTTTTTGATCAATGTAGTATACTAATTGAGCACCGTTTTTGCATTGTCTACACTAGTCAAGATACTACAATACTGCGATATGTGGAAACTAACTTTTGCCATATTTAAAAAATCCTTAAAATTTCCTCAAAAATTTAATGTACAGTGTAGGAAAAAATTATAGAAACAAAGGGTTATGGCATTTCACGTAAGTGATTCTGATTAGAGAAAGACGAATTAATTTTACTGGAAATAATCGAAATAATGTGAAAATGGGTCGAGTAGTGCACTTTTCTGATTCAGAAAGGGAATTAATTTAAAATTTAAGAAATGACGGCTATACAATGGACAGGATAGCGGAGATAATCGAGTACTCTAAAAAGAAGGTATTTACTGCCATCCATTCGTCTCCCAAAGAAGAAATGAGAGGCAGGAAACAGAGAACAACATCTCAGTTCGACCATCTTCTTGTACGTCATTGCAAAACTAAGCCGTTTTCTTCTTCGGAGGAACTTAAAAATGAGTTGAATGCACCTAGCCCAAGAAGAGTGCCTTTTCTAAGTAAGAAAAATGTGCAAAAAAGACTTACTTTTGCCAACAGGCAACTCTACCGCAAAAACTGTAGTAATGTTTTGTGGTCGGATGAAACAAAGATCAATTTGTTTGGATCTGATGGAAAAATGCACGTGAGACGACCAAAAAATTCAGAATTCGACCCAAAATACCCAAAAAAGACAGTAAAGCTCGGTGGAGGTAACCTTATGATTTGGTTACTTCTCAGCATCTGGTGTTGGCCCAATATTCTGGATAAGGAACAAGATGGGTACATCATCCTACCTACGGTAATGCTTCCATTTGCTGAAGAGGATATGCCGCTAAACTGGGAGTTTATGCAGGATAATGATCCGAAGCACACATCGAAACTAGCAAAGCAATGGCTTCCAAACGAACAAAATTGATGTTATGGAATAGCCTTCAAAGTCCCACAATCTAAATCCGATAGAACACTTGTGGGGCGTTCTTAAACGCAAGATTGGGGAATGTAAAGCCAGAAAAAGAGAAGAATTGTGGTCCAAAATACAGGAAGCATGGCAGACCATACCCTAACACACCTGTTCCTCATTAGTTCAGTCTATGAAGCGAAGATGTGAGGCAGTAATAAAAAACAAAGGTGCTAACGACTAAGAACTTGAGAACTTTCAACGCATAGCTTATCTTCATATGAAAAAAATAAGAATTTTCATTTTGTTTCTATTATTTTTTCCAACACTGATGTAAATAAAACTCAATCAATTTTATTTTACAGGTTAATGAAACTAAATTTGAAATTTAAGAACATACTCAAAGAAATCGATTCCATTATAAAAAAAAATGCAGTATGATTTAAGAAGCCTCGACAGCTACTCAAAAACTCGCCAACAAGAACTAAAGTGTTACTTTCAATCAGAAACGGAAAAAATAACTTTGTATACTCATCTCGTTCCCTTTTATTAAGTTAATTCCGTGATTTCGAATCAACATCTACTATGCCTTCACAAGTCCATTGAAATATCAGCAAATCCCAAAAACTAGAATTTACAACTCTAAAAAACTGGGGCTCAAAATCTGAGATTCTTTGTCAGCGTTTTTTGAATTATATTGTGACAGAAAAGAGTGCATGATGCGAATTAAAAAAAAATGCCACAAACTTAAAAATTTCTATGCTCGTTCACATTCTCAAATAAAATTCCTTAATTTTCTATTATAACGTGATTTATTGAATTTCCTTCGTGGCGCTGTGAAATTCCTGATGCCCCATTAAAGTCAAAACTTTCACGAATCTCTGCGGTTTTGTCCCACATTAAATCGAAAAAAAAAACTATAATCCAGAACACTGCACACGTTCCTCAATCGTTTCTCTGTCATCACTTCCCTCAAGGTTTGTAAATCGTGTCGAACAAACTATTTCGATTGACACACAAAACTCTTCGAAAACTGTCCTCTTCAGCAATTCGACTGGAGGGTATATTAAGCCCTAGGGACGTGTCTAACTGACGACAAATAAACCACCACACCACCAAGGAAGCAGCACATCATTCAAAGGAAATGTGGACACAATTCCACAGTCAATGTGTCAATCTGTCAGTGTAGGTCTACAGCGCCATGTCTGGTGCTGAAGAATGTCATCGTCGTAATCATTTGAAATACCATTTCTTTGACGGCAATGTTGGAATTTCACACTTAGTTTAAAAAAAAGAACAACAAATCAACAACGATAGTTAGCACTCTTGACTAACGATAGAGGTACTCATTAGATACATTTAGTTTCTCCCGGCCACAACCCCCAAGAAGACATAACTTTCATTGGAAAGCAATGTTTTGATACAAGATACTTTTCCTCCGCCCACGGCGTCGCGCACATTTTAGAGCGTTTTACAACTCAATTAGGAAAACGTTTAGAAATTGGCCATTAGCATATGAACTTGCATTCCCGTGTCCCGTGGTTTTATTCCATCTTCTGACCCTTGCCCGCATATCTCGCGTTCCAATATCAATTCCATCTTAAATGCAGCTTTAATGACTCGCCCATAAATCCGTGAATAACTCGAATTTGTTGCATGCGCTCGTAAAAAGACACTAGGCTCGAGATGACATGCTGGCACGGAACCTCCAGTCCAGAAAACTCAATCACAACACCTGTGCACGCCTGAAACAATTTACAACAAAACTCAAGAAACAAAAAAGCGGCAGGAAAACATTTAATAAATTGACTACTCACGACATATGGACGAGGCGATGGCATTTATAACTCAAGGGGCTCCCTCCAACAACCAATACGAGTATGAGACACGACAAGCGCCAGGTTCTATGGTTTGCCTTACGTATTTATGATAGCTATTGCCACCTGTCGTCTGTGCCTTTGGAGATAATTAGTTGAAACCCAAGACCACTTGAAACGTTTGTCCCTTGGAATTATGTCATCGGTTTTAGTCGTCGACAGCCAACGGCCGACGGTGTTTGTTAATTAACTGCCCCAAGCCCTACTTTCAAACAAAGACCAGAGCTGGCAAACAAGCAAACAGCAAACAGATGACGATGACGACACAACAAAAAAAAAAACAGAAGAAACGTGCCAACAACAGTAGCTACCTTAAAATTTAATATGTGATTTGTTTTTTTCTTAAGAACTTGTGTTAGGGTGCAAGTCGTGAAGGCATCGTAAGGGGTGCACTGCATTCGTGTAGGTTTAAATGGGACGAGGCAAGTAATTTTGATTTCTGACTTGTGTTTTGTCGAAAAAAAAATCAAGAATCTTGCTGCAGGCTATAAAATAGTCGTCTATAGTCTGCAGCAGTCTTTTCGTAATAGTGGAGGAAATCATGTCATTGATCCGCGGAGAATTGTTGACGTATCCAAAACAGCATTTCCATCAACTGCTGAACGATAACGACCAAGTGAGAGTGAAAGGGTAGAAAAGCAAAGCTGCGGGTTCATATAGTCTTCGAGCTGAATCTTTAAAATATGGCGGAATCGTTCTGGCCGTTAGTCCGAAAGCCGCAACAACGACTTGAATATCAATTCCATCCATCAAATCTACAAAAATAAAGACAGCTTAAAAGGTCGCATTCAGCGCATGTTCAGTGGACCGCTATTTCGGTGAACCTTAAAAAACTACCAATCAAAACTATAAACTTGTAGGACCAAAAGCATGCTCTACGAAACACCTTCCTTGCTGTTCTACTATATGAAGCCGAATAAAGGACGATTAGCAAGACAGCAGATTTAAGGGACCTGGGAAACAAAAATTCGCTGTCGAGCAAATGGAGGAAAGGATGAAACTGTGAACCCTACGAGCTATATAATGATGGATCCGCTGGAAATGGAGATGGAAAAATCAGTCTACAGCTCGGTCACATTGAGGTGAATGGACAACAATATTTCATTTAAGTCTAGTCTAGTCTAGAAATTTAAAAAAAAAATTGATTTTTTTTTGTTATATTTTCAAAGTTTAACTAAGCCGGAACTTATCGAACAAAAGACATTAGGGATTCTCCGTCTTCCTGAATCCATATTTCTCAGTAAAACGTGTTGTCCTTTTCATATATTGTAATACAAGAACCCAAAGTGGCTTGTATCTTTTATATTAAGTGTTCACTTACGTCCAGCTGCTGCTACTGATGAATTCTAACCTTCAAACCACGTGGACGTACATACAGTGCACCGCAAAAGTATTCGGAATTTGGTTCAATACATCTTTGAAGTGGTGCAAAATAATTGCATTCATAGATACATACTTCGAAGTTTATTTTTTCTTATCGTCATTATTTTCTTTACATTTCTGCGAAAAATTATAAATTAATTGCTTTTCTAACGAAAGTTACAACAACAACAAACAAAACATCATCGATTTACACACCGCAAAATTATTCGAAATTTTCGCTTTGGTAACATCTCGCTCTCAGATAACGGAAACAAACCGTTCCGGATTTCCTAGAACATTTGTGTTTTGTCATTCTGCGTGCATTCACAAGCGAAATAATTGTAGTTAACAGCAACTGATCAGCTTGAGAAGTTTAATTTTTAAAATAAGAACAATGAGCCGTAAATTAAAAGAAACTAGCAAAAAGGAGAGGGAAATCATTCTTGAAATGCGTAGAAATGGAAGGAAATTATGTGATATTGCAAATACTGTCAAGAGAAGTATAACTACACTGCAATCCATAATCAAGAGATGTCAGCAAAGGTGCAGCGTGGAAAACAAATCTAGAAGTGGACGGCCCGAAAAGCTTAACGACATCGACAAAAGGCAAATACTCCGCCAGGTAAAAAAAATCCTCAAGTTAGTGCACCAACAATCGTTAATGACTTAATTGAAGCCGGTTGTTCGAGGGTTAGTACTGACACTGTGTGAAGAGTTATACATAAGTACGGGTATAGAAATAGAGTAGCAAGAAAGAAGCCATGTATTTCCATCGTTAATCGGAAAAAACGAGTACAATTTGCCAAAATGTAACTAAATAAAGGAGAAGATTTCTGGAAAATGGTCTTATTTTCGGACGAAACGAAATTCAATGTTATGCGGTCCGGCGGACAGGTCCGTGTATGGAGGAAGAAGAATGAAGAACTTTGTCCAAAAAACCTGGCTGGAACTGTGAAACATGGAGGAGGTTCCGTGACTCTGTGGGGGTGTATGGCGGCATCTGGAGCCGGCACGATGCAATTTATTGATGGTATTATGGACCAATACTATTATATCAATATTCTCAAAGAAAATTTGCCAAGAAGTGTTGAGAAATTAGGACTTCCGGATGGTTATCAATTCCAACAAGATAACGATCCGAAGCATACCGCGTTAAATACCAGACTATGGCTGCTGTATAATGTACGGAACCAATTAAAAACACCCCCGCAGTCACCAGACCTTAGTCCCATTGAGCATCTTTGGGCAGATTTGGATCGGGAAATAAGAAAGACATGTATTCGTACAAAAAGTGAGCTAAAAGAAGCCGTGGAAGAGATATGGGGCCGTATTACAGTGGAACGGACGAAAAAACTTGTTTCTGCAATGCCGAAAAGACTTAAGGAGGTTTTTAAGCATCGGGGATATCCAACGAGATACTAAAATAAGTAATTTAACATTAAATTCGTGTTAAAAAGCTTTTTTACGAATACTTTTGCGGTGCGTAAATCGACGATGTTATGTTTTTTGTCCTTGTAACTTTCGTTAGAGGGGCAATTAATTTGTAATTTTTTGCAGAAATGTCAAGAAAATAATGAGAAAAATAAAAAATAATAATTGAAATATTTATCTATGAACGCAAGAATTTTGTACAGCTTAAAAGATGGATTGAACCAAATTCCGAATACTTTTGCGGTGCACTGTATGTGCTGTGAGTGAAATATTGATTGATTGAAAAATGATGGAGCTTATGGGAAAGAAATTTGGCCCGGGAGCTCATTCGTTTGCTGTGAAACGAGACAACGCCCGGATTGACCGCTCCGAGATACGAGCATCCAACGCATCAAAGGAGGTCAGAACTGCTCGATTTGAAGAGAGAAACGCAGATAATATTTTTTTCGAAGTCGAGGAAAGTCCGATGTATGAAGCAGGAATGGCAGATTGAATAAAAGTAAGTCTTCAATATTTCATGACTTAGACTGCGAAAAACTATACGCGAAACTTTAAACGCGTTTTTCTCGAAACTGTCTTTTTCAAAACAATACCCACGATTTCTGAGGTTCTACTGGACCGATTTACCTGAAATTTTTAGAGAGTCTTCTTTATAGACTTTTCTATGTCCGGTACTATCCCTATCCCCAAATTTCTATTACTTTCTATTTTAATTCGCAACAGTCAAAAAAAGTTGTACAAAAATTTTTTTTATTTTCAGGCAGTCACCATTTTGTGAAAAAAAAAAATCTTTCCAACTTTTCTGTAGTTCCAGACATTGCGACATTATTCTTGATAAATAATCTTTTTTTAGTTTAGTTTCAGATTGGGAGGGTTGAAATCGTGGGTTTGCTTAAGCGCCAATTTTTTGAAACCCCACTCTTCATTAACTGCTAATTTTTGAAATTTTCAACTTTTTTTATTTTTGATTTTTTTTTCTGTTTTCTTCTTATTTAATAAATAACTAATAAAAATATTAATTGCCTTTTTTTATGAGACTTCAAAAATTACATGAAATTCATTCCTCTAGACTAGAATACCCCCTTAAGAGTTTCTTCGGATCCCAGTCACCTGTGCTGCGGTATGCCAAGAAGCTTGGTCGAACCAACTAGAAGCTTGGAGATCCTAAAGGATGTAAAATCAGCTATTGAACCTCCAAGGATCGATCGAAGTTAGCAAGAAAGAAAGTTTTTTTATGAAAATAAAACACATGCCTTGGATTATAAGCTTGCAATTGTACTACAATTTCGCATTGAATTTTGGATTTAAACTCGTTTATCAGCGCACAAGAGTGTCTTAAGTATCCCTTCAAAAAGCAGTCGAAATACATGCAAGCTCCATTTGAAGAAATTGGCATTGGCAAGGCATCTACGTAATTTTGTATATAGGTAAATTCAAGTCCTAAACACAAATAACTAAAATATGTAGGATATTCTTCGGTGGTACGGAACCTTTCATGTGCGTATCCAAATCACACTACTTTTTTTAATCGCGTTAATAAAAGATTGAGTCAAAATGAAAATATTGCTAATCGCAACAGCAGATCGCCCTAAATAAAATTTTCCAATCAGCCTTTACAACACAAAAGGTCCAACGAACTGCGAAGGAATCACAAGCGCTAGTCAGACACATGTCCTTTTGTCTTTTTAGGGTTTCATACTTCAGGGATGTCAACGGAACCCCATTATTTAGCCACCGCTCTTGGTCCGTTCGACCGTCCGCTTGCTGATCACAGATACTGCAATTTAAGAGAATGTGTATATTCTGTAAAAAAAAGGGGGTCCCCATGCATAAAACGTGTTTTGTTGCACATTGTGCGGTTGTGCGGAACCCTTGGTGTGCGTTTTTTAATATAGTCCTTTTTTTGTCTTGTTTTTTTTTATCAAATTTGGTTTATTATATTTTAACGCGTTCCCGATTATATACTACAGCATATTGAATACCATTTGCCGACATTTTTATTGCAGAAGAATGTAATTTTTAAAAGTTTTTTAGGAACCCCAAGGTATACCTTAACTTTCTTGGAATTCAAATTTCAACAATTTCTGTGTCCAAAACATAAACTTTTGAAATTCTGCTGGTCTAGCTTACTCAAGTGGAGTTATAGAACATTTCATTTTGCACTTGGAAAAGCCTCTTCGTCTTTTTTCAATCAAGTTTTTTTTTATAGGCCCAAAGAGTGGCGTTATTTTATTATTAACATTTTTCAAAGTTTCGATTAAAATGCTTAAAATTTAATATTGCTCCCAGCTTTTCTAGGAAGGAAAAACACTCGGCGAAGGATACGATGAAATTTCTTCTTCATTCAATGAACCCACCCACCCTTCAACCTTCAACTCTTCAATCTGGAACTATAATTTCATTAACTTTTCATTTTCTTGTTGAAATAATTTTCACGGCGCGATGAATTAATTGCGAAGTTCTGAAGCAGGAAGCTTGATATGCTGTTCTGTGCCATACAGTGTGGCGCTACAGCTGCGAACGTACCTATGCATGTGGCGCCGCCGGTGAAATGCCAGTGTATATGTTATCCTTCCGAGCAGCGAGGAGGAAGTAAACAAAAAAAAAAGGTAAATAATTCCTTTAATTGTTTGGATGAAGTACTTCAACTTATGCAAGAGCATAATTGGATTAATTATGAGCCGCGGAGTTGCAGAAATGTTTTACTATCCACCCACGCGTATACATTATTGCCGAACACATTTATGCTCGTACGAGTATCGCCAGCTACAGCGGCCTAAGTAGAAGCTAAACGCCACTTTATGACAGCCTGCCACTTTGGCTATCCATTAGTATTGAGGAGCGCTTAAGTTTTAAGTGTCGGGCCATATTAGCTGGCTTAGAGCAACCATCGGACTGTGATTCGTGTCATCGACACGAGGGATTTTTTGTGCCACGGGTTGACTTTAAGGCGATGACATAGATTTACTGACTGACATTCAACGACGGCTAATTCTTTGGCTTAACTTCAGTCTCACATTAGCAGCGGCTGGATGTAGGTTAATCGACTTGTTGGGGCGTCGGATCATCGGTGAGTCATGATGACCGTTGGTGATTGGTCTTCCAAAATGTGCTGTTGGGAAATTTTGCAAACTTCGAAGATACATCGTTCTGACCTTTTTCTTTAACTGCGAACAAGTCATGTGAACATGCAACGCAGATTTGAGAGATGACATCTTAATGGGGGTTGAGAAGCACCGACCGACCTCTTATCTACGCTTTGAGTTGTGCGATAGGGACATTAAAATTAAGCGTTTTGAAATAAACGAATTTCTTAAAGTCCTTCTGCAAAAAAGTAAAAAGACTACATGCAGGTGAAAAAAATAGACAACCGAACTCGTGAAGCAAATCATTTCACCAATCCTCAGAGAAGTGTGGATGTATATAAGCAACTCTTTCAGCAACTAACGATAGAAGATGATAGAAGTGGGAATACTTGTCCCACCCACTGAAGAAGGAGAAAATGTTCCCATAAAATGGATTTAAAACAACACAGCTATAACTTTTCAAGTCGAATTTTGTAAATATGGAGGAGTATGGAACAGATAATCTTCTATAAGGTTTGCAAGGCGCGAAAGTATTCCCGACGATTACGAAATCAGTCCATCCGTAAAAAAGAAAGCTGAGCCTATGTTGTGCGAAAGTATTCAAGATACCTCTCTTCCAAAAGTCTCTTACAAGATCTTAAACATCGTCTTGTTTGAACGCTTGAAGCCTTCTTGCAATTCATAAATAGGCCAGAATCCAGGAAAAAAGCAAAAGGCATATCATGTTGATACTGTCCACCCATTACCGACAGCATTCAGCCCACTAAACTATTCAAAGCGATGGATGATTTTCGGGATGCTGATGTACAGTTCAGTTTAGACCAAGAATCCCCAAGCTTTTTAAGGACCTACATTGGATTCCGCCAAGAAGATACCCAGTCATGTGATTTCTACAACCTTATTTCTATAAATGAAGCTTTTACGGGGCTTGAAAAAGTGGCGACTAGAAGACAAAATATATGCCCAGGAAGCGATCCGTCGAACACAAAACAGTTGAGACAAAACATCACAATCGACAGTTAAAATGTGGAGGAAAATTGTCCCTTTCCCAATAAAGATTGGCCCGGACAAGACGACTTTTTAAACAATTTAAACAATATTCACTTTCGGAAATATTGTCTCCGCGCCGAAAATAATCCCATCTTCAAAGGCTGAAGGGTTAAAATAATTCTGAACAAAAAAATAAGATTTCACGCATTTAAAAATTTTCAGAAGGAATGTAAAATGACGTCAAATGTTCATGTGCCGTGGGATCTCACGTTTTTGCCATATAAATTTTCCGGCAAGATCGCCAAGTACGACTGCGCTTAACTTGTGCCTTTGGGACTTTTTAAAATCTTGCTTTTACCACAACGAAACACAATATTTGCAGTACACATTATGACATTGCTTGTACCCCACCCTGTATTGGTTTAAGTGTTTAATTTAGTAAGTAATTGAAATTGTTGCAAAATATTTACTTACTCAAATTTAGCATGAATCGTGGCTTACCTAAAATAAAAAAAAAATATTAATATTTTAAAATTTAATAAAATTTAATGAAGTTATAAGAATAGAATTAATATTATTATTTGAAATAAGAACTTGCATTACATTTCAGATTCAACAACAATGACGGTTAAAAAACAAAAGACGATTCTTGATCGAATCATTCCAAACTTCGATTGCAAGTAACGAAACCGAAGCTGAAGTGAATGAAGTCAAAACGAAGTATGTAAATACATGCTACGTGCTTCGTGGGACATCATTCTCCCACGATCCACAGCGAATTTGGGCAACGACGCCGAACAGAAATCAAACAGAGTAACAGTCTGGCAAATTGCTGTTTCCTTGAGCTAAGGCGACCTTCAAGGAATAAGGTCCCTTTTCAAAGGACCTAGCTAACTATACATAGAATGTGACATCTGTTGGTTTGTTCTATGAGTGCTTTCAAAAATACTAAAAAGAAAAGACGTTCCGATTAATTATAGAATACACGCGCACCCGGCAGACGTTGTCATGTTCGAAGGTTGTTTTATCTGCCATGAGCAGGTTCATACGTTTTTCGGATGTTGGACTTTGTACCAAGCGAAATTTGACATATCACTTTCGACAAGGTTTAACATTCCCTATATTGTATAGAACTACGACTTTAGTAAAATCAGCGCCAACAATGTTACACAAGCATTATTATAAATCAATCTCAGAGGGTCACTTATTGACTTCTTTGAAGGTTTATCGGTCAATTATTCATGAAGGTAAACAACCCAGGAACCTTCTTAAGCACATACAAAAAATTGCATCAAAATCAGTTTAGCGATTCAGGAGGAGTTAATTGACAAACACGTAGATCAGAGTTATATACATGAATCTTATATTTGGCCAGCCTGGCAACGAACAGCGTTTCAAATATGCTTGTGGAATGCCTGCACCGTCTCTGTTTTGTTCGCATTGCATCGATTTTTAACTGAACTTCTTAAAAAAAAAAGAACAAGTCAAACGGCATGACTTCAAACCGCAACTTCATCATGCAAAAGGCAGATTAAACGTTTAAAATAATCATGTCCGAGTCCTCAATTACTGACCATAAAAAATCGGTTACCATGCCACGGAAGCGCTCTTCCATTTTCGTCTGGGAATAAAAAAGGGTCTGATAATGCTGCCACTCGAAAATCCACAAGTTCATGATACATTGGCTACCCTTGGTCGGAGTTGACAAGACCCAAATAAGCCAAACTCATACTTATTAACTCATATAAAAAGTGGCCAATTTACAGCGGCTCTAAAGCCCAAGCAGAGGAGATTTATCGAGGCTATTGCACACTTTCGGCAAAAGAAGTAAAATGTAACTTCTTGTTGGTCAAGTCTAAATCGATATAGGGTATCGCATATAAGTAGTCAGTGTCAGAATAGCATATGACTCAAAAAGAGACCAATCTTTGAATCGGGTAAGGCCTGAAGCCCGCTCCTTTTATTCAAAACTTGATAAGAGATTTAATTCTGTCCAATATCGACCCTGTTCACTCAAGTCTTGAACAGATAAATTATCGTATAAATGTCAAGAAAAATCGTTTGTTCGGGAATGGTTTGGACGGTAGTCTAGGCCAATATCTTAATTCTTAATTTCTCTTTTTCAATCCGCTGCGCTCTTTGTGTCAGGAGTTTGTTCAAACAATTGCCAACACCCGTGAAGAATACCGGTCGTATAGTGTCTGTCACGTTGAAGCCATAACCCATTGTGCCTCATTCGTTCACGAACCTCCAACGGAAGAACAAGTGTTTTATTTTAATAGTGAAACCAAGTACATAGTATATTTTCAAGTGTTCTCTTTGCTACTGCACTGATAACAAACCAGCCGGTGCAGTGGTTGTGTGTCGGACTCTTTGATCCGCACGTTAGAGTTCGATTCCCAGTCGGGACTAATCAATTTTTATTCTTAAAATTAATTTATATCAAGTTAATTAAATAAAAAGAAAAATAAACTCAAAATGAGTGAGCGGCAGTCGTCGCCTCACCAAACTGGGGAAGGAGCGGGGAAGGCGGTATTGCCTGACCCTAAGCCGCCACCACCGTTGTCGTCATCGATGACAGGAAAGAGGAGGAGGAGGGCCAGACCAACTCCAAATCTAGTAAAGCGCCCGTCCCTATCGGCTTCAGCTGAAAAGCTGCCGACTGGAGCCGGGGAACGGGCGCCAACAACAACAGCAGCAGCAAAAATAAAAGCATCAGAATTCGTAAATGTCGCAGCAGAAAAATCGACAACAACAATAGAAGAATTCCCATATGTCTCCGACGGCGGCGAGGGCCGCTACACCGGAGACAGCAATTCCTTCGTGTCTTTGGCGGCCTCAGAGACCGACGACGAAGAAGACGAAATTTGCCAATTAGAGGCTATAATACGGGCTGTGAAGGCCAAACAAATGGCTCGGCGCGAGCAAGAGCGCCTGACAGCAACCAGCGAAAAGCCGGCATCTGTTATACAACAACAGCAGCCGCAGCTGCATAAGCAGCAGCAAAAAACAAAGTTGCCGATGCAGCAGCAACAAACAGAGTTGCCAAAACAGCAACAGCAAACGGAGCAGAAGAAGCAGCAGCAGCAAAAACAACAGCAGCAGCAAAAACAGCAGCAGCAAAAACAGCAGCAGCAAAAACAACAGCAGCAGCAGCAGAAACAACAACAACAACAGAAACAACAGCAGCAGAAACAACAGCAGCAGCAGACGACAGTGAGGCCAAAGGTGCCTCCAATAAACACCTACAAGATGGAGCTTCAAGACACCATCAAACTGTGTAAGTCGGCCATAGGCGATAATTTTATAATTAAACGTTTAAGTAATGACAGGCATGCTATCCACTGCTTCACAGTGGAGCATCACAAAATAATTAAAAATATATTAGAGAAAACAACGACTGAGTTCTTCTCATTCACCCCCAAAGGAGAGCGTTTGCAGACAATGCTCCTTCGAGGTTTAGATTCGTCCACCGATCCCGAGGAGCTCCTTCAGGAGCTTCAAGCGAAGGAATGTGACGATCTTAAGTTCGTCAGTGTTAAGCCTTTCACTACAGCAAAGGCCCGAAGGGAGAATCGGAAATTACCGTTCTTCCTGGTCCAGCTGACTCCCAACAGCAAAATAGATAGTCTGAGGAAGATTAAAGTCCTAGACTATCAATGCATTAGTTGGGAAAAATTAAATCGCAGCGATAACATTTTACAATGTGTTCGCTGTCAGAGGTTCGGGCACGCCGCTGCGAACTGTCAAATGCAGTTTCGGTGCGTCAAGTGTGCATTGAACCACAAGGCAGAGGAATGTCCGCTAGGGAAAGATAGGGTTGCTGATAGCACGACTTTGAAGTGTATTCTTTGTGGTAACTCGGGACACACCGCTAACTATCGGGGTTGTTCCAGTTACCAATATGTTAGGAAATTAAACCTGGCTCGTCAACAGAAGGTGGAGGTGAAGCGCCCACCTGTTCCTAAAACTCCAGCCGTAACTCCCACTGTGACCTATGCCCAAATGGCGGCCGGTCAGAGGAGTACGGTACAACAAGCACCAAAGGTTGCTCCTCAGGCCTCACGACCTGGAGCACCTAGTGGTGATGCTGATCTGCTGGCTATTTTGCTTTCTATTCAGGAGCAAATTAGTCAGCTGCAACAGCAAATTCAGGAACAGGCGACACGCGTAGATCGTATCTACACTTTGTTGCCGAGTCTAACGCGCCTCCAGTCGTAATGTGTTCGCTGGTGGAGAAACCCTTAAAGATCCTTTCAGTGAATGTAAATTCGCTAATAAATATCGAACGAAGAGCTGTACTCTTCAAGTTGTTAGAAGACCAAAGTCCCGATGTTCTTCTGGTTAGCGAAACCAAGCTCTCTCAGAGGCACAAGTTGAGGCACAGTCAGTACCATATTATAAGAAGAGACAGACCCAACTCCAATGGGGCTGGTGGCGTCGCTATCTTTGTAAGAAAAAATCTGCGTTTTAAGGTTATGTACAGCGGTGAAGTGCGTAGATTCCAGGTGCTAGAGGCTTGCATCATATGCATCCCCCTCCGTAGTGGGAAGAGGATGTATATGATCTCAGCCTATGCAACTGAAGCTACTCAACAAACCTGTTTTATCTCAGAGCTCGAGGCA
The DNA here is from genome assembly GCA_963555765.1 of Orthonevra nobilis. Lineage (NCBI taxonomy): Eukaryota > Metazoa > Arthropoda > Insecta > Diptera > Syrphidae > Orthonevra > Orthonevra nobilis. The sequence continues at coordinate 31,055,686 of OY743226.1, read as the reverse complement.
CTTTTTCAATACTTACGTCTGGGTTCGGAGGAGAATTATTACCTCATGGCCGGAGATCTAAACGCCAAACATAGTAATTGGAGAAATCAATCACCAAACACTAGAGGGAACCTACTATTCAATTGGTGGGGACAGAATAGTGTCGAGTATCGACTCGATTTAAAAGCGACGGATAGTCCGTCTTATCCCAGATCAGGCTCTTACATAGATCTTATGCTGTTTGACGAACGGATACAGCTAACTAACATGAACCGACAAACAATAAACTGTCTTCACACATTCGTGTACGACAGTGACCATTGCGGATTCAGTGCCGTAGTAACAATTCCCAACGAAATTGCGGAACTGGAGGAGTATGTTCAAACGCATTCTTACAATTATAGTAGGACGCGGTGGACACGCTTCTCCCGAACAATGACAAGAGCACTCTCTTCGAACTCGCTCAACCCACCATCCAATAGGAATTTGTCGAACGAAGAGATCGACACTTACCTCAAACGGATGGACGACACAATAAAACAAACAATGGACAGAACAATTCCTAAGTACCAACTGACTGACAATGTCAACATATACCGCAATGCTACGATCGACGCTCTACACCGACAAAAGAGTAGGCTACTGACGAGACTTAAACTCCTGTACAGACGTTTCACCGACCCACAAAACTCGGAGGTTAGGACACTGAAATCACAGTTAAAAAACCTACAGCAATTAATTCAGCAAAATTACCGTGCTGCAATTAATTCGCATTGGAATAACAAAATCCGGGCTGTTAAAGCTAGCAATCCTAGTATGTTCCCGGAAATTAATAAAATCTTTCGAAGAAAAAATCAAAATGAGCTTCCGTGTCTTAAGCTCCCCCGAACTACAGACAACGAACAAGTACTTGTGACAGCAGGCATAGATCCAATAGAAGCGATCGAGGATGACAACTTTTTTGTGATCGAAGATCCTCAGGAGAAAGTTGAAGTAATAGGTGCGGCGTTTCAGGATGTGTATAAGGTGAATGTTAGCACTCGCCCGAACCATATCTTGGAAAATCGTGTCCTATTGCACAACTTCTACTTGCGATATGACATTGAGCACTGGCGATCGGAGAACACTGGTTTCACCAGGTTCAATGACGAGAATTTGGCAAATGATGTCATCGCCAATGAAGGGACACATCCACCATTCATATCAAAGGAAGATCTCCTGGTCATTTTCGGTTCACTTAGAAGTAAGAAATCTGTGGGAATCGACGAAATACCAAACATTGTTCTTAAACACCTTCCTCTAGAAGCGGTAAACATTTACACTACCCTGTTTAACAATTTGCTGAATAATGCACATTATCCAGCTCATTGGAAGACAGCGGTGGTGCAACCAATTCCTAAACGGAACAAAGACACATCCAATCCGGCAAATCTCCGGTCGATAAGTCTCCTTCCCAACATCAGCAAAGTGTTTGAAAAAGTAATCAATAGAGCCCTGACCGAGTGGGTTGAGGACAAAAATATTATTCCGGGTAACCAATTCGGTTTCAGAGCGGGGCATGATTGTATACATGCCGCGTCTAAACTGGTATCGGATATCCAATGGAACAAAGGTAAGAAACAATGCACGGGTGCCTTGTTGATTGACTTGGAAAAGGCCTTTGACACTGTATGGTTGCAGGGGCTCTTTTTCAAGCTTGACCAGCTCGGCATAAGCAAACCGCTGCTGTACATAATTTTAGATATGCTCACCAGCAGACAGTTTATTGTGAAAAATGGCAGTGTGGTGTCTGCTGGGACTTTTGAAATCAAAAACGGTCTACAACAGGGTGTAGTTAATTCGCCGATTTTATTTACGATCTTCACAAGTGATCTTGTAGGATCTCTCCGCCAATCCATAGCGTACGCAGATGACTTGATCGCGTACAGGTCGAGTCCGAAGATCGAGGTCATTGTAAGTCTTTTGCAACGTGACTTCGAAAAGGTTCAGGGTTATTGCGATGATTGGAAGTTGAAAATCAATTTTCAAAAGTGCGAGACCATTCTGTTTAGGACTCCGTTGTCTGGGGCTTCTAGAAATACTAGAAAGAAATGGCGAATGTTCTCTATTGTTGGACAAAACGGACAGCCATTAGCGAACCGAAGTGTTGTCAGATACCTTGGGATCTGGCTAGATCAATATCTATATTTTAACAAACATATAGATGCTGCCCTGGCCAGAGCCAAAGCGGCCTTTGCCTTGACAAAGAGGCTGTTTCACAGCAGTCAACTCGATGCCAAGGTAAAGGTGATCTGCTACACGGCCCTTATTCGGCCTGTCCTTGCTTATGGCTGTCCCGTTTGGTTTAACGTGGGAACAAGCTTAATGGAAAAGATACGGGTTTTCGAGAGACGATGTCTTAGGGCTTGTCTCCATTTATATAGAACTCCAGAGTCTGAGTACAAAAAATTCTATAGTAATGAGGTCCTGTACAACGGGGCCAACCTGATCAGAGTGGACAACTTTCTGATAAAACTTATTCGAGGTCACATTGCAAGAGCAATGACTTCGACCAACAACTTGATCTCCGGGGCTTTTTACCCCAATGATTTGCATCATGAGACAGTGCGCCTCAACGGCCTTATTCCCCCTGAAGCTTTTCTCTATTTAGATAGAAAAGGTCTGGTCCAGGATAGATTAGCGGTACCGTTAATCTTCCACGTTGGTCGAAAAGCTGTGGACGGGCGAGTCACTTACGAACAAGACGTCGCAAGTAGCTCACCGGAGACCCTCAGGTTTAGTAGGGCGGTATCTAACCGCGACAGGGCTGATGTCGTAAGGCAATATCGACACTTTTGGTGGCTGGACGGAGTATGAACTTCGTCGTTGTTTTATATCTTGGGTGCCCTTATGGCAAAACTAGCATGTACTGTCAGCCGTGGCCGGCTTATATATGTTTTATGTAGTTTAAGTAGTTTTTAATATTATTGTTAAGTTAGGTTTAGATTTTTAGATTAAGATTAGTTTTTAGTTTAGTATTTAAGTCTAGATTAAGTTTAAACATAAATAGTCCAGGTACTAAGTTTTTGAAAATTAATCTTTTTTCTTAGTTTTAATAGTAGTTATTTAAATTTAAATATAGTTATTAGTGCTAAGTCGAAAGACATAGGTGTATTTGTTAATTTTAGCTTAGAGCGCCCGTATAGGGCCAGTAAGTTAGTATATATATAGTTAAGTTAATTAAGCTAGTTTTAAGCATTTTTTTTGTCTAGCATGTAAGGTTAAATAATGAATGAATAAAAATGCATTAAAATTGAAAAAAAAAAAAAAAAACCCATTGTGCCTAATGCATCTAATTGAGTGCTTTACGACTCTTTACGATAATAAAAACAACCTCATAATTTAACCGGTTGGTCACCAGGCCTTTTGTCAAAGAATAAGCAAACCGTGTTTGATTTTACGTACTAAAACATTTTGTATCTAACTTTATGTGGTGACACGTCTGATGCTACGGAATCGCATAAAAGTCATGATCTATGTCAGTGCTGTTAATGCAGCTGCTTGTTTTTGCATCAAAATTTGGTTCCATTCTCTAGCTTAATGTCAGCACAAAATACAGGCTTCGGCACTGATCTGACGCACCTCAAAAAGAAAGGGATCGCAAACAGCCAATATCATAACCTACACCCATCGCAGCTCCAACTGTTCCAACAATTGAGTCCAATGGACCATCGTTTGCCACATTCGTTCAGTGATTCAATGGATTTGAGTGGAATTTTTGGACTGCTGACAAGCCAAACCCAAAAAAGGCCGGGTAAGGTCTTCATGATGAAAGCATAATTCGCTATTTTTTCAAATCTAGGGTTGGAGCCATCTCAAAAGATGCGACTCCCTTGGACTCCTTTTTTTCGGTGTAAGTCAAGTCACCCGTGTAACGTGATCAAGCATCTACAAGTACAATTGACGGCTTAAATCAAAACATTCGACACGTTGCAAGGCTGAGTTAGTGTTGCAATATTGGATCGATAGTGTGGCCTTCATCAGTTCTGCAGACTGTATGACGATGACCAAAATTCCGCTGTCTGACAGAATATTCCTTACTTCATAGGCGATGATAGCTAAGAATTCCATCAACCAGACCTCTGTGAAGTCTCGGCTGTAATAGCCAAGCTAAAGGCTGCTGACGCCGATGGACTACCTGCCGAACTTCTTAAAGCAGGACGATAAGGTGCATAAACCAACTCATCTGTTAAGTTTGGTCGGATGAGAGTATGCCCAATTGATGGGATCTCAGCATCGTTTGCCCGATCCTTTAGACAGGAAAACCTCTTAGCTGCACCACTTAAGAGGTATAAGTCTCCTAAGCGTCGGGTATAAAATCTTCTGCGCCAGTTTTTGTAGTCGCCTGAAACTCTTCACAACCAACCCGATTGCTCAAGATCAGTGAGGGTTGAGGCCAACAAAGTCGACCATTAATCAGATATTTACACTACGGCAGATCTTGGAAAAGACCCAGGCGTCCCAGATGGATACTGACAGTATTTATACTATTTATAGAGACAAGCTGTATTGCGCATTGTCTTGTTTCGGTCGGTAAACATCTTACCGAGACTTGTGGTGTCAAAAATGGACTAAGACAAGGCGATGCACTGTCATACGTGCGTAACACAGACGTCAACACTAGAGACACGATCTTCCACTGGTCTGTGAAACTGCTCGCATATGCCGATGACATTGACATCATCGGAAGGTCTCAACGAGCTGTCAGTGTGGCATTTGTGAGCATCGATAAGGAAGTTTCTAAGATGGGTCTTGCGGAAAATGCGGGTACGACGAAATACGAACGACGTCTGAGACAAAACGTCACAAAAAAGACAGACTTTGTCTACCTTGGCTCCTCAGGTTACTCCGAAAATGACACGACCGCGGAGATAAAATGAAGGATAACACTTGCCAATTGCCATGTATTCGGGCTAAGACTCCAATCCTATATAATAAAACGCTTTGCATGTATGTATTGGAATTTGAGTTTTAATGTAAGTGTTTTCTTGTAAGTTATATTTAAACTCAAAGATCGGATTGTTGTGAAAAAAAAACTCCGATTGAAAACTTATAGCGCCACCACCTCTAAATGGGCCGTTCTGTTGCAGTTTTCAAAAAAGCATTTTTCGTTGTACTGGAAGTCTAGATTTCATCATTGGTGAACAAAGTATTTTTGCACAGTTGTAAATTATCGATCCTGCTACAACTGCTGGTCATAGAATGAGTTTGAATGAAAATGGCAGTTATAATCCTTCACTGATGCGAGAATAAAGTCTTTTCATAAAAAAACAAACAAACAAAGGAAAGCATTTGAGAAGCATAAGTGCATAGAAAAAAGCACCCAATATCACCGAGTATTATAAGATAGAAATTCGGATTTAAAACACTATGATGCACCAAGAGTTAAGAAAGGGACTACAGTTCTAATCCGAATAACCCATATCTTGACACAAATTTAGACGCAATGGTTTATCAACTTTTTCCTTGCGGAGATCAAAGTTAGGGTGAAAATATTATTAAGGAATTCAATAAATTTATTTTCCAGAGTTCGTCGGGTAAGTAACTTGAAATTAAAAATTATACAGGAGAAATTGTTTCAGATGAGGACAGAAAATTAACAAAAAACATTGTAGTAAAAGATACATTTACTGTGAAAAAAAATTTCCATACATAATTGTACACCTTCAGTGGTGGCTTCCGTCGTTAATGCATGAGTTTTAAAGTTAATGAGGATTAAATAAAATTGTTTACATAATGTGTTTGACATTCTTCCTGTCGTACGTCAGACTTTTCTACTAAAGGGTGATTTTTTAAAACCTATAGGAAAGTTTTTCAAAAAAAACACGTAAAATTCAGAAAAATACATGAAATCTTGATTTGAATCGATAGTAGGGTCCAAATAATTTAATGTTTGAAGATTATTTCATGCAAATGTTGACCTTGACACCGCCTCAAATGGTCCATCCGCTTAGTCCAATTTTGGCATACTCTTTCCAACATTTCGGCCAGTATCTCACGAATAAATGCTTCAATGTTGTCTTCCAATGCGTCAATTGGAGCGGGCATGTCTGTATAGACATGAGCTTTAACATAGCCCCACAAAAAATAGTCTTAAGGCGTTAAATCGCACGATCTAGGCGGCCAATTTACCGGTCCCGAACGTGAAATAAAATGTTCACCGAACTCGCCTTTCAATAAGTCCATTGTGTGGCGTGTGGCACCGTCTTATTGAAACCACATGTCATGCAAGTCAAGCTCTTGCATTTTGGGCAAAAAAAAAGTTGGATATCATCTCACGGTAGCGGTCACCATCCACAGTTACGTTACGATTCGCATCATCTTTGAAGAAGTACGGTCCAATGATGCCACCAGCTCATAAACCGCACCAAACTGTGACTGTGGTAGCTCTTGCAGTGCTTCTGGCTGATATTCACTCCAAAATCGACAACTCTGCTTATTTACGTATCCATTAAGCCAAAAATGAGCTTCGTCGCTGAACACAATTTTTCGGTAAAAATGTGGATCTACGGCCAACTTTCCAAGAGCCCATTCACCAAAAATTTTACGTTGCGGAAGGTCGTTCGGCTTCAACTCTTGCACCAGCTGTATTTTGAAAGGCATCACACCTAAATCCTTCCGCAAAATTTTCCACGTTGTTGAGTAACAGAGGCCCAAATGCTGCGAACGGCGGCGAATCGATAATTGATGGTCATCATTAACACTGACCGATACAGCTGCGATATTTTCTTCAGTTCGCACTCTACGTAAGCGTGTTGGTGGTTTAATGTCCAACAATGTAAATTTGGTGCGAAATTAAGCCACAATAGCCCGAATAGCCGCTAAAGTGGATCGATTAAACTGACCATAAAATGGAAGAAGCGCGCGATGAACTTTCTTAACAGAGTTCGTTTTTAAGACGATTCATGGTTAAATTATAGACCAAACTGAAGATGTTTGACAGTGAAACAAAACACGGAACGTGCGTCAGCTGTTAAAACCAGTGTTGCCAAAAAGATAATAGCTAAAAAATCAACCTTTAGTTGAAAAATAAAGCCCTCTCACGAAGAACCAAGCTGATCTCCATCTCCAAAAGAAAAGTCCTTCGAATTATAGTCGGTCCCGTCTGAGCAAAAGCATTTTGGAGGAGAAGACGAACTCTACGAGCTCTACAGCGACATCAACCTAGAATCGGATGGCTAGGTCCTGTAGAGCGAATCGCTTCCAACACTCCGGCTCGGAAAGTCTTTAAGTCCAACCCCGAGTTCAGCTGGAAAGACACCTCAATCAGCTGAGTGTACAAAACTGGAGGCGCCTTGCTAAAAACCGTGCTGGTTGGGGAGCCATGTGGACTGCCAAGAAATTTGTTTATTTCTCATTAATTGCTTTACGATTTATTTAAAGAAAAAAAAAGCTCAAATCAAAAGAAAACACCCTTTATTACGTTCGCTAAATAAAAACTTCATCTTCCAATAGATAAAACTTTTCACTGTAAACCGGGCCAAGATAAACAACGTCAAAATGTCACCTCCCTGTCAGCCAACTAATATCTCCTGAAAAAGTAATTAAACCGAAGGACACTACACAACAACCGCTACGGAATCGATAAGATACGTCCCCGAAATCGCACAGGAAAACAAATAAAAAAAAAAAGTCAATTTTCCGCCACGCCGGCTGGCAGGTTATTGTTGTGTTTTTTTCATGCTCAATGGTGACTTGATGTCTACCACGACGCCGCCCGGCGATACAATGAATTTGCATTGAGTGATGACGAGCCAGAGATGAGCCTCCTCAGCACCTGCCAAGTGGAGGCATATTCCTCCTGAAAGCAATCGTGGATGACTTATTTAAAGTTGCAATAGCACAAGTCGCTTTTGTTTGATGGGAATGATGTTGTTTTTTTTTTCTCAAGTCTCAAAAGCTTACACAGAAATGAGGTTCAGATAAGAAGCGTATCTTTTTTGTGTTCGCTTTTCGCGGCAAACGTGAGTGTTGTCACAAATTCAGCCAATCGATGGATCGATGTCGCAGTGGGACGATAGAATTTCATTAGCGTAACGCTTACGAGCTTTATCGAGTGGTTATCGGCCATTGTTTGGGGCAGTTAATTAACCTAAATTGTCCGGCAAAACTAACCACTTATATTCTAGTGCGAAATTCCTTGGCTTCGAACTCAAGAGAATATCTTGAGACTAAAGCCTTTTTTTTTGTTTTTGTTGGATTTGTGACGGGCGTGTTTTTATTACAGTCATAACTTTGGTGATATTTTACGAGAGAGCCTGGAGTGGAGTGGTGGGAAATCAAAGGGCATTTTGGAGCAGTTGGTAGTAAATGGGATTATCTTGGACTCGTTATGTCTGGTTGAACAGTTTGGTGATTGAAAGAGTTTCGAACATCGAAGCTTTACAAAATGCGCGCGTTTTGTTTTTTGTTTTGTTTTGTGTACGTGCGAAGTTGAGCGTTTGTTTGTCATAAACTTTGTGGCTATTTACGTTTAAACAAAGGCATTCAAGCCCGGAAATGAGGGCTTTTACTATTCGCCTGATAAGGAGACTCTTTTCTTGTGAAAAAAATTGTCACTTTTGACACTTGTGAAGGTATTAATTTTATCTTTCTGATTTTATTTAAACTTTTCATTTATTTACCTTTGGAAATATGTTTTGAGTAAATCGAATCTCAAATGGTGGCACCTGTTAACGTTAACCTGACGAGCTCTTCACAGAAGGTTTTCCACGAGTCTTGCTAGAATTTTTGAGCACGTCTTCTCGACTGCCATTTAATCTTCTTTGTGTGATTTGACATAATTGCCAAGCAGAAAGGTAATCTCTGAAAAAGGAAGATTACTTTTATGGAAAACTCTTGCTTCCTTTTCGATCGCATGATTAATCCCAGACTATTAAAAATTCCTCCATTTCCATGAATATTTCGAGTGGTGGAAAGTATTGCATATTTTTCCGAGCATCCCAGAAGGAGCAGAATGGAATTGTGAGCAGATATGCAAGGATTTTAATTGGCGGCGGAGTCGGTGAACATCAGTAAAGCCTAAAGACTGCTCGACTATTCCAGCGTCTTCCAAGCAAAACTTTTTGAAATCCGGGAAGCATGTCGTCAAATCAAAATACATTCAAATATCCTGCCAAGTCAGAAGGTTGCCATATGCAATGATAGCCAAGCAGCAATCAAAGCTCCTTTACTTCACATTCAAAATTAGTACAGGAATGCCGAGCTGAAAAAGCGTCGACAGAAGGTCAGCACATTTCCCTTATTTGGGTTTCCGGTTACAGTGACTTCCCAGGTAATGAGAGCGTCGATGAACTTGCTAGGCAAAGATCTGTTCTTCAGCGCTCGCCTGTAGGGGAGGTTTTGGTCTCAGTACATGCAGTTGAGACTAATATCCTCATACTTCCTTGAAGCACCAAACCTTTGATTTGCCAGTCTGACGTACAGTACATTATCAAGGAAAATATGGCATGAAAACAAACAATCAAAAACAAAAGATCTCCTTAGGTGAACCCATCATGACATTGCTAGACTAGTGACGGTCCGCACAGGACACTGGCCGATTGGAGATCATGCCGTTAAGCTGGGCATCCCAGACAATTCACACTGTCGCCGCTGCAAAAACACAGCTGAGAGGGAGACCCTAACTCACTTCTCTCTCCGGCCCTCGCTTGAGCTAGACTGCTCAGGATATTAAGGAACTAATTTCCTTCTTAAATACTTCATTCTGGATTAAGAGATATCTTAAATACACCTCATTAATAAAACAACAGAGCTGTGGTATTAAAACGGCTCATAGTTCTAATTAGGTTCTCACTGAACCACCACTTTTACCTACCTACCTCTTTCGGGCAAACGGAGGGATCATGTCGTCTTTTTCTATCTGGCAATTCGGTCTTTGAGGGGATCACATCTAGTTTGTCTGCAGATTTTGAAAATTCCGCCAACGCTGATTTCAATAGATTTTTGAAAAAAAAAACACTATCAGAGATCAAAATAGGATTCAGTTTAAAAGTAGAAACTAACTAAATCTTTGGATTTTGTGTCCATATACTTCAACTTTGATTTTTCACTGTCTCGAGATTTCGTTAACCAAATTAGTGAACTGAAAGATCTTGGGCTTGAGTTTCTTTTCGCTAGAATGGTAAAACGACAAAAAAAACACACATTTGGAGGACTTTAGGACAACTTCAAAATGAACTCCATATCAACAGACTGGGTGAAAACCTTGGGTTCGAAATCTTGCTGAAGTACAGATGGCGCATAACTGTGTATTCCAAACAGACAAGGTGACTCCATAATTGTTTAAGGATTTTTTTTGGTGCGTCAGTGTTGCCTCATCCGTATCGAAGTAATCGCGAATAAGGAATGTTTAGATGCACTATTAGGAGTAAAATTTGTGCAATTGTGAATCAAGTTGTAGAAAAGATGGGCACTTTTAAATATAAAATGAAATTGCCTTAACTAACTAGATCTATTTGGGGGGCGAAATGCCCAACATCGAAAGGCAAACCTACAGGTAGCTCAGAGATAAAAAGAAAACATTGAGTATTTGAACGATTTAAGGCCTTTTAGGGAATTGACGTGACTTATGGTCGCCCGCGGCTGCAGGTCAATTGCTAGACCCGGGTGTCCGTTGTACCTTTAGTCTATACTTATACCTACGTTTTTTTGGGTGGTAGCCGAAGACCGCACTATATTTGAGTCTAAATTTCGACTGCTCCTGTTAAGACCCAGTATACACACGCCGGGTTATATCTCTTTTCTCGACTGCAACTATTTAGTTTGTTTTCCTAAGTTTTTCAGAATTCCAGTTTCATGTTTTTAGGAAACATCAACACTCGCGTGACACTCGTTTTCCAGAGCCTACACTTAAAAATATATAAAATATCAAGTTGGCAACTAAGCAATTGCGGATTTTTTTTTGAAAATAAAAGACAACTTTTTAATGGAACGAAATAACTTTATGCCCATTTTGAGCAATGACCTTTTGCCATCTTTCAGGCAGCATCATCATAATTCTGGTTTTTATCAGCAAAAAACTGAACCAGGTACGATTTGACATCGTCATTGAAATCTTTACCATTCAAGGATTTTGCAAAGATCGAAATAAAAAGTAATCAGATGGTGGATGTGGTAAAACATCCTAACCAAGCTCCAATAATTTTTGCCGAGTGACCAAAGATGTGTGTGGCTTTGCATTGTCATGATGGAATACAAAACCTTTTCGATTTGTCAATTGGGGCCGCTCTTCTTCAACTGCATTGTTAGTTGTTCAATGCAGACCTCTGATTTGATCGTTCGGTTGGGTGGTTAAAGTTCAGAGTAGACAATTCCTTTGTAATCCCACCAAACTGATAACATAACTTTCTTTTGATGTATATCAGCTTTTGGTGTTGTTTGAGCTGGTTCACCTCGCTTGCTCCACGATCCACCCATTTTTGATCACCAGTTATCGATCGTCTTAAAAATGAATCATTTTCATTACGTTTCTTTAACAAATCGCAGATGTTTTTCTTTCAGTTCATGAGGAACCCATACATCGAGTTTTCGTCAATAGCAAAGTTTTTTTAAGCGATCTTCCAAGCATGTATGTGATACATGAAGCTTCTCTGCAATCTCACGTGTTGTACTGTGACGATCCGAATCAATTATTACTTTGATTTGGTCGTCATCAAATTCAACTGGACGACCAGAGCGTTTTTCATCTTAGAGTGAAAAATCAGCAGAACGAAATTGGGCAAACCAATTTTGACACTGCCGTTCTTTTAAAGCGTTCGTCACCCTAAACAGCACATAACTTTTTGTGAGCTTGCGATGCGTTTTTTTTCTTTCCGGAAATAAAAAAGGAAAATATGACGTAAAAGTTCGTTTTGATTTTCCATTTTTCAATAAGCCGCCAACCAAAAACTACACAACCGATCAAACAATATTTTTCGTGTTTGACATTACGATTACGTCAGCAAACCTAAAAATTCAACTAAAGCCATCTATGAGTGAAATTCGCAATTATTTAGTTGCCAACCCAATAGCAGGCTGGAGTGGTCAAATCGGGTGATCTTGCCGGTGAGGAAAATCGCTAAGTTGAAACATGAGATGAACAGGGAACGCATCGTTCAAAATGTCAATTGTGTTTTTTTTTTTGTTTTTTTAATCATTTGCTCGCTCTTCAAGAGGATATTAAGACTCTTATAATGCGTGCAGCACAGAGCGAGCGAAAGAATTAGGGGAAGAATGAAAGATTGTGTAGTGGTTTGAGAAACTCAGGTGTAATTGGTTTAAACTCACTCCCGTGGGTGGAGCCCGAACCGGAACGGAGGATTTTCATATCGACCTATTTGCTTTAACATAGTTCGAAGGATTTTATTCGTCATTAGTTATGATCTATGAACTTTGAAAGTTTGGAAGATTTAGCTTAAACACCACGCTGTGAGTGTTTTGCCTTCACAGCAGAGCCATCTACACACAATCTACACAAACCATTATTTTGAAAACACGAATGAGGAACTAAGCCGATACAACAACCACTACAACTATGTCACCCATTAGTCCGGCTACCATCGCTGGTCGACCAATCTAGTGATTGTGCCATTAACTTGATCCCAGTGGCTGGAACAGATTCGAACCTGGGACCTATCAATTGAATCAATTGAAAGGCAGGCGCTCTACCAACTTCGCCACCCAGCTGTTGTGGCGAGATTTATGCACTTGTATTGTCCTGTTGGATGATCCTCCACAATCATTTTATCAATTTGTGGTGAAAAAAAAACAATATTGCTTATCTAGTCAAAGTAACCATGCTTCCTCGAAAAAAGAGGGCCGTATGACAATTCCTGTCTGCTCAAAATAATTCTCAGTTCGCGAGAATCGCAAATATTATTTGTTTACATCGACCGAAAATCGTCGACTACGTTTGCAGGAAAGAGAACGTCTTAAGCCCTTGCTAAAATGCTCTGCAGAGACGAACAGGTAATGACCAATTGCGTGGCACGTCGACTTTCATCGGATTCGTATTCGTATTTCTGCTTAAAATCGACCGCCAAGATTAAGGAGGTGACAGGGTTTTGAAACGTTAAGTTTTTTGTTTTTTAATGTTTAGTTGCATTATCGCTTTGAGTTCTTTTGTTTCCAGCTTAGATTTGGATCAAAGAGGACATCAAGAAACTTTGCATTGGTAAAAAATTCTAGAGTGGAAGTTTAAAGATCATCAGTTCTTCTGTTTCTGCTCATTCTTGATAGCATCTTCAAATTGCCGCACTCGAAAATCAATATTATTTCCCACGCAATTTAGTCGAGTTTGAACTCCAAGACTGAACCAAACAAATGTCCAAACTTAATGCTCACAACACTCCAATACATTCATTTGAAAAAAAATATCAAAACGAGTGTTGAAATATAACATGCAATATGACAAACCTAATTCACTTTGAACACTTCATGTGTCCGGAACATGGTCAGCACAAGAAAAACAATTTATCCTTTTCCTTAATCCTCGGTCAGATATTTACACTAACATTGGATTTCAGTCTTGTCGTTGACAGTGTTTTGCTTTTGCGGAACGAAATTTATAAACCCTTGACCAACCGACTGAACTGTTATTGGATTTTGGCAGCTGGGATATAAATTGTGATGGTATCTCGAGGAACATGTCAGAAGAGGATTTTATTTTCATTATTGAAATAAAAGAACCAAAAAATATGTGTATGTACATTTTTGGCCATGGAATGGAGCTGTCCATTTGGCAGAAGTGCCACAAAAAATGTACACTCACAGCATATTCCCGACCAATTGGCAAAGTGATTTTGTCAATATTGTGTTGGGTTTTTTTTTTGCTTTTTTGTAAAAACAAAGATACTTTCTGTTTAGAGAAATTTGAGTTGAGATGGAAGTTGATTCTTAAAGCCTTAATTCCGAAAACATTCATGAAATAGCTTCGAAAGAAAAAAATTGTTTCAATCGACTTGAAAAGGTCACCAGTGGAATTTTAAGTCTCTTTTTTATGCAAGCAAATGGGGGGAGTCTGAATTTTTGTAGAATCTGAAGTATAATAAAAAGTTTAGTCTCATAGGTCCATCAATATTCCTTATAACATATTTTGAAAATGCATTTAATTCATTTAATTCGAGACTTCACGTAAAAATAGATTAAGGCATTCATACAGAAGGTTTTTGATGTTCTCAGGGTCCTCTTCATCTTGACAGCTCCTGCAGTAATCGTCAGGACACCGATCAAGCTCACTCTTTTTAACTAAAAAAGTTCATGGCCTTAGACAATGAGAAATGAAACAGTTGTCTCTAGAGTTCCATGAATGGTAGGCCCAGAAACAGAAATAATTGCTAAAATATTTATCAAAGCCAAAAGCACCCAGCACATCAAAGGAAGAACAAACTATTTGGGAAAACAATATCTTGGTTATTTCTGTTTGTTACCCTTCTTTGGAGTGAGAATCATCGACCTTCTCAAAAAAGAAGCCATCAACCGAAGACCCGAAACCCTTCAATGTTGGCAAATCTTTTGCCACCTAATCATTCTTTCGTTCGGAAAATCGAGAACAAGGAAGAAGGAAGCAATTCAAAGCTTAACTCATACAAATACATTTTGACCACAGCGATAACGGATGTGAGAATTGGTACGTCGTTTTGCTGAAATACGTATTTTAAGTCTTCAAATGTTACTGTCTTTGCTGTCTTTTGAGTCGTGTCAGGTGTCAAGTAGTTGGCCCAAGCTTCATCTACGGTTAAAAATTGTTAATTAAAATATCATAACGACTTCAAAGTTCTGTTATCAAAATTTTCGGTTACATGTCTGCTTAATGACGCACCTTCAGTTGACGGTCCTCCAACAAAATTTGGCGGGTTTCGTTCACCATTTCTAGCGTGGTCACCTTAAAGGTCCTACGTCTTGGACGACCTCGATAAAACTCTGTCACCCAAAATTGTACTGTTGTAGACGAAGAAGCAGACTCCTCCAGAGTGGAATCTAGCCAAACTTGGATATCGGCTTACAAACTGACAACTTATTCAAGGAGAGTCTTCACTCTATTTCGTGCTGCCAAATTAATACTGAGCAAAGAAGCATCGTAAGCAATTTGCTTTCTACCGTGTCAGGTCGGATGCTTTTGGGACTACCCTCGAATGAAACAACTTTGGAATGATGCAGAGACATACTGAATTGTTGGCATTTTAATTTGGGAGCTTTCGACAGGCTTATGTCCCGAAATGGTTCAAGTAAACCATCACTCAGAGTCTGAGTCTGAAATTCACGTCAAGCGTTGTGTGATCACAAAAGGGAGGAGATTAAACCGGGATGGCCTCAAGTTCCATTGAAAAATTCTAGATAGAGTTTTATTATACGCAGTCTACCTCATATATCGATTAGGTCAGCATAAAAAATCATATACGTTAAAAAGGACACGTTTTCAGAGATTCATTTGAATAGGAACTGTCGTAACGAAAACACCAAAATGGAGAGAAACGAATTAAGAGCGAGCCTCATTTAATACCTCTGCTAAAAATACCTCTGAAAAATATCTACAATGACATAGACCGCGACTTGGTCGAAATATAAGGGGACTCTGCTCCTCTATATTTCACTGTTGCACGCTGGGCCAAGGAGTTTGAGCTGGGAAGAATATCCACTGAAGATGGGCATTGCGAAGGACGCCCCACACTAAAGACAAGGTGGAAAAAGTCGGAGATTTTGACATCACAGGGATCACGTATGGCCGTGTTCAAAGAATTCTTGAGGAAAATCTTTGCACGCGGTATGTCGAGAATTTTTACCGACGAAAAAATAGAAACAAGTCGACATTTCGAGGGTAAATCTCGAAAAGTTCCAAGCAGATGAGGAGAATTTTTTCTAACGCCATGATCGAGATCTGGATCCACCATTTTGATCTAAAAACCAAATAACAATCAATGACCTGGAAGCGACCCTCTTCACCGGAGCCGACGAATTTCAAAGTGGCGAGTTCGGCAGGGAAAGTTATTGCAACAGTTTTTTGGAACGCTAGAGTGGAATGTTTTGAAAAGGGAGCCCTTATATCAGGCTCTTACTATGTAGACAAAAAAAGAAGATCGCGGCAGGCTATTAAGTAAAAATCGCGGCAGACTGCGAGCCGGCTTGCGGTTTCATCAAGACAACGCACCGGTTCACAAGGTTGCAGTTCCGATGGCTGCAATGCAAGAAACCGGATTCAAACTGCTTGAACACCCGCCCTATTTGCCAGATCGAGCTCCCAGTGACTTCTTCCGCCTTCCAACAACTTCGGAGTAAGAAATTTGAAAATGATAGCAAAGTTGCGGTTGAAGCGTTTTGGCAGAGTTCAAAAATAAATATTTCTTTAAGTTTAATCACCTTGGTTTTAAAACATTATCACTACTTTTGGACCCTCGTATAAGAATTGCATTTTTCTTCCCTAAAAATGTTCGTTTTAAATGCGCAGTTCTCGATGCAAGATTGTTCGACAGCCTGGTAGAAAATCTTTTCAATCCAGCCGCATTTTCAATAAAATGAAGTTCGATTTCGATGTTGAATTTGCTTTTTCTAAAGTTCCATCGTTTCAAAAACATAAATCAAGCCCAAGCATATCCGCGGGAATTTCAAAAATAAAAAAAAATTAAAAACTCATTATTGGTCTACAATATCGATTTCTTTTATAACCAGACTGCGGCATTCCTTACCACAGCTTCCTTCCGGATTGCACGATGTTGTTGTGTAAACACATATATCCTCGTACATATTTGCAGAGAACACTTTCGGAAAGTGCATGGCCATAAATTAGTTATTTACGACGCCCTTAGCACCTCAAGAGGGCTGCAAATCAGCACATTATCCCATTTTCCACACAACTAGCTAATGCAAAAGGTAAACAAAGATTTTCATTTTTCGATTCGACTATTTCCCCGGCAGTCGGTCCCGAATACAAAAACCAACACACTCGGAGAAGGCATAGAAAAAAAAACAAACCGCGCACTTATACCTGGATAACATCTCGGAATTATTATTTGGGTTCTCCTTGTGCATTGTGAATTTCGCTTTCTCTCCTTTTGTAAAAAAAAGGATTCCCCAGAAGTCGCAAATCTACAACACAACAACAACAACACACAAAGATGGGACGACTTGACGTTCGGTGTGGTTCGGAAAGTTACCCTCGTCTATGGTAGCAGGTAGTTAAGCAAAGATACCACAGAACGTAATAAATTCGTTAAAATTTTTGAAAAGATCTTCAAGGATACGAACACGCACTCCTCTTGGGCATGGATTCAAATTCCACAATCTCAGATTCCAGGTGTATCGCTCCTGGTGTGTGTGTTTGTGTTTGTGTGCGATAAAATTGCTTGCAGGCCTGCAGGAACCAGAAACCAGCAACCCCTATTTTCACGAAAAAGACCAGATTTTTATCTATAATTCCGGTGCGTTGTTCGGATTTCTGGCAGCCCTGTTAACCAACCCCCCACCCGCAGTTGGTAATAAATTCCATACCCCCGCTTTGTGTGTATTTGTGCTGACTGTCAGAATAAAAAAATAGATAGTCGCATTGTTGTTGGTGATTGAAAGTAATGCGACTACCCCCCAAAAAGAACCCCACACATATACATACATATACATAAAACAAGTGAGGGGTGAATTATCATTATTATGACTATGTTTTAATTTCTGCGCTTTGAACCGAGGGTTGTTTTGTGTTTAGTGCGACGACACAAAGGACTACACACACACACACACACTGAGGCTATGGACTGTGGCTTTGTGGGTGACCAAAAGCCAGCCAAGGGAGGGCGAAAATTTATTTATTTCCTTTTGTTCTTGGCCATTCTCTAAATTCCATAATTACATAGAAAAAGTGGGTCAACACTCGTACAAGTAGGAAAAGTTGAAGGCTTTACGTTTGCACTGTCACATGGTACATCATACATAACCATACATATAGCAACATCCCCCACCCTGTTCTTTTTCTTTGTTTCATATTTTTTCTTAGTCCATTGAGGGCTTTACGAGTCTAATGATGAGGAGGAGAAGATGTTTTTTTTTTCTCTCTAATATATTAATGCAAGAGTGTTTAAGTTGTAAAATAGTTTTGTGTAGCATAGTTATGGTTTGTTGTTTCTTGAGAGGACTCACTCACACACTCACTTACTAACTCAATCTTGAATCCTTTGAGGAGTAAAACTATGTCATGCAGAGATTTTTTTTTGTTTTTTGTTTTGCCTTTTCAAAACTTTCAACAAGACGTGGACTTGTACAAAAGAGAGCTCGTAGGCATTTTCTGTGTAAAAGAAATATGGGTATGGTAAGTAGATGGAGCATTAGGACTCGGAAGTGGTCTGGAATTGGCGCCATAAATATTTCTTGCTTGTTTTTTTTTTTTGAATATCGGCCTATTAGGGGACAAACGACAGACATAAGTGTTATTGTGTTTTTGTCTCAAAAAAGTTATTGAGTTAAGAGACCAAATGACAAACTGGTCCCTCAAGTATGTTGTTGAAAGGATATTTGGGGTTGAATTGTCACAAAAACGGAAGGAAGTCATGTTTTTTTTTTGTGTATTTCTTTTGGGTTTAAAGCAATTCAAAAGTCATGGCGGTTTGTTATTGCTTTGAATAAATTTTTAAAAGGTTATTCTGTGTCAAACTGTTTGTTCGTTTATGTCAAGTTAGAGGAAGGAGACTATACACAGTGCCTTGGAAAAAATGTTGGCAAGACCTCTTTTTTCTACCACATAACTACATAATTTTTTAATGCGGTTCTGTTTTCTTATTCGATTTCAATCGTTTCGTGATAATTTAAGAGTGTTAACATGTTTCACACGCGGTCACGGGAAAAAAACATTTGTTAAGCTGAAAAATGGGATTTTTTTCGGTTCATGGTTTATTTTTGGGGATTAAAGAAAAATGCTTTATTGGTGCAGTGTTTTTTTTTTGTCTTAGTAATATTCACTATTGAATCGGTATTTAAATGGACCTCCTCTTGCTTTTATTACAGCTGCGCATCGACAAAACTTTGACACAAAAGGCAGACATGGTGTTCCTCGTACGCTTTTTCGCAAACTTAAATTTCTTTAGGGGACTGTAGGGTGACCAGCTTAAAACATCCACATTATTTTCTTCAAAGATTTTTTTAACCTAAGAAATTAAAAATAAATAAAAATTTTATTTTGAGTTATAAAAGTTCTAGCCTGAAATAAATCTTTTAAAATAAGAAAAAAAAACATAAACACTGTTGGCTGTATGGCAAGGAGCAATGTTCTGTTGAAAGTGAATGTGCATCTGTGTGCGGAGGGCACAAATTCATTTTCCAGAAATCGTAGGTAAATTAATGCAGTGACTTTCGATTCTTTAAAGACCATGCTACCTTTTTCATCTGCAGAGAAGTATCTCTAGACCATCACACGTCCAGTTTTGGGGGCATACTTAAGATGCATTCAAAGCTCAGTCTTTCCTTTAGTTCTCTTCGCGCAAGAATACTCCCATCTCCATGTTGGAGGTTACATTTTTATTTGTCGAAAAAGAAAACATTGCTCCACATTTTTGAGTGCAATTAAGATGCTCCTGATCGGTCTGAGCAATCGTTTTTCTCTGACTCTTTTTTGAAAAGAAAATCCGGCTTTAGTAAGTGTGATCCAAGTCCAGCTTTCACGAGCCTTTTCCTCACTGCGTTTCACGAAGTTATTTTTCCTGTAACTCGAAACAGATCGTTTTTAAAATCCAGTGAGGTCTTGTTCCGATGCAGAGCGGTTTGGAGCACGAAAACAGGACCTTCCACTGGTGTCGCCTTTTTTGGCCTCACTGAGCCTTGCTTTCTGCTTCTACTTCCGGTCTCACGATATTCTTTTAGATTCCATGCTACAGTTGGTTAAGAAACATTTAGTCTTTTAGAAGTGATTAACACAAAATATTAACTTTGCATTCCGAACTGATTTTTCCCAGTTTTTTTCACTAAATTACTTCGGTGAGTTGTGAACTAAAGGAGCTACTCCTTTCTACTTCGGTTAAGTCGTCGTCAGCATCACAACAGAATAAATTTAAGTCTCTCAGTCCGAATAAAAATAAACAATGTCCTTACAGCAACTGTCCGAGCAACTCTTGCGCGGCAGTTTGACGTGCATACGACGGCTTGAGAAAACAAAACTATGTCTGTACAATTTACGACTGCAAAAGAATCCGATTCGGGTGAACCACGTCCAAATTGTCTCAATGTCAACCGAAATGGTCAGTACATCAAGGAATGGCGAATGCTCTCTTTTTTTGGACAAAACGCGCAGCCACTGGCGAATCTGGCTGGATCAGTATCTATATTTGAACAAACATATAGATACTGCTCTAGCCCGAGCCAAAGCGGCCTTTGCCTTGACAAAGAGACTGTTTCACAGCAGTCAACTCGATGCCAAGGTAAAGGCGATCTGCTACACGGCCCTTATTCGGCCTGTCCTTGCCTATGGCTGTCCCGTTTGGTTTAACGTGGGAACAAGCTTAATGGAAAAGATACGGGTTTTCGAGAGACGATGCCTTAGGGCTTGTCTCCATTTATATAGAACTCCAGAGTCTGAGCACAAAAAATTCTATAATAATGAGGTCCTGTACAACGAGGCCAACCTGATCAAAGTGGATCACTTCCTCATTAAGCTTATTAGAAGTCACTTTGTAAGAGCAATGACTTCGAACAACAACTTGATCTATGGTGCCTTTTACCCCAATGATAAATACCAGGAAACAGTGCGCCTAAAAGGCCTTATTCCCCCCGATGCGTTTCTCTATCCCGATAGAAAATGCCTGGTTCAGGATAGACTAGCGGTGCCGTTATTCTTCCTCGTTGGACGAAAAGCTGTGGACAACATTAACAGTTTGGTGGTTGGACGAAGACTAGAACTCTGTCGTCTTTTAGTAATTTTAAGTGCCCTTAAGTCAGCATGGTGGCCGGCTTTTATATGTTTAAAGTAGTTTAAATAGTTATTAAGGTATTGTTAGGTATTTTTAATGTAAATTAAAGATATGTTAGGTTTTTATTTAGTTTACAGTATTTAGGTCTCAAATCTTTGTTGAAAAAATTAATATTTTCTTAGTTTTAAAAATTAATGTTATTTAAATTTAGAAAATAAATAAAAGTCGAAAGACGTAGTTTAAATTTTTAGGTTTAGATTAGAGTGCCCGTATAGGGCCAGTAAGTTGGTTATAAATAGTTAAGTTTATTAAGCTAGTTTAAGCGTTTTTGTCTAGCATGTAAGTTAAATGAATTGAATTCATAAAAATGCCTTGAATTGTAGAAAAAAAACATGTTTGTGAGAAGTCAGTTGGTGTTGAGCTGTCGTCGAAGGAGCATCTCCTCCCTAATGAGACAAAATATTTTTCACCCTAAAAACAATCTTTTGTACTTTTCCATAGTTACATAGAAATAAACATTTAATTAGTTCTCTTTATAATAAAGAAGATTCCAGGACGTACATCAACGTCCGTATCAACAAGCGTAGAAAGAAAAAAATAAGACACAAAAAAAGAGCCAACGATTATCACCACAAAAGGGGTTAAACAACGAAGAGGATCGTTCCCGAGTAAAAATATTTCATTTTTATTCGCACGGAGAAAAACGCAGCGGCCGTTTATAAATGCAAACTTAAAAAAGAAAATAAGTTTATAGAAGAAAAATATACGTATTTTGATAAGGTAAGTAAAAATCCCGTAATACGCCTGTGGAATTGACGTCCACTTTTTGTCGACAGCCGTCGTACTGCCGAGATTAAGCCTTCAGTCCTTTACTGTATGGGCGTTGTACAGCCATAAAACAATTATGTTAAGCCGTATCTGTCCGACAGACGGACCTCACACATCTTCCGTACAGCCGGGCAATTGAACAACTGGCGGCTTTTATTCGGCCGCTGTACATCGATCCTCTCGCCAATCGCTATAGTCTTGAAACAAAAATTCACTTCCAACTTCGGAATCCATATCCAGTCTCCTGATACCTACTTTATACTCATGAATCAAAAGTAAATCAAAAATTTGCAAGCGGAAGTTTCTCGTATAATCTGAGCCTAGAACTCTCCTTCTGCATACCTAATATTCATTTTCCCGGGCAGCCAAGGAGCTAATCCAGTGCTTTCGTCTCTGTTCTCATGGGACACTGCTTTATTGGTCGAAACGTGGAAAGGCTAAGAGCATCGAGTTTCAAATACTTTTATTACATTCAAGGCGAACAAAGTGACTTGAAAATTAATCCAAAGAATTTTTTGGAATTTTATAAAAAAAAAATGAAAGATTGTGGATACTATCCGTCTCTTTTTAGATGTAATAATAACACTAGTCATAACTCTCTAGTTATATACTTCTTTAAATTTGTTTATACAAACTGTGATATTTGAAACTGTGATAATCTTGACGAAAATTACAAACTTTTTGTTCATATGAAATCTTTTAACCACTTGGCCAACATTACTTTAAATTCTTGAACTTCTGTTTATATAGCCAATATAGGATCAGGTCCAGATGGTGCAACATTTTTTGTTTTAAAAAAAATGTGCTGATCATTTGTCAAGTCCACTTTCTGTTTGGTTGTAGCAATCTTTGTCTGATTGTGAATTTCCTGTTATGTAAAAGATGTCGTTTATAATACCTTTCTTTAAGAATGGTCGATAAGATGACGTCCGCAACCATCGTGCGATTACGAGGCTGTCAGCGATACCTTAATTTTTCGAATCTGTATTGTGTGTGAATCGCTCTACTTTAATGATCAAGCTATAAACGTCGCTCTACAACTGTTCTTTTACTTGAACTCACCCAATTCTGCGTTGACTCATTTAAATTTAAAAATCAAACAGATCGTTTATTCACTGATTTTAGTAAAGTTTCACAGCATCTTACTTTTTAAATAAAACAAAATTAGCTTCAGCATAAAGTGCTTAAGTTGGCTTAAGTCATATTTGACTATTGATTCGGGGTACCACAAGTTAGCCACTTGGGTCTGTTTTTATTCTTTTTGTTTATAAATGACTTGCCTTCTATTTTGAAGAGCTCGAAATATCGTATTTACGCTGACAATGTTTTTATATTTAAGAAGGTACATAACATTGGATACTGTCATGATCTGCAGCATAGTCTTGATGCGTTTTATTTGTGGTGTATCAATGATTGTTTGTTTTTAAATTTCAACAAGTGTAATATTATTATTTATTATTAATTTTATACGAAAAAGTTCACCAGTATCTTTCGCATTCAAATAAAATTGTTCGACAAAAATTCAATGGTTAGTTTAAAATAAAGTCTGTACAGTTTTACGTCCCTTATGTTGTTAAACAATTGTTCATAACTTTTGTCTGTCCGATCCTCGAATATGATAGTTGATTCCTGTGGTCTCCTCACTACAAATATTATACTGACAGGATTAAAAGAGATGAAATTGAAATTTAAATTTGCCTTGAGAGGAGTGGAATGGCAAGACCCGTATAACCGCCCACCTTAGATGTTTCTTAACTCTTTAATGGCAGCATTGATTCTATGTACCTCTTGTCTCGTCTCAATTTCAATGCACCGCAAAGATTTTTTAGAAATAAACCTAAAACATTCTGTGAATCTCACCATCGTACCAACTATGAACGACATCCGATCGTGCCGTATGAATTGAAGCCACGAGACGTCGAACGCCACAAAAAGAAGGAAAAACGGCCGGAAACGGTCGCAAAATACGATAAAGTTATTTTGCAACATGACAATGCTCGGCCACATGTTGCAAATGTCGTCAAAACTTACCTTGAAACGCTCAAATCGGATGTTCTACCCCACCCGCCGTGTAGTACAGGCCTTGCGCCATCCGGTTACTATCTCTTCCGATCGATGCAACATGGCCTGGCTGACCAGCACTTTCGTCATTTCGATGATGTCAAAAAATGGATCGATTCGTGGATTGCGGCCAAACCGGTTGAATTTTTCAGAACGGGTATCCATGAATTGCCAGAAAAATGGGAAAAATGTGTGGCTAGCGATGGGCAATACTTTGAATATAGAATTTATATCTATGTTTGCTCAATAAAGCATTGACTATTGAAAGAAAACGACATTTTCAACCGGTAGTCCTATTAAATAAAAGAGACGCTAGGCGTACCGTCCAACAAAGTATTGAAAAGAGGAAGACTAGACGAGGGACTTCACGTCCTCTATGATTGCCCGGAACTAATAAAGTGAAGGTGCATAAACTATGGTTCATCATTCTTTACAGCTTTGCCAGAACTTGCTCAAGCAAACCTTACCAAACCTACCCTAAATAATGAAGGTTTTGAATGTCTTTGCCAGTTTTTTTTTTCAAAACTATTTAGAGCAAACTTTAGCTTTCCTTCAGATACGGTCAGATCTGATGTGTTTCCTTGTTTGATTTTTTTTTTTCATTTGTAAATTAATACAAATCAACAAGTGCCATTCAAGCACTCCAAAAACATTTCCGATACCTTGAAAAACTTCAAGCAAATTTCATACTGTTCAATTGAACAAGTGTTTATTAAGCCATCACCCTATCGCAGTCGTTGAGTGCCAATTCGAGGCTTTAAATCCTCACCTTACAATTGTATACAAATATGTATCTTGTATCTTTTTCAATTCACTGACCTTCTACTTAATATCTTAAACTCTTTAACTTGGGTTCAAGTATTGTCACTTCACACGATTATGTTTTAGAGACTTCAACAGAAACGTATCTTAAATAGGTTACCAATTTAATTGGAACAAGTTAACTGATAAGATACGCGTTCGGCGACGCGTCCAATTCAAAGACGAAGACATTCAATCAAATGAGAAGTTGATTCCATCGAAAAAAAAATCGAAAACACAAAAAGTGAATCGAAACAAATTAACCAAAGTCAACAGCAAATAAGCTTTAAATGAGCCACCTGACGGATTCTAATTTGGCATGTGTGTCGACACCAGGCAAGAAGATTCCTCGAGTCGTATCGTAGGTAAGCAATCCGCATAGGTATTCCCAAATAGTGTTGATTTGATTGAGAGTAAGTGTCGAGATTAGCAGGAAATAAGTTTAATTACGCATTCTGGGCGGGTTGCGAGCTTCATCTGTTTTCCTTTTGTTTCAATCATTTTATCGACGGAAGCCAATTCAGGTTTATGCCAATTGACCGCATCTTCATCATTTGAATGTGATTTGTATCGTGAATAAATTTTAACAAGAAACTTATCTGTGCGAGTTTTATGGACGAACAAAAATAAAAACAACTTTTTTCGATTAACTCATATCATTTCCATCGATATGGATTGGGTTAATATTTGTTGGTGTTTGTTTTTAGGGTTCCCTACCGAAACTGTGCGAATGGAACCATATTATTAAGCCTCCGCTGTCCGTTTGTCCGTCTGTCAAAGAGCTGTATGTTCTGAATCATAATACAAGTAATTTGGCCACCATAACAACAAACAATAAAAATGATATAAAGTTAAAATAAAGGGTGGGCCCATCCTAAAAACGTCTTTCTTTAATTCGCAGCTCTACCTATCGCCAAAAAGTGCATAACGATCCCGTTTAATGGAGCAGTTGACGATTGGTAATTTAATCATGCGACACGACGCCTGGCAGTGATTTTCTGAACCCTATCCGACAAAAAGCAAAAGATTTTCTGAACGGAATCGGAATCTATGTTTCCGATTATTTTGGGCAATTTCGTGCGACTGCAAAATTCTCTCAGAATTCTTTGATAAATGTCAGAATTTAAGCAATCCTCAATTAGTACAACCGTATGTATAAACATATGTGCGATTAAAATAAAGAAATATAAAAAGTATTGCATACTGAAGGGTACTACGGAACCCTTCGTGTGAGAGTCAAACTCACATTTGGTCGCTTTTTTTTAACGATTCTAACAAAAATCTAAAGCATACACAATCAATGATTGATCATAAACAATTTATGTGTTTTTGTCTTCTATTTATAAATAACAATTGGTTGATTTGTTTTTTTACGAAACTTAGATTGAGTCAGGCGGATTACATATCATGCGGTTCCTAGAATAAAGACATATGCTTGACACATGATAGCGTAAAAAGTGGTGCTTTTTTTTTAGATAGACCATTGCGATCGAAAACAATTAATGTAGGACAGCACTAAGATTAAAGAGGAATCTATTTCCAATCGACCAATAGAAGAGTTTATGTTTGAAAATAATTTGAATTGCAGAAATTTGTTCCAACGACATTTGGACATTCTTCCATAATTTCAAAAACATTCAATTCACCTAATTTTGAGTAGAAACTCACAAAAAAAAAATAAATAAGGGCCCCGATCCTTCCCGATTTAACGATCTCAACGATAATCTTCAATAACTAAAGTTGACCCAGTTGATTGGTTGGTCAACCGTACCGATGTGGAAAAGTGACACCCTTCCTCCGTGTTGAACTCCGACCAGCAATCCTGTGCATGGACGAAAAAGAATCAAACTGTTTATTAATTATGTGGGCCCTTAATCCAAACATAATCGAAGGCAATATCGATGTCGATGGTATAGCTTCAGCAGTTGGTTGAGTGTTACGCCCAGAAGCCAAATTGAAGGTTTGGAAGACTTCCCCTTCGATGAGTATATGGCTGTGATTTGGGCAAGCGTACCAACCCCAGCACTTCTCTTACACAGCAGAGAAGAGTTACTACTTGATGTATTCTTTTGATTTTGAATACCCTTTTAATGCATTCTACTCAAAGCAAGCAGCAAAATTACGTAAACAAAAAGTGATTTGGAAACCAAGTGTACTTTGCTTTCGATTGTTTCAAGGCTGGAATCCATAGAGAGACAGTTTTTCATTGCCTTAAAATTCGCAGATTTTTTTCTTTACTATCAAAGGTTGGTTTTAAGGTCAATTAACTTTTGTATTTAAATAAAAGACAGAATAATTGAGACACCGTAACAATTTTGTGTTTGATATTGTTCCTGAGCTCCTCTAGAGTTGTTCGCTGCTTGATGTGCACCCATGAGAGAGGTGATCATACGACCGGACAATTTCTCGAGAAAACACGAGCATCGAACTTCAATTGTTTGACCAGCTGTTTGAAGTGTTGTATCATTTTGTTGGAACTACGTGCCACTGATGTTATTTGCATTCAATTCTGGCCAATATGCCACGATAGCGAATTCCATTTTCAAAGCACAAAAATACCTCCAGCATGGGATCATCAAGCCTACTTTTTTTTCGGATACAATTAAGCCTGATGATGCTTTCGATCAGGATTTTTTTCAACCTTTTTTCAGAACCTAATCGGAGAGGTTTGGTGCTTGAAATGATCTGCTCAGTTCTTGAGTTTATTTGATCCTTTAAGAAGTAGACTATGATCGACCGGAGTGTTTTCCACCGCCTCAGAATTTCGGTAGAAACGTTTTTGAATCTTTCAAACAATGCAAGTTCAAGAAGTTCACCATTTCAAAAGTGTTTGTATTAAAAAGAAAAACCCTGTACATTACAGGTGGACCATGTTTCTGTAATTTCACGCCCACTATAAAATTTTCGTTTGTTTCTTTTTGCTCGGACAACAACAAACAGCGTCTTGCTTTGTTAGCAATGCCTTTCTTTGTTTCGCACTCTACACTCCCTATGTACACTCCCCAGGAATCCCATCAAGGTCGAAGCCCACTGTGCTGTCACAGAGATTCAAGTAAAATGCACCTAATTAAAGCAATCCACAATCTGCAGCATCCACACTTGTCAAGTCATCCAGCACTGATCTGCACCGAAGGAAATATCCGTCGGCGTCGTCCCACTGAACAAGTCTCCGACAATATAATAGAATTCCAGAAACACACCAGAAATAGTTGATTTGAGTGAGTGAGTAGCCACAGCTGAGTGGAAACCAAATTCCATTAAGTCATTTTCATTCTTCTTCGTCCTGAGAGTGTACTTTCTAATTCCAAGACAAGTCCTCAAGAGTTACCCACACATTTTCAGCCCACTGGCCCAAGTCGGAAATTCGCATAACCGTGATACTTCTGCATAAAACCCCCCGTCCATCCGTGCGCCAAACACACATGAGCTCATCGGGAATTAACTGATATTTATTCAGCTACACAAAGTCGCAGAAACAAGATAAATAGACCGGCAGAGAGATTATGATACTTTTGTTTACATGTGAATTTTCGCGTCTCGTATCGTATCTAGATTCAAGAGACTTTGTTTAACGACGACGCTAGCTTGAGGAATGCGTTGACGCGTCACCTTTTCTATGTCACAAAAGTATTCCAAGGAAACTCACTCTGTTTGCGGTCGTACGAGTACGAGTATCTTGTATCTCCATGGTGCGAGCGTATCTGTTGTATTTAAATACGATACTCGAAGGAATCTTTTGAAGTGCGGTCTGGTAGCTTAACTGTGATGATTTATTCGTCATGTCAATCCAATCAAAGAGTCATGTCAACCCCGCAAAGGTGGAATGAATCGAAGATGAAAAGTATCTAGATAGGTTTTTTTTGTTTTTTTTTTTTTGTGGGGATAATTCTTCCACTTGATGTCGAAATATTTCATTCATTATTGACAGGTCGTCGACTATGGGGGGAATCTTTGACAGTTATTAGGAGGAACGTAAGTGGATTGGAATTAGTTTAACGAAGGATAAGAGACTGGGGGTTATTAAGGATACGAGTGATAAATCAAAGCAAACCAAAAATTACGATTTTGCCAAAAGATGTTGGTGAATAGATTAAGATTCTGTAATGGATGCGGGTGGGTGCAGGAGCAAGAGTGGCTTGTTCAATGAAAACATCGAAATAATTGATGGAATGATGGTTCGTCGAAATTGCCTTTAATAACATTTTTACACAACAAAAAAGCGGGATGGTGAGACGGCATCGATGTGACCTTTTGACATGCGATAAAGTGGCTACTTATTGCGATTACCTTCGATTCATTCAAGTCCAAATAAGCAAGAAAAAAAAAATCGTTTTGCTTGTGGAAAATCGGAAAACTTGTGTCCTACTTTTGAGGCTGACATATTTTGGGATTGAAAATGTAGTTTCCGATATCAAGTCTCTGGAAAAAATCGTTCTTTAGGTGTCTTATAGTTTTCGGACCACTAGATAGAGTGATTTTTTTTTAACAAATATTTTATTCTTCAGTTGAAAATTCCAAAAAAATTGCGGGTCTTAAATAAAATGCAATTTTTGCATGAATTTTAGTCTTCATGGCACCCTACGCTTTTTGCCTTAGCTGCCAAATCACTTCTCGGAAGTAATTAGTTTGAGTTGGTTGAAGGCGTCATTATATGAGGCCGTAAACGACTTTAATTTTTTAAGAAAAGTCACCAATGCACTTTTATAATGCAAAAGCGGGTTTATGCGCTTATTCCGGTGGAGGATCAGTGACCAAGTTGCTTCTACTGTTCATAATTGTGAAATTTGTTTGTTGTTCTTTTAAAATACCAAAACCAAGTGAACTTAGTCTGGGTTTAAAATACAACTCTTGTTTGAGGAAGGCAAAAAAAAAAAACAGACTGAAATTGCCAAATAAGTGGATTGTGCCTTGCAAAATGCAATTAAGCGAGACTGGTTCGTACGAAAATCGCGAAAAATCCTGGAGAAAAAATGTTACCACGCCTCGGGCGGAACCATTTTCAACACGATCCACGTTCAAAACTCGAGTCATCTGATCTCGCTTCTGAGTTGTCGAAGGATCGAAGAAAAAAAAAATTGTCTTCAAGAACTGTTGGAAGAAGACTAAATGAAATTGGCCTTAAAGAATGCAAGGCAAACACCTGCCCTTTACTGAAAAAGATTGGTCCAGTATACTGTGGTTAGGTGATTCTAACTTCGACATTTAAATTGAGCAACAAAAATTTTAAATAAATAGACAAGAATTTATCATTTTTTAAAAACTTAATTTTTAGTGTTCGAATTTCTGGCAACCCTGGTGTCACATTTGTGAGACGAAGGGATGGAGAAGAGTACAACCTGGAATACGTGTGTGTGATAGTCGGATTGACTCTTGCAAAAAATAAATGTTTTGGAAAATGTACTCCAACATTTTCCGAGACACCTGCATGCAAAATTTAAAATTTCAACAAAACAATCAAGGCAGTCCTAATTTTGGGGTGGCTTAAGGGAAATAATATTGACCTACTTGAGTGGCCTGCGCAGTTCCCGAATCTAAAGTCTATTGAACCTGACTATGGGACATTCTGAAGCGTAGAATTTAGAAACAAGCAAGTTAAAGCAAGAGTGGAGTGAATTTTCTTGTGAAGAGTGTCGGAAGCTAGTGTGCACTGTGCCCAAAGCTATTTGTCGCCTAAGACAAAAATTTATATTTTTTTTAGTATGGGCATGCTTTATCTATACCTAGTTGCCTGTGATCATTCTATGTTTCGAAATTCCTCGCCGGGCGCCCTCTTCTACGACTACCTTGAGGGTTCCACTCGATGACCTGTCTTGTGTTATACCTGGGATCTAGTTCCATATTCGTTTAAGGATAGTTACTCATACAGGCTAGTGGTGTGTTGGATATCGTTTCTGGCCAGTGTATCTTTAGGATTCGCCTTAAACATCGGTGAACGAAAGATGGAATGCATTGCAATAGACGTGGAGCTGCATTCCATCTCTCAAACCCATAGAGTAGGACAGAAATGACACTGATTTTTCTGATTTTTTTGTCCGAATGCTTGTTGAGCTCTTTTGATTCGATTCTCGAAATAGATTTCACAAGCTGCAGAGCTTGAAATGATACAACCAATGTAGCAAAAAGACTCGACGTCTCCAAAGGGGGTGTTATTCACTTGGAGCGCGCGATAGTCATTTTCGTTTGTACGCAACGTTTTTGTTTTTTCGGTGTTCAAAGTGAGTCCAGCTTTTGATTCAATGGCATCCTTCTTAAGTGTGGAAATCATATCATCGTAATTGTGGATCAGAAAACAGAAATCATCCGCATAGTCAAGGTCATTCAGCGAACCATATTATGCCCCATTGATACTTTAGGTCTTAGTTCATAACAACATCTAAGACAATATTAAGGAGCGTTGGAGAAAGTTAACACAAATTTTGACGTTTGTGCTCCCACTCAGCTAACCTTCATAGAGAATCCGACATTTTGCCTTTCTGAATACACTTTTGATGGTGCCGATATTGCTCGATGTTGAATCGTGTCAAACGCTATGGTGAAGTCGCTTTACTTGACATGTATAGCGGCGAGAAATATTCACCACATTTTTCTCAAAATATTAATGTGGTCTTTTTATCTAAGATTTGGCAGCCTGTTCCGTTTTTTTTTTTTTTGTTAATAATATGCACCAGTATTTTACTGACGGTGCAACGCAGCAGTAATCAAATTGTGATAAGTCGCCGATATTTGAGTAGGACTTAAAATTAGTCAGGCAAATTTGAATTTTTTGTGATATCGGTTAAGTGATCATTCTAAGCAAGTTTGTTATTACTGCATATTCCAAGAACGGAATGTCACTCAGATCCAGCGATCCATTTGGTTTTGGAGCCATTAGATTCCTTGCTGTCCATAGAGCCCCATGATATTATGCTGCCATTCCATTTTCAAGGCCGAAGACGATGGCTATGAATTTGCAAACGAATATGAAAAACGGAGGTTAGATGATGCAGGCAGGAGATCGTTTACAAAGATTGAAAAATGTTTACCAACATTTACATGGTGGATTGTAAACTGGGCACCGTCCACTACTTCTTGAATCAAACGGCCCTAAGGGAAATTTCTAAACCATTGAAGAAGAAAGTTGTTCATATCTGACGCACGTATTTTTGGTCAAATATTCTGATGCCAAATCAATTTGGTCGACCGAAATTAATTGCCAAGAGATTAAGTGCCTGTTTTGTGGTTGCAGCAAGGCTTGCTGCTTCTTGGTCCTTCGAGCCGGATCCTGCCCCTCAAGGATTCATACAAGATACATAACCAAACGATAAGACAACGCTACGCCAGTAATCATCAAGATGAGCGAACCTGCAGCAGAAACCGTCCAGAAGTTGAATTTTGGCAACATCGAGCGCATGCATGCCAATTTCAAAAAAGATTCGAAGGACAGGCATAGTCTGCAATACTTCGAGGTACTTTAAACTTTGTAACTATCCCAAGGATTATTACTCGTGACTCCACAAGTGTGAAGTAAAACTCGTCGATATCTTTTTAGCTGGACAAATTTGGCATATTTTCAGTGCAACGTTGCTTAGGAGGTCCTCCAATAAAACACCTGATTTTATTTCGCATTTTCTCGGTGCCGGGAGATATATTTTCCACTTTTCAAGTTTTTCATGAACTAGCTTCGTTTCGTGGGTCCTAATTCCGGCACTTTAAGAATGGCATAACACAATATTTGCGACATTATTTCGCGAGTTTCTATGAATTAGTCAAACTCTTGGGTACGAGTAAGCTCATTTGCAAGCTTAGTCAAATTTCCCTGTTTTATTTTAGTTCGTCATAGTTTAAGATAGTATCTTTTATTTCACATTGTTATGCAGTTTCCAAAAGGAAGACACTGCAGATGTCTGTTCTTTGACTCACAATAAAAGCTCTATTGACTTCTTCTTTTTATGTAATAAAAACCATTTCAGAGAAAAATGCATTTTCACCCTTTGTCATGTCACGGGTGGCTTCGTCTCTCTTCTTCGCTTTTCAAATAACAGAGGCATCTTCTTGGAACCTCTAGTCTTAAGTTCTCAATGAAGCATGACTTTATGATTTAATTTGCAGACCAATAAGAAAAAAAAAACTAGGTATCTTAAAAATCGAATCTAGGGGCTAGTCCATTTGATTTACCGACTCCTTATAGGTGTGGTGCACCTCGATCACACTACAGAGGGTGTCACGGTCAATGAATATTGTAATTTAGTAATTACTTCAGATGCAGGCCTCCGCTATTATATATTATGTGAGAAATGCCTCTTGACGCGACGACGGTTCCGCATGAAAGCAAAGGAATTTTTCATTCATTCTTTTTATTTGAACGTATTTTTGACACTGACAGCTTTTATGATTTAAAAAAAAAATCGAATGTTGTATTTTCGAAACATTTGAAAAGAAATTTCGATCGTTTTAATGCGCCAACTTCAAACAAAAATTCTGAAGCAAGTTAAAGAGACTTTTGTCCTTAAAGTAATGTTTCTTAACTGACAGGGAGCTGCGTTTTGTGACGCCGTTGCAACCCTTTTTGTGGGGTGCCATTTAAAATCGATTATAAGCGACCAGTTCAAAGACGAGTCAGGCATATTCTACTGGTCTCGGCTTGCGTTAAACAGTTCTTTTTCTTTTTCTTTCGTGTCTTGTTAACCTTCCATAAGTATCCATTTGACACTGTTTTAATAACAAGTGGCATTATATTTACTCCAGTTATTTAAGAATAAAAAAAAATTTTTAATACAGAATGTCAGATAAGTTGAACAAACTTGAACGATTATTTTGATGTCAACTTCTCGATAAGCCTTAAAAGAAGACGTGAGGGTTGTGCCCTTGGAGCCTCGTCCCTTTCTTTTTACCACAAAACATTTTTGAACTGATCCCTCCCTTCTGAACCTGAGCATCTCCCCTGAGCTCTGAGAGACGTCTTCAATGTAATATAGTCATCTGGCCACACTTTTCCGGGTAACGCGGAAGATTTCTGACACGGCATACTTCCTAAATCAGGCTTTTAAAGTGGAAGTAGAGCAAGGCCTCCGCTAGAATAAAGCTGTATCCTGGTCCATATATCGGGTTTTTCAATAAGAGCGCAACAAAAGTTTTTTTTAAATAAAACAAAAACGGTTTTGGATTTCTTTTGCATGGCCACCAAGGGCACGCTTGCAGAAGTCCAAACGCTGAACCCAATTTTCGACGGTTTTCAAGCATAAATTCGCCGATACTGCTGCAATTTCACGTTCGATATCCGTACGAAGTTCATCAATCGTCGCTGGCTTGTTGGCATAGACCGTAGACTTGACGTAGCCCCACAGGAAATAGTCTAACGGCGTCAAATCGAACGACCGAGGCGGCCAAGCGACTGGACCATTTCGTGAGATAACACGTTTTCCAAACTTCGTTTCCAATAAATTGATTGTGACATTCGCTGTATGACTTGTGGCCCCGTCCTTTTGGAACCACATGTCCTCCAAGTCCATATCATCCAATTGGGGCCAAAAATATTCGGTTATCATTGAACGGTAGCGATCCCCATTCACAGTAACGTGCTGGTCTTGATCATCACGGAAGAAGTACGGCCCAATGACGCCGCCGGCCCATAAAAGACACCAAACCGTAATTTTTTCGGGATGCAAGGATGACTCATGGAGTACGTGTGGTTTGCTGCCTGACCAATACCGCATATTTTGTTTATTGACGGAGCCATTCAGCCGGAAATGAGCCTCATCGCTGAAGATGATTTTTCAATGAAAATCCGAATGATTTTCAAGTTGTTGCTCAGCCCGATTCACGCCAAGATCTTTTCGCAAAATTCGCCACAACGACGTCACAGAGATGCCCAACGCTTGAGAACGACGTGTGAGGGACACATTTGGGCTTTCTGCAACTGAAGCCTCAGCGTCAGCAATATTTTCGATACTACGGGCACTTCTTTGTCTCACTTTGCCTGTGGATTCAAATTTTTCCACTAGACGCTCAATTGTTGATCTGCTAGGACGATTATGACGACCATAAATTTGACGTAGCGCTCTAAACGTTGAGGCCACTGACTCCGAATTTCGGTAGTAAATTTTAATAATTTCTTCTCGTTGTTGGCTCGTTTATTTTTCTATCATGAAATGGTAAACCTTACTGAAGAGAAATGTCAAAAGAGCGGCAAGAAATATGGCGTCGTTTGCTGTCCCTGTCGCTTTTTTTTTGTAGCGTCCCTGTTGAAAAACCCGTTATGTACATGCGTTTGTTATTGGGATAGTAAGTCCAAAATATAAGGTTATTGTTCGTGGTCATGGTTCTTTCAATGTGCTTCCGAATAAGTTCAATTAGAAAGTTATCCTTTCGTATTAGTTTGGCCGCGTTCAAATTTCTATATAAATGGAGACAAGACCTAAGGAGTGGTCTCTCGAAAACCCGAATCTTTTCCATCCAGCTTGCTTTCACGATAAACAACATGCGAGCACAGAGGGGAGCAGATCACTTTTAACCTGGAATCAAGTTGGTTGTTGGCTGTTCCCTAGGGTTCCCGACAACGACATCCTGAAAATTATAGTTTCAAACTTTTGGAGGCTGATCTTTGTAGCTACAACGAAGATTTTGTTAAAGGCTTAGAATGATCCGGATCTTGAGACGATCACAGTAGAGAGTATCTCCTCGGTCGTGAAAATGTGAAGAAAATCGGCGAACCAACTGCACAAGCAGTTCGGGCTGCAACAGACATTTTGTAGGATGGTTTCCCGGGGCATTTTTATCTCGTTTGGGAGACGCAGTGACCGCTCCAAACTTCTTCCTTTGGAGTTTTTTTGAAGTCACGGGTCAACAAGAAGAAGGCTCAAACTCGGAAGCTCTCATAGAGCATATTCGACAAAAGTATGTTCGTCAATTTAACGCCAGCAGTTCTCATCAAAACGACTAGAACTTTGGAAAGTTATAAAAAATGAATTTAAGATCCTTCCTTTAGGAAATATAGCAAAACAACAACGGGCCATCCTTAGTAGAGTTCAAGAATGTTCCCTTTTACCATGAATACCCGCGATTTAATTTGATTTTCGAATGAAAATATTTTTTTTTCTTGGCTTTTGTTTCCCTTTCTAAAAAATTGTTTAAAAGAATTATTGACTATAATTGTAAGCGTATTAGTAAATAAAC
Organism: Orthonevra nobilis; assembly: GCA_963555765.1. Classification (NCBI taxonomy): domain Eukaryota; kingdom Metazoa; phylum Arthropoda; class Insecta; order Diptera; family Syrphidae; genus Orthonevra; species Orthonevra nobilis. The sequence goes on along the minus strand of OY743226.1, from coordinate 31,019,969 downwards.
CAAGGAAAGCTAACCCCTAATGGACAGTTGTCTGTCTTCCGAGAACGAAGAACACTTTCTGGCTTCATACCATACCCCGCCGCGGGCACATCTCTAATTGCTGCAAACCAATTTCAACCCGTTTTCAAACAAACAAAAACAACACGACCCACATTGTTTTTCTGTTTTGTGCCTGAATTAAGCAAGACGCTACTGATACACACAGTTCCGTATCAAAAAAAAAAAAATGGCTTTCTTTCGTTTGTGGACAAGACGATGCAGAGCCATCAATTAATTACAATTACCGCTAATTACAAAAAATTACTACTTGTGCTTATGTCAGCGCGTCTTGTCGTTTGTATTCTACTATTTATCTCTCGTTTTTTTTTGGCTTCCTTTCCTTTCCCTTACCTTGACTTCCTTGACACTCGGTGATCCGAGATGATGCCACTAGCAGCAACAGCACCACACATAATCCCAGAGTTAGTGGTCGTTGTTCCATTGTAATCATCGTGTCTTCCTTTTTATTCTTATTCACTAAAATACAAGCACTTTTTTTTGACAATTAATACGTGTGAATGCAATCAGACTTTTTTTTTTAACAACACTTTTCTTGGCGGCACATTGCAATTTTTTTTTGCAAATTTCCTTTATTCTTCTATTTTATTTATTTTTTTTATTTATACACAAACACAAACAAAGAGGAAAAAGACAATTTGTATTCTCTTTCGTTCTCTTTTTCACAAAAAAAAAAAAACAACTCAAACACAAAACTTGTTCCGGTTGTTGTTTTTTTATTTTTTTTTTTTTCGTATATTTTGTTATCTCCTATTCTGATGTTGTATTTGCTTTGCTAGTCGGTTAATCGCTGCTTATCACTTTTATCAGAATGCACTCCAATGCACGCTAGTTTTGTTATTTATTTTATTATGCAATTCGTTGGCCCGCACGCGGCGCGAAACACACAACCGAATAAAACCGCTCAAAAACACAAAAGGTAAACACACCCACACTAAACAAAAAACACAATTTTACAAGTTGTTTTGTTGCAGACTTTCCTTCCTTTGATTTTGTTTTACATTCTTACTTCTTTTTTGCTTTTAACACTGGACAAGGCCGTCTGGTTGACTGCGCGATCAAAGATGGAAAAATAATAAAAATTTCAAAAAACCGCGGGTAGAGTGAATTTTGATGAATGGAAAACGAAGCGCGAGGAAAAGGATGTGTTTTCTTTTTTTTATCAACTATCGACTACGGTTGACATTGCACTGTTACACGGTGCGTTGTGAGAAGCGCAAAAGGATCAACAAACTTTGCAGCTGGACTTGTGTGATTTTGTTTTGTGGGGGAAGAATACGACAAAAAAACGCTCGGTCATCCGGCACACTAACCTTCCGCCATCTTAGCTACTTGCAGACTGAAAGCAACTGTGGAAATCATATTTTGCTTTGGCGTGGTTCCGTTGATGCTGTCGCCTCGTCTGCTGGTTCCGATTTTGTTTGTCATCGGCATTCACATTGCGTTTGCTTGCATGTTTGATGTTTGTCTTCTCTGACGTTCGAATTTGTTCGTTTCGTTTTGAATTTGTTCCGCTTGGGAGTATGGGAGTTTTTCTCTCTCATTTTCCGTTTGTGTGACTTTTGGCTTGGAAAATGCGTTCCGTTTTCAAATGGTTTGGGTTTGGTGGAAGAGAGAGTCGTACATTGTTGTGCTTGCAGAAAAGAAACCTGTTTGGTGTTTTAAGAGAGAAGTGTCAAATGTGCTTTGCAGACCAGGCGGGAATTCACAGACAGTTTTAGATCGATAGTTAGGGTGTGTTCAGAAACTATGAAATCGATAAATTATTCTTTTCTAATCGTGATAGAGACCCTTGAACAAGGGAATACTATTTGTTTAATGGATTTGCGAGTTCATTTTCTGTCTTAAGCAAGATTTTGGATCAGAAACGATTAATTTGGCGCTCACTTAGTCTTCATTTAAATTCTAAATGCTTAAAAAATTAAGATTAATAAATATACAAACCACACTTAATTAATGCTTCTCTTACCTATGGAGGAGCTGTAAGCTTGTGTATTTTAATACCGTCTTTTGACGAAGATTTTTCTACTCATTTCATTATTTACTGAACGTAATATCAAAAAATCGTAGCAAATTCAGAGTTGATCCCCATACGAAGGGTTCTGCGCCTCCCTAGAGTATATTTCTTCTCATAGCAACGCCCTTAAAAAATGTACGAGTAAGCCAGTCAAAGTAAAAGCTCGACATCAGTTTACTTGTAATTCCAATAAGAATTGGAACTTTCAGATGGCAAATTAAAAAGTGAAAAAAAATGATTTAAAACGATCACAAGACTAAATTTGTACTAAAGATATTGTTAAGAATATTTTCTTGAAAATAAATTACTAATGACAATTGAATTATGTGATTCTTGAGCCTGTTATAGTTGTAGTTGTCAACGTGTTCGAGAAATTGGTTTAAAGAAGGGATGGGAAAATATTGAAAAAGAAGAAAAAATGTATCTAAACATTTTATATACTTGTGTGCCTTACATGCGTAAACAACACACACAGCGTCATTTTCTTTATTTTTCAACCCTCTGATTGAAGTGATTTATTGAAATGCAGGGACTATCATAACTTAAACAGATTTTTAAGCCTCGTAGTGTTATCAATATTCCGAAATTGAAAATTCCGTTGGCATCCCAACAACTTATTCATAAAGCTGGAATTGATCACAACCACTGTCCTATTGTGGAAAACCAATACGTGATCGATGGTGGAATGACTAAACTCAATCCTATTGGTTCCCATTTTGAGTCGATCAACGCCACAGAACACCCAAGTCGAAAATTTGTCGAAGTAGCAGAGGAATTAACACGGTTTAACTTACAACCTGAACCTCTTCTCCAATTTTCTGAAGATATGAAAGCAGACGAACTAACGACGGAACAGACAAACAACTACTACACAACACTCGATGAATTGACTGAAATATTCAGGAAGCTCAATAATAAAAAGACATCGGTATTAGATGGCATTCCAAATATTGTACTTAAACATTTACCTGATGAAATCATAAGGCAATACTGCGTGATTTTTAATAATTTGCTTAACAACTGCTACTTCCCAAGCTGTTGGAAAATATCAAAGGTATTTCCAATTGTAAAAAAAATAAAGATCCTTCAGATCCTTCGAACTATAGGCCAATTAGTCTCCTGCCTAATATTGGGAAGGTTTTTGAGGTAATTGTTACCAAATCAATATTGTTCACGTGCGAAACAAAGGAGATTATACCGCGAAATCAATTTGGATTTAAAAGAAATCACTCGGCAGTGCACGCTGTTACAAAACTAGTATCTGATATAAACTGGAACCTTAATGGAAAAAAAAGTACAGGTGCCTGTCTAGTGGATATCGAGAAAGCCTTTGACACGGTTTGGATTGACGGTCTTATTTACAAACTAATCAGATATGAGTTTCCCCATAACCTTACAGTGATAATCGTATCTATGATACGCGAGAAGAAATTCGTTGTAACAGATAGAAAGTAAAAGACTGAAAAAATTGTTGATGCCATTAACGGTCTTCTACAAGGCACAATATCCGCAACAATACTCTTTAATATTTACGTTTCTAAAATGCTGAGGGACTTGGATGGCTCAATAGCATTCGCCGACGACGTCATTCTGTATGCTTATGGTTCAAAAATTTGCGAAATTAAAAACGAACTCCAACTGAAGTTTGATACACTCGAAAAATTCTGTGAGGATTGGAAACTAAAAATAAACAATTCTAAATGCGAAACCATACTGTTCCGCACCCCAGTAGGACAGGGCAATTCAGACTTGCGACGCAATTGGAAAAATTTGGTTATAACATCTTCAAATGGCCTTCGAATCGAATCAAAAACTGTTGTGAGGTATTTAGGAGTTTACTAAAAAAAGCAAGGGCAGCATTTATGTCGCTGAAGAAACTTTTTTATTCCAACTATTTGAGATCAGATGTGGAGGTCATTTGCTACCAAGCTTTTGTGCGTCCAATTTTGACTTATGCGAGTCCAGTGTGGTGGAACATAAGCCCATTTTATATGGAGAAGTACAGAATTTTTGAGAGGAAATGTCTTCGAGCATACACGGGAATGTACAGAAGCGCTCATTCCGACTTTCGGCATTGCGTCTCCAACAAAAGACTATTGGATGCTTCCGGCGTGTCTAGATTTGACAATGTCATTCTAGACCTGGGTATTTTTGAAATTCATTAATAAGTGGACATATACCACCTGAAGCAATTCTTTATCTGGATGCATATGGCTATCTTTCAGACTCGAGTAATGTCCCTATCATATAGTATATCATGCTGCTGGAAGAGCAACAGATAAACGAATCCTCCATGTGCCTGCACACTCAAGCGATGAAAGCAATATTTGGAAATACTGGATGAGCGTACCTGATAGAGATGTAAATAATGACAATAGGTCAAATTTAAATAAATACTGGTGGCTAGATTGGGTAGAAGCTAACAATTAGGCTAAGTTAGGTTAAGTCGTTTTATCTTAGTTTGTAAGTACTGTTTTTTTTTTCGTTTGTTTTTGTTCGTTCTTTGTTAAAAAAATATATTATTATGAGGAGTTTTTTAACGTCCACCTTTTCTTCTCGCAACTAAATTATACATAAATTATAAATATCACAAAACACAATATGTTCTAGTAATTTAGTCTAAGCAATTATTATAAAATTATAAGTAATGAGAGCCAATTTTTAGTTGGCCATTTACGAAAATGTAAATTTATTGATTTAGCGTTTATCTTGTTTCTCGTTAATAAAATTGTTAAAATTATGGTGGAAAAAAAAAAAACAATCATAACTTAAACGAGCTCCAAATTCACATGAATAACTTTATTTAATACTTCATTTTTATAAAATGATATTGTATATAATTTTTTCGCTATATCAGATTCAATTTGCACTAACACGACTACATTTCGAAATTCACTCCACAAAAACCGTTTGCAAAATGTTTTTTATTCTTTTTTTTAATTTTTTTTTACTTTGTGTTGGATGGACGGGATCATTGCCTGCTCAAAAAAAGATTAACTACCAAATTTTTCTCCCTTCTTCAGTCCTTAGTTCGGAATAGAGAAAAGGCTCAGAGATCAGGTTATTGTCCACTTCGATTCTTCGTTGTCCCACATGTACTATTCTTTAACTCAAGGATTCAATTATACTCAATCTTCATGAAATTTTAAAAGGCTTACAGTGACCTTGATCTTTTGATGTGACATTTTTGCTTCCATTTGGATTTATTCTTTAGTCTTCATTCTACTTAGTCAATGCTCTATGTTTTACTTGTTCAAATACCTTATATTTGTTTTTGCGCATATTTTTGTTCTTTTCAGAAATTAGTTGTACCACCGCTGCTTTTTTTTTATTTGCACAACGCAAACAACAAAGAAATTAACCATTACGTAGTGGTTTGAAACTCGGGTGCATTTTGGTTTCGATTGCTGCATGAATTGCGTTCGCTCAATTCGCGGTATATTTTTTCGGAAACATATAAGAGAGTGATAATGTTTGGACTATCTTCACTGAACTTCAGGAAATTGTGAAAGAATTCAAGCAACACTTGCATCAGCTGCTAAATTGTAGTGAGGCATACTCAAGAAGATGAAATAATTCTTCAATAAGTAGCTTAAAAATATGAAAGCAGCGGGTTCAGTCAATTTTCGAACCAAACTTTTGAAATACGATGGAGATATTTTGGCCGGGAGCATACACCAGTCTGCCAGGTCGTAGGCAAGCCCGAGGACTCTATTATAAAATCTATCTGCGGTATCATCTCCAAAAAGGGCACATCCGAGCTTATCGTCGTTTACAATATTTAATCCAACGTATGATATTTTGTCGACATCTGAATCAATTCAGCCGCGATAACTTTTACTTTCTGCCGGGCAAATATCTCAATTTACTTGCTGAAAAAGATTAACGAATTTCAAGATACTCACCATTCATCGACTTCAAAGCCGTGTACGAAGCATCGGGTTCGCGGAAACATAAAGTCTTCAAAAAAAGGTGACGTGCTCTGCAGTTATTCCAGATTTGCACTGGATTTAATCAAGTATATTGGCTTTGACGGATATTGGCTCTGCAAAACATTGTACAACCGCGAATTCTCTGAGCTGGACAAATGTAAAAATCCATCAATAATGACAGTAAAGTGATGAGTTAACCCTCAGTTCAAAAATCAAGCAAACGCAGATTCCGGCAAATATGTTTCAACTAACTGTAAGTAGTTAGCGTGTCCAGGACCATGAAGAATTGGAGCATCAGCTTAAACTCAAGTCCATCACGGATCGATGGCTTGTTTACTACGGTAATTTCGAATGAAGATATATCCGAGCAATACAATTAAAAAAAAAAAAACAACTTTCCTCCCCGACGGGGAATTGAACCCCGGTCTCCCGCGTGACAGGCGGGGATACTGACCACTATACTATCGAGGATTGATGAAAAATGATTTCCAAACAAGCTATATGTTCATTGGGTGACCCTAATTAGAGACTTATATTTATTCATAATTTGAATATTCAACTCTTCTTGCTTGATTTTTTCTCTCTGTTAAATGAGCTCAATGTAACCGCGCGTTGGGCGGATTTAGTTCGAAGCAACTGATCCATATGTTCAGCATTCCCAGCAATCGCGTATAAATCACTCCTCCTGCGGTCTGCAGAGTGCGGTTTAAGAAAGTCGCAATCTTTTATTTCAGTATCACTCCCCGCTCACACGCTCTTTGTGAAGCAAAACCAGAAAATGCGACTGAAAGTGTCTTAACTCTTAATTAGTCGTGTTCGAGGGTCGTAAATCTTTTTCGGCTGTCATCATTGACTTCGGGACAAGTTCCACATTGCAAGAGATAAGATTGTGGAGCCTCGTTTTGTCTTGACATTGCTTTTCACTGTTTTTTTTTTCTGCCGTCACGAGTGCGAATTTGGATTCACTTTGCGTAGGGCTTCTGTGGAAGTTGCGTGTGAGCGGCTGTAGTGTCCAATTTGTCATCATTGACATTGTGAAGGTTTTACACTGCGCCACTGCTAAGTCTGAAAGGGCTATAAATAAAGCCGCCCACTTGAACTTTATTGTTTCCTGTAAGAGTGAAGTTGAAATACAAAAAAGAAAAGTTCTCTCCTCCGTGACAATGTTTGGGGGAACATTGCCGTGACCAGGATTCGAACCTGGGTTACTACGGCCACAACGTAGGGTCCTAACCACTAGACGATCACGGCTACAGGAGATGTGTCTGTAGTGGTGGCAGAGTACTCATTTCAAAGACGGCATTAATTTCGAGGGTTGCCATGTCTTCTCATTCAGTTTCCTTTTTGCCAATGAAAGGTAAATTAAAAATTCCATTTGGAGTTTATGCTCCGATTATAAAGTCGTTGTTCTGGAGATTTTAAATCGAACGCAGAGGCGTTATTTTACAACCATAAACACCGTCAGTCACAAGAATTCTGCCACGAAATTCCACAGATTCAAATCTTAGGCGGCTATCTACTATAGTTCGAAGTGATTGTCGCATTTTGGCATTGGCAATATTTTATCACTCAGAAACAATTTTCAGGGTGCCATTAGTTTTCGATTGCTTCACAATCGTCGGTTTAAACGTTAAACGACAGTTTAAACAAAACATCCGTGGCTTAGTACTAACACAAAAAACAAAAATTCGTTTTAAACTTCAGTTAAAACATGGACTGTCGCTAAGCAGAGTTAAAAATTTCATTTTAAGGCCGGGTATTAGAAACAAATTAACTTCTGATTCATCTTACATTTAACAACTGATTGACATCTCTAAGCTGCCCCCGAAAAAAAATATGTAGGAATTGACGATGTATCTAAAATTGTTGTACAAGACATTTTTAGTTCGGTAGACATTTGTTCGACCCTCTTTAACAATTTGCTGAACTATACACATAGTCCGGCAAGCCTCCTCCCGAAGGTATTTGAAAAGGTAATCGGTATTTTGTGGAAGGCGATGAAACTTCGGCTTGAACCTTTGAAACTAACAACGGTCTTGAATAGGATTGAAGACCAATTTCCAAAAGTGCGGCACCAACAGTGTTGGTGGTTAAATGTGGATATGAGTGTCTTCTCCTTTAGTCGAAAAGGCGCCATGAGGGCAAAATGAAATTATTCTTTGAAGCATGGCCGACTTACATAGTGGATTTTACATTGAGGTTATTTTAAAGGATACAAATGGTTTATCTAGAATAAGTATTTCTAAATTTTTTTACACGCAATAAAACCAGTCTATTTGTGAACTCAATGAGATCACTTCCTCAGATAAAACAGCGACCCTATTAAGAACGACGCAGAAAAGCGTAGTTATTTTGTGAAAAAAGTTATGATATTGACAAAAATAGTAGGTAACATGAGACTGTTCCAAATTAAGTTAAATTTTTGATTTTTATTATATGAGAGGTTGATTGAACAAAAGATCGGAAAAAATAAGAACTGCACACCACAGATGCTGGACGCCATTCTTAAGATTACAAATATCGTGTAAGAGTTATTAAAAAATATAAACAAATAGATTCCATTTTTTTTTTATTTTTTTTATTTTATTTATTTGATTAAAACGTATTAAAAGTATTTTTTTTGGTCCACTGGCAACTCTGAATCTGAAACAAAAGAAAAATACAACTTGAATAAATTTCCAAGTAGGAACCCTGCATCACACAAAGTTTTCTAATCTACAAGAATCCACATGCATTTTAATTTCTTATCACCCACACGCAGTCACACACTCGGTGTTCAGGAAAACCTATCATATGCGTGCCTTATTTCCAGCTTGTTCATTTGTGCGCAGAAGGAACCAGGCAATCGTCACACACACCAAAGAACTTTCCGTTCTAAGAGGAACCGACGAACTTGCCAACACGCATCCTTTGTACGAACTGTGAATCAAAATACTACGCACGATCAATATGCCTTCATGTGTGCTCACACAGGGATGAAGGAACACTTTGTTTTTCTTCACACAAACATTCCTTTATGCGCAGGAGGAACCCGGCCGTTACCAAACACTAAGGGGAACCGGCAATCTCGCCAACACACGTCCTTTGCATGGATAGAGGAACCAAAACAAGCCGCAACACACGCCAATACCACGGAACACAAACAATTGTGAAATTTAATTTTCACAAAAATTATACGAGGAAACGTCCAACAAATGTTGAACTATTAGCCTCACAGTTAATAAATTTTTAATGCTACGACAATTACTTCTACTTTCTACTAAATTATACTTAATTTAAAGTTAGAAATTTATTCAGTGATTACTCACCTTAATTTTCACTGATTATTCAAATAACTTATAATATTTTTATTGATTTCAATAAACACAATCCACCAACTTATCGCACACAAATACCGAACACAACTGATCAGGATTCAAGAATCTCACCCTCGACCAGAAGTGCCATCGGTTCATATCTGTAGTGGTACAGTACAATTTTTTTTGTTTTTATATTCTATCTACATGCTTCAATACTAAAAAAAAAAACACCCCAGTCTTACAATCGATAAGTTATCATTTTCAGAAGTCGAAAAACGGCTGACCTACCGTGAGACGCATAAAACCACGGAAAAAGTAGCAAGACGCAAAAGGCATTGTGAGTTGCCAAAAAATATCCAAATATGAGTTCGAAACTAATTCAAAAGGAAGATTTTAGTGATGACGCGAATTTCCTTGCAGCGCATTCCATACAGGAACGATTGAATGAAAACGAACCATTTGGAAGGAAAGGTAGCGGATCCTTATTTCGAGTATAACAATTCGGAGCATTACATAACAATATTAGAAAACATCATGTTACTCTAAACTGAGGAAAAACTTCTTGTTTCTTGAAGATTCGAGATAATGAGCCAAAGCACAAGCCAAGGGCAATAAAACAATGGTTCGAAAAGAATTATGTCGATGTTTTAGATCGGCTATTTTGTAGTACGGACTCAAAAATTGCAAATGGATTAGGTGCCGGTGTCTATGAATCCAACACTAAAATCTCTATACCCATGGGAAAACATCCAAGTGTTTTCCAGGCTGAACTACAAGCCATTGAATCCTGTGCCATAATGAACCTTGCAAAATGCCATAAAGGGGCCAGAATTCTAATATATTCAGACTGCCAAGCAGCGCTCAAGACACTGTCATCCATTCTAGTGGAATTCAAATGTGTCAAAAGCTGCTACGACGCCTTACAATCCCTGGCCCGACAAAGTTAGGTTAGGATGGGTTCCGGGTCATCATGGAGTCAAAGTAATTTCGGATGAACTAACCAGGACTGGTTCTAAGACCGCGTTCACTGGTCCGGAACCTTTCTGTGGCGTAAGCTGGACTACGGCCACAGGTCTGACCAATAAGGTGGAAAACAAGCTACGCATTGCCCACTGCAGAAATCTACCGGAACTCAGACAACCTAAATTACTAATCAATCCCTTCTCTTACAGAGAAATCCTTAATCTCCACAAGGAGAACATTAGAAAGCTCGTGAGCTTGCTCCCAGGCCATTGCCGCTTGAGATCACATCTAACCAAACTAGGGCTCAGTACAACCACCGATACCATTCCAACACATTCTTTGTGAATATCAAGCTCTAATTTGGTATCTTCTGCAAAGAGATATGCTCCCCATTGGACAATGACAATCCAATGCTAAAGACATTCTGACTTTCATCAGAAGGATGGAATGTCTGTTAGCCTTAACAAACTCCCCAAGATACAATAGGCCTTTTCCTTCAGACCGCAGTGTCCGCCACTTGGGCAGGGGCAGATATGTAAAATAAAATAAAAAAAAGTAGTACGAACTTAAATCTTTTAAAAAAACCTGTGATATGAACTTAAAACCAAACCAAAATCGGTAGGCACAAAATTGAAAATATGAATGAAATTTAAAAGAAACCATTCCACCCAAAAAATCCCGTGATCTTCCAGCTTACACATTTTTAAGGTAGAATAAAAAATTATTATTATTGTATTGGTAAAAACTTCTAATGTTAGTTTAGGTTTTGGATTAGTTTCAGTTTAGCTTAAGGTCTTATTTGGGAAAAAATACAGGTCCATTAACTAAGTTTTTTTTATCAATTTATTAATCTTTTCTTAGTTTGTTAATTAATTATCAATAAGTAAGTTTAATATTAATATTTATAATAGAATAAGGCCGAAGGACATATTTCAAGTTGTTAGGTTTAGCTAAGAGCGCACGCAAATGGCCAATAAGCTAGTATATATGTACTTAAGTTAATTAAGCTAGACTTAAGCTTTGTCTTGCATGTAAGCATAATGAAATGTTGTATAAAAATGCACTGGAATGAAAAAAATAATAAAATCACGGGTAAAAGGTCTCCTACGAATTATTGATCCATAAATTTTCAAAACGTTGATAGTTAAAATTTTAATTTAATTTAATTTGCCAAACATTCCGAAAAAAAAAATTGGTTTGGATGCGAGTAGACCTGCCCATACCATGAACTTCCCATCTCATGATAAAAAAAAAAAACCATTAACGTGCTATTTAATTTCCTCCCAACATCAACTTTAAGATACTCACTTTTTTAGCTCCCCGTAAGTTTATATTTGTTTTCGCATCTTTGAATTCAAATTTAGATTTTTAGTTTGACTGCAGAAATAATTAAATTTTTACCGTTTTTTTTGAACATGTTAGCTGGTTGGACCTTTTTTGTCATTAATCAGTTAATTATTAACTTGAGGTGGCTTTACAGTCCACGTAGGATTGGCATTGTATCCTTTTGGCTAAGTCAATTGGTTGTTGAATCTTCTCCTCCACTCACCGTCAATACAGAAGGCACAAAAGATCACACTTAGATCCATGCTTCTACACCATATTGTAGGACGGGGATGATATTGGTCTCATAAAGCGACACTTCAGTTTTTCGAAAGAGGGCTTAGCTTTAATAGCCAGAGGTATTCTTCGTTTGATCTCAGCGCTGATGTTATTATCTGTATTTATAGCAGAGCCAAGATAGACAAAGCCCCAACTACCTCAAAGTTATAGCTGTTTATGATAACGTTCTGATCAGGGTTTGGTTTTTCTTTATTTCTGCATATGCCTCTTTTTGCCTTCTGGCATTGACAAGGTTCTTTTGCACTATTGCCCCAAGTATGATGTTGAAGAAATCGCATGACAGTGCATCACATCAAGTGGGTCGATGACGTCTTTGCCGACCTCAATGGAGCAGCTTGGAGCAGATAGATGGCATTGTTGGTTCTTCCATGTCCTCACCATTGACTGCAATTCTACTATGATATTTTTCCATTTCGAATTTTGCAGGCTTCGGTTTGGGGTGTGTAACCTTGAGATAATTGTTTTTGCTGGCTAGCTGTCCATGGCTTGCATTAAACGACTCAATGAAAGCATTTTCGACTGTAATATTTTCGACCCAAAATCTTAGCCAATCATCCTTCTCCAACTCAACGTGAAAATAAGATATTTTAAATTTAGAGTTGCGAAAATCGATTTCATAACAACAACTTTAACATTGGAAGTTGAATTTGTATTTGCTTTTTGCAGTTGTTTTTCAACTTCTTCAATAAAGTGTTATAAATCAGACAGCCAGAATTATCAAATATTATATAGCTTAGTTTCAAAAGTATTACATTTTGTAAGAACTTTGTTTATAGGGATTCATATTTTAAAAGTTTGAGGACCAACTGCTTATCTCAACTTCATGTACTTTTGGAACTATTTTTAATCAATCAAATTTGTTTGATTGCTTTTCTTTGGAAGATATTAACCACTGCTCGGAATATTAAGGATTAATCTTCTGTCCTTTTTGAAAGGGTTCAAAAGTACATAGTTTCAATCCAGAGATTTCCACCACCTCTTCCTTCCGAGCTGGTAACTGCTCAGCAAAGGATCTTTTTCTGTCTGGTAAATATATGGCTTAAAGAAGATCACATTCAGTCCAGTTTTCTGTGCAAATTTTGATAGGACTTTCCACGCCGATTCCGAGAGATTTTTTTATCTCTATGTCATTTTCTGGAAAGACCTCTAGGATTGGGTTCATGATTTAAAACCACAAACTAAATCAGATGTTATGGTCTTCCTTGCAATATACGAGTAATTAAGGTTTCTCTCGATGCTTTTGCAAATATATTATAACGATAAAAAAGCGTCAAGCTACAGCCGAGCAGGTTTTGAACAAAAAAACTGGTGGCTCCATAATTTTCTAAGGATCTTTTCATGTGTCAGTGTTGCAGACGTCACTCTGAGTCTTGAAAAATGGGAAAGACCTACAGGATTCACATTTCTGAAACAATTTACAAAGAACTTCCGTGGAAATTTGGATCAGGAAATAGAGAAAGGGGCATATCAATGTATGAAATGGCCTCAACTAAAAACTGTTTTAGTCATTTTGGTAGTCTCTTTAGTTAGTAACTTACTTAGTTTAGTCAATTGGCTAAATAAACATAATATTGATGAAACTTTTGGCATTAAAATTGAACAAAAAAATTTTTTTTATGAATTTGTCCGGAAACTTATGAACGGCAGTGTATATATTTATGCATATTTTTTTTATCTGATAAGGTAGCTGTAAACTATAAATTTAATTAATTTTGTACTTTTTTTATTGGAAAACTAAATTGATTTTAATTGAAGAAGCCAAATTGTCCCTTTTTTTGACAGTTTTTTCGTCATAAAATTCAGCCCACCCTGTGAAATTTAACCAAAAGCTTTTCAGGTGATTTTTATGCACACACGCTTCGAATGAAACCAATTTGGCTTCGATAGCTTGATTTGTTCTCGAGTTAGGCTGTACGAAAGAATCCGCACAAACGTACGTACGTACGTACACACACACACACAGACATCTTTCTAAAAATCATGGAATCCGACTACTGGGACCGCCAAACGTGGAGAAATGTAAAAATTTTGAATTTCGAAAATCGGACCGATTACAAGAACTTCCTGATGGGAAGTTAATAATTGAATTTGAATTATTTCTTCTATTTAAGACTCATAGTTTTTGTATGCTGTTTCTTGCGTTTCTTTCTTTTACAATAAATTTACAAAGTATGTTTTGAGTTTTGATATCTTACGACTTTAAATTTAAGGCACATTCAATATTTTAATTGAACAATTGGTTCTATTTAGTTCGTTTCGTTGGCACACACCAAGTTTGTAAATAATCGTTTTCTTGGTAATATTTTTTTTCAAGTTATATAAATTAACTTAAGCATTAAGGTTTGCTTAGAGTGCCTCCATACTTAGGAAATTGTTGTTTGTCATAGCTCAGCATATTTCTGACTAGCTTTTTAAATTATATGAATCATAATAAAAAATATATTTATTGAAACATAAATTTGATCGAAATCAAGATCTTTGACGTTTTTTTTTTTCTTGAACCTACGTTCGCAACCACAAGATAAGATTAAGAGCTGTTCAATAAATTACCAAAATTTGTGAAATGTTTGACAACGAACTTCCTCCATAAATAAAAACTTGAGCTTCTCTGTACACCATACCTACATTTCACATATAGCAATAAAAAAATACGATTTAAGTTTGTCAAAAAGTACAGTACAGGGTTTTGGCAGTCGTCCGCGTTTGCTCCTTAGCATATTCTTATACAGTACAGTACAGTCTGATATTATCCTGAAGAACTCTCTGCAAAGACCCCCTAAGAATTTTCATTTTTAAACATATAAAAGTATTATTAATTCACTTCAAAAGCTCTAAAGTGCAGTGCACATGTAAGGTAATCGAAGAAAACATCTACTCAATTCGGCCAGAAGTAAAACAACTTGCTTCCTCACGAGCTCGAAGTAAGCCAAATTCCATTGAAATTTTGAACAAACCACACAGTCTAAATCATCTAATCTCACTTGCTTGTGCGATTAGCCATACCAATAACAACTCAACAGACCAAGCTTTGAAGCTTTTCTTTCATATCCAAGCTTGCCGGCGACTAATTGAAAGTTCTCCGTTCAATGGTAATTCGCATGAGTCACACGCTGACGATGCAAAACCTGTCGCATGTTTGTTTGTTTGTTTGTTTGTTTACCTCAGACTTCTTACCTTTGGACTGACCTCGTTTTGCGCATGTGGTATGTTTTAATAATTAACAATAAAACACACAAAAAAAGTACTTAAGAAATCCAAAAGCTCGTAGCCTCTAATCTGCGTAGAGTTGAGTCATAACTCACTTGAAAATCGATTTCCACATGTGATTTTGCACTTCCCCTGAGTCATAATTATTTTAATAAAAAGTCCAAAGTTTTGCATTTTTTTTTATAAATCAAAAACGATTTATTTTTTTAATAAAAAAAAAACTAAAACTAAACATTTCACCAAAAGAAAAGAAAAATATAAAAAGATTTGACAATTCGATTTGATTTCATTTGATTTGAGAAGATTTACATTTTTTTCTAATAAATTGGATTTTTTTTTAAACATAAACAATTTTTTAAAAAAATGAGTTTTTCGAAATTCAAATTCATGTTCGAAATCTTTAAATATTTCTTTGTTTGTATATTCGCATTATTTTTACAAAGTGATTTTATTTTCGTCGCCCTTTTTGATTTGTTTGGCGTCATTTGCCACTTTTTCAAAAAAAAAAAAATGGACTGTTACACAAGTCCTTTTACTACAAAGCCAACTCTGACGAATGTGTAAATTGTTAATAAATTGTTAAATTCAATTCAGCAAAGAATTGTTATAAGTTTTGATAAAAAGTTTTTCTCCGAAGAGAAGGTTTTATCACTTCGAAAAATACATAAGAACATTTTGAGAACGTAGAAAGCACGAGGATCCTTTGTAACCAACTTCAACAGAAAACACTCAAAAATCGAAATCCCCAAGGAAATGAATCCATTCGAAGCGAACTTCTCATAAATCCAGCTCAATGGAAATCCAATTCTCGAATGCTCCTGAATCAGTTGGTTAAAAAACAAGTCAACACACTTTCCAACCTCAACACGACTTAGTATTTTTTTTCAGTGATGGGGTGGGGGCAAAGCCCCCGAAACCCTTTTGTACATCCAAAAAAAAGCTTTACAAATCTGTGGCTTGGATTTCCAACACAGACATGAGGTAGCCTAAACCACCCAATGAAATTGTCAAAAAACCTTTCCGAAAATTATGAAAAGCCCGATTTGAATGTACAAAAGGGGGTGAGTACTTCGTGGATGTCTTCATTCAGAAGGGTTTCAAAATTATAGGCAAAATGTGGAACAAAAATCCATAAAGAACGCACAAGAAAGTGAAGAAACCCCAAAACACCGATACAAGTACCGAAGTCTTCAAGTCCCAAAACTTCTCGATCATTCCAGACGGATAAAAATTCCACAAAATGCCCATAAGATGACCCCCAGTCTTCAGAAGATTCCACTCCATACTCGAGTTGTGCGTTTTGCCTTGCGGCGAGTGTGTTTTGAGAATGCATTTTTTCTTTCGTGAAAGAAAAAAAAAATTCATTAAGACAGCGTGCCTTGAAGAGGCGTGCCGATCACTGGCGTAGCGTTGCCAGATTAATAATAAAAAATATGTAAATGTAGGCGATTCCAAAATAGTTGTTCAGAAAACAGTGCATAAGGCTTCTTGAAGTCCCTCAGTACCATCGAAACGGATTCTAAGAAAGTTCCAAGCCTCCTCACGAACTAGTTTTCCAAGCCACACAATTTTGAAAAGCCCGGTTTAAAGTGCAAACTTACATCCTAAGCCCCTCATACCTAATAACTGGCCTAATAATACCTTACTCATCGGAAGACTTCTTCTTGCGGCAGTTCTCAACGGTGTGACCTCGATAGTTGCAATGCGTGCATCGTTTGCTCCCGTACGATTTTGGGCCCGTAGACTCATAAGCTTCGGTGTTGTTGTGCTCAATGATGCGACCCTTCTCCAGCAGATCTCGGAAAGTCTTCACATCATGACGGGCAATGTGCTTGCGATAGTTGATGTGCAACAGCCCGTAAATCAAGTCGATCTCGGTGTCTTCATCATGACGGCCCTCGGGCAGCTGTGCTAACAATGCACGTTGCTGGCATACGAAAGTGTCGATGGCGGTACCCTCGGTCTGCTTCGACTGGAATATTTCCATGTAGATCTGGTAAGCTGGCTTCGTTGGTGAGAAGTGACTGCGGATCAGCTCGATGGCATCATTCCAGGTTTTAGCTTCCCGCTTGACGCCTTGCCACCATGTGGACGCAAGGCCGTAGAATAACAGAGAAATTCCTCGCAAGGCATCCTCGTCGCTGATGTGCTCGATTTCCTTGTAAGTGACCATTGAGGTTATGAACTCCTCGACAGCCTCATGGTCACGCTGTCCTCCGAAACGGGCATTGCAGTTGGTAAAGCTGCCTTTAGACTTGGCGGCGGCTAATGTCGCGTCAGCTGCTGCTGGTGCTCCGGATACTGCTGCTGCCCGAACTGCTTCGATTAACTGTTGGAGTTGATCCGTTGTCATCTGGACGACCGACATGTTTGCACTTTTTGTTTAAATAATAAATTGTCTGGACTCTAGACAGAAAAAATGATTCACTTTGTTTATTTGTTCAGAGCAAAGCCAAGGCGTCTGGCGAATGTCTGCGTTTGAATGCGATTCGAATGAGTGCTCGGTGGAGACTGCCAGAGAATACCGCCGGTGGGGCTTTTATAGCCATAAAGGCGGGGGAATTGGCGTACGTTGTGAAATCATGTATAAGATAGTGTTCGAACGAAAAGTTCTACAGTAAAGATAACGTCACTTTGGAATACATACTCGTATGTGTGTAAGTAAATTGTTGCAGTAAAAACGGCTAACAGAGCTTTGGGATAATGCTGATGCGTCATCAAAAAGGGGAGTCTTGCCGCAAAAATATTTGTATTTATTTCAGCGAATTAATCAGTTTCGTTTGAAATTTGTGTTTGGTCAAGCCATTTGAATGTTTGATATGAAAAGCTTAAAGCTTTTGGAACATTGTGTCATCAATCCTTAAATATAGCCTAGGCAACTAATTCGGTGGTGCTACTATATTTTTTTTTAATGTTTTTTCTCTGTTCTGTTATCGATTTAGATTTTCAATCGTAAAATTTTTTTTTTTTTCGGTTGTAAATAAAATATCCCCTGATGCAGGGTTGCCATCAATTCTCTATTATAAAAGTTATACTACATTGTTAAAATAGTCGAAATAGTTTATTATGATATATTTATAGGAAGAGGAAACATTCAACTCATATATTCACTTGGGCATATGTATGTACTAAGTTAAGTATCTCCTACAGGGTTTACTGCGATGAAGAGTATGGCGGCATAGAATTATCGTGTCTCATGTCTCATGTAAATAGTGGTATAATGCAACATATCTGAAAGAAAATATTAATAAAAAATCTAAGAACTCGTGTTTCATTTACAAACACTCAGCACATCAAAATGTGTTCCTTAGGCCACTTTTAGGACCCCTTTCGCCAAACAGTTGCTCTAACTGGTGACATGTACAGGATTATGATGAACGAGTTTTTAATCCCGAAAATAAATTATTAAGGCCTCGAGAATATGTGCCGCAATTTACATTTTTACGACTTAGTTTCTGGGTCGATTCACCGCTACAAAGTTCTTGATTGAAAATGAAAAACAAAAAATTTCAGTGATTTTGGGCTCCTTTGGAAATGTAAGATTATAGCAATCAGTATAATTGTAAAACAATCTATGTTATTTTTTTTTTCATTTGATTGGACTTGTCATTGATGCTGAGCGTGCCCTCCTCCTCAGAGTGATCCTCCAATCACTAAAATCAATATGTCAAAGCTTCTGAACCGTTTGAAGTCGGCAATAAATTGTAACTCTATTGCCCAAAAAATCTCAAATAAATATACGTCAACAAGAAGATTTCTTATTTTCTTTTTATAGCACTTGCGCTATTTTTTAAAGAATGAGTTGGCAACCCTAACGTCCTCTTGGAAGAATATGTGACTTTTTATTGCACATTTACGTTTGCATCGCCTATCCTGCTTTCAAACTTTGCTTTTGTTTTTGTTGTCAAAATCTTTCTTTGCCGGCCGGCTTCGCCGCGTGACGTCATTTAAGTTAAAATTAAAAATGAAAGTGTTTGGTTTTATTTGTATTTATTTAAAGATACAAATTTCAATTTACTTCACTCTTGACTTGATCACGTGAGCTCGTAGTGGTTCCATATGGTTGGTAAAATTGTGCTTATTAAACGCCTTTGTAGTTCTAGTCGGAAATTGCTGAGATTCAGCTTCGACTTAGGGGTTGAGAAGAATGATTAGCAGCAGTAATGGGCTTAGTCATGCATTTAAAAGTATTGAACCTATGCTTCCACAAGAAAAGCTAGTGAAAAATCCACCTCATCCGCCTCTTTGGAGGGCTGAAAATTCGGGGAAGGTTTTTTGATTGTCAAACATTAAGTACAACTCATGGGTGAGTCGAATCGTTGTCAAAATCAGTTTTGACTATTGGTCTTCAACCTCGTAACAGATGTATCGTTCAAAAGCACTAAGCTTGATGATTTGGGGAAGGTTTTGTATTGCATAGGTCTCTTGCACTAATAAGTTGATGTGGTTCAACTTTTGAGCAAACTTCATGGAAACTATTTCGTTGAACGCAGTTTTTAAGGTAACCGAAGTTGTAGATAATATTTATCTGAACCGAAGAAATTAATGGCGCTGTCACATGACAGCGATAGCAGTCTGACTGATGGCTGAAGTTCTTGCAGTGGTTGTTGTATCGGCTAGACTTCCAAGTAGTGTAGATAGCTCTGCTAAGAAGGCAAAACACTGACTGACATTGTTGAGTTAAATATTCCAAAGTTTAAAAGTTCAAATCTCAAACAAATGTCGAATAAAATCCTGCGAAATGAGCTAATAAAAGCTAATATGGCGATATCAAATCCTCGGTCAAACTTCGGGTTCAACCCACGAAATTGAATTGAAACCAAAATACATCTGAGTTTCTCGAACCATTTTTATTCTCGCTCTGTGCTACATGCGATATAAGTAATCATATCCTCTTCAGAGCGAGCAAATTAAATAAAAAAGTGTTTTTCAAAATGTTGGGCTTTAGTCCACAAAAAATTTCCTTCAAAAATCGTTTTTTTTTAATTTAATAATAAACTCGGAATAAAGAAAAAAGTGAATTTCAAAAGCATGTGGATATCCCAAAAAAAATCCGAACGCCTATTCCCATTTAAGCCGCTGTGTTATTCTGCGTGTCATCAAAAAACATTTATTGCAAAAAATAGTTGTAATGCCATTTCACAAATTCACGATGCACGGTTACGTTTTAAATAGAAAAACTTTTTAAGTTCGAGGGAAAGAAACCGTTCTTATCGTCTGTGGAAGTTTACTAAATAACCGCGTTGCGGCAACAGCTTAGAAATTATGGTACGAGGTTGTGCGAAAATTTGGAACATATACAAAATTTGCCAAATTTCCACGCAAACTATAATTATCGATAAGTGTAAAATAAATGTTAACTGATCTGTGGAAGAATATTTTTAGCACCTAAAAGCAAAACATGACGGACTGGAGGAATTTTCAGATTTCTAGAGAGAGGAAAACTGTGGTGTAGGCGAGGTTTCCTGACATGTTCCTGAAGGATCAAGATAGGTTGGATTTGATTGTAATATGTTCCATCCCAGCAAGCGATTCCATATTAAACTTTTGAATAAAAAATACCATAATAAATCTATTTCAAAAGTTCAATAGAAAAAAGAAACTCTTGAGAATGATACGAAAGGAGGGTCTAAAGTTCTCCAAGTGGCTGCCGAAACTCATCCTTCAATCAATGATGAGCCTAAAACATTTGAATTCTTTGACGTTTTCAACTAAAAAGCACTTATAACTGCAGCCAACATAAACATAAAAATTTTAAGATAAATTATTTGTGCAATGCTAAGATTAAAATTGTTGAATTTATTGTGAATCCTTGACTACCTCGAAGTGATATTTGTCTAATATGACGTTTTGTCGATGTCGTGTGTCCTCTTTCGCAGGCAGAGTGCTTCATTCACCTTGAGTTCATTAAATGCCATTTGGGTTTCAATACTTCTGCTTGACAGCGGAAGTCACTCAACAGTTTGCAAAAGTAGTCCACCCATATGCTCACCACTGTGTCCCTGTTTTTGTGCTACAAAAATGTTCCTTTACCCCTAAACGCCACTGGTCTGCTGCGTTCCCGAAGATGCTCCTTTTTGTTTTCAAGAAAAAACGCTCTGAGAAGAGCTTGGTCCCTTAAACTGAGGCTCAGTCTACCTTCTTCCTTGCCTTTTCTCACCTGGAAGTTTTGAAGTGAAGACAAACTAAGCTGGAGATTTATATAGAGGGACCTGCAGGATAAGTGTTTTAAGGAGCATGATTTTTGCCTTTCAAGTAAGAAGTTTTCATTGTTTAGGAAGCGAAGTTAAGTATAAATATGTCTCGAAAGTTGTTGCTTAAATCCACATTTTTGTAGACTTCATCCAAGGTTTAGTTTGTTTGCATTCAAAACGCAATCGGTTCTGATTCTTAAAATGATACAATTTTGAAACATATCGAACTGATGTTTGAAACTGCTGACGATGTGTCTTGCTACAAAACTTCAGCATCAATTAAGTACAACCAGCAGCTAAGCAGTTTGTTCGAGTTGGATATACAGCCAATCCTTCTCAAAGAATGCCTAATCATATTTTACTTTCCTAATATCGACTTGGCGGTAGCTTCAAATTATAGCGTTTTGATACCAACCACTTACGCAATTCACTGAACTGTACTTCCTTCCTTATCCGAGACCCCCCTGAAGAATACTTCCATGCCAGGACGCACATTAATCATGTCATAAAAAAAGAAAGTTGAATTCAACCACTTTCAAGAGTTCCTCTCTGCAAAGAACATTGTCTCCAGACTCATAACTCTGTGAAACATTTTATGTGGACATTCTGGGTGACTGGGTAATAAAGGCACAACACAACAAAGTTCCATCTCGTGTACACAACTAAAACGAGTCCCATGTCAGTTTCCGTGAAATGAATGCAACGACCCCAATGATGCATTGGGTCCAGCGTTGTCGTGGATACCGTTTCTTGTACTCCAACCATCCATATGTAATTCATCCTGTATTTTTTTTTCTATCTCCAAAGAACACTAAGGGCATTGTCCCACTTATCTGCCTTGCAGTCTCATATCAGTCGTCCTTCGTCCAGCACAGAACAAAAGGATAAATAAGTGAAGTTCCATGTTTTCGAGTGAGGGTAGAACTTGAAAGGATCTCCTCGCAATTGAGTTGTTCTGTGTGAGCCAGAGCCAAGGCTAGATACCAAGCTGGTGTGGCTTTTCAATTAAATGGAATTGAATTCCACAAGGTGAGCGGTAAAGGTAAAGTCTCCAATGTTAATTAAATATTTAACCGACATGGCCTAATGATCCAATTAGCATTCCTCCTCCATAGCTGGTCGGTCAGTTATTCTTCGTAGTCGCCCACCACTCGTCCTGAATGATTTAATTGAAGATTCAAGGAGAACTTTACTTTGTGGGAAATAAATTCAAGGAAATGGATGGGAGAACGAGTCCTTGTCGCGGTGACTTTAATGTGCGTCTTTGGACGGTGGAACAATGATAATGGCGGCGAGAGTCTTAGCGAAAGGATTAAGGCTGGTGATTCGCGGTCGGGTTTGTGTGATAACTTTGGGGACAAGCGTAATTGAGATGCTGCTTAATGGAATGGGATTAGAGATTTCGGGGAAATGACAGATAATTCTGGGGGCATCGCAATGAAAAGATAAACCCTTGATGGCGATTAAATGAACGAGAGGTTGTCGGTTTCAATTTGCGGATTTCCGGATGTTGTTCAGCTAAGAGAATAGTGATAACTGAGATGGAATTGCGAGTGATTATTCTGTTTGAAAGTGAATCCATACTGCGGCATGTTTACGACTTGTTTTTATTGAAGGTTTCTGACAAAGTGTTATGTTGGAAGAAAATCGTCGTATCTCGGAGCGAAGACGTATTTGAAAACTGTGTAGCATGTCCAAAGTTTCCGTGCTAGGGATCCTGGTCAATTAACACCGATATTAAATTACGATTTCTCACAAATGTGACAGTAAAGCTGTGACACTCATTTTACCAGCTGTCCCTGATTCCCAAATTCAATTGACAAAAGACCCAAAAGAGCTGTCCGTCTATCGATTCCTGCCATTTGTGCAAAAAGGATAACGTACAATGGACTCCGTAATAGCGGTCCAACCACTGTAACCTAGCGCGAGATAATATTTCTCCCGGAAGAGATACAAACTTGATCCAAATTTGGATCACAAATTTGATCCAAAACCGTTTCACGAGGTTAAACAAGCTCGAGTTTCTGAGTCGCTGATGGTTCTTAGATGCCCGTTTTGGAAATGAGGCTTAAAACGAGGCACTTAAGGTTCACGGTAGTATATTTTTTCCCATTCTCTTTCGAAAGGCCATTAAATCTGTTCTGTTGTTCGATTAATCGTCCAAATTTTGAACTGGCATTTTGATTGCTTAATACGAGTCTTTATCCGCTTTTATGGTTGAACGATTGCCAGGGTACTTCTTCGCCTGTTACTCAAATATTATAGCTGACGATTGTTATTTTTTTTCCCAAGATGCTGTTCGAATGGATTGATCGACATCTCATCTGGCTTCTTCTAAGTGATCCTAAAAACATCAATGATGCTTCGTTGGTTGCTGGACAGTTGGACAGACTATAAAAAGATATTGCTTTTTTGTGTCCAAGAAGAAACCACTTTGAAGTCAACGAATTTGTGGAAAGCATTGTCTATAAATTCTTGGTTCATTTCAAGAATGTGATGCGTGTGAATATTTAGTCTACTGGTGAGTTTAAGGGTCAGTAGCCAAAGTTGTGTTGGCTGATTTGAAGCGGCTTCAGAGACGTTCTGAAAATATCACGGATAGAATCTTGTTAACGGATTTTCAGCAGGGATATGCTTCGATAGTTCATTGATCTAGTTCTAGATCTAGTGCATGCCTTATACCAGAACAATCCTTCATAAAATTTAGATTTAAACGCATTAAAGGAGGCCAGAACTGCTCGATATGAAGAGAGAAACGCGGAAAATAGTTTATTTTTCGAAGTCGAGGAAGGTCCGAAGTATGAAGCAGGAATGGTAGATTGAATAAATGCAAGTCTACAATATTATTCCATAACTTAGACTGCGAAAAACTTTACGCGAAACTTTAAACGCGTTTTTCTCGAATCTGTCTTTTTCAAAACAATACCCACGATTTTTCAGGTTCTACTGGACCGATTTACTGAAATTTGAGCGTCATCTTAATAGACTTGTCTTTGTCTGGAACTATCCCCATCCCAAAATTTCTTTTTAATTTTTTTTTTGTAAATTCGAAACAGTCAAAAAAAGTGGTACAAAAATAGTTTTTTTTTCAGACAGTCGCCATTTTGTGAAAAAAAATCGTTCCAATTTTTCCGTAGTTCCAGACATTGCGACATGGTTCTAGATTAATAATCTTCTTTTTTTTTGGTTTCAAATTGCTAGGAGGGTTGAAATTGTGTGTATGGTTACGCGCCAATTTTTTGAGACCCCAGTCTTCATCAACCGCTAATTTTTGAAATTTTCAACTTTTTTATTTTTTGATTTTTTTGATTTGATTGATTTCTGTATTCTTGTTATATTAATAAATAACTAATAAAAAATGGATAGTAAAAATATTAATTGCCTTTTTTCATGACTCTATTAGAAGATCCTGAAGAAAAATTGAACTGAACTGAACTTTCAATAGTTATCCTCGTACCATATCCTTTTTTAAGTATGTGGCTCAATTATTTCGAATTTTTGTTATATTATTCTTCATCCTCCCCCCTTTGCTGTTATGCGTCGGGATAGCCTTGGGGTATCCATTTTTTTCCATTTTTCTCGGACATGGCTCTCTCTTCTCATCTTTGCCAGGGTTCTGTCCTTCATCCGTCCGGCATACTGGTTGGAATTTCCCCAATTTTTTTGGCTTCTTCCTCTCGGTGCATGCCTCAGTACCAGAACCTATTGATCTCTTCTTGGCTCATCTATCCTATAAAGATGACTTCTTCTGCCTAACTTCCAAAACGTATTCTTTCATTTCTGATCATATCTATCCTGTTTTTTTTTTTGCTGCAGCTCTTGGAACGTTCTTCATTTCTGTGGTTTAAAATTTAGTCAGAGGTAGACACTCAGAAGCGCGTTGCAGAGCTTCAGTTTTGTTCTTGTGTCTATCTCTCTGAATATGCTGAGACTTGAGACTTCTTGGTCCGGCTTAGCATTCCTTGATCTACTCTTCCCTTACATATTTATGCATCTCTACAGAGACCCACATTACTTTGCTCTGAGCTATATTAACCACTATCCAGACTCTTTTCAGACTGTTGGACACCTTCTATAATTGTGCCGTATCCTTTATTTGATAGGAATTGCAGGTAGATGAAGGTAAAAGAAGTCTTCAGTTACCAATCCCACTTCGGTTTATTCTATTTGCCTCTAATTGTTAGATAATTTAGCTATGAAAAGTAGTGGGCTAGAACTGTCGCCTTTCTTAAGCCCATTGTCTTATTGGAATTCTTCTGACTTTTTTTTCCTTCTGCACTTGGCCGCTCTTTCTATCAAAGGAAAATATCTTTCCCCTTTTACAATCCATATTCCATGATGGCCCTTAATGTGGTTTGGCGCCTGCTTCTCCTCAAGGCCTTCTTCTTCTTCTTTCTAGTACCTTGTTGTATAACTTCTTCACTGTAGATGATAAGATTACCCGTGTATTGTTTTCACAGTCATAGCTACAACCTTTCTTTTGGAGTCTATTGGTATCCATTATTCACACCAGGTTTTTCTCTGGTCCAATATATTAAATAAGTTCCAGGACTATTTCGTCTGACTCGGAGGCTTTTCCAATTTTCACAGTCTGCGTAGTTTTAGGAAAGTTCAATAAGAGAAACCTTTTTCAATCAAAATGTTCTTGGTAAACACTGACAATTGAATCAATTCTAACTTAGTCCTTTCTCCTCTAGTGTGGAACTAGATCCTGATTGACAATCTTCTGTTGTACCACCCGTAATCACATAATTTACCACAAGTCTGTATCGAATTCACCTTTTTAACATCAATAGCACGATTTGGTACTTATAATCTACTTCAATTATACGATAGGACCGAGGCTAAGGATAAAACGAGCCAAGCTTAGGTCTTTTTTAAAAAACCGTACGATAAAATTACTCATACACTCTGGGAGCTTTATTATTGAAATTTTTTTATTTTTGTTTTCAAGTGTGATCTCACTCCCCAACGGAAATGCCTCATTCTGCCATTTCACAAGTTCAAGAAATTCGTCATTATAAAAACGGCGTTAGGCTTCAAGCTCAAACAGTCTCCGTTGAACTTCTCGTCTTGCATCATTTGGCTCTTGTTTCGCAATGCATCACGAGGGTGACTACCCCGACGTATCCTCGGTTTCCCTGAGCTTTGGGAAACCAACAGGAACAACTACTTGGAACTATTCGCTGCTCTCTAACTGCTTTACAAAATGAAAATCTTTTTGAAAATTGTTATTAAGAATGTAAGAGGCTTGCTTGACATTGGAATATTTTTGACAATTGAATGCAGACTTGGTGTATTTAAATTGCATTATATTAAGCAGAATAGTCCTGTTGACGCATTCGCGAAGGATTATTTCGATGGAGACTCACCACCGCCGGCTGACATAGGATCAAAGGACGACGAAGATGAGAGCTTTTTATAATCAGCTTGGATAAGTAAAAGAACTGCACTACGTGTTGACGTTGTTTTATTTTTTAATATTTACATGTATGGTGTTAACTAAATCGAATCGTGTGTCCTTCAAAATAAAATTCTTTCTGGTACATTACGAAACTACTTACTTACTTAACTTATCAGGCCATCGAACGTTGGTGCACCTGTGCAAGAATTAAAATTGCTTTGCGTCCTTCTGGGTCTCAGGTCCTGTCATCCGCCATTGATTGATTTCGGTGGCTTACGGCGACACCCTTAGCTGGATTCTTATTATCCAGTTGCCCATCTGAACGGGTTGTACAGACGCCTCATATCAGACAGGACCGCATATCCGACAGAGATTTTTTTCTTTCGATGGTCGGTTCTATTGTAATGCTTGTAGTTCAAAATTCGGCTCCAAGAAGAAAAACTTGCAAGATGAGTGTTTTATTTTTAAGAGCATGATTTTTGTTTCTAGAGCTAGGATTTTTGGTCCAAGTTGTTTAGATAAACCGGAATCGCATCGAATGCTTTCTTTTCGTTGGATCTCAAAAAAGGTGCTTTTTGATGTGTTTTTCAGACGTGATGTCCTAGATCTTGTCACCCTTTATATAGACATCCAGCGTCTCAGTGCTTTGAAACACTTCAAGGTCTCCAGAAATAGGCACGGAAATAATACTGGAACCGTCAAATCAGGTGATTAAGTCTGTGAGTTAAAAGCGACAAATCCAAATGTTAAGTGAACTTCAACCGTATCCTTCAAAATGTTTATTTTTTCCCCAACTTTGGGTGTGATTGCACTGTCCTTTTTGCGGCAAAAAAAACAAAGCGTCATTGAAAAAATCAGGGCCGATGAAACCTCGGGCGTTTAGTTTGCTTATATGCCAGGTCAGATGGAAATAGGTTTCGTCGTTCATAATGAATTTCAACCAAAAATTTTCAGAGAATGGCTCATGGACGGTCGGTACTTTCCAAGGAAACAATTCAATAAAACACCCTGTGAAGACCTTGCGGGGACAAACTTGTAATGGTCAATTGCATGGCACTCCTTCTGGTGGACTTTGTAGTGGTTATTCACAGCGTTGATATTCTCGTCGGATCGAGCACCTTTAGCTATATCCATGTCACGTCTTGTTTCACTTGCAGAAGAGAGGCTAAACGTCTTAGTGTTTGAACGGCTGAGAACCGTCCTACGCCAGCTAATCAAACACCCAAAATCACAATGCGCCAACTTCCATGAAGAATAGTCACGAGGCTATCGCGATATTAACACATGGGTAATCAATGTGTCTTCTCCAACTGTTTACTTTGCAAATGTCAAAAAAAGAGCTGACATTTGTCACAATATGCAAAACTTTGAGAATCCTTCGATAGAGTGATACATTTTGAGCCTACTGAATATGAAAATGTGAGAAGTAATCTTTTCGGGAGGACCCCATCTCCAAGCTCGGATATAAAAGGTTTTTCAACAGGGACTGTACAAAAGGAGAGCGACAGGGACAGCAAACGACGCCATATTTCTTGCCGCTCTTTTGACATTTCTCTTCGGTAAGGTTTGCCATTTCATGATGAAAAATAAACGAGCCAATAACGAGTCGAAATTATTAAAATTTACTACCGAAATTCGGAGTCAGTTAAGAGCGCTACGTCCAATTTATGGTCGTCATAATCGTCCTAGCAGATCAACAATTCAGCGTCTAGTGGAAAAATTTGAATCCACAGGCTCAGTACAAAATGATCCCCGTGCCAGTGAGACAAAAAAGTGCCCGTAGTGTCGAGAATATTGCTGCCGCTGAGGCTTGTCTCTCACACGTCATTCTCAAGCGTTGGGCATCTCTGTGACGTCGCTGTGGCGAATTTTGCAAAAAGATCTTGGCCTACATCCTTACAAGATTAAATTGACGCAAGAACTGAAGCCGCTTGACCACCAGAAGCGTCGTATGTTCGCTATTTGGGCTGAGCAACAACTTGAAAAAGATTCGGATTTTCATCGAAAAATCGTCTTGAGCGATGAGGCTCATTTCTGGCTGAATGGCTCCGTCAATAAACAAAACAAGCGGTATTAGTCAGGCAGCAATCCACACGTACTCCATGAGTCATCATTGCTTCCCGAAAAAATTACGGTTTGGTGTGGTTTATGGGCCGGCGGCGTCATTGGGCCGTACTTCTTTCGTGATGATCAAGACCAGCACGTTACTGTGAATGGGGATCACAATTGGATGACATGGACTTGGAGGACATGTGGTTCCAACAGGACGGCGCCACAAGCCACACAGCGAATGTCACAATCAATTTATTAGAAACGAAGTTTGGAGAACGTGTTATCTCACGATATGGTCCAGTCGCTTGGCCGCCTCGGTCGTGCGATTTGACGCCGTTAGACTATTTCCTGTGGGGTTACGTCAAGTCTATGGTCTATGCCAACAAGCCAGCGAAGATTGATGAACTTCGTACGAATATCGAACGTGAAATTGCAGCAATATCGGCCGATTTATGCTTGAAAACCGTCGAAAATTGAGTTCAGCGTCTGGACTTCTACAAGCATGCATGGCCATGCAAAAGAAATCGAGTTCCATATATAATGGCATCAAACGTACTTTCACAGGAATAAAGAATTTCATTGATATGCAAAACCGTTTTTGTTTTATTTATGAAAAACCCTATATAATAACATCAGCATCAGAACGCCTGCATCCAGTTCCAAGTGACTTCGAAATGTAGCTTGGCAGTCAAAACTTAAATAGTAAATTTTTTAAACACTGTAGTGACTAATGCATTTCTGCTTTGTCTGCTTCCATGTCGCAACAAGGAGTAGTTTCAAGTCACTTAAGTGCTCGCGCTGTCGTAACAAAAATCCTTGGTCCAAGTCCACATCCAGATAAGATTGCCGGTAATATCTTTTCGTCTATTCATCATTCCGCAACACAGTGCATTCATACTCGTACATCCTTCATCTTATTTTTTTTCATTAAAATTCGAATCAAGTGGGAAATGTTCTCGTAACTACCAAACAAGGAAGCAAGAGTCCTTTACACAAAAAAAAAAACAAGAAGTGCCACAGTAGTGACAGCAACTGGCAATAAATTGTAAACCTCTTGATGTTGCTTCGTACATACATTTTCACATGAAACAACGAGAATACATCTCCTTTGGAAATCAAGTCGGAAAAACTTTTCTTTTTTTTTTCATCTAAAAATGGAACAGAACATCATTTCCCTTTGTCCTGTTGCGGCAATATTTGAAAAGCTAAATTATTGTCCTCTCCCAGATATGTACTCGTAGCTTACACACCAACAATGACGAAATCGTTTTGCAAACATACCTACTCCATTCACCCACTCGGGGGGGAGTAAAAAACTAAATCCTTCAACTTTAAAGGTCAAAAGCAAAGCAAAAAAAAAGGACTAAAACTAGACGAGTAAGTAGGAGCAAATAAAATGAAAATCCAAACAATTTCATTCGTCCTCATTTCCATATTCTCGACAAACGACGACAGCGACGAGAACGACTACGACGACGATCTTTTTAAAGGATGAAGGGTCTATACTACACTACTACAAACTAAACATACAGGTTCCAGTGGAGGGAGGACTTGTGATTTCCTTGGGGTTAAATAAAAATGGAGGCACCAGCCACTTTAACAACACAAATCATCTGTGAGCCGGTGAGTGGTCGGTTAGTTAGAAAGTTGAAGCTGCACTACTTGTATTTGTAGTTCTCCTGGCGGCAGGTTAAGCCGCGTAGCCCCCCATTGATATGCAAACCCCTTTTTGCATGTCCTCCACCTTTACTCTGCAAAAGTATTTAAAATGGATAATACACTCAGTTTTAAGTCTGTGTGTGTTTGTTGCTACTCTCGATGAAGCTGAAGGAGTTGAAGGACCGAAGTTCTTCCGGGAAATGTTTGGTTAATATTGATGTAAATCCAGGACAGCTCCCCAACCCTCCCACTACAAAGTGCTTTAACTATGCACGAAGAGTCTTGGTATATAAAATATTTACTCCGACTTTGGGGTATGGTGGGAGTGCTGGTGTTGGAAGCTTGAAATTCAATTGTCCTGGATACATGTATATGTATTGTTCGCAAGGTAAGTTCGGCAGCTAACAGGCAACCAATTGTTGGGATTTGGTGCTTCTACCTTTTTGGCCAAAGACAGTACAGAACAGAAGAGCAATTGAATCGATTTGATTTCGGATGCACACAGCTCCATCGCCTGACTCAATCAGGGGCAGTCAATCACAAGGATCCTTCGTCTGGAATTGAATTATTGAGCTACACGATGAGTGGGGAGCGAGGTCAAACATTGAATTGGGTATGAGGATGCAAAAGGATTTCAATGGGAAACTTTACCGACATACGTTCTCATTTAATGGTAGTTTATCAAAGCTGGCATGTAATTTCGGACAAGGTACTTATGGACATTGGACGCATGCATTCGAGTGTGTTTAACCAAATGGCCTTAAAGCCTTTAATGTTTATGTGTCCTCGAACAGGACAACATCACCAGAGAACTCAGAGTGAAATGTTATTAATTAAGTGACTGAGACAAGTTGTCGCTTGTGAATGCTGTTTTGATTTGACGCCTGAATAGATGAAGCATTTACTATTATTTTTGACAAAGTATGGGGTGAAGATGTTGTACGAGTAGTTTCGATGTGGAGTGACCTTTATTTTCTCAGCAGGATGTCGTACACCAACATCGATTAATTTCGATTTTGAATGAAACCAACTCGACTTATCACGTACTTCAGGATCTTCAGGAAGTCGAAAGTTAAATGGATTGATTATTTGGAAATGAAATTAATTTGGGTATACAATGACTTGGAAGAAGGTCATATACCATGTAGTATGAGGTTTGCCTATCTGAATTTCGATCTCTTATCTTGAACCGGTTTCTAGATCCCCAAGAGTGCCATTTACTTTTTTGTTTGATAAAAAAGTTACGATATCGGACGTAGTGTCAGAGCTGCAATAAAAACAACCATGAGTCTTTAGGTTTTAAAAAAACATAAACTACAAAATTCGATAGAAAACCAATATCGTGATAAGAAAAATCTGACTGTGAGTCAAATTTCATGTGCGCATATCATTACTAGATCTACCGGATAGTTACTCATAAGTCACGAAATTTGTGATTCATTCGGAAGTCAGACGTAATTCCATTATGATATTATATTCGTACATTAATTGTACTTATATTTAGAATATCGATCAGATCTGTAAGTTGCCGTTGTTATAATACCACAACAGCTGCAGATTTTTCTTTTTTTATGTGTGGAAAAGAATGTTCAAAAACCGCAAATTTCGGGCACACATAAATTGCTCCAGCATCAACGTACTGCGTAAAAACAAAAAAAGAAATAAGCCTTGGATAAGCTACAAAATATTGAAATTGATGTAAACGGAGCACAAACTTCAAAAGAAACTTAACTAACATCCTCTTAACTCAGATCAAAAACACGTCTTATTTGTTGGGGCTAAACAATTATATTGAATTAGAAATTTGGCGTTCCCGAGGAATCATACTTTACTCAAAAAACAAAAATTCCTCAGAAAACTTGAAAAAAAAGTTGTCAAGTGAGAGTTGAGTCTCACACGAAGGGTTCCGTGCCTCCTAAAAGAATGCAATACTATATTTCTTTACTTTTAAATTTCTCACAGCATCGCCCATAGATGTGCACGAGTAAGGCAGACAAATTAAAAACTCGACTTTTTATATGCATTCCAATGACAAGAACATGAACTTCCAGATAGGAATTAAAGAACTCCAAACAAATAAAGTTTGAAAACGATCACAAGATTATAAGAATTTTTGTTACAGACTTACTGTAGAAATGTGTGAATCCATTATTTTGTGAATATGACTGGACCGAGGAATCGAATTTGGATTCAATTCGGGTGTACGCTGCAACGGATTGAAAAATCGAACTAGGATCCAGTTTGACAGTTCTTCTCACTCGAAGAGCTTCACAAAATGTTTCTTCTATGTTTTTTTGGCATAATTCTTGTTTCTTATTTTTTGGAATATTTCTAGTCGCCATTATTCGCTATTTCTGTTCTGCAAGTTAAAAATATTAACAGGAAATGAGGAGGAATCTCTGCCTCTTTCTCTAGCTCTCTCTCGTTTTTCTCTCAAACTCAATCTTTCTTTTCGTATTTATGTGCCCAAATTTTGTGAACCGATCGCGTTTATATGAACTTAATCCGGATTGAAGCCGGACTCAATCTGTCATAAAAACGGGGCTTATAATTCTGTCATTTGGTTGAAATTGTGTGCTTTAGATGCGTTACCAAAACACAGAAAATTTTCAACCCTCTGTTTAAAGTGATTTATTAAAATGGTGGGACAATCATAAGTCAAACACACTTCAAAATCACATGAAATAATTTTTTTTAATAATTTATTTTCAGAAAATGACATTGAAATAATTATTTCGGATTGAGAAAAATGCCGCCACGAAAGCAAAACACGTATACATGGATGTGACACTTGGTTTGGTTGGGTAGAAACATTTTGCCATTCGTTCAATCGTTCCAAAAGTTACAAAATGTTTTTTTTTTTTCTTATTGAAATTCGAGCTTTTACTCATACAGTGTGTTGAATGGACGGGATCATTGCATACTTTAAAAAGTTGTTATGTTACTCCATGAATCGAATTGTCTACTTTTAAGTGTTAAGTTGAGTTGCGATTTCATGAAACAATTTCTTTGTTTAGTGACCCTCTTTTATTTTTGACTATATAATTTTTCTATTTGTTTTTGTAGCGGCAATATAAGTACATTTTCTGTGAAATTGCAAGTGCATTCCTATGAATAACTTCCGGGAATAACTTTTCGAATCTTATATTACAAAGCGGTAATAGATTAATTACTGATTCGTCAACTGTGGCCGAAGAATTTAGTAATTACTTTTTTTCGAGCTCTTGCGGTTCCGACGGAATTTTAAATTTCACTCTTCTTTCTATTAAGGTATTGATCGGAAAAATACTGTGCACAAGCATTTGATCTGGTGAGCCATGACCCCTTTTTAGAAAAACTTCAAAAAGTCAGTTTCCGAGGCTTCATATAAAACTGGTTAGAGTCTTATTATTATAAGGATAGAACTCAAACGATTTAAATTGAACAAAAACTAAGCAGAACTAAATGTCTAATCTATGCGTGCCTCAAGGTTTTGTACTCGGTCTAAAATTTTGTCTTGTACAACAAACTCATTGTTTGGGATGTCTCACAAAGGTCACATACAAAAATTTGATGGTGACGTTGCCGTTGCACACGTCTGTGTCGTTTTTTTTTTAAATCCCATTGCAGACATATGTCACGACGTTCAATCATTGAGGATGTAGATGAGGTTCTAAACAGTGCCGATGGCAGTCCGACAATATATGTAATCAATCTTAAAATCAGTCAGTTAAAAATACCAGTTGCTTATATATTGAAACTGTTAAGATGGAATTGTAAACTTATTTTAAAAGAATACAAATAAAATAAATGAATGCATGAATGAAACATTTCTAAGACATTAAGGCTGACAAGATGTTCTATTTCGGAATAGCACAGACTAAGAACGAAACCTGCATCGACCTTGCGGCTAGTTGGCTAGTTTCACGACTGTTTAAAAACATATTTTCTTCAGATTTTTATAAGCAAGGAGTGCCAACGGAAACCTTTTTCTAAGGCCCCGCTGTCCGTTAGTCCGGCCGTCCGTTCGTCTGTCACAAAGCCGTATCTTTTGAACCACAAGAGGTAGGTAGTTGCAATTTTCACAGCATATCACAGAATATGTAAAAGCAGAAGGCTTTAAGAAATTTATGATACAATTACAAAATGAATGGAATTCTTGTTGTGTGTGACCGACATAATTGGTGGACTTATCTGTACTTATCAACTTACTAAGGAGTTAGGCAGAAGAAGGAGCCTCATCTACTTCTCTCAACTACCAAACCCGGTGTTACTTTATATCATTCATTGCGCCCTACTGAACCCGTGATTCCATTCTAAGCTGCGTCTTCTTGGTAGAAAAGTCACCTGCCGAAGCTTGTCCAAGCAGCCTCGAAGATCAGCTTCTGCGCATGCCGATCCTGAATTCTGTAATTTAAGGTCGAAGCCCTGGAAAGCACTATCTCTTGATACTGACAAAGTAAGTTCCCGAGATCGGGTTATCGTCTGAGCCTTTTTAGAAAGTCATATTATCCGATTTTTGACTTGGTTCTATGGGACAGAATTTTTCGCATTGAGACTCTGGAGTTCGTACGATGTCGTACGCCTTTTCCAAGTCAACCAGGTGACATGTATGGTAACATGACCTTTTCTCGAACCAAATTGGTTATCGGGGATAATATTTGTGTCCGCAACCCACTTGGCCAAGGCTGTTTTAATCGGCTTTAAAATACCTTCCTGGTGTAAGGATGGCGACTTGTCGACTGGAGATTTGTCGAATTGGAAGTGCCTTAATTCGTTTTCGAAATAGGTTGTCCAACCGCTGTTTGTCTATTAGCCGGATCATATGAATAACTCAACAAATATTTAAACAGGGTAGAGGGAGGCATTTTTTCAGCAGTGTTTGATATACTGTCAATTAGTAAATATTTCTTACCTCTAAGTGAACCGAATATAACCATGAGCTATTCCTTTGAAATGTACGGCGCCCTTTATCGCCAGTATTCTCCGACCGCCACTTTTCAATGTCATTTGAAGGTCGGAGTGCAAACATCTAGAAAGGAAGAGTTTGTGCGGTTACTTCTACGTTCTCCTTAGGATCTTCGATCACGAAAAAGTTGTTATTCTCGACCTCTTCTTCTACTTTATATTTGCTGTCAAAATGCTGACCATTGTCTTTTCCTGTACAAAAGTCCTGTAGGTGGCGTGGTAAGCGTTTAAATGGGCCCTAACATAATTTTGTGTACACATTCTGTTGGATTGTTCACTCAACCGATGTTCATTCAATTGCACTTGCATAAAGCTTTGCCTACAGTATAATCACGGCCCACAATAAAATTCAAATAAACATTGGCACAGGAATAAGAAAGATAAAGAAATGCATTGATTACTTCACCATGCCAATGCCGGTCGGCATGATAACCCACACAATAACAAAATTTAAAAACAAAAGTAATTGTATTTTGAAGCTTCATAAGTTGATTAAGCTTCCACAAAAGAAGGTGGAAGCGCGGTTCATAAGTGTCTGATACTAAGGACACGATGACTGAAGTATCTCGGTTCCCATTATGCAGCGTGGTAATTTAAAAAGGTTATCGAAATTCAAGCACGGAGCTCTTACGCAGGGCTTTCACGTGAACTTTTTGTGAAAATAGGAAGTTCTATGAAATAAATCTATTTTGGCACAACTACTTCCAACATCGGTGACGCATAACATCAGCGGCATGTAATTCCCAAATGACGCTATTTTTGAATTTAAAAGCTCCGCCGGTAGCACTTTTAGGCAGTCAACACCGAGCACTCATTCCAATCGCAAACATTCGCCAGACGCCTTGGCTTTGCTCTGCACAAATAAACAAAGTGAATCATTTTTTTCTGTCCAGTTAAGGCAATATTTAAACAAATAGTGCTAAAATGTCGGTCGCCTAGATGACAACGGATCAACTCCAAGAGTTAATCGAAGCAGTTCGGTACAAAGGAGTATCCAGAGCATCAGCTGACGCCAAATCCAAAGGCAGTCTTACCAGCTGCAATGCCCGTTTTGGAGGACAGCGCGACCATGGGACTGTCGAGGAATTCATAACCTCAATGGTGACCTACAAGGAAATCGAGCACATCAGCGACGAAGATGCCTTGAGAGGAATTGCTCTGCTACTCTGTGGCCTTGCGTCCACATGGTGGCAGGCGTCAAGGAATGATGCAATCGAGCTGATTCGCAGTCACTTCTCACCAACGAAGCCAGCTTACCAGATCTACATGGAAATATTCCAGTCGAAGCAGACCGAGGGTACCGCCATCGACACTTTCGTATGCCAGCAACGTGCATTGTTAGCACAGCTGCCCGAGGGCCGTCATGATGAAGACACCGAGATCGACTTGATTTACGGGCTGTTGCACATCAACTATCGCAAGCACATTGCCCGTCATGATGTGAAGACTTTCCGAGATTTGCTTGAGAAGGGTCGCAACATTGAGCACAACAACACCGAAGCTTATGAGTCTACGGGCCCAAAAACGTACGACTGGGGGAAGCGGTGGCAAACGATGCACGCATTGCAACTATCGAGGTCAAACCGTTGAGAACTACCTTCCTTACTGACTTCCGATAAGTGAAGTGTTAGTTATTAGGTATGAGGATTTAAGGACTTAAGTTTGTACTTTAAAGCGGGCTTTTCAAAATTGTGGGGTTTGGAAATAGAGTTCGTGGGGGGTCTTGAAACTTTCTCAGTATCCATTTCAATGGTACCGAGGGACGTTAAAAAGCCTTATGCTCTGCTTTCTAAACAACAATTTTGGAATCGTCTGCATTTAAATATTTTTAATTTTATATTCGACAACGCTACGCCAGTGACAAGTACGCCTCTTCAAGGCAAGCCGCTCAAATTTAGTTTTTTTCTTTTACGAAAAAAATAATCCAACTTACAAAAAAAAACTCGCTGCAAGGCAAAACGTTCAACTAGAGCATGGAGTGGAATCTTCTGAAGACCGAGGGTGATCTTATAAGCATTTTGTAGTATTTTTATTCGTCTGGAATGAACGAGGAGTTTTGGGACTTAAAGACTTCGTCTTTTGAAGTCTCTTCACCTTCTCGTTCGTTGCTTATGGATTTTTGTTCCACATTTTGCCTATAATTTTGATACCTTTCGGAATAAAGTACATACTTACCCCATTTTGAACATTCAAATCGGAGTTTTTCATCATTTTCGGAGGGTTTTTCCACATTTTCATGGGGTGGCTTCGGCTGCCTTGTAAGAGACTTCTAAGCCGCAGATTTGTTAAATTCTTTTTTGGATGTGCAAAGTGGTCTCAGTAACTTTGTGCCCACCCCATCACTAAAAAGACTACTAAGCCGTATTGAGGTTGGAATGTGTGTGTGGAATTCATTTGACCTTGACCAATCGTTTCAGGGGCATTGAAGAGTTGAATTTTCTTTGAACTAGATTTATAAGAAGTTCGCTTCGTATGGATTCATTTTATTGGAAATTTCGTTGCTTGATTGCTCACTGATGAAGTTGGTTAAAAGGACCTTCAGGCGTTCTAAGTTCTCAAAATGTGCTTATGTATTTTTTTCAGTGGTATCGTTACTCATAAAATTTTTTTCTTGAATCGAATTTCGATTTATTAGGAATAAAGACATTCGCTAGAGTTGGCTTTGTCGATGTAACGAATTGTCTTGCAGTAATTTTTTTTTTAATTTGGAAAATCAAAGGGCTATGAATATTATTAAACTATTGTTCATAATTTAAACGAATTTATTTTCACATTAATTTTTACGATTACAGTTAACCATAATTATTTGTTTTATAACTTATAAGTATTCCTTAAATATTCCTTTAATTAAGTAAAGATCTTTAGTATTATTTTTTGTAAGAATAAATCGTATTCGATTTTATTTTGATAAAAATTTGAGTTTTAATTCGGTGGAAGATGTCTTCAACTTTTTCAGCTGCTTTTGACTTCATCAAGGTATTCATCACACATGGCTTTTCAACCAAAAAAGTCCTTCAATCTTGATCTTTTAAATTTGGGGAATATCGTGACACCGACGATGTTAATGAGGTTTCCCGTGGCATGCTTTACCAGGCTTCTGATATCCCTGCTAATCATTCTTCGGGTTGAGCGACATGAGCTCTCCTCTTGTAAAGCATTGGATTATCACAAGCAATCTCGGATACTTTTCGTGGTTGAGAGCGGCTCTTGAAAAGTTTCAGCGGGAAAGCTCTTCGCGTTAAAAGTCTTCTAAGAAATTCTACAGGTGGGAGGAATTTTGAAACCATTAAAAAATTTCTTAAGCATTATTTCTCAAACGCGCGATAAAGATCCTTCTTTGCTTGAACCTTTTTCTTCCCGATTTCTTTGTAACTTCCTTTCTAAGAGAAGTGAGGTTCCCAAGCTCATCTTTAGAGCTCATTTTTGTCCAACCATTTACCATTGACACTTTGATCGTATCTTCGTAAGGCCCCAGGAAGTGATTTATCTCATTCTTTACAAGGTTACTTTAGAGAATTCCACAAGATGTTTAGGTTGTAATTTTGAATACCTTGCTTTTTTTCAAGGGGTTTCTTTATACCAATTGGAATGAAATTGTTGGTAATAGAGGCTTAAGTGATCGCATTGCTGAGCGATCGTCTTTCTTACTTTGCTGTCTT
This sequence comes from Orthonevra nobilis, assembly GCA_963555765.1. Classification (NCBI taxonomy): domain Eukaryota; kingdom Metazoa; phylum Arthropoda; class Insecta; order Diptera; family Syrphidae; genus Orthonevra; species Orthonevra nobilis. The sequence goes on along the minus strand of OY743226.1, from coordinate 30,980,956 downwards.
AAACGTGGTAAGCCTACGAAACTGTTTATCAAAAGTCAATTCGGGGCTCATTCCTATCAAGTGCTTATATCTCAGCTTTGATTAACGAAATGAGTTCTCCTGAACTTGTGAATTTTAATTCGTTTTAGATTTGTAATGACCAAACCTTTCGACGAACTGTCAATTACGAATTGAACTGTCATTGAGCCTTCTAGTACTTGGCACAGCCAAATGCTTTGCATGATGCGCGTCGTTGGAATGTTCTCCACAGCAAAGTAGGAGTATAAATACGATAGCTAAAGTTATAAGAGGATAAGGTGCGTTTTGACCACCACATCTAACCCTTGTCAATGTTTTCCTATCCCTCTGAAAGCGATGCTTCCTACTTAGATTGTTTCGGCTCGTATTCTGCCAACTAAAAAAATAAGGCCGCCCTCATTGCTTGAAGGAAAAGCAAACTCTTTATTCATATTTGATGCTTCCCTGCTGTATAACGCTTTAGCAATTCGATTGTACAATTCCACAACTCAGATTGCGATGATGGGCATTGATTCAGGACCCTTCTAAAATTTCAAATTAGTACTTAGTTAGAGACACTCTTTATTATTAGCGCATCAGAAATCGTATTTCTCGATTTCAGGAAAAAAGTGCATTTTGAAATCATGGGCTATAGTCCAGCAGAATTTTGCAAAAAAGCCTCGGATTTCACATCTCTATATTTTTGTCAATAAAAGGTTTTCACAGCTAAAATTTCTATTATGTGCTAAGATAGAGATACTCTTTATTTTCAGCGCATCAGAAATCATAATTCTCGATTTCAGGAAAAAAGTGCATTTTGAAATCATGGGCTATAGTCCAGCAGAATTTTGCAAAAAAGCCTCGGATTTCACATCTCTATATTTTTGTCAATAAAAGGTTTTCAGAGCTAAAATTTCAAATTTGTACTAAGTTAGAGATACTCTTTATATTCAGTGTTTCAATAATCATAATTCTCGAATTCAGGAAAAAAGTGCATTTTGAAATCATTGGCTATAGTCCAGCAGAATTTTGCAAAAAAGCCTCGGATTTCACATCTCTATATTTTTGTCAATAAAAGGTTTTCGGAGCTTAAATTTCAAATTTGTGCTTAGCTAGAGATACTCTTTATTATCAGTTTTTCAGAAATCATAATTCTCTATTTCAGGAAAAAAGTGCATTTTGAAATCATGGGCTATAGTCCAGCAGAATTTTGCAAAAAAGCCTCGGATTTCACATCTCTATATTTTTGTCAATAAAAGGTTTTCAGAGCTTAAATTTCAAATTTGTGCTTAGCTAGAGATACTCTTTATTATCAGTTTTTCAGAAATCATAATTCTCGATTTCAGGAAAAAAGTGCACTTTGAAATCATGGGCTATAGTCCAGCAGAATTTTGCAAAAAAGCCTCGGATTTCACATCTCTATATTTTTGTCAATAAAAGGTTTTCAGAGCTATAATTTCCAATTTGTACTAAGTAAGAGATACTCTTTATTACCAGCGCATCTGAAATCGTATTTCTCGATTTCAACAAAAAAGTGAATTTTGAAATCATGGGCTATAGTCCAGCAGAATTTTGCAAAAAAGCCTCGGATTTCACATCTCTATATTTTTGTCAATAAAAGGTTTTCAGAGCTTAAATTTCAAATATGTATTTAGCTAGAGATACTCTTTATTATCAGCGCATCAAAAATCATAATTCTCGATTTCAGGAAAAAAGTGCATTTTGAAATCATGGGCTATAGTCCAGAAGAATTTTGCAAATAAGCCTCGGATTTCACATCTCTATATTTTTGTCAATAAAAGGTTTTCAGAGCTTAAATTTCAAATTTGTACTAAGTTGGAGATACTCTTTTTTATCAGCGCATCAGAAATCGTATTTCTCGATTTCAGGAAAAAAGAGCATTTTGAAATCATGGGCTATAGTCCAGCAGAATTTTGCAAAAAAGCCTCGGATTTCACATCTCTATATTTTTGTCAATAAAAGGTTTTCAGAGCTAAAATTTCTATTATGTGCTAAGATAGAGATACTCTTTATTTTCAGCGCATCAGAAATCATAATTCTCGATTTCAGGAAAAAAGTGCATTTTGAAATCATGGGCTATAGTCCAGCAGAATTTTGCAAAAAAGCCTCGGATTTCACATCTCTATATTTTTGTCAATAAAAGGTTTTCAGAGCTAAAATTTCAAATTTGTACTAAGTTAGAGATACTCTTTATATTCAGTGTTTCAATAATCATAATTCTCGAATTCAGGAAAAAAGTGCATTTTGAAATCATGGGCTATAGTCCAGCAGAATTTTGCAAAAAAGTCTCGGATTTCACATCTCTATATTTTTGTCAATAAAAGGTTTTCAGAGCTAAAATTTCTATTATGTGCTTAGATAGAGATAACCTTTATTTTCAGCGCATCAGAAATCATAATTCTCGATTTCAGGAAAAAAGTGCATTTTGAAATCATGGGCTATAGTCCAGCAGAATTTTGCAAAAAAGCCTCGGATTTCACATCTCTATATTTTTGTCAATAAAAGGTTTTCAGAGCTAAAATTTCTATTATGTGCTAAGATAGAGATACTCTTTATTTTCAGCGCATCAGAAATCATAATTCTCGATTTCAACAAAAAAGTGCATTTTGAAATCATGGGCTATAGTCCAGCAGAATTTTGCAAAAAAGCCTCGGATTTCACATCTCTATATTTTTGTCAATAAAAGGTTTTCAGAGCTAAAATTTCTATTATGTGCTAAGATAGAGATACTCTTTATTTTCAGCGCATCAGAAATCATAATTCTCGATTTCAGGAAAAAAGTGCATTTTGAAATCATGGGCTATAGTCCAGCAGAATTTTGCAAAAAAGCCTCGGATTTCACATCTCTATATTTTTGTCAATAAAAGGTTTTCAGAGCTAAAATTTCAAATTTGTACTAAGTTAGAGATACTCTTTATATTCAGTGTTTCAATAATCATAATTCTCGAATTCAGGAAAAAAGTGCATTTTGAAATCATTGGCTATAGTCCAGCAGAATTTTGCAAAAAAGCCTCGGATTTCACATCTCTATATTTTTGTCAATAAAAGGTTTTCGGAGCTTAAATTTCAAATTTGTGCTTAGCTAGAGATACTCTTTATTATCAGTTTTTCAGAAATCATAATTCTCTATTTCAGGAAAAAAGTGCATTTTGAAATCATGGGCTATAGTCCAGCAGAATTTTGCAAAAAAGCCTCGGATTTCACATCTCTATATTTTTGTCAATAAAAGGTTTTCAGAGCTTAAATTTCAAATTTGTGCTTAGCTAGAGATACTCTTTATTATCAGTTTTTCAGAAATCATAATTCTCGATTTCAGGAAAAAAGTGCACTTTGAAATCATGGGCTATAGTCCAGCAGAATTTTGCAAAAAAGCCTCGGATTTCACATCTCTATATTTTTGTCAATAAAAGGTTTTCAGAGCTTAAATTTCAAATTTGTGCTTAGCTAGAGATACTCTTTATTATCAGTTTTTCAGAAATCATAATTCTCGATTTCAGGAAAAAAGTGCACTTTGAAATCATGGGCTATAGTCCAGCAGAATTTTGCAAAAAAGCCTCGGATTTCACATCTCTATATTTTTGTCAATAAAAGGTTTTCAGAGCTTAAATTTCAAATTTGTACTAAGTTGGAGATACTCTTTTTTATCAGCGCATCAGAAATCGTATTTCTCGATTTCAGGAAAAAAGTGCATTTTGAAATCATGGGCTATAGTCCAGCAGAATTTTGCAAAAAAGCCTCGGATTTCACATCTCTATATTTTTGTCAATAAAAGGTTTTCGGAGCTTAAATTTCAAATTTGTGCTTAGCTAGAGATACTCTTTATTATCAGTTTTTCAGAAATCATAATTCTCTATTTCAGGAAAAAAGTGCATTTTGAAATCATGGGCTATAGTCCAGCAGAATTTTGCAAAAAAGCCTCGGATTTCACATCTCTATATTTTTGTCAATAAAAGGTTTTCAGAGCTTAAATTTCAAATTTGTGCTTAGCTAGAGATACTCTTTATTATCAGTTTTTCAGAAATCATAATTCTCGATTTCAGGAAAAAAGTGCACTTTGAAATCATGGGCTATAGTCCAGCAGAATTTTGCAAATAAGCCTCGGATTTCACATCTCTATATTTTTGTCAATAAAAGGTTTTCAGAGCTTAAATTTCAAATTTGTACTTAGTTAGATATACTCTTTATTATCGGTTTTTCAGAAATCATAATTCTCGATTTCAACAAAAAAGTGCATTTTGAAATCATGGGCTATAGTCCAGCAGAATTTTGCAAAAAAGCCTCGGATTTCACATCTCTATATTTTTGTCAATAAAAGGTTTTCAGAGCTTAAATTTCAAATTTGTGCTTAGCTAGAGATACTCTTTATTACCAGCGCATCTGAAATCGTATTTCTCGATTTCAACAAAAAAGTGAATTTTGAAATCATGGGCTATAGTCCAGCAGAATTTTGCAAAAAAGCCTCGGATTTCACATCTCTATATTTTTGTCAATAAAAGGTTTTCAGAGCTTAAATTTCAAATTTGTACTAAGTTAGATATACTCTTTATTATCGGTTTTTCAGAAATCATAATTCTCGATTTCAACAAAAAAGTGCATTTTGAAATCATGGGCTATAGTCCAGCAGAATTTTGCAAAAAAGCCTCGGATTTCACATCTCTATATTTTTGTCAATAAAAGGTTTTCAGAGCTTAAATTTCAAATTTGTGCTTAGCTAGAGATACTCTTTATTACCAGCGCATCTGAAATCGTATTTCTCGATTTCAACAAAAAAGTGAATTTTGAAATCATGGGCTATAGTCCAGCAGAATTTTGCAAAAAAGCCTCGGATTTCACATCTCTATATTTTTGTCAATAAAAGGTTTTCAGAGCTAAAATTTCTATTATGTGCTTAGATAGAGATAACCTTTATTTTCAGCGCATCAGAAATCATAATTCTCGATTTCAGGAAAAAAGTGCATTTTGAAATCATGGGCTATAGTCCAGCAGAATTTTGCAAAAAAGCCTCGGATTTCACATCTCTATATTTTTGTCAATAAAAGGTTTTCAGAGCTAAAATTTCAAATTTGTACTAAGTTAGAGATACTCTTTATATTCAGTGTTTCAATAATCATAATTCTCGAATTCAGGAAAAAAGTGCATTTTGAAATCATTGGCTATAGTCCAGCAGAATTTTGCAAAAAAGCCTCGGATTTCACATCTCTATATTTTTGTCAATAAAAGGTTTTCAGAGCTTAAATTTCAAATTTGTACTTAGTTAGATATACTCTTTATTATCGGTTTTTCAGAAATCATAATTCTCGATTTCAACAAAAAAGTGCATTTTGAAATCATGGGCTATAGTCCAGCAGAATTTTGCAAAAAAGCCTCGGATTTCACATCTCTATATTTTTGTCAATAAAAGGTTTTCAGAGCTAAAATTTCTATTATGTGCTTAGATAGAGATACTCTTTATTTTCAGCGCATCAGAAATCATAATTCTCGATTTCAGGAAAAAAGTGCATTTTGAAATCATGGGCTATAGTCCAGCAGAATTTTGCAAAAAAGCCTCGGATTTCACATCTCTATATTTTTGTCAATAAAAGGTTTTCAGAGCTAAAATTTCAAATTTGTACTAAGTTAGAGATACTCTTTATATTCAGTGTTTCAATAATCATAATTCTCGAATTCAGGAAAAAAGTGCATTTTGAAATCATGGGCTATAGTCCAGCAGAATTTTGCAAAAAAGCCTCGGATTTCACATCTCTATATTTTTGTCAATAAAAGGTTTTCAGAGCTTAAATTTCAAATTTGTACTAAGTTAGATATACTCTTTATTATCGGTTTTTCAGAAATCATTATTCTCGATTTCAACAAAAAAGTGCATTTTGAAATCATGGGCTATAGTCCAGCAGAATTTTGCAAAAAAGCCTCGGATTTCACATCTCTATATTTTTGTCAATAAAAGGTTTTCAGAGCTAAAATTTCAAATTTGTACTAAGTTAGAGATACTCTTTATATTCAGTGTTTCAATAATCATAATTCTCGATTTCAACAAAAAAGTGCATTTTGAAATCATGGGCTATAGTCCAGCAGAATTTTGCAAAAAAGCCTCGGATTTCACATCTCTATATTTTTGTCAATAAAAGGTTTTCAGAGCTAAAATTTCTATTATGTGCTTAGATAGAGATACTCTTTATTATCAGCGCATCAGAAATCGTAATTGTCGATTTCAACAAAAAAGTGCATTTTGAAATCATGGGCTATAGTCCAGCAGAATTTTGCAAAAAAGCCTCGGATTTCACATCTCAATATTTTTGTCAATAAAAGGTTTTCACAGCTAAAATTTCAATTATGTGCTTAGATAGAGATACTCTTTATTATCAGTTTTTCAGAAATCATAATTCTCGATTTCAGGAAAAAAGTGCATTTTGAAATCATGGAAAAGTGCATTTTTGTCAATAAAAGGTTTTCAGAGCTTAAATTTCAAATATGTACTTAGCTAGAGATACTCTTTATTATCAGCGCATCAGAAATCGTATTTCTCGATTTCAGGAAAAAAGTGCATTTTGAAATCATGGGCTATAGTCCAGCAGAATTTTGCAAAAAAGCCTCGGATTTCACATCTCTATATTTATGTCAATAAAAGGTTTTCAGAGCTATAATTTCAAATTTGTACTAAGTAAGAGATACTCTTTATTATTAGCGCATCAAAAATCGTATTTCTCGATTTCAGGAAAAAAGTGCATTTTGAAATCATGGGCTATAGTCCAGCAGAATTTTGCAAAAAAGCCTCGGATTTCACATCTCTATATTTTTGTCAATAAAAGGTTTTCAGAGCTTAAATTTCAAATATGTACTTAGCTAGAGATACTCTTTATTATCAGTTTTTCAGAAATCATAATTCTCGATTTCAGGAAAAAAGTGCATTTTGAAATCATGGAAAAGTGCATTTTTGTCAATAAAAGGTTTTCAGAGCTTAAATTTCAAATATGTACTTAGCTAGAGATACTCTTTATTATCAGCGCATCAGAAATCGTATTTCTCGATTTCAGGAAAAAAGTGCATTTTGAAATCATGGGCTATAGTCCAGCAGAATTTTGCAAAAAAGCCTCGGATTTCACATCTCTATATTTATGTCAATAAAAGGTTTTCAGAGCTATAATTTCAAATTTGTACTAAGTAAGAGATACTCTTTATTACCACCGCATCTAAAATCGTATTTCTCGATTTCAGGAAAAAAGTGCATTTTGAAATCATGGGCTATAGTCCAGCAGAATTTTGCAAAAAAGCCTCGGATTTCACATCTCAATATTTTTGTCAATAAAAGGTTTTCACAGCTAAAATTTCAATTATGTGCTTAGATAGAGATACTCTTTATTATCAGTTTTTCAGAAATCATAATTCTCGATTTCAACAAAAAAGTGCGTTTTGAAATCATGGGGTATAGTCCAGCAGAATTTTGCAAAAAAGCCTCGGATTTCACATCTCAATATTTTTGTCAATAAAAGGTTTTCACAGCTAAAATTTCAATTATGTGCTTAGATAGAGATACTCTTTATTATCAGAGCATCAGAAATCATAATTCTCGATTTCAACAAAAAAGTGCGTTTTGAAATCATGGGGTATAGTCCAGCAGAATTTTGCAAAAAAGCCTCGGATTTCACATCTCAATATTTTTGTCAATAAAAGGTTTTCACAGCTAAAATTTCAATTATGTGCTTAGATAGAGATACTCTTTATTATCAGTTTTTCAGAAATCATAATTCTCGATTTCAACAAAAAAGTGCGTTTTGAAATCATGGGGTATAGTCCAGCAGAATTTTGCAAAAAAGCCTCGGATTTCACATCTCTATATTTTTGTCAATAAAAGGTTTTCAGAGCTTAAATTTCAAATTTGTACTAAGTTGGAGATACTCTTTTTTATCAGCGCATCAGAAATCGTATTTCTCGATTTCAGGAAAAAAGTGCATTTTGAAATCATGGGCTATAGTCCAGCAGAATTTTGCAAAAAAGCCTCGGATTTCACATCTCAATATTTTTGTCAATAAAAGGTTTTCACAGCTAAAATTTCAATTATGTGCTTAGATAGAGATACTCTTTATTATCAGTTTTTCAGAAATCATAATTCTCGATTTCAACAAAAAAGTGCGTTTTGAAATCATGGGGTATAGTCCAGCAGAATTTTGCAAAAAAGCCTCGGATTTCACATCTCAATATTTTTGTCAATAAAAGGTTTTCACAGCTAAAATTTCAATTATGTGCTTAGATAGAGATACTCTTTATTATCAGAGCATCAGAAATCATAATTCTCGATTTCAGGAAAAAAGTGCATTTTGAAGTCATGGGCTATAGTCCAGCAGAATTTTGCAAAAGAGCCTCGGATTTCACATCTCTATATTTTTGTCAATAAAAGGTTTTCAGAGCTTAAATTTCAAATATGTACTTAGCTAGAGATACTCTTTATTATCAGTTTTTCAGAAATCATAATTCTCGATTTCAGGAAAAAAGTGCATTTTGAAATCATGGAAAAGTGCATTTTTGTCAATAAAAGGTTTTCAGAGCTTAAATTTCAAATATGTACTTAGCTAGAGATACTCTTTATTATCAGCGCATCAGAAATCGTATTTCTCGATTTCAGGAAAAAAGTGCATTTTGAAATCATGGGCTATAGTCCAGCAGAATTTTGCAAAAAAGCCTCGGATTTCACATCTCTATATTTATGTCAATAAAAGGTTTTCAGAGCTATAATTTCAAATTTGTACTAAGTAAGAGATACTCTTTATTATTAGCGCATCAAAAATCGTATTTCTCGATTTCAGGAAAAAAGTGCATTTTGAAATCATGGGCTATAGTCCAGCAGAATTTTGCAAAAAAGCCTCGGATTTCACATCTCTATATTTTTGTCAATAAAAGGTTTTCAGAGCTTAAATTTCAAATATGTACTTAGCTAGAGATACTCTTTATTATCAGTTTTTCAGAAATCATAATTCTCGATTTCAGGAAAAAAGTGCATTTTGAAATCATGGGCTATAGTCCAGCAGAATTTTGCAAAAAAGCCTCGGATTTCACATCTCTATATTTTTGTCAATAAAAGGTTTTCAGAGCTTAAATTTCAAATATGTACTTAGCTAGAGATACTCTTTATTATCAGCGCATCAGAAATCGTATTTCTCGATTTCAGGAAAAAAGTGCATTTTGAAATCATGGGCTATAGTCCAGCAGAATTTTGCAAAAAAGCCTCGGATTTCACATCTCTATATTTTTGTCAATAAAAGGTTTTCAGAGCTTAAATTTCAAATATGTACTTAGCTAGAGATACTCTTTATTATCAGTTTTTCAGAAATCATAATTCTCGATTTCAGGAAAAAAGTGCATTTTGAAATCATGGGATATAGTCCAGCAGAATTTTGCAAAAAAGCCTCGGATTTCACATCTCTATATTTTTGTCAATAAAGGGTTTTCAGAGCTATAATTTCAAATTTGTACTAAGTAAGAGATACTCTTTATTACCAGCGCATCTGAAATCGTATTTCTCGATTTCAACAAAAAAGTGCATTTTGAAATCATGGGCTATAGTCCAGCAGAATTTTGCAAAAAAGCCTCGGATTTCACATCTCTATATTTTTGTCAATAAAAGGTTTTCAGAGCTTAAATTTCAAATATGTACTTAGCTAGAGATACTCTTTATTATCAGCGCATCAGAAATCGCATTTCTCGATTTCAGGAAAAAAGTGCATTTTGAAATCATGGGCTATAGTCCAGCAGAATTTTGCAAAAAAGCCTCGGATTTCACATCTCTATATTTTTGTCAATAAAAGGTTTTCAGAGCTTAAATTTCAAATATGTACTTAGCTAGAGATACTCTTTATTATCAGTTTTTCAGAAATCATAATTCTCGATTTCAGGAAAAAAGTGCATTTTGAAATCATGGGCTATAGTCCAGCAGAATTTTGCAAAAAAGCCTCGGATTTCACATCTCTATATTTTTGTCAATAAAAGGTTTTCAGAGCTTAAATTTCAAATATGTACTTAGCTAGAGATACTCTTTATTATCAGCGCATCAGAAATCGTATTTCTCGATTTCAGGAAAAAAGTGCATTTTGAAATCATGGGCTATAGTCCAGCAGAACTTTGCAAAAAAGCCTCGGATTTCACATCTCTATATTTATGTCAATAAAAGGTTTTCAGAGCTATAATTTCAAATTTGTACTAAGTAAGAGATACTCTTTATTACCAGCGCATCTGAAATCGTATTTCTCGATTTCAACAAAAAAGTGCATTTTGAAATCATGGGCTATAGTCCAGCAGAATTTTGCAAAAAAGCCTCGGATTTCACATCTCTATATTTATGTCAATAAAAGGTTTTCAGAGCTATAATTTCAAATTTGTACTAAGTAAGAGATACTCTTTATTATTAGCGCATCAAAAATCGTATTTCTCGATTTCAGGAAAAAAGTGCATTTTGAAATCATGGGCTATAGTCCAGCAGAATTTTGCAAAATAGCCTCGGAATTCACATCTCTATATTTTTGTCAATAAAAGGTTTTCAGAGCTATAATTTCAAATTTGTACTAAGTAAGAGATACTCTTTATTATTAGCGCATCAAAAATCGTATTTCTCGATTTCAGGAAAAAAGTGCATTTTGAAATTATGGGCTATAGTCCAGCAGAATTTTGCAAAAAAGCCTCGGAATTCACATCTCTATATTTTTGTCAATAAAAGGTTTTCAGAGCTTAAATTTCAAATATGTACTTAGCTAGAGATACTCTTTATTATCAGTTTTTCAGAAATCATAATTCTCGATTTCAGGAAAAAAGTGCATTTTGAAATCATGGGCTATAGTCCAGCAGAATTTTGCAAAATAGCCTCGGAATTCACATCTCTATATTTTTGTCAATAAAAGGTTTTCAGAGCTTGAATTTCAAATATGTACTTAGCTAGAGATACTCTTTATTATCAGCGCATCAGAAATCGTATTTCTCGATTTCAGGAAAAAAGTGCATTTTGAAATCATGGGCTATAGTCCAGCAGAATTTTGCAAAAAAGCCTCGGATTTCACATCTCTATATTTTTGTCAATAAAAGGTTTTCAGAGCTATAATTTCAAATTTGTACTAAGTAAGAGATACTCTTTATTATTAGCGCATCAAAAATCGTATTTCTCGATTTCAGGAAAAAAGTGCATTTTGAAATCATGGGCTATAGTCCAGCAGAATTTTGCAAAAAAGCCTCGGATTTCACATCTCTATATTTTTGTCAATAAAAGGTTTTCAGAGCTTAAATTTCAAATTTGTACTAAGTTGGAGATACTCTTTTTTATCAGCGCATCAGAAATCGTATTTCTCGATTTCAGGAAAAAAGTGCATTTTGAAATCATGGGCTATAGTCCAGCAGAATTTTGCAAAAAAGCCTCGGATTTCACATCTCTATATTTTTGTCAATAAAAGGTTTTCAGAGCTTAAATTTCAAATTTGTACTAAGTTGGAGATACTCTTTTTTATCAGCGCATCAGAAATCGTATTTCTCGATTTCAGGAAAAAAGTGCATTTTGAAATCATGGGCTATAGTCCAGCAGAATTTTGCAAAATAGCCTCGGAATTCACATCTCTATATTTTTGTCAATAAAAGGTTTTCAGAGCTATAATTTCAAATTTGTACTAAGTAAGAGATACTCTTTATTATTAGCGCATCAAAAATCGTATTTCTCGATTTCAGGAAAAAAGTGCATTTTGAAATCATGGGCTATAGTCCAGCAGAATTTTGCAAAATAGCCTCGGAATTCACATCTCTATATTTTTGTCAATAAAAGGTTTTCAGAGCTATAATTTCAAATTTGTACTAAGTAAGAGATACTCTTTATTATTAGCGCATCAAAAATCGTATTTCTCGATTTCAGGAAAAAAGTGCATTTTGAAATTATGGGCTATAGTCCAGCAGAATTTTGCAAAAAAGCCTCGGAATTCACATCTCTATATTTTTGTCAATAAAAGGTTTTCAGAGCTTAAATTTCAAATATGTACTTAGCTAGAGATACTCTTTATTATCAGTTTTTCAGAAATCATAATTCTCGATTTCAGGAAAAAAGTGCATTTTGAAATCATGGGCTATAGTCCAGCAGAATTTTGCAAAATAGCCTCGGAATTCACATCTCTATATTTTTGTCAATAAAAGGTTTTCAGAGCTTGAATTTCAAATATGTACTTAGCTAGAGATACTCTTTATTATCAGCGCATCAGAAATCGTATTTCTCGATTTCAGGAAAAAAGTGCATTTTGAAATCATGGGCTATAGTCCAGCAGAATTTTGCAAAAAAGCCTCGGATTTCACATCTCTATATTTTTGTCAATAAAAGGTTTTCAGAGCTATAATTTCAAATTTGTACTAAGTAAGAGATACTCTTTATTACCAGCGCATCTGAAATCGTATTTCTCGATTTCAACAAAAAAGTGCATTTTGAAATTATGGGCTATAGTCCAGCAGAATTTTGCAAAAAAGCCTCGGATTTCACATCTCTATATTTTTGTCAATAAAAGGTTTTCAGAGCTATAATTTCAAATTTGTACTAAGTAAGAGATACTCTTTATTACCAGCGCATCTGAAATCGTATTTCTCGATTTCAACAAAAAATTGCATTTTGAAATCATGGGCTATAGTCCAGCAGAATTTTGCAAAAAAGCCTCGGATTTCACATCTCTATATTTTTGTCAATAAAAGGTTTTCAGAGCTTAAATTTCAAATTTGTACTAAGTTGGAGATACTCTTTTTTATCAGCGCATCAGAAATCGTATTTCTCGATTTCAGGAAAAAAGTGCATTTTGAAATCATGGGCTATAGTCCAGCAGAATTTTGCAAAATAGCCTCGGAATTCACATCTCTATATTTTTGTCAATAAAAGGTTTTCAGAGCTATAATTTCAAATTTGTACTAAGTAAGAGATACTCTTTATTACCAGCGCATCTGAAATCGTATTTCTCGATTTCAACAAAAAATTGCATTTTGAAATCATGGGCTATAGTCCAGCAGAATTTTGCAAAAAAGCCTCGGATTTCACATCTCTATATTTTTGTCAATAAAAGGTTTTCAGAGCTTAAATTTCAAATTTGTACTAAGTTGGAGATACTCTTTTTTATCAGCGCATCAGAAATCGTATTTCTCGATTTCAGGAAAAAAGTGCATTTTGAAATCATGGGCTATAGTCCAGCAGAATTTTGCAAAATAGCCTCGGAATTCACATCTCTATATTTTTGTCAATAAAAGGTTTTCAGAGCTATAATTTCAAATTTGTACTAAGTAAGAGATACTCTTTATTATTAGCGCATCAAAAATCGTATTTCTCGATTTCAGGAAAAAAGTGCATTTTGAAATCATGGGCTATAGTCCAGCAGAATTTTGCAAAATAGCCTCGGAATTCACATCTCTATATTTTTGTCAATAAAAGGTTTTCAGAGCTATAATTTCAAATTTGTACTAAGTAAGAGATACTCTTTATTATTAGCGCATCAAAAATCGTATTTCTCGATTTCAGGAAAAAAGTGCATTTTGAAATTATGGGCTATAGTCCAGCAGAATTTTGCAAAAAAGCCTCGGAATTCACATCTCTATATTTTTGTCAATAAAAGGTTTTCAGAGCTTAAATTTCAAATATGTACTTAGCTAGAGATACTCTTTATTATCAGTTTTTCAGAAATCATAATTCTCGATTTCAGGAAAAAAGTGCATTTTGAAATCATGGGCTATAGTCCAGCAGAATTTTGCAAAATAGCCTCGGAATTCACATCTCTATATTTTTGTCAATAAAAGGTTTTCAGAGCTTGAATTTCAAATATGTACTTAGCTAGAGATACTCTTTATTATCAGCGCATCAGAAATCGTATTTCTCGATTTCAGGAAAAAAGTGCATTTTGAAATCATGGGCTATAGTCCAGCAGAATTTTGCAAAAAAGCCTCGGATTTCACATCTCTATATTTTTGTCAATAAAAGGTTTTCAGAGCTATAATTTCAAATTTGTACTAAGTAAGAGATACTCTTTATTACCAGCGCATCTGAAATCGTATTTCTCGATTTCAACAAAAAAGTGCATTTTGAAATCATGGGCTATAGTCCAGCAGAATTTTGCAAAAAAGCCTCGGATTTCACATCTCTATATTTTTGTCAATAAAAGGTTTTCAGAGCTTAAATTTCAAATATGTACTTAGCTAGAGATACTCTTTATTATCAGCGCATCAGAAATCATAATTCTCGATTTCAGGAAAAAAGTGCATTTTGAAATCATGGGCTATAGTCCAGCAGAATTTTGCAAAAAAGCCTCGGATTTCACATCTCTATATTTTTGTCAATAAAAGGTTTTCAGAGCTTAAATTTCAAATTTGTACTAAGTTGGAGATACTCTTTTTTATCAGCGCATCAGAAATCGTATTTCTCGATTTCAACAAAAAAGTGCATTTTGAAATCATGGGCTATAGTCCAGCAGAATTTTGCAAAAAAGCCTCGGATTTCACATCTCTATATTTTTGTCAATAAAAGGTTTTCAGAGCTTAAATTTCAAATTTGTACTAAGTTGGAGATACTCTTTTTTATCAGCGCATCAGAAATCGTATTTCTCGATTTCAGGAAAAAAGTGCATTTTGAAATCATGGGCTATAGTCCAGCAGAATTTTGCAAAAAAGCCTCGGATTTCACATCTCTATATTTTTGTCAATAAAAGGTTTTCAGAGCTTAAATTTCAAATATGTACTTAGCTAGAGATACTCTTTATTACCAGCGCATCTGAAATCGTATTTCTCGATTTCAACAAAAAAGTGCATTTTGAAATCATGGGCTATAGTCCAGCAGAATTTTGCAAAAAAGCCTCGGATTTCACATCTCTATATTTTTGTCAATAAAAGGTTTTCAGAGCTTAAATTTCAAATATGTACTTAGCTAGAGATACTCTTTATTATCAGCGCATCAGAAATCATAATTCTCGATTTCAGGAAAAAAGTGCATTTTGAAATCATGGGCTATAGTCCAGCAGAATTTTGCAAAAAAGCCTCGGAATTCACATCTCTATATTTTTGTCAATAAAAGGTTTTCAGAGCTTAAATTTCAAATTTGCGCTTAGCTAGAGATACTCTTTATTATCAGCGCATCAGAAATCATAATTCTCGATTTCAGGAAAAAAGTGCATTTTGAAATCATGGGCTATAGTCCAGCAGAATTTTGCAAAATAGCCTCGGAATTCACATCTCTATATTTTTGTCAATAAAAGGTTTTCAGAGCTTAAATTTCAAATTTGTGCTTAGCTAGAGATACTCTTTATTATCAGTTTTTCAGAAATCATAATTCTCGATTTCAGGAAAAAAGTGCATTTTGAAATCATGGGCTATAGTCCAGCAGAATTTTGCAAAAAAGCCTCGGATTTCACATCTCTATATTTTTGTCAATAAAAGGTTTTCAGAGCTAAAATTTCAAATTTGTACTAAGTTAGAGTTACTCTTAATTATCAGCGCATCAGAAATCGTAATTGTCAATTTCAGGAAAATACTGCATTTTGAAATCATGGGCTATAGTCCAGCAGAATTTTGCAAAAAAGCCTCGGATTTCACATCTCTATATTTTTGTCAATAAAAGGTTTTCAGAGCTTAAATTTCAAATTTGTACTAAGTTGGAGATACTCTTTTTTATCAGCGCATCAGAAATCGTATTTCTCGATTTCAGGAAAAAAGTGCATTTTGAAATCATGGGCTATAGTCCAGCAGAATTTTGCAAAAAAGCCTCGGATTTCACATCTCTATATTTTTGTCAATAAAAGGTTTTCAGAGCTATAATTTCAAATTTGTACTAAGTAAGAGATACTCTTTATTACCAGCGCATCTGAAATCGTATTTCTCGATTTCAACAAAAAAGTGCATTTTGAAATCATGGGCTATAGTCCAGCAGAATTTTGCAAAAAAGCCTCGGATTTCACATCTCTATATTTTTGTCAATAAAAGGTTTTCAGACCTATAATTTCAAATTTGCGCTTAGCTAGAGATACTCTTTATTATCAGTTTTTCAGAAATCATAATTCTCGATTTCAGGAAAAAAGTGCATTTTGAAATCATGGGCTATAGTCCAGCAGAATTTTGCAAAATAGCCTCGGAATTCACATCTCTATATTTTTGTCAATAAAAGGTTTTCAGAGCTTAAATTTCAAATTTGTGCTTAGCTAGAGATACTCTTAGTTATCAGTTTTTCAGAAATCATAATTCTCGATTTCAGGAAAAAAGTGCATTTTGAAATCATGGGCTATAGTCCAGCAGAATTTTGCAAAACAGCCTCGGATTTCACATCTCTATATTTTTGTCAATAAAAGGTTTTCAGAGCTTAAATTTCAAATTTGTACTAAGTTTGAGATACTCTTTTTTATCAGCGCATCAGAAATCGTATTTCTCGATTTCAACAAAAAAGTGCATTTTGAAATCATGGGCTATAGTCCAGCAGAATTTTGCAAAAAAGCCTCGGATTTCACATCTCTATATTTTTGTCAATAAAAGGTTTTCAGAGCTTAAATTTCAAATATGTACTTAGCTAGAGATACTCTTTATTACCAGCGCATCTGAAATCGTATTTCTCGATTTCAACAAAAAAGTGCATTTTGAAATCATGGGCTATAGTCCAGCAGAATTTTGCAAAAAAGCCTCGGATTTCACATCTCTATATTTTTGTCAATAAAAGGTTTTCAGAGCTTAAATTTCAAATATGTACTTAGCTAGAGATACTCTTTATTATCAGCGCATCAGAAATCATAATTCTCGATTTCAGGAAAAAAGTGCATTTTGAAATCATGGGCTATAGTCCAGCAGAATTTTGCAAAAAAGCCTCGGATTTCACATCTCTATATTTTTGTCAATAAAAGGTTTTCAGAGCTTAAATTTCAAATTTGTACTAAGTTGGAGATACTCTTTTTTATCAGCGCATCAGAAATCGTATTTCTCGATTTCAACAAAAAAGTGCATTTTGAAATCATGGGCTATAGTCCAGCAGAATTTTGCAAAAAAGCCTCGGATTTCACATCTCTATATTTTTGTCAATAAAAGGTTTTCAGAGCTTAAATTTCAAATTTGTACTAAGTTGGAGATACTCTTTTTTATCAGCGCATCAGAAATCGTATTTCTCGATTTCAGGAAAAAAGTGCATTTTGAAATCATGGGCTATAGTCCAGCAGAATTTTGCAAAAAAGCCTCGGATTTCACATCTCTATATTTTTGTCAATAAAAGGTTTTCAGAGCTTAAATTTCAAATATGTACTTAGCTAGAGATACTCTTTATTACCAGCGCATCTGAAATCGTATTTCTCGATTTCAACAAAAAAGTGCATTTTGAAATCATGGGCTATAGTCCAGCAGAATTTTGCAAAAAAGCCTCGGATTTCACATCTCTATATTTTTGTCAATAAAAGGTTTTCAGAGCTTAAATTTCAAATATGTACTTAGCTAGAGATACTCTTTATTATCAGCGCATCAGAAATCATAATTCTCGATTTCAGGAAAAAAGTGCATTTTGAAATCATGGGCTATAGTCCAGCAGAATTTTGCAAAATAGCCTCGGAATTCACATCTCTATATTTTTGTCAATAAAAGATTTTCAGAGCTTAAATTTCAAATTTGCGCTTAGCTAGAGATACTCTTTATTATCAGCGCATCAGAAATCATAATTCTCGATTTCAGGAAAAAAGTGCATTTTGAAATCATGGGCTATAGTCCAGCAGAATTTTGCAAAAAAGCCTCGGATTTCACATCTCTATATTTTTGTCAATAAAAGGTTTTCAGAGCTTAAATTTCAAATTTGTGCTTAGCTAGAGATACTCTTTATTATCAGTTTTTCAGAAATCATAATTCTCGATTTCAGGAAAAAAGTGCATTTTGAAATCATGGGCTATAGTCCAGCAGAATTTTGCAAAAAAGCCTCGGATTTCACATCTCTATATTTTTGTCAATAAAAGGTTTTCAGAGCTAAAATTTCAAATTTGTACTAAGTTAGAGTTACTCTTAATTATCAGCGCATCAGAAATCGTAATTGTCAATTTCAGGAAAATACTGCATTTTGAAATCATGGGCTATAGTCCAGCAGAATTTTGCAAAAAAGCCTCGGATTTCACATCTCTATATTTTTGTCAATAAAAGGTTTTCAGAGCTAAAATTTCAATTATGTGCTTAGATAGAGATACTCTTAATTATCAGCGCATCAGAAATCGTAATTGTCAATTTCAGGAAAATACTGCATTTTGAAATCATGGGCTATAGTCCAGCAGAATTTTGCAAAAAAGCCTCGGATTTCACATCTCTATATTTTTGTCAATAAAAGGTTTTCAGAGCTAAAATTTCAATTATGTGCTTAGATAGAGATACTCTTAATTATCAGCGCATCAGAAATCGTAATTGTCAATTTCAGGAAAATACTGCATTTTGAAATCATGGGCTATAGTCCAGCAGAATTTTGCAAAAAAGCCTCGGATTTCACATCTCTATATTTTTGTCAATAAAAGGTTTTCAGAGCTTAAATTTCAAATTTGTACTAAGTTGGAGATACTCTTTTTTATCAGCGCATCAGAAATCGTATTTCTCGATTTCAGGAAAAAAGTGCATTTTGAAATCATGGGCTATAGTCCAGCAGAATTTTGCAAAAAAGCCTCGGATTTCACATCTCTATATTTTTGTCAATAAAAGGTTTTCAGAGCTAAAATTTCAATTATGTGCTTAGATAGAGATACTCTTAATTATCAGCGCATCAGAAATCGTAATTGTCAATTTCAGGAAAATACTGCATTTTGAAATCATGGGCTATAGTCCAGCAGAATTTTGCAAAAAAGCCTCGGATTTCACATCTCTATATTTTTGTCAATAAAAGGTTTTCAGAGCTTAAATTTCAAATTTGTACTAAGTTGGAGATACTCTTTTTTATCAGTTTTTCAGAAATCATAATTCTCGATTTCAACAAAAAAGTGCATTTTGAAATCATGGGCTATAGTCCAGCAGAATTTTGCAAAAAAGCCTCGGATTTCACATCTCTATATTTTTGTCAATAAAAGGTTTTCAGAGCTAAAATTTCAAATATGTACTTAGCTAGAGATACTCTTTATTATCAGTTTTTCAGAAATCATAATTCTCGATTTCAGGAAAAAAGTGCATTTTGAAATCATGGGCTATAGTCCAGCAGAATTTTGCAAAAAAGCCTCGGATTTCACATCTCTATATTTTTGTCAATAAAAGGTTTTCAGAGCTAAAATTTCAATTATGTGCTTAGATAGAGATACTCTTAATTATCAGCGCATCAGAAATCGTAATTGTCAATTTCAGGAAAATACTGCATTTTGAAATCATGGGCTATAGTCCAGCACAATTTTGCAAAAAAGCCTCGGATTTCACATCTCTATATTTTTGTCAATAAAAGGTTTTCAGAGCTAAAATTTCAATTATGTGCTTAGATAGAGATACTCTTAATTATCAGCGCATCAGAAATCGTAATTGTCAATTTCAGGAAAATACTGCATTTTGAAATCATGGGCTATAGTCCAGCAGAATTTTGCAAAAAAGCCTCGGATTTCACATCTCTATATTTTTGTCAATAAAAGGTTTTCAGAGCTAAAATTTCAAATATGTACTTAGCTAGAGATACTCTTTATTATCAGTTTTTCAGAAATCATAATTCTCGATTTCAGGAAAAAAGTGCATTTTGAAATCATGGGCTATAGTCCAGCAGAATTTTGCAAAAAAGCCTCGGATTTCACATCTCTATATTTTTGTCAATAAAAGGTTTTCAGAGCTAAAATTTCAAATATGTACTTAGCTAGAGATACTCTTTATTATCAGTTTTTCAGAAATCATAATTCTCGATTTCAGGAAAAAAGTGCATTTTGAAATCATGGGCTATAGTCCAGCAGAATTTTGCAAAAAAGCCTCGGATTTCACATCTCTATATTTTTGTCAATAAAAGGTTTTCAGAGCTAAAATTTCAATTATGTGCTTAGATAGAGATACTCTTAATTATCAGCGCATCAGAAATCGTAATTGTCAATTTCAGGAAAATACTGCATTTTGAAATCATGGGCTATAGTCCAGCAGAATTTTGCAAAAAAGCCTCGGATTTCACATCTCTATATTTTTGTCAATAAAAGGTTTTCAGAGCTAAAATTTCAATTATGTGCTTAGTTAGAGATACTCTTTATTATCAGAGCATCAGAAATCATAATTCTCAATTTCAACAAAAAAGTGAATTTTGAAATCATGGGCTATAGTCCAGCACAATTTTGCAAAAAAGCCTCGGATTTCACATCTCTATATTTTTGTCAATAAAAGGTTTTCGGAGCTAAAATTTCAAATTTGTACTTAGTTAGAGATACTCTTTATTATCGGTTTTTCAGAAATCATAATTCTCGATTTCAACAAAAAAGTGCATTTTGAAATCATGGGCTATAGGCCAGCAGAATTTTGCAAAAAAGCCTCGGATTTCACATCTCTATATTTTTGTCAATAAAAGGTTTTCACAGCTAAAATTTCAAATATGTGCTTAGCTAGAGATACTCTTTATTATCAGTTTTTCAGAAATCATAATTCTCGATTTCAGGAAAAAAGTGCATTTTGAAATCATGGGCTATAGTCCAGCAGAATTTTGCAAAAAAGCCTCGGATTTCACATCTCTATATTTTTGTCAATAAAAGGTTTTCAGAGCTAAAATTTCAAATTTGTACTTAGTTAGAGATACTCTTTATTATCAGAGCATCAGAAATCATAATTCTCAATTTCAACAAAAAAGTGAATTTTGAAATCATGGGCTATAGTCCAGCAGAATTTTGCAAAATAGCCTCGGATTTCACATCTCTATATTTTTGTCAATAAAAGGTTTTCAGAGCTAAAATTTCAATTATGTGCTAAGATAGAGATACTCTTAATTATCAGCGCATCAGAAATCGTAATTGTCAATTTCAGGAAAATACTGCATTTTGAAATCATGGGCTATAGTCCAGCAGAATTTTGCAAAAAAGCCTCGGATTTCACATCTCTATATTTTTGTCAATAAAAGGTTTTCAGAGCTAAAATTTCAATTATGTGCTTAGCTAGAGATACTCTTTATTATCAGTTTTTCAGAAATCATAATTCTCGATTTCAGGAAAAAAGTGCATTTTGAAATCATGGGCTATAGTCCAGCAGAATTTTGCAAAAAAGCCTCGGATTTCACATCTCTATATTTTTGTCAATAAAAGGTTTTCAGAGCTAAAATTTCAATTATGTGCTTAGTTAGAGATACTCTTTATTATCAGCGCATCAGAAATCATAATTCTCTATTTCAACAAAAAAGTGCATTTTGAAATCATGGGCTATAGTCCAGCACAATTTTGCAAAAAAGCCTCGGATTTCACATCTCTATATTTTTGTCAATAAAAGGTTTTCAGAGCTAAAATTTCAAATTTGTACTAAGTTAGAGATACTCTTTATTATCAGCGCATCAGAAATCGTATTTCTCGATTTCAACAAAAAAGTGCATTTTGAAATCATGGGCTATAGTCCAGCAGAATTTTGCAAAAAAGCCTCGGATTTCACATCTCTATATTTTTGTCAATAAAAGGTTTTCAGAGCTAAAATTTCAAATTTGTACTAAGTTAGAGATACTCTTTATTATCAGCGCATCAGAAATCGTATTTCTCGATTTCAACAAAAAAGTGCATTTTGAAATCATGGGCTATAGTCCAGCAGAATTTTGCAAAAAAGCCTCGGATTTCACATCTCTATATTTTTGTCAATAAAAGGTTTTCAGAGCTAAAATTTCAAATTAGTACTTAGTTAGAGATACTCTTTATAATCAGTGTTTCAGAAATCATAATTCTCGATTTCAGGAAAAAAGTGAATTTTGGAATCATGGGCTATAGTCCAGCAGAATTTTGCAAAAAAGCCTCGGATTTCACATCTCTATATTTTTGTCAATAAAAGGTTTTCAGAGCTAAAATTTCAAATATGTGCTTAGCTAGAGATACTCTTTATAATCAGCGCATCAGAAATCATAATTCTCGATTTCAGGAAAAAAGTGAATTTTGGAATCATGGGCTATAGTCCAGCAGAATTTTGCAAAAAAGCCTCGGATTTCACATCTCTATATTTTTGTCAATAAAAGGTTTTCAGAGCTAAAATTTCAAATTTGTACTTAGTTAGAGATACTCTTTATTATCAGAGCATCAGAAATCGTAATTGTCAATTTCCGGGAAATTTCTTTTTTTTAAATCATGGGCTATAGTCCAGCAGAATTTTGCAAAAAAGCCTCGGATTTCACATCTCTATATTTTTGTCAATAAAAGGTTTTCGGAGCTAAAATTTCAAATTTGTACTAAGTTAGAGATACTCTTTATTATCAGCGCATCAGAAATCGTATTTCTCGATTTCAGGAAAAAAGTGCATTTTGAAATCATGGGCTATAGTCCAGCAGAATTTTGCAAAAAAGCCTCGGATTTCACATCTCTATATTTTTGTCAGTAAAAGGTTTTCAGAGCTAAAATTTCAAATATGTACTTAGCTAGAGATACTCTTTATTATCAGTTTTTCAGAAATCATAATTCTCGATTTCAACAAAAAAGTGCATTTTGAAATCATGGGCTATAGTCCAGCACAATTTTGCAAAAAAGCCTCGGATTTCACATCTCTATATTTTTGTCAATAAAAGGTTTTCAGACCTATAATTTCAAATTTGCGCTTAGCTAGAGATACTCTTTATTATCAGTTTTTCAGAAATCATAATTCTCGATTTCAGGAAAAAAGTGCATTTTGAAATCATGGGCTATAGTCCAGCAGAATTTTGCAAAATAGCCTCGGAATTCACATCTCTATATTTTTGTCAATAAAAGGTTTTCAGAGCTTAAATTTCAAATTTGTGCTTAGCTAGAGATACTCTTAGTTATCAGTTTTTCAGAAATCATAATTCTCGATTTCAGGAAAAAAGTGCATTTTGAAATCATGGGCTATAGTCCAGCAGAATTTTGCAAAACAGCCTCGGATTTCACATCTCTATATTTTTGTCAATAAAAGGTTTTCAGAGCTTAAATTTCAAATTTGTACTAAGTTTGAGATACTCTTTTTTATCAGCGCATCAGAAATCGTATTTCTCGATTTCAACAAAAAAGTGCATTTAAATTTCAAATTTGTACTAAGTTTGAGATACTCTTTTTTATCAGCGCATCAGAAATCGTATTTCTCGATTTCAACAAAAAAGTGCATTTTGAAATCATGGGCTATAGTCCAGCAGAATTTTGCAAAAAAGCCTCGGATTTCACATCTCTATATTTTTGTCAATAAAAGGTTTTCAGAGCTAAAATTTCAAATTTGTACTAAGTTAGAGATACTCTTTATTATCAGCGCATCAGAAATCGTATTTCTCGATTTCAACAAAAAAGTGCATTTTGAAATCATGGGCTATAGTCCAGCAGAATTTTGCAAAAAAGCCTCGGATTTCACATCTCTATATTTTTGTCAATAAAAGGTTTTCAGAGCTAAAATTTCAAATTAGTACTTAGTTAGAGATACTCTTTATAATCAGTGTTTCAGAAATCATAATTCTCGATTTCAGGAAAAAAGTGAATTTTGGAATCATGGGCTATAGTCCAGCAGAATTTTGCAAAAAAGCCTCGGATTTCACATCTCTATATTTTTGTCAATAAAAGGTTTTCAGAGCTAAAATTTCAAATATGTGCTTAGCTAGAGATACTCTTTATAATCAGCGCATCAGAAATCATAATTCTCGATTTCAGGAAAAAAGTGAATTTTGGAATCATGGGCTATAGTCCAGCAGAATTTTGCAAAAAAGCCTCGGATTTCACATCTCTATATTTTTGTCAATAAAAGGTTTTCAGAGCTAAAATTTCAAATTTGTACTTAGTTAGAGATACTCTTTATTATCAGAGCATCAGAAATCGTAATTGTCAATTTCCGGGAAATTTCTTTTTTTTAAATCATGGGCTATAGTCCAGCAGAATTTTGCAAAAAAGCCTCGGATTTCACATCTCTATATTTTTGTCAATAAAAGGTTTTCGGAGCTAAAATTTCAAATTTGTACTAAGTTAGAGATACTCTTTATTATCAGCGCATCAGAAATCGTATTTCTCGATTTCAGGAAAAAAGTGCATTTTGAAATCATGGGCTATAGTCCAGCAGAATTTTGCAAAAAAGCCTCGGATTTCACATCTCTATATTTTTGTCAGTAAAAGGTTTTCAGAGCTAAAATTTCAAATATGTACTTAGCTAGAGATACTCTTTATTATCAGTTTTTCAGAAATCATAATTCTCGATTTCAACAAAAAAGTGCATTTTGAAATCATGGGCTATAGTCCAGCACAATTTTGCAAAAAAGCCTCGGATTTCACATCTCTATATTTTTGTCAATAAAAGGTTTTCAGAGCTAAAATTTCAAATATGTACTTAGCTAGAGATACTCTTTATTATCAGTTTTTCAGAAATCATAATTCTCGATTTCAACAAAAAAGTGCATTTTGAAATCATGGGCTATAGTCCAGCACAATTTTGCAAAAAAGCCTCGGATTTCACATCTCTATATTTTTGTCAGTAAAAGGTTTTCGGAGCTAAAATTTCAAATTTGTACTAAGTTAGAGATACTCTTTATTATCAGCGCATCAGAAATCGTATTTCTCGATTTCAGGAAAAAAGTGCATTTTGAAATCATGGGCTATAGTCCAGCAGAATTTTGCAAAAAAGCCTCGGATTTCACATCTCTATATTTTTGTCAGTAAAAGGTTTTCAGAGCTAAAATTTCAAATTAGTACTTAGTTAGAGATACTCTTTATAATCAGTGTTTCAGAAATCATAATTCTCGATTTCAGGAAAAAAGTGAATTTTGGAATCATGGGCTATAGTCCAGCAGAATTTTGCAAAAAAGCCTCGGATTTCACATCTCTATATTTTTGTCAATAAAAGGTTTTCGGAGCTAAAATTTCAAATTTGTACTAAGTTAGAGATACTCTTTATTATCAGCGCATCAGAAATCGTATTTCTCGATTTCAGGAAAAAAGTGCATTTTGAAATCATGGGTTATAGTCCAGCAGAATTTTGCAAAAAAGCCTCGGATTTCACATCTCTATATTTTTGTCAGTAAAAGGTTTTCAGAGCTAAAATTTCAAATTAGTACTTAGTTAGAGATACTCTTTATAATCAGTGTTTCAGAAATCATAATTCTCGATTTCAGGAAAAAAGTGAATTTTGGAATCATGGGCTATAGTCCAGCAGAATTTTGCAAAAAAGCCTCGGATTTCACATCTCTATATTTTTGTCAATAAAGGGTTTTCACAGCTAAAATTTCAAATATGTGCTTAGCTAGAGATACTCTTTATTATCAGCGCATCAGAAATCATATTTCTCGATTTCAGGAAAAAAGTGAATTTTGAAATCATGGGCTATAGTCCAGCAGAATTTTGCAAAAAAGCCTCGGATTTCACATCTCTATATTTTTGTCAATAAAAGGTTTTCAGAGCTAAAATTTCAAATTTGTACTTAGTTAGAGATACTCTTTATTATCAGAGCATCAGAAATCATAATTCTCAATTTCAACAAAAAAGTGAATTTTGAAATCATGGGCTATAGTCCAGCACAATTTTGCAAAAAAGCCTCGGATTTCACATCTCTATATTTTTATCAATAAAAGGTTTTCAGAGCTTAAATTTCAAATTTGTACTAAGTTAGAGATACTCTTTATTATCAGCGCATCAGAAATCGTATTTCTCGATTTCAGGAAAAAAGTGCATTTTGAAATCATGGGCTATAGTCCAGCAGAATTTTGCAAAATAGCCTCGGAATTCACATCTCTATATTTTTGTCAATAAAAGGTTTTCAGAGCTTAAATTTCAAATTTGTGCTTAGCTAGAGATACTCTTTATTATCAGTTTTTCAGAAATCATAATTCTCGATTTCAGGAAAAAAGTGCATTTTGAAATCATGGGCTATAGTCCAGCACAATTTTGCAAAAAACCTCGGATTTCACATCTCTATATTTTTATCAATAAAAGGTTTTCAGAGCTTAAATTTCAAATTTGTACTAAGTTGGAGATACTCTTTTTTATCAGCGCATCAGAAATCGTATTTCTCGATTTCAGGAAAAAAGTGCATTTTGAAATCATGGGCTATAGTCCAGCAGAATTTTGCAAAAAAGCCTCGGATTTCACATCTCTATATTTTTGTCAATAAAAGGTTTTCAGACCTATAATTTCAAATTTGTACTAAGTAAGAGATACTCTTTATTATTAGCGCATCAAAAATCGTATTTCTCGATTTCAGGAAAAAAGTGCATTTTGAAATCATGGGCTATAGTCCAGCAGAATTTTGCAAAATAGCCTCGGAATTCACATCTCTATATTTTTGTCAATAAAAGGTTTTCAGAGCTTAAATTTCAAATTTGTGCTTAGCTAGAGATACTCTTTATTATCAGTTTTTCAGAAATCATAATTCTCGATTTCAGGAAAAAAGTGCATTTTGAAATCATGGGCTATAGTCCAGCACAATTTTGCAAAAAAGCCTCGGATTTCACATCTCTATATTTTTGTCAATAAAAGGTTTTCGGAGCTAAAATTTCAAATTTGTACTAAGTTAGAGATACTCTTTATTATCAGCGCATCAGAAATCGTATTTCTCGATTTCAGGAAAAAAGTGCATTTTGAAATCATGGGCTATAGTCCAGCAGAATTTTGCAAAATAGCCTCGGAATTCACATCTCTATATTTTTGTCAATAAAAGGTTTTCAGAGCTTAAATTTCAAATTTGTGCTTAGCTAGAGATACTCTTTATTATCAGTTTTTCAGAAATCATAATTCTCGATTTCAGGAAAAAAGTGCATTTTGAAATCATGGGCTATAGTCCAGCACAATTTTGCAAAAAAGCCTCGGATTTCACATCTCTATATTTTTGTCAATAAAAGGTTTTCGGAGCTAAAATTTCAAATTTGTACTAAGTTAGAGATACTCTTTATTATCAGCGCATCAGAAATCGTATTTCTCGATTTCAGGAAAAAAGTGCATTTTGAAATCATGGGCTATAGTCCAGCACAATTTTGCAAAAAAGCCTCGGATTTCACATCTCTATATTTTTGTCAATAAAAGGTTTTCGGAGCTAAAATTTCAAATTTGTACTAAGTTAGAGATACTCTTTATTATCAGCGCATCAGAAATCGTATTTCTCGATTTCAGGAAAAAAGTGCATTTTGAAATCATGGGCTATAGTCCAGCAGAATTTTGCAAAATAGCCTCGGAATTCACATCTCTATATTTTTGTCAATAAAAGGTTTTCAGAGCTTAAATTTCAAATTTGTGCTTAGCTAGAGATACTCTTTATTATCAGTTTTTCAGAAATCATAATTCTCGATTTCAGGAAAAAAGTGCATTTTGAAATCATGGGCTATAGTCCAGCACAATTTTGCAAAAAAGCCTCGGATTTCACATCTCTATATTTTTGTCAATAAAAGGTTTTCGGAGCTAAAATTTCAAATTTGTACTAAGTTAGAGATACTCTTTATTATCAGCGCATCAGAAATCGTATTTCTCGATTTCAGGAAAAAAGTGCATTTTGAAATCATGGGCTATAGTCCAGCAGAATTTTGCAAAAAAGCCTCGGATTTCACATCTCTATATTTTTGTCAATAAAAGGTTTTCGGAGCTAAAATTTCAAATTTGTACTAAGTTAGAGATACTCTTTATTATCAGCGCATCAGAAATCGTATTTCTCGATTTCAGGAAAAAAGTTCATTTTGAAATCATGGGCTATAGTCCAGCAGAATTTTGCAAAAAAGCCTCGGATTTCACATATTGTGTACGTTCACAGTATATGTAACCTTTTCTCTTCCAGCTATAACCTATCCAACACACCCCGACTGACATACCACCAACCATTGTAGCTTTGTAGCCGGAGCAACAGCTGTCGTCATTTCCATGCGTTCCCCTGACATTTGCAATCAGCTGGGTGTAGTTGTATCTTTCGCCGACAAAGAGAAACGCCGGCGCATTCTTCAATTAAGCAATTTTCTCTTCCTCCCATTCTACCCACACGCGTTTTGATTCTTCTCCGTAATAAAAATTTTCAATTTCGCCTTCTTCTTTTTCAATTCAGTTACTTGAGAAGAGACGCTATGGGAACATTGCTCTATCGTTTGACAGCGAATTTGACATTTCGAATAAATATGCATTTTGCAAATGGCGGCCCTCCGAACAGAGGTTGGTCTCGAAGTGCTGATAAAATTTTCATTAATTTACCTAATTTTTGCTCAATATTTTAATTTTACTTATTATAGAAAATATTATTAAATATACGAATTATGTGTGTGAATAGAAATTTCGAAAAAAATGTACGCATTTTGTGTGTTTTGAAGAGTGCAAAAAAAAGTCACACTGAAGACTTGCCTTCCAAAGAACAGAATACAAAAAAAAAAGTTTCAACTAATTTTGTTTGATTTATTAATTTGTGTGTATTAATGTTGTTCTTAATTTTCTCTTTGCAGGGAACACAATAAGTCGTCATAAATTAATATATTTCCGGCCCAGTTGCGGTAATTTGAAAAATTTCGCCAGCGATTTTCTACTGTTGCTGTATTCTTTTTGGGGCTTCGGCGACTAACTGACTGACCTAGGAATTTGTCTCCACGGGTGGGGATTATTGGAATCAGGAAGGGGTTAGTGAATATAAAAAAGAAAAGATGACCACGAGCAGCGAGGACGTGTTGCTACAGATGGGCGAAGTCCGGTATAAGAAGGGCGATGGTACACTTTACGTAATGAACGAGCGCCTCGCTTGGATGGCGGAGCATCGTGATACAGTTGCGGTCTCTCATCGATTTGCCGATATAAAAAGTGAGTTCAAATGCTAGGGGTTTTCCCCCTGCACTCATATGCTTATTTATTTCCTAAATTTGTGCGCGCGAAATTGTTTTGTTGTACATATTGAAAAACGTAAAAGACTGCTACGAGACTTTTTACGTTGCTCAAGAAGTCAAAAGATGCGAAGCAGACACTTGGATTCTATTGCGACGTACAATGGTATGGCCATAATCTGTTTGCTTAATACTTGTTGTATTCTTTGCTCTTGATAAGGTTTTTGGAAGTATGAAATGAGTTCAGCTGGTTCTTGTTTAAATAAGCAATGCTTGGGAGAATTATTGGGGTCAATGTTCATTGGGACGACACGACGACACGCCCCTGAAAAGAATAATGTACAACAAAAAATGTCCCTTGTGGCATGATCATTATTGTAGAAAAATTTAAGTTTACTTTTGCTAGGATGGTGGTAGAAAATTGAAACAACTTAAATACGTAAAGTTTAACAAAACTTTCTTAAACAAATAACTTGATTGTGGCCATTCAGTTGTGCTTCAATTTTCGCTCGGTCAAACCATTGTCCTCTTTTACTCCTTAAAGCTAATACAATCTTGTCCCGACCGACCTTTAGATGCTAGTAGTACAATCGAATGCAAATTGCTCAGCGCGTATTATTTAATGATACTATCGAAAAAAACAGCTCTAGAATCCGATAAAATCTTCACTTGTAAAGTGCGAAAAAATATTGTTTTTTAAACGCTTCGATAAGCTTATAGACACTTTTAACCACTATTGTTCAGACCTACCATGAAGAGCCATCTAGTCTATGATTACGTGATTTAGTATGATTTAATTGAGTATTATTTTATAGAATGACACTACAGCTTAAAGCATTTTGGAAAAGGCTGTTCTCATCGTTGACCATTTTACTGCCAGCTACACGATCACAGATTGTGTTTCTCCTTCAGATGTACATGAGCTTGTCAAATTATCTATGACACAAAACCAATATATCAACTAGACGATAGCATGAGTTATCGACATTAACAAGATGTTATATCCCCCATTCTTCCAAAGGGTTATTTTGAATCGCTGGTTCAATCATTTTCCTACTCTTCTGGTTGTTTTGCCTAAAGATGCGACTTAAAAAAGAGATATCCTGTTAGCTTATGAAAAGTGTTGAAACTGGAAAACTCCTTAATTCTTGGCAGCATGGCTGTCGTTGCAAAATATTTACTTGCAACTTTTAAGACCTCTCAATTCTAGAAGTGTTGTAAGGTTTCAAAACTGCAATTCACAAAATACATTTATTCCAGACATGCCATATGACTCCGTATGTTTTCAATCTTTTTATTGGACTTTCGCAAACGTTCATTTGTGAATGAAATCAAACTTAATTCAATTTCTTCTTGTCTCGTTTTAACGTCCCTTATCTTCACGAGCGTAATAAAAACGATAGCGTGTTCTCAATGTCCGATATTTATATCATATTCCTCTGCCGTGCAGTTTAATTCATCTTAAACTCAATGCTCTCTGCTATCTCAAAAGCCAAGTCATTTGCCAGGCTTCCAATATTTAGTTTTCTTTAAGCATATGAAGAAATATTCCATTGCCCTTGATCTTGCTTCCACAAAACAAGCTTTTGAATATCATTCATAAATGGAACGCGCTCAAAACGCAATCCATCTATTATCTATCCATCTATTCACCGTGTCTGATTTATGATTTATTTAAAGACGTGTGTTTCTCTGCTCCAGTTTTTGGGTTTTCTTTATACAAGAGCGAAGGAATTTCGTTACGTTTTATACCCCAAACCGTGGATAAATACATTCCGTAATTGATTTGCAATGTTTCGATAGGACGTCCCGTTTTCAAATCTAGCGCTGCGCATTTTTGTTTAAGACGTTGAAACCCTTTACTGAAGTCATCTAACGGAAAAAAATGGATTGGGAAGTATAACGTTCATCTTTTCAAGTTCGTTGGATTGAAAATGCAAAATGAATTGGATTTTGAAAAAAAAATCGTTTAGTTTCCGAGACTCTACTGTACAGGGATTCTAATAATGCTCCTCCGTACTGTGTTTCGAGTGCAATAAAACCTGGATAGATTCAAGAACAATCTGCATCGTTCCCTCTCATTCATCCTTATGTCAGTAAACAGTAAGAGGATGTTCGTAATCACTTGAAAGCGTATCTGTTAGCGGAAACAAAAAGAAATGGACGCTGGGTTGTGTAGCATTTTTTTGTAGCTATATATATATAAGTAGCAAAAGTGGAAAGAACGACACATTCTATTAAAGGACTTACGACTCATAAGTCAGAATGTTAGACTCCACTCAAGACTCCCAAAACAATCATTGATAAAGCCTCAATTTTTCTTCCCAAAAATTCTCATTATTCGTACACAAAAGGCAGAGCAGATGAAACAACTTTGCAACCAATTGTGAGCTTTATTAAATTTTTTAAAACCTTAGATTTTGAGAGTGCGTTGAATAAAACCCGTCCAAAAGCTGTGAGAACGGATGTTGTAGTAGAAGTAGTATTTTTATTATTAGTCTCAAAATACTTTACAGCTCGAGTTAAGCAATTTATTTATAAACTATCTTTATCACAGAAAACAGATTAAAAACTACTTTCTATGCAATCTCTTAATTTTTTTCTAAAAACTTTGAAATTTTGTTCACTTTTTTCTCGTTTTGCAAAGCATTAAAACGTTGAAAAACTTTGTAAACAAATTTTTCGTTCCGCTTGCTGTGTCTCTATAGAACTGTTGTCTGAAACCGCCAATACTCCTCAGCTGCTACGGCTGTATATCACGAACTATTTTAATTTGTTCTACATTGTTCTGCAGTGTCAATGCATTTTTAAATTTAGAGGTGGCAGTAAGGGTATTTAACTCCAATCTTTGAAATACACTCAACCATTTTTAGAAAATAATTACAAATCTTTCCGACGTGTACACGTTTCATAGCCTTTACTTTGAAGCCTTGCCGTAAAGTGTGGCTTACTTGTGATGTTGTACACTTGTGTTGACGTTAGAGTTTATATTTTTTTTCCGGATCCTTTCACAAACTTGTGAAATCTGAGGTCCTTATCAATGACAATACACAAGTATTTTACGTTTTCAACTTTATTGATAAGAACTCCATTCAGCTCGATGTTTTCATCGCTGTTCTTGTTTATCTCCAACCACCTGGTTTTCCAATGGTCAAGCCTCAGCTTGTTCGTCTTTAGCTATCTACAAATTTTGTTTGAATCTTCCATCAGCTTCACTATGCAATCTCTTATAATTATACCCTCGAATTATTGTCATGTGAAGCTCGTTTATCTAAATAATGAACAAAAGAGCGCCAAATATGGAACCCTGGGGAACCCCAAAGCTGACATTTAACGCCTTGCGAACAGATATATTTTTCTTTCATGCGCTGTGTTCTTCCATGAATGGACACCGTCTCAAAAACCCTTTTACAGTCTAAAAATAGTGCAAAGATCTTCGTTTAATTCTCTTTTATTTTCTATTATTGATGACGAAGTTGATTGCTCTAGTTGTCTTTGTCCTGATTGAAATTTATTGAAATATTTGTTATTCTCCACATAATCTTGGAGTTGCTTCTTTAAGACTTCGCAGTAACGTTATCATTGACTCTCTTCATGAACTCTCAGCGATTTATTTTATGTCTTACAAAATCGATCCTATTGAACTCCAATTATCCAGTATCAAACGTGGTGTGATTTTTTCTGAATCCGACTTATTTTTTATCGCATTACATGTCGTTCTCTTAGACCTATTTTCTTGAAGATAAATATGCTCAATGCGGATTCATTACGATTTTCGTATTGATTGAATAATCTTATTGGGCTCACTCGTTCGAAGCTTTAGGATGTAGCGTGGCTGTCCGGCTGCTTTCCATGCCACAGCC
Source organism: Orthonevra nobilis (assembly GCA_963555765.1). Classification (NCBI taxonomy): domain Eukaryota; kingdom Metazoa; phylum Arthropoda; class Insecta; order Diptera; family Syrphidae; genus Orthonevra; species Orthonevra nobilis. Next base: position 30,948,235 of record OY743226.1, on the reverse strand, counting down.
ACATGAGTCCTTTTACAGAAACCCAGAAACCCTCTGGCTGAACCCCTATTACTGTGCAGATCGTAGCGCTCTTATTTCGTCCTACACTTTCCTTCGGGTTTGAAAAGGTCGATAAAGGCTGATCTAACCTTGGTGCTTCTACGAACTTAGTGCACGGAATTGAAAAGATAGGATAGAGATAGAAAGAGCTGAGTAACGAAACTTCTTGGTTGACGCAGAGATCCACCTTCAAAGGAAGTAACCAACTAAAACACTTGAACCCATCTTTTGTTCCCTGCTTTGTTCCATATCTGAGTGGAACAAGTCTTGGATCAAGTTTTTTACCAGCCAAAAACGCACTTACTTGATTGTCCGCCTTACAATCTTTTCGAGTCTGGTGAACCCTTGTTTTTTTTTTCTGATGAACCAGTATGACCAGAAAATTAATCAATTTTTCTAACGATACGATTTTCTTAAAATTTTTAGTGCAAAAAATCTCCCCCGAGGGTAAACCAAAGGTTCAACTGCAAGCGGTGCTTCACGATGGCAACAGCTCAACGTTTCATTTTGTCAACCGAAATGGGTTATCAGCACAGCTAGCCGATCGGGATAAAGTCAAAGAATTGCTGCAACAATTGTTGCCAAATTTCAAACGAAAAGTCGACAAGGAACTGGAGGAAAAGAATCGCATTTTGTCCGAGAATCCAAATCTGTTGCAGTTGTACAAGGATTTGGTGATAACACAAGTCCTGACGAGCGAAGAGTTCTGGGCGACACACGCCAAGGAGTATACAGCAAAGAAAAACGCAAAGAAACAGGAAATCGGTAAAAGAAATTAAAGCCTTCCAATTACAAGTGGACGTTATTCTTATTCGTCTGTTTCTCCTTTCGTCAGGTGTATCCGGTGCCTTTTTGGCGGACATCAAGCCACAGACAGACGGCTGCAACGGTCTCAAGTACAATCTAACCGCCGATATAATACATTGTATATTTAAAACATATCCAGCAGTAAAGCGCAAGCACCAGGAGAACGTGCCGGGCAAATTATCTGAATCGGAATTTTGGACCAAATTTTTCCAATCGCATTATTTCCACCGCGATCGCCTCACAGCAGGGACCAAAGATATTTTCAGCGAATGTGGTAAAATCGATGATCAAGCACTCAAGGCAGCCGTACAACAAGGCTCTGGCGATCCCCTACTGGACCTGCGACAATTCGAAGATGTTCCGCTCGAGGAGGGTTTCGGCAGTGTCGTTGGCGATAGACATCTCGTTAATAGCGGCAACATTGTCCATCAAAACATGATCAAACGTTTCAATCAGCACTCGATAATGGTGAGTTCATTGGCATTGTGTACCTAACTTATCAGAAGGCTAAAGGTTTTTTTCAGGTTTTGAAAACTTGCACAGATGTGATAAACCCAAATTACACACCGTCTGCCAATCAATTGGCGTCCAAAACGGACGCCAACAAGAACGACTTGAATCTGAATGGCATCAGTGACAAGAACAAGCATAAAAACCACAGTAAATTGCAGCCAAACGGTGGCAAGCCAAATGAAATGTGCAGTCCCGAGAAGCAGCCAAAAAAGATGCGAATCATAGAGAAAATATCCTACGAAGATCTTGGTGATCCTGTGCCAGATGGAAATGATCCTTTAGCACAAGGTGTCAGTAAAAAGTCACAGAAATTAAATTTAACCAAAGGTGAGCGTTACATGCACGGGCCGGTTCCTATATCGCACCAGGATACCCATGACGACCCCCGCGAACTAGACGAGACACAGTATCAATTGATTCGCATCGCTGAGAGTTGGAATCACAGGTCACAGCAAAGGTGTCCTGTGAGTGCTACAGCGGCTGTTAACGCATTGGGTGAGCTAAGTCCTGGCGGGGCACTGATGCGTGGTTTTCAGGAACAATCTTTGGCTCGTAAGTCGATTCTTAGAATCTGTTAAAAACATTTATTGAATGATTTTTGTTTATTCCATAGAATTGGTTCCACCTGACGTGGAAAAGGAGCTCAGAAACTTGTATTTATCTTTAAGCGAACTGCTAAAACATTTCTGGAGTGCATTCCCGCCGACAACACCCGAATTAGAAAGCAGAGCTGTGCGTATGCACGAAGCGTTGCAACGCTTCAAAATGGCCAAATTGTCTCCGTTTGAGGTGAGTTTTAGTTGTTCACCCATCTCGATGAGAGATTTTAATCGTTTTTTCTTCTGACCATAAAGAACCGTGCTATGCGTGAGCTTTCGCCACTTGGAGCATCATTAACCCTGCATTTGAATCAGTTGCTGCAGTCTGCTGCTAGCAAATTCGCTACATTTCAGGAGAGAAAGATGCGCCAACATCGGTAGCAGAATCGGGTCAGCCGTTCATCTTCAGTTATTCATTAGAGTTGTACTCGATCAATGTTTGTTTAGTTTTTTTTTTATTATAATTTTCCTTTGGTTAGTACCGACGTTGTGTTGTACAATCAAGTTTAAAACAAAACAACAAAATCAAAAGAACATGAATTCTAAAGCAGAAAATACAAAAATAAATAATTAAATTGCATTTAGTTTTGTTTTCATTTTTTGTGATCGCATTTCCTATCCGATGTTCCAAGCTTTTAGCTGAACCAGTTTTTGCGCAGCTTTCGGAATTTTCAAATATGAGAATGAGAATGACCAGTAGCACTAGGTTTCCAAGACTACGAATCCACACAGCAACGTGGCGTTCTCCAGACGGTTGAACAGCCAACCAAATCGACCATGTGCTGATAGATGCGAGGCACGCATCAAATATCCTGAACATACAAACATTCTAAAGGACGAACGTCGACTCTGACCATTTTCTTGTTGCGGCCAAATTCAATAGTTGGCCAAACTATCCAACGAGAAGAAGTTGTGAGCCCAAGAAAATAGCTGGCTGCAGTAGGGGCAGGTTGTAAACTGGCTGAAGGTAGTCAGTTGCTAGCTGACTGGAGGATAAGCAGGACGGCAGACGTCAAAATTTGAGAAATTTCGAGAAATCTTTGAGCTGCATCAAGATGCAGATGTAATTCAAACACTATACACAATTATGCCCCAGCAAAAAGGATTTTCGAATCACAGCTCCCAGGTTCGAGACGACAATGCCGAACCGCCTTTTTAAAGACCAAGCGATCACGAATGCCAGAGTGCTTGGTCTAGATAACTTGAAACGGCGTGCCCTGGATCGACAAGAGTGGAACGCTGCCGTATGTCAGTCAGACACTTTTTACGGGTCGGGAGCCCGTTAAGTGAATAGTGTGCGGAGTAGTGTGTCAAACGTGACACACTGACAGGGACTTAAAGGATGAATTCAATGGGATCAATACTCTTGGGTCAGGGATTACTAACATTAATTAACAAAGATGTCCTTGTTTCCCATTAGAAATGGAAGGCAATTAAAATTAAAAGTAGATGTAGGTTAGCTAGTACTACATTCAGTGTAAAACAAGCATGGCATAGTTGTTCAATAACTACGGACGATATCTTTGAAGTTATAAAACGAGATTATAATAAAGGATTCATTACTCTCCTCTGGTAAATCATAAATTGCTCTGCTGGAAACTAAACGGTCTATTTTCTTGTTAAAAGACTGCAGGAAAACTTGTTAGAAGAAATCTATCTGACAGGTTCCAAAGAATTAATTTCGGCGAGAAATTCTCTGCATTTTAAGGTAACTTACCTCAAAAGCAAAAACAGAACTATCAGAAAATCAAATTGAAATTAATGCCGAATACTTACGACAGCAGTTGGTTTAAAGCTTTAAAATCGATGCAATCTAAAGATACGGCTATTTTTGCCGCATATTTCAAAGAATCAGAACCTGTAAAGAACTTTTCGTTGACAAAGGAGCATGCAATTTGGCAATGTCTCATAGCACAAGTAAAGTGAAAAATCCGAAAACTGTTAATTTGTATTCATATCACACGCAATTTTTTTTAAATCGCTCCACTCAAATTCACGCCAAGAAGAAGATTAAGTAAAATCAAAAATTAGAGAAGAATGTGGTATATTCTTAAAGGAATCGAAACCTAAAGGACACCACAGACATAAGCAAGAAAATTCTCGAGACTTTGAAACTATTTGCATACCAACAAATTTGTACGGAACCTCTGTTGCGCGAGTCCGACTCGCACTTGACCGTTTTTTTCTTTAATTTGAAAAGGCATGCGATAAACATCCAGAAGACCTTATTTGGGAGGGAGTTAGACCACGATGAATTCCGGAAACCTATGGAACTGGATATATTCAAGGAAGCAAAGAAAAGAAAAAAAAATCCGGAAGTCTTCGGAGATCCCAATCAAAGTTGTTGAACGCCAGAGGAGTCTTAAGTTAATCATTGTGATCGGTGAATATCTGCTTGAGGGAAAAGTGACGGACCCAAGACTGCATCAGTAATTCTTTGGATACGATGGTGCCATTCAGAGCGAGGATTGAATTCAAGCAAACTCCATCACAACACGTACCTGTTGTAATGTTAAAATTTGATGAAAGCATAGCTTGAGTGGATAAAATGACTGGAAAAATTCCCTTTTTCCAAGGACGTAAGCTGCAGTTGCATATCTGGTGAGTGAAGACCGATTTCGTTTTTTTCAATTATGCCGAAAGCGTTTGATAAGCAAAATTTTGAAGCATATAAAACCGATCTTCTACATTTTCTAAGGCATCAGTTTGGTTTCATTATAAAACCGAATGATCAACAAACCGGTGCATGGTCCTGGAAGTGACACTATTGAAGTTTTCAGGCTCCCAGACCAACATGATTTTCGTTGGAAACTTTGAAACTTTGAATGAACCGTTGCACGAACCGTTCATAAGTGCTCATTGTGATGTCCTGGATCAATGCCCCTTTTAAAAAAACAGGACAGAAAATAACTCGATTGTCGTTTCTCTTTCTTTATTGTGCGAAATACGAAACGCAATGTCACGTCGGTACAGTTTGCAAGGAACGGACTACATCCATACACCCAGAATACTTCTTGTAGGAAGATTGACTGTCCGATGAAGCTGAATAAAATGTGCAGATTGTGGTCTCGATGTTAGTTCTGAGAGTTCTTCTTCGAAAACGTCGGCTTCGTCTAGTCCTGAGTGGTAGGAGGCATCTAATCGACAAAAGAAAGCTTTGAAAGAAGGCAAAACTATTTGCAAATTCTTTATTGTTTGTGCTGACCCTACGATCGCATGGGACACATCTTGTCATGTCAAACATTTAACTTTAATTAGACAGAATTACTCAAATTAGCTATTTTCAAATGGGGGAATAACCCTCCTCATAAAATTGAATAAAAGAACGAATGAAATCTGATAGTTCCAGTCAATTAAATATTCACTATTACTGTCATCCATCTACTACCTAATGTCAAACGTTCTAGGTCACGTCGATTTGGTTTATCCAACACAACTATTCCGTGCAAAGTTGGGAAGGTCTTGCAGTAACCTTCAAATATTGACACAAAACTAGGCTAACTCAATTGACCGTATTGGTTGGAAAAATAAAAAGATCTAAATTTTGATCAATCGTATAAAAGTGACATCTGTCAGAGATTATGTTTTAGTTCGCTTTGTAGTTTTAACAAGTGATTTATTAATATTGTGAAGGCACAATGTGGTCATATTTATTGGTGTTATTTGTTTTATATTTCGTGAGTAAAAACCTCTTGAGTCCTAAAGTTACAAAGAATAGTGAATAAAGGAAAAAACGGGTTGGATGTCAAACAAATTTTACGAAAAAAAAACTACTGTCAGATATTAGATGAAACTCAGGAATTTAAAAACAACGACAGTTCAGACAGACTTCGGTTTGATTACAAAATGACGAGAAGCGATGGAATATATGACATCAAGGAAAGCCTAAATTAATCAAAAATGTCATGTGTTTGACATTAGACATTAGAAAACCAATCAAAAATGTCATGTGTTTGACATTAGAGTTGTAAAATAATTGATAGCCATTATGACCTATGTTCGCTATCTTTTGTAGGCCAGGATCAAACTTAACCTTAAAGAATTTTCAAAAACTCTCTTTCAGGGCGTTTCTGAAGCAGCTTTCAACTGTTCAAGTCCACCCATCTTTTCCGATTATGTAAGTCAACTTTGATTTGCAATCAATGTCGAATCTTAGGAATGCGTTTTTTTGCAGGATATCAATTCTTGCTGTCGTGTTCCCCACATCGATCTAGGATCAGCTCCACAAAAATGCATGAAAGAAATCGATGCTATCAAGACTTATCCAGACCTTCCGGCTTTTGCCCATGTGGTAAGGATAATTGAATGTTTTTAGAATTGTTCTTCATTATGGTTCTATCGCAGTGTTATCCCGAGTGTATTTATCGTGAGTCGGGAGCTTTGAAAAATGGCGAAATACAGATGGATAGAGTTCGGAAGTTTCTTCAAAAAAGTGTGCGAGGAGCAGATCAGCAGATTGTCCCAATTATCACTCAGTCTTTTGACAACTGCATCAAAAATAGTAAGAAATGAGATTGAAGCTCGAATATTTATGTTTAAATGTTGTTTTTTAGTTAAAGGACACATGAACGCGATCAATATCAAAGCGTATGCTAAGCTGCCCGATGGATGTAGTCCCTATTCGAGCATGATGTGGGGTTGTGTCAACACCGATACGTTCATCAATTGTCCCGAAAAGATGTGGAAAAACGAAGCCGAGTGTAATTTGGCGCGGAATTTCGTAAATCAATGCAATCCACTGCCGCATGTTCCTTTAGCTTTATAGATTAATAAATAAATAGGAAATTGTATGTAGTGTTTTTTTTTTTGACTTGATAGCCTTCTGGATTCAATGCATCCGTACCGGTATTTCGGATTGGACAAACAAACTATCGAAAGGAATCACTTAATCACTTTAAGATGTACTTGTGTGGTCCAGGAGTCTACGGGTCTATTTTGAATTTGAAAAGGTGCATTAATTGATGCAGTCTTTAAACAAGACATTCTCGAGTATTTGAATTTCTTTTCCGACGATCCTCATTAACTTCAAAACCGACTCTTCTGACAGTGGACGCTTCAATAACGTTGCGTTGTGTGTGAGCGATGATGCCAATATCGTCTGCGTATTTCAACATCTGGGCAGACATGGCTTCAATTCTGACAGGCGTCCGAAATCGGCTGTCATATGTGTATTTGAAGACAGTGGATAACTGGTAACTATCGGCTTGAAATGTGTTGGTCCTTATGGAGAATTTGGCGCAAGGTGAATATTTTGCCGATATTGCGGGCCGGAAATCACACTGAATTTAACGAATTTGTATGATTCAAAGAGGCTTTTGCAGTGCACTCACTACTCAGGATAGGATAGTGTATGCGACCTTAAGCAGGGGTGTGCCGGACGACATTCCAGTCGTCAGACATGCTTTTGTTCCATCTGATAGAAGACTTGTTGCATTCTCCCTACTTGAACATCTTTGTCATATTTATGGAGTAAAGCTATCTTAACACCAACTTCCAATTTCGTGGGTTCCGGTTTTTCATTGTACCCTTTCAATCGATCTTAGCCATTCGCAGCTTCTGAAAATTATGCTTGTGTATATCCTTCGTTTTTTGCGAAACGATGATAAGACATCATTTTGAATTACCTAGAGACTGGTTGGCTGTTTTGTAGCCAGCAAGACTCTAGACATTTTTGCAAAAATAACGTGCTATTTTTTTATTCCTAGACTCCTCGATATGCTGAGCGACTTCGCAGACTATTTCCTTTTTGCAGTATTTTCGCCTTGTCTACCTCTGTACTCTTCTCTTGTTGAAAGAGTTTTTATTACCAGCGTATTCTTATGCGCCTCATCTGTTGCCAACCACAATATACACATATTTTGTCTGTTGTGGTGTGCAGTAAAATCGATCTCGACTACTTTCTGATTTTAGGTGCGCCATTTATGATCATTCTCAGATGCTCTTTATAGGTTCTGATCCTTTCGGTTGAACTGACGCGTCCATTATTGAGCCGTACTATTTTTAATTGTGGCTGGTCTTAAGCGATGGCCAATCGTTTAAGTCTTTGCTCCATTCGAAGTCGATTTGATCGGTATTCCGACCGCATTGAAAGGGGAAATTTTTGGGAATTAGGGGTCTGTGTGTATAGGAATTGCTTCACCAGCTCCAAGGCCCGTGAGAGTTTCAGCTTCTATAAGATTATTTCGAAGCTACGTCTTAAGCACCGTAATCAGAATACCCACTTTCAGGGTGGTCTGGGTGCAGAAAGAGAATAAAGAGACTCTACCAGAAAAATGGTAGCATCGGTTCGGTCTAGATCTAGTTTTATGGACCGATACACCATATCGTCTCTTTCAACTCTTTCCAAAATACAATGATTTATGACAGCTACTTGATAATTTTTGGGCGTCATTGTCAAGGCAAGAATTGTCATGGCATAGTACTTGAGATACATCTCCATAAACGAATGATTTCCTCTACCGAAGGAACAAGGTTCCCTGGAAGAGTTACTTACCCATTCGATTCGGGAAACGAACCTACACCGAAACGTCCGAAATTTCGCGTCAAGCTCAATTTTTTATCCGGAGTCAGAGCATGGATCATTTGAGACGCCTCATCAGCTCTAGTTCCTCGGGTCATATCGGGTATAGTTTGATGGAAATCCCCACAATAAATAAAATAGTAACACTTCCCATGGTGTAACCGTTTCGCCGGATGTTTTGCACAGTCCGATTGACACATTCAACGTCCTTTTTGTGCACCATCGTACACTCGTCCCAAACGATAAGGCTGCACTCACCATACGCGATACGGCGCAAACTGGAGAATCATTTATATCCAGGTCCAAGGGTATCTTAAACATAACATGGACTGTTTTACCTTCAGGGAGTAGTGAAAATAATCCTAGAAGAGGCAACAGCTATCGTCATCTTTCCGTATTCTGTTACTTCAGTTAGCACCACCACGGACGTCCAGCAGAATGTTTCACCATCCCGTTGATTGACACTTGTTGACATTTTGTCGAATACAGATTTTTCTTCATCGGTAAGGATCCCAATATTGATGTTCACAATTTCGGCCATCGTAGAGATAACCTTAAATATTATGCTATAGGAAAATATCTACGGAAAAGTAATGTATTTGAGGTCTATTCTGTTCTCTTCTTTTCGATTCTGTGACCACATAGTTAAGGTGTAATCGGATGAGATAAACCTTTTAAATGATAAACGGCGGCAGTTATAACTTTTCGTGATATCCTGGCAATATCAAATTTGAAACAATCTGAATAAGATATTTTCCTTCGATAAAATGGAGCCTAAATTTTAAGCTAGACTTCTAGCACTAAATCGGGAAAACTGCATTCGATTTCACGCAGTAGTTTTTGCGTGATGCGCATACAAACATATAGACAGACTTAAATTCTACAGACTGTTGTTTTGGCTTTTGTTACTCTTCACCCCTATTTTTTTTTATTTTTATAAATATTTATAATTTAATGTAGGATTGTTATAAGCTGTTGAACACCCTTTATTAAGTAACATCAAGCCGTCTGTTCGCTTAACTTGAGTATCACTTTAATGTTAGGAAGCTTAATCAAATTAACGCTAATGCCTGTCAATTTTTTTTTGTTACCACGAATTGTTAATAAAATTACTTAATCAAAAATGTTCACAATGTAAGAATTAAATGAGCCCAATAGCTCGTCACACTGATTTATTTTGTTTTACTCGTACGTGCAAAGTAAACCTTAACGCAGAAAACATTTTCTTACGGTCGATTAATTTTTGTATAATGAGTTTGATTTTTTTGGGAAAAGTTGTAATAAAAAAAAAATACCTGTCAGTATTGAGAAGATTCGTGTTTAGAGCTTAACATGCTTAAAATTGTACCGGCCTTAATATTTTCCTGTCTTATGGTTTGTTAGAATTTGATTCTTTAAACAAAAAAATGTATGCAAGTTCCGTATTTTATTAACTCTTTTAAGTACTCTGCGAATGGGTACCTTAGGACCAGTTCCAACAATCTAGAACCAATGTCGGAATGTGAACGTGCCCCAACGATTTTAATGGACGTATGTATAACAAGTCTTAAATTTTCCGATTAAAAATATAAATTTGTTTGAAGAAATTTATGGAGCAGAACCTGAACGACTGTTTAAGTGATGGTGATTTCGATCTTCAGAGATTCAAGATAAAACTTCAAGAAATCCTTATGAATCCGGAGATTCAAAAAATATTTGGAGGTAGGACTTGGCTTTGTATATTTGTGTTAAAAAAAAATACCAAAACTTTTTTAATTTAGGACTCGTTTTCGATGATGTTGGACAGATGAATTGGAGTGGAAGCAGCAGTACGGAGGAAAAGGTCATTGAAATGGCCAGTAATGAAATTGGCGGCTCATGCGAGGCTTTTCATTAAGGCGTTTTTTTATTGCATTGAATTAAAAATAAATACGAGAATGGAGTTGTGTTATTTTTGTGTTTTTTTTCAATTTGATTTGTAAGCTTAGGTTGCTTCAAGCTAATTAGACTTATCGAAGTGAATTTGATTTTTGATGGTATTGAAAGCAAATGTGGACTTAAAGCTGCATATTGAGTATATAATATAGACAAAAATACATTAATGGCAAATCAATACTCTCCAAAGAAAATAAAACAATTACCGATCAAGGGTGATGCTCCAAAAGTCAATGGTCGATTGAGTCTCCATTCCGGAATATAAACCGGATTAAGCAAAACGCATTTATTTTTTTGATAAGGCAAGACAATGTTTTTTATTCAAAGACACACCAAGCGAAACAAAATGTAAAAAAAAACAAAAAGTTTTGTTTTCTTATTCTTGTTTTCTTGGCGTGTCTTGAAATAAATATTAAAACTTGAATTTGAAATTTAAGGTGTTGCTCAACAAGTTGTTCCCGAAGTTCTACTCCTTTTGGGTTCATTTTAGGAGAACCTTGATCTCATTTTGTACTTTCCGCAGTCTTAGAATCAACATACAACGATTCATTAAAATTTTGTTTTGCAAATACAACAGGCTAGCTATCGGCAACGAAACATGTTATAGGACTACCAGTTGAAAATGTCGTTATTGCAGACAACTTCATATCTATTATTCTGAGGTGAATTTTGACCATGACAGCTGTCACATCAGAAACTTCATGTCATTGTCTAATTATTTCAGTCTAGGTTATTGGTCATTAGTGAAAACACACAAGTTTTTGTAAAGCCGTAAAATGTCTACATTCGTGCCATCAACACAACATTTGCGGGAAGTTTTAATATGCTTCTTTCATTTAAAGAAAAAAGCAACCGAAGCGCATAATTTGCTTACCGAAGCTTACCCGGGCTATACCATAGACGTTAGAATGTGTCAGCGGTGGTTTAAGCGATTCAAAGATGGTGATTTCGACACCGAAGATGATTTGGAGGCATTGCTCGATCAAGATCCGTCACAAACGCAAGAAGAACTTGCAAAATCACTTTGCGTTCAGCAAACCATTTCCGATCGTTTGAAAGCAATGGGAATGATCCGAAAGGTAGGACATTGGGTGCCGTATGCATTGAAGCCACGAGACGACGAACGCCGATTTTGTACGTTCGAAATGCTGCTTGAACGCCACAAAAAGAAGTGTTTTTTGCATCGAATCGTCACTGGTGATGAAAAATGGGTACATTACGATAATCCAAAACGTCGGGCAACGTATGGATAACCCGGAAATGCCTCAACATTGACGGTCGTTCAGAATATTCATGGCCTGAAGGTTATGCTGTGCATTTGGTGGGACCAGGAGGGTGTCATGTATTATGAGTTGCTCAGACCGAATGAAACAATCACAGGCGAGGTCTACCGACGACAATTGATGCGTTTGAGCCGAGCACTGAAGGAAAAACGGCCGGAAACGATAAAGTTATTTTGCAACATGACAATGCTCGGCCATATGTTGCAAATGCCGTCAAAACTTACCTTGAAACGCTCAAATGGGATGTCCTACCCCACCCGCCGTATAGTCCAGACCTTGTGCCATCCGATTACTACCTCATCTGATCGATGCAACATGGCCCGGCTGACCAGCACTTCTGTCATTTCGATGATGTCAAAAAATGGATCGATTCGTAGATTGCGGCCAAACCGGTCGAATTTTTCAGAGCGGGTACCCATGAATTGCCAGAAAAATGACATTTTTAACCGTTAGTCCTATTATTTCTGTATTTTATGTATCGTTTCATTTGTTGTTTGTTCCTCCATAAGAAAGTAGGCAATTACAGAAATAGTTTTGTTGCATTCTGTCTCATGAACCCAAAAGAATTCGAATTCGGTGTCATTTGCATTTTGAGTAGACAAAAGCATCTAAAAGTCCACAGATCGTTTATGACTGGTATGCGTGAGGCATCTTTTGAGAAAGGATATCGGCCCACCCAAACACACATATGGGAGGAGATAGTTTGAATTTTCCTTAAAGCTTGGAATCAAATACAAAACCCATTAAAATACTCACTTATATTTTGGGCTATATGTTTTCGGAAAAAAATTTGAAAAACTTTTATGATTTAGATTTCGATAAAAATTTCATTTCAATATATTGGGTGGAGTGGATCATGCATTACAAATGGAACAGAGCTTTTGCAGGACCTATTTACGACAAGATTATTTTTAACAACATGGCGAGTTTGCGGATTGCTTGTATATCATTCGCACGATCTTTTACCTAGACCTACAAAAGTTAATCCTACGGCAACAAATTACATGATTTTTATGGGAACAACTCGTCCAGAAATTAAATTCGAAGGCAAAGAAAGGTTAACATTTCGCGATATCGAAGAGGATTGAAAGTGACGGTTGTAAAGGACCAACGCCAAAGCAAGAGAAAAATGTAAGCAATATACTGACTTTTTGTAAAAGCAATGGTCTTTAAAACGTTTTTGTTGTGGATTTCCACTTTACCGTATACGATAATTTTGTTTCTTAAAAGAGCCTCATTGCTGAAGAAAATGTTGTACTATATGTTGTGCGCATCCCCTGATCATCTTGCTTAAATTCTCCAGTGAGTTCGGCAATGCAATTTGAAATTCAAAAATATATAATTACCATAAAATTGAATTGAATTTCGACGAACTCTGTAACAGAAGCAGTGTGGGGTTCACTTGAAGACCGATGATATGCAAACAAAACAAAAGGTGATTCAGTCACTCAGACACAATATTGTTAAAGCTCTTCAGGAAACAGAATCGAAATCATACAAAACGTATTAAAAATAGCCTAATGCCAAGCAAGCTGAGATACTCATTCAAATGAAGCGGAGAGCTTAGTCTTCTTGAAATTTAACACCTTTTTATATACAAAAAATCAACACATTGTCCACCCCCCATTTAAAAACTATTCGTTGAAATATTAGCTATGTAGAATTTAAACATAAATACAGGGTCAAATAAGACCCAATTCCCATTTATGTCAATAACTTTGAAGAATATGTCTTAAAAGTCTAAAACTGAGACACTTCTATTTACTAAGAAAAGAATGATACCAAAGTTCGACCACCCAAAGATGCATGGCACTGCTCTATCAGTAAAAAAGACTGCAAAATATTTCCGCGGCATTCTAAACTCAAAACTGAGCTGGAAGGACAACATCGAAAACTGCGTCAGAAAAGCATGTGCAGCTTTCTAGGCGTGTTTGATGACGTTCAGCAAAACATGGGGACTCAAAACGAAGGTGGCTCACTTGCTACTATGCACCGCGATTGTGAGACCCATCCTTACCAATTGTCCACAAGTATGGGGGAAAGGCTCTTAAGAAGAATTATTATCTTGCAAAAATGACGAGGGTTCAAAGATTGGGGTGACCGGATCTATGAGATCGATACCAACCGCATAACTCAGAGACAATGCTGAATCTGCTTCGATTGGATCTTTACTGCAGCAAACGAGTGGCTAAAACAGCGCTCAGATTAAGAGAAGCATGTCGATGGCTAGACAATGCCTTATGGCATGCGTCTATCCTACTGCAATGGGAAGCCTTAAAGGAAAACACTGAAACGGACAATATCATCTCCACAACAAACTTGTAACAGAAAATTTTGTATTCAAATTTTTTTGTAGGGAGGAGTGTGAAAATTATGCTCTCTGTTCTGATGCTGAGTAAGCTTTTCTATACGGATGGGTCCAAAACTGCCCTTTGGCACAGGGATCGTTGTGTTTTGTAAAAACAGGTTCATAAATGGCACTTTCCACGCCGAGGCTACAGCTTTACTTCAAGCCACGGAAATTATAATTGGAGATAACTAAGTTGGCAAAGTCATAGCCATCTATGTTGATAGCCAGGCGGCCTTTAAGGCTCTGAACTCGACGCAGATTAAATTCAATCTTGTTTAAGATAAACAACATCCAAACGTTATATCAGGTCAACAAAATATAAAAGAGAACGAAAAGGTAGACGATGAACATGCTTAACAGAGATCAGAACTGGAAATCAAAGAAATTCTTCCCTTTGTTAAAACGTCAGTTTGCACTCTTCACGAAACTTTTGATTCGGAAACAATAGCCAGAGCTTACAGACGCTGGAATCAAACTAAATCATGTGCAATAGCCAGGCTTATGTGGCCAATCATCGACGCTCATAGATCCAGAAATCTAATTAATCTAAGTCGAAAATGCATCCGTTTCGTCGTAAGCATAATAACAAGCCACTGCACCATAGACACTCATGCGGAGCGACACGCTATACCACATAACGAATTTTGCAGAAGCGGCAGACGCGTCTAATAAAAAGAATCTGTATCTCATGTATTCCCGCACACGCCATAACAAGATTGCGAAATTTTGGCACTTTCTTTCATAATGGGCTGGACAATCTTGGTAATGCTGGCGCCAGACTCCTTCTGAGATTCATACTTTTATCTGGATTTTCAATTTGCTTTTTTTCCACAGATACATCTCGACTATGGGCGCAATGGACCCAATGTGGTCTAAGTGAGTGGCAGAACACCCATACTAACCAACCAACCAGCCATGTGAAGTTGGGACTCGTGGGTGCATTATTACCCCTGCAAAATTACGAGAAAATTGCGTCATACTATATATTTGTTCCTGAAAATGTAGAATGCCTTCCTCTGCAAATTAGAATAAATTAGCTCCTTTCGAATATGAGTGATGTATTACCCCCTGAAGTCATGCTACCGATCCAAATCGTAAGGCTTTAAACAAACGAAAAAAAAATTAATTAAATATGTTAACAACTACCATTCGGAGCCGTTATAAAAGTTCTCGTTCATGCACACAATAAAATGTTTACAAGTGGCTTAAACTTATAGTCTAGTGCAAGTTATTCACTATTAAGCTCTAAGGCCTCCAAGGTCTAGTAGACTTGTTGCGCTGTAAGCTTTAATACTCGTTTCTAAACAACATGAAATATGTGTGGTAAATATTTACATGCAATCTTAGACTATTTTTCAAGTTGAATGTCATGACGCCAATTGAACCAGGCATGCTGGGTCATAATTCACTTTGAGTAAACTGCGATATCGGTTTCTCCGCCAGCATCTACATACATATATGGAAATAAGTTTGTTTTCAAAATAAACTTAAGTGCACGAGAATGCAAATTTATATTTTGTTAGTTTTTTTTTTTTTTGTTATAAAGATCTTCGGTGACTGAACAGATAAGCGAAATGCCAAAGTCTTGTGTCACCTGAGATCGTTTTCAGTGGTTCCATAGTAAATTGACGAACAAGTTGTTAGTAATTCCTCATCTCATTGTCAGAATTAATAATAAACATGTTAAATGATGAATTCCAAGTTCCTGTTTTAGGAAATCTTTCTATCCGGATTAAAGGTTTTTTTTATTTTACTGACTACTGAACGGAAGCTTCCAGCCATCCGATAGATGGACATCAAGTTAATGGACTTGGTAGAAGACCGTCCAAGCCGGAGAATTCTTGAAAAGAACTTCCTTCTTCCAATCGGGATTTTTTACAACCACTGCTGTCGTTGTTGACAGTTCTTTGTCATTTGTCAATAAACTTACACACAAGAGCTAACTTGTATATGAACATACTTATCAGGCATGCTACTTTCCATCCTTGACGGTCTTAGGAACTCCCTTTTCTATAGGTTAAACGAAGCGGAGTTTTTGTCTTCCGTTTTTTCGTAAGCCTAGTGTCGATGGTTTGGAGATACTCTAAGCTGGAAAGTGAATTCGAGTCGTCGATTTTTTGCCTAAAAACACAACATTGGAGAGCTCGTGGAGCACGATGTGGAGTCAATGGTTAGATTTGTAGACAGCATGCCAATGGGGTCAGGTATGTGTCTATCTAGTGTCTAGCCAATACTTGTATTCCTTCCAGTTCGTTCTAGCCGGGTTACTGAGTAGTCAGAGAAATATTTCCAAGTACCGAAAGCATGGCAGAACTGTCCCGAAGATTTTTGCATATTCTGGTATTTTGGTGGCAAAAAAAAGTGTTCCCACATGGTAAAAGGAATTTGCCCAAATAATACTCAATATCAACTGCTTACAGGTTTACGCCAACATTTGTTGTCATTCTAGAAATTTTACGTTTGGGGGTCTTTCGTTACATTCTTAAATGATGCATTACTTTTTATTATTACTTTAATTCTAAATAACACCCTCGACAAAATTCACTGATTGACATATTAACAGCATAACATTTTCAGGCTATTAATTGCTGCGGTCCTAGCTGGAATTCTACTGGAAGCACAAGCTTTTGTCATGTCATCTCAGATGGATTCTTAGCTCTATTTTTCTACTTTTCTCTGTTTCATTTAGCAATTTTGGAGGGAAATCGGGGGTAACAGCAGCGGGGCGATCTGCTGTCCAAAAAGTGAGTTGAGAGAACATCCGCGAACTGCTGACGACAGCTATGCCATAATCGATACAGCGGAAGAAACCCGAACTGGTCAGAGGCCAGCAAATTGCACAAGAAATGGAAGTTTTATACCAAAGATGGATTAAACCATCACATTTACAGTCTAAATATTTTGGTGTGTTTTTTTTGTTTTTGTGTTTTAAAGGGAAAGGAAATTCGGTCCACTTGGACCAGCTGGTCAGAAGGGCGATCGCTGTGAAATCGGCTTAAGAGGTTTGGATGGAAAGCCAGGCTTGAAGGAAGAACCTGGGAGGCCCTGTTCTGATGTCTTGTTAAAATACAATATCGAGTCTTGTTTTCTGGTTGTTTTTTTCAAATTTGTTTATAACATATTTATTTCCGCAGTTGTTTTCCCTACCAGGTACACTCATGCAGTATCTTTAAATATTGGTTTCATCTCTTGAGTGTGCCAAAACGTGGAGGATTCTTTTGTCAGTTGCTGTTCTATCAGCATGATAATTATGATGAGGGCATTATTTGAGTCTGTGAGCGAACTGCATCCAGATAAAAAATGCTTAGGTGGTACATGTCCACTTACCAATGAATTTCTAAAATACCCAGGGTAAGGATATCAGTTCATTCTTAATAAAATTAGGTAGTCGCAAATGATTCCTCGCAAGTCTAGAATAACATTGCCAATAATAGACACGCCGGGAGCATCCAATTGCCTTTTGTTTGAGAAGTAATGTCGAAATTATTGCTTCTGTACAGTCTTGTGCATGCTTGTTAGTATTTCCTCTTAAAAATTCTATACTTCTCCATAAAAGGGCTTATGTCCTACCAAATAAGACTCGCATGAGTCAGAATAGGATGCACAGAGTTCGATAGCAAATGAATGATTGTTGAATAAAAATATTTTGAAGCGACATAAACGCTATCCTTCCTTTCTTTTATTGGGTTTTCATATGCTCATTGTAATACAGGAATTTGTCCTAAAAAACCTCGCAACAAATTTTGATTCGATACGAAGACCATTTGAAGATATTTTAATCGAATTTCTTCAATTGCGTCGCAAGTCTGAATTTCATCTTCGAGATTTTCAAATTTCTGTGGCAGTTCACAAATTTTTGAACCATTCAGGCACCTCCGAAGTTTAGAAACGTACAGTGTTGGTCAAAACATAAGCAACTGAACAAACCTCCATCCCTGTTTTTATTAAAATTTTGTTAATGCATCCAAATCAGGTTTGTCTTATCTTTTTAAATTTTAATAAATTTGTTTTGTTCCTTGTAGATAAAAAAAGAAAACACTTCTCATAACAGCTAATTTATATTTAACAAAATTAGTTAAATGAGTTCAATGTTTAACTGGTGAACAATAATTATTGGAATATGTCCCAAGTCCAATTTTATTAGGTAAAAGAAATTATATTTAGTTTTGCAATTATTCCTTAAAATTCGGCGATCTAAGTTCTCCAATAGATTAGGGTTGAGATCGATCCGGTTTTCTTGAAACAACGTCTTTATTGTATTGGACGTGTGCTTAGTGTCGTTGTTCTGCTAAAATGCCCATTTGATGACAGTTGCCCCTCAGCGTGTGAAAGCATTACATTTTCCAAAATGTCCCCGTACACAAAACGTTCCATTCTATCATCTTTTTTATGAATTGGTCCAAATTCACGCCCAGTAAAACATCCCCATACCCTATATGATTTCCCCTCAATATTTTCCAGTTCTTTTGGTGTAACGTACATGAGACGCCTCTTTGACTAATCTTTGAAGGCGACGGAAGCCTACCCTTAAAATAAAATTTGGACTCGTCCGAAAAAATACATTCTTCCATGACCAAATGGTCCAGTTGATGTGATTACGATGCAAATGATTATGATGCAAATTTTATTCTAGCAAATTTTTTAATAAAAGGCGTTTTGATGACTTGGAATGGTTTAAGTTTATCATCAACAACTCGTGTCCGGACCGTTCTCGGGCTTACCTCCAAGTCGATTCGGGTTTAATTTATCGTGAAGAAATAAAGGGACCTCTTTTGTATGTTTTAACTATCATATTATCTTCACCCCAAAGGAGTGTTTTCCTTCGTCTGCCTCTTCAATTAACCTGACTTACTGGACTTGTTAAATGTGCTTTTTCGATAAAAAAAACTGACCTTGGAACAAAAATCTTTTCTTATAATATTTTTTTCTTATATTTTTTGGCGTATCCCACTTTTATATTCTTTTATTATTATTTATTTTACTTCGTAAGTGTTTTTGTTTTCGGTAATTTTTCAAAAGTAAAATCATGTAAGTTTTGTGGTGCTCATTGCCGGAATTTTCGATAAAAGAGCCTAGTGCCAAAGTGTATCAAATCGTGTCCAGCAGTGCGAACTCTCTTTAAACTGACAGATGTAGAAATCGATCCCATTTTCCAGTGAGATATGCTATAAGACCTTAAGAGGGTATTTTGTTTCCCAATCGATTCTGTCGTTCTTCATAAAATGATGACTTATAAACATTTGCATGATTTTAGAAGGAAGTTTCGCAAGTTCAATTCCTATCTTACTTTGGTGACGTATTGATGTGGAAAATTTGATAGTGACTATTAAGATCCATCCCTCATTGCCCTTGATTTTCGAGTGTCAAATAGACTTTACGTACTCTAATGTCTTACGAGATATTTAGGCCTCCATGAAGAACCATGAGAGGGTGGTCCAAAAACACACAAACTTTGAAGAAATATTCTGTGAAAAAATGTCACGAGCATTCCGAGTTTAGCGTTCCCTGCTTTTATTTTCTTCACATATATAAGATCAAAACTGACAGTTGCTTTCATTTCGAAAATTTGAATCACCTTCTGATCGGATGATACATTTTGGTCCACTTGGTATTGATACACAGCCCCAAACAAAATTCTTTCATGGACTTAATGGGGAAAAAATTCATTTGTTAATTTAAAAAAAAAAACATGAAAACAACAGATACATCAAAGTTATAGCTTTTGGAATCGAGCAGACCCTGTGGCGTATGTGCATCTTTTTTTCCAAACCATTAAATCATTTGTCGCAAAATTAAACAATTAATCGGCACCAAGTACCGTGAAAATGTTAATTAAAACATTTAATAGCTTATTCAAACTTTGAAGGGCGAAAACTCAATAAAAGCAAACCGTGTTCTCTACGCATAGCCAGTTCTTCCTCACAATGGCTAAATTTGAATTTATTTTTATCCTGATAATTGTTGCTGCTGTAAGTGTTTTAAGTGTCAATATTCTTTCACTACTAAAAAAAAAAATTAAATTAAATTTTAGGCGATTGTAGAAGCACAAACCGATTTTGACTGCAGTCAGAGTCCACCAAATCCACAAGTAGGATGTTTGAAGTTGTCTGTAGAAAAATTTTTGACTGCCTTTAATTCTAGAGCGTTAAAAACTGTTGCAGACGATCAGCATTCAATCTTAAGAAGTTCAAGAATCAATGCTTCAACAGTACGACTGTGGTAGGTCGGGATCCTAACCGACAAGCTCATATGAACCCGGTAAGTAATTTCAAACGTCTGTCAAGAAAATCAACTTAAATGTATGCTGTTTTATTTGTTTAGTGTGTTGTGGACTGCGTTCTCACAGCTGGAGGAGCTCTGAGTAATGAAACATTCGTTTTGCCAAAGTTAAAGGAAGTTCTGCAGGAGGTCATTCAAAATGACACTGTGGCCGTGAACATTTTATTTGAGGGCTTTAAAATCTGCATTCCAGAGGTCACAAAGAAAATACAAGAGTTTCAAAAGGGCCAACCGAAGAACTTTCCCAAGTCTCTTGTGCCATGTACACCTTTTGCAATGGTGACAACGCTCTGCGCAATTAGGCACATGTTTATCAATTGTCCCAAGAGCATGTGGACAAACACGGATGTCTGCAATAATGCACAGGAATTTGTTAAAAATTGCGCGCCTTTGCAGTTTGGAGGAACGCGAATAAGAACCGGTTAAGGAAGCACATGAATTAAAACAGCCTTAGCCTTTTTTTGTTATCAGTATTTCGCACAGAACAAATGACTTAAATAACCAAGTAAATAACGAACCAAATATATAAATAATTGATTGAGTTTTAAATATTTTTATTGCCTTGGTGGTTGAAATAGGCTCTTAGACACGTTCATAGCCAGTTTTATACTAAAACATCCATTTACTGAACAAGGAATTTTAGGTATTTTTGAGCGAGCTATTTAGCTACGATCTTACCAGATTACTCTTCGAAATAAGGCAGTCAGAGATATCAGTTGAAGCTAATTTCGGGATGAAGAATTGCCGAGCTCATAGAAATCTTAAAACTATCATTAACAGATTCGACGCCACTGCGTTGCTGGACCCAAAGCTGCTAGGAGCTTTGCCGATCAAGTATTTCAATAGCTCTCAAGATATGAAAAGATGTTGCTTCCTTCTAACTCGGAACACTGCCAGAAAACAAGCCGGGATGTTTCCTCTGATGTGCTAGGTTTTAAACAGCCAAGTTAATGAATCCACCAAAGCTGCTCAAGAAGCTTCTGATATAAATTTAAACTTAACTTGAGGTGACTTAGTTAAGTGCAAGTGCCTTATAATTTTTTAAGAAACTTTTCTACTATACCCTGTGAATGACTTTATCTGCCTTCAACACTCTGTGTTGTCAGGAACTGCAAAATCGATCGAATTTTCAAATTTTCATTTACAAGACGAATCTTAATAGTTCGCCATGCTAAGTTTACATATTCTTGAAAAACCCGTCCGGTTGTGAAGAACTATAACAGAGAAAGCTCGTTGCTCCATCAAAGATTGAATCAAAAAAAGCTATGATTCAACACCAGAGATAAAGGAAAAAATCACCCTTTTTCATCTTTTTTTTCGAGAAGGCCGACTTTTGGCAGTCGGTAGAAAAACACAATGCATTGTCAATAGTGCGAGTGAAAAAGGCGATAAATGGGACTCCATTTAATTAAAAACGAAATGCATATAGAAGCAAGCAACCACTCACTCATCATGTCATGAAAAATCCCTTTTTGGATAGTACAGAGCGGGTGGAAGAATAAAGAGAAGACCGAAAGATTATGTAGACGTTTGAGGAATACCTCTGAGTTTGGTTTCAATTCAATTCCATGGGGAAGAGCCCAGATTTGATATCGACTTTGGTTGAATTCGCAGGATTTTATAAGACATAAGTTTTAATAAATGTACTTTTGAAAGATTGAAAGATTTAGTTCAAACCCTGACACGAAGTGTTCCGCGCCTTCGAGAGTATGCAACACAATATATATCTTGAATTTTAGAGTTCTTAGAGAATCGCACATACATATGTAATAGGAAAACCGGTTGAAAATGTCTTTTTTTTTTTAAATCAATGCTTTATTGAGGAAAAATAGATATAAATTCAATATTCAAAGTACTGCCCATCGCTAGCCACACATTTTTCCCATTTTTCTGGCAATTCATGGGTACCCGTTCTGAAAAATTTGACCGGTTTGGCCGCAATCCACGAATCGATCCATTTTTTGACATCATCGAAATGACGTAAGTGCTGATCAGCCAAGCCATGTTGCATCGATCGGAAGAGATAGTAATCGGATGGCGCACGGTCTGGACTATACGTTACGTCGGGTGGGGTAGGACATCCCATTTGAGCGTTTCAAGGTAAGTTTTGATGACATTTGCATCATGTGGCCGAGCATTGTCATGTTGCAAAATAACTTTATCGTGTCTTGCGACCGTTTCCGGCCGTTTTTCCTTCAGTACTCGGCTCAAACGCATCAATTGTCGTCGGTAGACCTCGCCTGTGATTGTTGTTGAATGATTTTGCAAGTTCTTCTTGCGTTTGTGACGGATCTTGATCGAGCTATGCCTCCATTTCATGGTCTTCAAACTTTTTCACCTGGCCGGGGCGTTCTTTGTCTTCGGTGTCGAAATCACCATCTTTGAACCGCTTAAACCACCGCTGACACATTCTATAGTATAGCCCGGGTAAGCTTCGATAAGCAATTGATGCGCTTCGGTTGCTTTTTTCCTTAAATGAAAGAAGCATATTAAAACTTCCCGCAAGTGTTGTTTTGATGGCACGAATGTAGACATTTTACGGCTTTACAAAAACTTGTGTGCTTTCACAAATGACCAATAACCTAGACTGAAATAACTAGACAATGACATGAAGTTTCTGATGTGACAGCTGTCATGGTCAAAATTCACCTCAGAGTAATAGATATGAAGTTGTCTGCAATAACGACATTTTCAACCGGTGGTCCGATTATGTACAATCATAACAGACTTGCATACTCATTCATGCACGATATTCAAACTTAATATCTGAGCGTCAATTTTTTGGAAATATTTCTCGCCTGTGGAACTCCCTACCAAGTGAGGTAAGAAGAATTCGAAATTCGCGAAGTTTTAAATCTGCACTTTTTGTCAGAGATTATATAAATTTTGATCATTAATTATATAATTTTTGATTTTCTATTTTAAGTGAAAAAATAAATTACATCTTCAATAAACGTTTGTTTATTCTTATATATTATTTCTTTTTTCTTATTTTTCTTTTTTAATAATTATATCAATTAAGAAATAAGTCCTATAAGATCAAGGCTTTATATTAGATTAATATTTAAATCTGTTACATATTATATTTGTTAATAAATTTATAAATAGAGTTTCTGCAAGTCCCAGCCACCAAATAATCGTTGATGCAAGGATTCTCAGTCTTACAATTTTCCGGGAATAATGGAATGCAGTTTTAGGCTCAGGCTCAGATTGTCCAAGGACCGATGGCCTGATAACTAAGTGAGTTTCCCCATAAATAAAATTTACACTGGTTAATGTTGGTTTTCGCTGAGGGATTGTGGGCTGTGAGACTAATGGATCTATCCAGAAGGTTTTGGGTACAAAGACTTCGGACTTGATTATCCATGTTTAAGTATGCTAGTCTGTAGACAATGTGTGTTCTTCTGAGGTGATCCTTAGCAGAGCCTATGGCGCCTTCTGTTGAAAGTTCAAAAATACTTTTTCTTCAAGAATTTGCTTAAGATAAAGTCAACGACAAAATCAATACGTTACCATCAATTCAAAATGAACGACCAGCTGTAAGCAGAGTCGAGACAGACTTCTGACACATGCCCACAGACGTAACTAAAGACTAAAACTATCTAATCAGTTTTCAAAAAGTATAGCATTCCTTTTTTGATAGAAAATCACACCTCTTGTTGGATATATCCGTATTTGCATTAAATTCACTAAAACGCTTGCAGACACTTGGTCGTATGCGCACTATTTTTATTGTTAAATTTTTTTTGTATTTATTTATTTGGTTATATAACATTTTAAGACTTTGTCTTTGTAATTTCATAAAGAGTTAAAATTTTACAAAAAATTAAACGCACGTTAGATCAAAAATAAAATAAAAATATAATAAATAAAATAAATAAGTAAAACAAGAAAATTATAATTATAAACAAAATAAAACAAAATATGGAGGGACATGTTTACTGCAAATTTTCCAGATCCGTTTAGTGTAAATTATTGAAATAGTGATGTAGTTCCTTTTCGCAGCTGTTCTTATTGTTCAGTCTTTTAATATTAAAGGGGAGTGAGCTCCATAGCTTCTAGGGGGGTATTCTAGTCTAGGAATTAAAAAAAATCGATTTTTTTTATATTTTCAAAGATTAACTATTCAAGAATATATCTACAAGGCGATTTTTCAAAATTCAAATTATTTTCGGCGATATCGGTATTTTCTGACCTGGCATCCAAACTGGTTCGGCCGGAACTAATCGAACAAAAGACTTTACGGATTCTCCGTCTACCTCAATCCATATTTCTCAGTTAAACCTTTTGTCCTTTGTATAAATTGTAATACAAGAATTCAAGGTGACCTGCATTCTTTATATTTAGTGTACACTTACGTCCAGCTGCTAACAGTTGAGTTCTAACCTTCAAACCACGTGGACGTATAGTACATATGTGCTGTGAAATAAATATATTGTGAAATATTGCTGTTTGCATTTTTAATGAAAGCTTCATTCATATTTTAAAAATGATGGAGCTAATGGGAATGAAAATTGGCCCGGAAGCTCATTCATTTGCTGTGAAACGAGACAACGCCCAGATTGACCGCTCTGAGATACCAGCATCCAACGCATCAAAGGAGGCCAGAACTGCTCGAGAGAAACGGAAAATAGTTTTTTGGAAGACGAGGAAGGTCCGATGTATGAAGCAGGAATGGTAGATTGAATAAATGTGAGTCTACAATATCATTTCATGACTAAGACTGCGAAAAACTTTACCCGAAACTTTAAACGCGTTTTTCTCCAAACTCTCTTTTTCAAAACAATACCCACGATTTCTCAGGGTCTACTGGAACGATTTACCTGCAATTTTTAGAAAGTCTCCCCATCCCCAAATTTCTATTACATTTTTTTTAAAATTCGAAACAGTCAAAAAAAGTGGTACAAAACAATTCTTCGACCATTGAGCAACTAGTGATAGATCACCATTTATTCGGGCTGTCGCATCATTAGCTATACTAACAGGATAGCTGAGAAATATTTGAGCACCGTGTGCGTACATTTGTATTTTGCAGTGTTTAAGGACATGAGGAAGATGATTATTAAACAAAGTAAAAAGCAAAAGCCGTAGAATAGATCCTTAAGGAAAGCCTGCATTTGTTGGTAGAAAATCTGACCAACTCCAGCCTGAATTCTACCATTGAAATAACTTGCAATAAGCTTATGTGTTGTTGGCTCAAATTTAAAATAATTGTTTAATTTCTGTAAAAGCAGCTTATGTGGGACTGTGTCAAAAGCCTTGGAAAAGTCATGCAAACCCAAAGATTTTGTGTATCCCTTGTCTATTTCATTGCGTATATCCTCAACTAAGCTCTGAATCCTAACTGGGATTCAATAAGAAGATTATTTCTATTCAAGTGATCAAAGATTTGCTCACTCATGAGGTTTTCGAGCTCTTTTGACAAAAAAGGCAAAATCGATATTTTTTTTTTCAAATTATTTACTTTATTCATTCCTTAACATAGCATATGATACAATAATATAAAAATTTTAAATTACAAGGAGTGAATAAATAGTAGTCGTCATTTAATTAGCTAACAAGTCACAAATTAGTGTTAGACGACATTTCATTACAGTTTTTTTATATTGATTAATATTTCTGGAGTGGGGTGGCATTAAAATATACAAATACAACTAATAATGAGAATAATATAACATATACAATTAAATTTTATTAAAAAAGAATCACATTTCATTTAGTTATTCAAATTCAATAAACATTTTTGGAGTGGGTGGCATTAAAATATACAATACAAAAAATAATGAGAATAAAAAAATATATATCTAAAATTAAAATTTATTCAAGAAAGAATCCATAAGATAAGCACAGATTTTAAGGTAGAAATCGTAGTAATAGATCAATATTAGCAAGGTCAATAGCAAAAATCCAATCTCTTATTTGGTTAATGTAGCTATAATAGTTATTAGTTAATCGTATGGATTGTGGAAGTTTATTGAAAATGCATGGGGCAGTAAAAGTGTAGAATTTGGAAAAATGTGTTGTACGTGCAATTGGTACGTTTACTAATCCCGTGTTATTTGTCCTTAGACGATAAGTTGAATTTGTTCAGCTGGGAATGTTTCCGCTTTTCTTAAAAAATTTTCTCAGCACTTTAAAAACATATAAGTGTCTACATGGTAATATATTATATTTTTTAAAAAGAGGCCAACTATGAGTACGACGATTGCAGTTAGTAAGAATGCGAACTAGATATTTTTGAGCAATCAAAACTGGTCTTATCGCATTGAAATATGATCCTCACCAACATACAATGCCATATTGCAGTTTGGAGTGTGCCAGTCCGTAGTAAAATTTTAATAAAACTTTATTTGAGCATGGTTTGATAAGAAACAGTTTACGAGCCACCAGGTACATGTGTGATTTTATTGTTCCAGTTCAGATTTTGATCTATTAAGACTCCTAGATATTTAAAATTCTTAACTGATTCAATTATAAAGCACTTCTTGGAACACGTATTTTGTTCATAAAAGTTTTGTATGCCGCAAGTATGAAGCGGTATGCTAAATCTAGTACAATCATGCAAGTGAAAGCGAAGGTTGTATTCTGGTAAAGTATTGCCAAATATTTTCAGTGTCAATAATTTGGTTTTTTCGCTAATAAGTAACTTGTGATGAGCAAACCCACCCTAAATTTTTCTAGGTCTTCTACGATTTTCGTAATGCAATCAATTTGGTTTTGGAACATGTATGTAAAGGTTATGTCATCGGCGAATGCAGTCGCTTTTCCATTGAATTGCTGTCTGAAAATTGAATCAACCTGAGGGACTCCATTTTTCAAGACTAGTGGCTTACTAAAAACACCATTTACTTTAACTTTTTGAACTCTGCCTTTGAGATATGTTTTGAACCAGTTATGTATAGTTCCCCTAAATCAAGCATTGTATAATTTATCTAATAACAACTGATGGTCAACCATATCAAAAGCCTTTGTCATGTCTCTGAATAAAGCCATAGTAGACATATTTTTGTTAAGCCCTTCATGTAGTAGACTGCACTCTAAGGATAGCATCCTCTGTTGATAACCCAACCAAATTGATTACTTGAAAAAAACGTATTTTTCTCCAATAATTGTAGCATTCTCTTCTTGAGAATTTTTTCAAATACAAATGGTTTGCATTCCATCAACCCTATGAAAAGAAAAAGTATTACATTTTGTGTTTAGCTCGGTAGTGCAGTTGTCGGTAATTTGATTCGAAGTCGAGGCAGCGGGAAACGCTTTATTTAATTCATTTTAATCAGTCTTCACAGGTTCATTTGACGTTTGTTTTCCCATACCTATTTCCTTAATCTTACTCCATGTCATTTTAGAGGATAGATCTGGTTAAAATATTCTTAAAAAGTAACTGGTCTTCGTCCTTTAAACTTTTGCATTGACCGCATTTCTGATGCTTTTATATTCCGAGTGAAAAACTGGTAGTCTAAAACTTTTCCACCTCAAGTAGGCCTCATCTGCTTTAAGAATGAGCATTCTAACCAATCACAACTCTGATTATGGATCATAATTTGTTTGGTAGGAACATGCAGATTATAAAAAGAATGGATTACAAATGTAAAGAAGTGAACTTACTCGTCAATCGAAGACATTTGGTAAATTGCCTGCAGTTAATAGTCAGTATATTATTCATTAGAGCGTTGTGATCAATTGCATTGAAATAACGAATCCATATGTTTTTCTTCTGCTCTTATCGGTTGAGGGGAATGTTTAAAAAAAAAGTATAATAACCAACTCATTGATCATAATATGAAACAATTAAGAACCGCACAGGACCGTGAAGAGTTTAATAATTCACTGAACGCGGTTGAATTATTTATATTAGCGTACCTAATACTGCGGAATCAGTTCTTCTTCATAATGGCCGCCACACGTTTTACTGTCATTCTGATGATTGTCCTTGATGTAAGTAACTCCTATGAAATTCCCCAAATTGTGAATCACTTTAATTAAAATTCAGATGATTGGAAGAAATCAAGCCGAATTTGATTGCAGGAAATCGCCTATGGATATGGAAGTAAGACACCAACAAATATTTTTAACGAAGTGAATTTAGAGGAATTAAATTTTAGAGTGCACACACCTGTTGCAACGGAACATACATGGATGTACAAAAATTCAAGGATCAGTGCTTTAATGGATCTTTATCGCAGGACCTAGCAGAAATAGTAAGTTATTCGATTGCGCCTTGAATCATGGGTTTCTATTTACTTCTTTCGATTTAGTGCGATTTGGAATGCATCTTAATAGCAGGAGGGGCTTTCTCCAATGAAACATTTAATATTCCAAAATTAAAGGAACTGGTGAAAGACCTCACCCGAAACAACACTGCAGTGGCTACAGTTTTTATGGCGGGCTTTAAAATTTGCATACCAATGGTTGAAAAAAAATTGCAAGAACTAAATATTGATGAGTCAAAGTCGCAAATGCGATGCTCACCATTCGCAATCGTCACAACATTTTGTGCAAGCACATTTTTGTATACCCATTGTCCGAAGCATGAGTGGACAGACTCCAATGTTTGTACTTACGCCCGAGAATTTCTTAGAAAATGTGGGTACTTTAAGGGTATGGGGAGAAAAAGTCACAAAGGTAGTTCAAAGAAGAAGAAATACACGTCATTAAAACTTTGAAAACGACCAAATTAAATGAATTTTATAAATACAGTGACTTGAGAAATATTAAAGGGTGTTTTTCTTAGAGCTTTTTTACGAGCTTATTTTTTTTTTTAATTTTAAAGCGCAATCGTGAAGTCGAATTTTCGACGGCGAATGTTAGCTTCCAAATCGTTCAACGCCTCTGGCTAATCGGCATAGACTAGTGGCTTCAAAATACCCTCAAAGAAAGTAATCTTAAGGTGTGAGATCACAGGATCGTGAAGGCCAGTTCACAGGTCCATTACGTGAAATTATGGGCTCAGCAAAAGTTTCGCGCCTGAGGAACGAAGAAGCCAGAAATGAGGATACGACGCTTATAATGGTAACGCGGTTTCAACTCTTGCGCAAGCTGAATCTTCCACAAAATGGACAGGCAAAGTTCCAATTGCTGTGTACAATGACAATAACTTTTTCAGTTCACAGTGCTTGTCGTATTCGGGAATGTGTTTTATCTACTACAATGTTCGTGGTGCGAAAACGATTCATCGTGTTCCGAATAACTTGCTCAGATGGACGATTTTGTCGACCGTTTAGCGAAGCGAACCATGGTTTCTAAAATGAATTTATTAATAATTTGAACGCGTATGTGGCAAAAGGTATGAATCACAAATCAACGCTCATTTGTCAAACTGACAATCTGTAGAAACATCGTTGCCAGTGTCAAAACCAAACCTCAAACCACAAAAAAAAACACCCTTTAGAGTATAGTTAGGCCTCTTTTGTTCAGTTCGTACGTGAAACAGATTTGGCTACTCGACAAATCTCGCAAAGTATGCCTTCCAATGTTGGAAGCTGTTTTCAAAACTCCCTGTCGAGCTGGTCAAGCAGCACTTTTAAGTTGCGATCAGGTTATTGTGCAGGTCATTTTTTTAACTTGCAAAGTTCCCTTTAAGAGTTCCGTATCCAACAGAACACTATAACCAAGCCTCCGCTGCCCGTCCGTCCGTGTGTTACAGGGCTGTATCTTCCGAACTGTAAAATGTAGACAAGAAATGTTTGCAACTATTGCCACTTCGAGTTAAAAATAAAAAAAAAAACTTGTTCTTAGAAATCGCAACTTAATCTTGCGCTAAGAAGAAGGCTTTTTGAAATTTTAAATTTAAAAAAATTGAAGAATTGCATATTCATGTGCGTGTCCAACTAGTACTTGACTGTTTTTTTTTCTTCTTGAACCTCGTTCTTTCGGCAAAGCTTGGAAGCATATTGCAGGTCATTTTCGTGCATTTATATAAATCAAGGGTATTTCAATCGTATATCCCATTGCAAGGTGGGCTCTTCTTATATTTGTCGATACTACGATTTTTCAACTAGTGCTTATTTCTCGAATGGTAGCACTTAGCTCATGTCTGATTTGATAGATAATTAGTTTTATTCTTGCGCTGAACGAATATGGTTGTGTGTACGCTTGAACAACGCTGGGAAATATTGCGACATTACTTTGAAAATCATGGAAATGTTGCAGAATGTTTGCGAAAATTGCGTACGGACTTTGGAAGAAGAGAAGCACCGTCAGCTCCGTATGTTCATTATCTTGTGAAAAAAGTGAAAGAAACTGGTATCCTCATCGATAAACCAAAGCGTGAAAAGCCAAAAACAGTACGTATACCAGAAAATATTGCTGCAGTGGCAAAAAGTGTGCGTGAAGCGCCATCAACATCAATTCACCGTCGTTCTCAACAATTGAACATTTCGGAGACATCATTGAGACGAATTTGGAAAAAGACCTGGGTATGACGCCATACAAAGTCCAATTGGTTTAGGAGTTCAAGCCAACTAGACATCCAATACGTTTTCGCTTCGGTAAGTGGGCCTGCGATCGACTTAAAGATGATGCCGATTTTGCCAAAAAAAATCTTCTTTTCAGATGAAGCTCATTTTGATCTTCGCGGGTATGTAAACAAGCAAAATTGTTGCATTTGGGGCACAGAAAACCCGCACGCATACATTGAAAAGCCGATGCACCCAAAACGAGTCACTGTTTGGTGCGGATTTTGGTCCAGAGGCATAATTGGGCCATTTTTCTTCGAAAATAAGCAAGGAGTGGCCGTTACAGTCAATGGCGATCGTTATCGGGCCATGTTGAACGAATTTTTGTTCAATTGAAGAGGAGGATATTGGCAACATTTGGTTTCAACAGGACGGCACTACGTGCCACACAGCCGAAGCTACACTCGATGTTTTGCGCCCTGTTTTTGAAGATCGCATTATCAGCCGCAGAGCTGATGTCGTTTGGCCACCTCGGAGCTGCGATTTGACACCGTTGGAATTTTATTTGTGGGGTGCACTCAAAGATAAGTGTTACGCCGACAAGCCAAAAGACAATTGACGCTTTAAAGGACAATATTCGTAAAGCCATTGGTGAAATACAGCTGCACACAATCGATAATGTGCTTAAAAATTGGACCGATCGTGTAGGCTACTGCATGGCCAGCCGAGGCAGCCATCTGAATGAAATTATTTTCCATTATTAACCGAAAGGATTGTACTTTCAAATAAAAAAAGAAATTTGAGAAAATATTCAGCAGTTTTTTTTTATAGCATTTTCAAAAAAAAAGTTATTTGGCGGACCCTTTACTAACACTTGGCTACTACTACCACCGGCTGAACGGAAACATCCGCAGTCCATTATCGAAACAATGCGATCTATAGATATCACGGTCTTGAGCAGACCGCCGATTGTACACTAGGTATTTCTTTTCGAAAAACTTCAGATTTCATGTTTATTAAAAATCATTAGGAAAGATTTGAAATCCAGCTACACGATGGCAAGACCATTAGCCTTTCATTTAAGAGAAAGTTTCAATATGAGGAATCCTTGTAGTTCCCAACGTCCATACTGGAATGCAAATTTGCTGAAAGAAAAATACTTGAGGTCGATTAATAGCCTCTTTAAAAACCGAAAAACAGTTGCAGATTATTTTAAGAAATACTTAACAGTTGAATCGTAATCTCTTATTCTAAAACAAGCTCCACACGATATAACATGATACCGAAAACTGAATAATTTCGCTCCTTTTGTATGTTCCTATCATGAACGAAATCTCAACAGAAACGCTGGTTGTTCAAAATTATAGTTTCTTCCAACGATAGGAAATCGATTGGATTTCGTTCGGCAGCAATTCTTAAAATTTGCAAACGAAAATGGCCAACGAACAATCTCGAAAGCCGTTTTATTACTATTTGCAAAAAAGAACCACATTCGCAGCTGCACTCCACCTCAGCTCGAAATAACCCTTCGATTTACAATTCACTTTATGTACTTGTACTTGGCCACGCAAAGTCAATTCAGTTGACAGCTCAATTCACAATAGAATTGAATCATGTTTGGACTACTTATAGAAAGTCCCATTGAACTATGTTTTGGCAGATATAGATAGAAGAGTGAACACAGAGTAGATAATTTGACAGATTAGGCACTTTAGTATTTGATAAATAACTTTTTGTAAACTCAACTTTCGTATCACTTTTTTAATATTTTCTTTTTATAATCGTTATCCAACAATCTATGGACTTCAGCTTTTTCAATTTGTATGTCATACAAAGAAAATACAGTCTTGACTACTAGTAGAAGTATAAGAAATTGTAGTCACACTACTTCTTTAAATTAATTATTGCATAGATATCATAGAAGATGCTATCACACATAACCCAAAGTATAAGCTAATCAAACAGCAACCAAAAATAGTGAAGATTTTGAGTATTGTTAAAATGAAATCCAAGTTTCTGACCTATTTTTCACTCAACTGAGATAGATGTATTTTGTTAATTAATTTGGCTTTATATAATTAATCAGTCTTTAAAGAGACCAATACAATTTTGAATTTAGAAATACTCACATTAAAATCAATAAGATCACAGAAAAGATTAAAATAATCCTGCATCCCAAAATTTGCTTTCCAAAAACGAAGCTTTATAAGATTTTTTGAGAGGTACATATTGGAATAGGCAACCGGTAAAGTTATTGGTGGTGTCTTCCGATTTCTTTAATAGATAAATAAATAAACAAATATTTTAAAATACAATAAATAAATTAAGAAGTGAATAAATAATTAAATATATAATTAAATAAATAGACAATTAAATAAAATAATCAATAATAAAGTTGATTGTACACAGAATAATAGATCAGATTATATTAGCTATATTTGAAATCAATTCATTATCAGCTGACAAACAAGAAATATTGTATTTAGCGGCAAGTTTTGCAGTTCTCGCTTCAGTCGTTTCAATTTGCACAAGGCATTGACTTCATTTGTTCAGAAATTCCAAGGAAGGTTCAAGATCATTTTGAGTGTCTTGTTTTACGCGACTTGGATTTTGCGTAGATGTGTCTTAGCACATTTACTCCATACGGGGGATCCATAAAACATAATTGATTGGAAAATTGCTTTAAAAATTAGTAATTTTTTTCTCATTGCCAAGCTTTCATTTTCTGTTAATAAACGAAAAAAGAGTTTTAATAAAAAAGTTAACCTTGTTAACGACCTTTTCTATGTGGAGATTGAAGGTCAAGCGTTTGTCCAAATGTACTCCAAGATACTTCGCTCGCGATTTCCTCTCGACCTTGTTACCATCTCTTATAAGACTGTTGCTTGTAAGTAAACAAGCTTTTCTTTTACAAATAAAAAAGATAGTTTGGGTCTTAAAAGCATTGATTTTTCTTTTCAAATTGCTATAGTACGCTTGGACTGCATTGAAGGCAGATTAAAGATTGGTTTCGATATTAAGACCAATTACATCCGACGAAAATATACAGGCATCATCTGCATAAAGCGTAAAATCACTGTTACTCAGGTGAGGGAAATCAGAGGTGCATACATTGCAAAGTACAGGACTTAGCACTGATCCTTGAGGGCCTCCATCTGGAATGTAGAAAATGTTGGACAGGACATTGTTCAAGAAGACTCTGAGTATCTAATGTAGCAGCCGATTTTGCCAGACAGTGTTGAATGCTTTTTCAACTTGAAGCATTACCATATTACTGTGCTTTAGCCTGTATCGAGATTTTGTTTCACATACTTGGTGGACAGCACTGTGAAATGGTTTCCTCATTTGAACACTGGCTGAAACTTAATAGTGGTCCGAGTTGATGGCAGCTTCTCAGAATATATGTATTTGGGTTGACGATTTATTGGCCTGAATGTGACCGAATTTAGCCAGAATGCGAACTTTTTGCCTGAAACTGACGCTGACCAGAAATCTATCCTCTTTACATGGCCCATTTTATCGCATCTTTTTGACGGTGGTGATGTACGTTCTATAGTGCTGGTGGGCCTTCACGAGTTTTTAAGCTGCTGTAGCCTATCCATAATAGATATCCGAAGGTTGTTATCCATTTTTCGTTCGTGTCGGTCCTTATAGGCTTGTTCACAAGGTAAATAAGATCAAAAGCTGCCTCGGAACATCCAGAGACGCACTGTATAACTGCGATGTTGAAAAACCCATAAGCCCATAAGATCTTAGTTATTGGTTTATTACATACTCGGCTATGTGGGGTTAAGGGCTTAGAATCATCGTTTGGTCACCTAAAGAAGACTTTCCAGCGGATAGGACAAGGACAATTATAAACAGAAAAGGCCTTAAGAAAAATATTTGGTGGTAAATAAACTTTCATTGGGAACTTTTCGATAACTTTGGCGTGAACAAAGTTAGAGAGACACGCCATTGAAGCTACTATTTCAACAGCCTAGAAATTATTTCTCTTCACCGACTTTTCGAATCTCATCTGACCATATCTTCAAAATTAAACGTTTGTAAATAAACGTAAAGACGCTTCACAGCTTGATATGATCTAGTGTTGATCGTTAACCTAAAAGCTTAATTTTAAGTGTAGAATTTAGAAGAACAGTAGTTTTTAATATGTTATTAAAAATTTTAATAACCAACTGCCTGAAGAGGCATTTTGAAAGTACCGACACTAATAAAGTACCTGGGCGAAGCCAAGCATTACAGTTAAACCTCGGCAATCAATTGGAATAAAACAACCCACTTACTTCTAAATGAACTGCGACGTTTTATTTATCTTCTAACTGTTATTGCTGACGATAATTAGCGGGCGAAAATAACAAAATCCAACCAACTTTGGTATTTGTAATAAAAATGCTCATAAAAATAATATTACTCGAGCGTTCTACTACGTGCTTTTGCGCCAACTTTATTGTTTACAATAGAAAACAGTTAGTAAAAAATTGTACGAATAATATTTTAGGGAATTTCCTAATACGAATGAACACATGCTAATTAACCACTGGAGAAGTTGTAAGAATTGTTGAAAGTGGTTAGAATAATGAATACCAAATACAAGTATTATTAAGTTTGCATTTGTCTTTTTTTAAAACTAGCTTCCTGTTTAAAGGAGCTTGCAACAAGCTATCCAGTCTGTTTTATAAATGTTGGAAGCCTCTATGCCATAAAAAAATCACACTTTGAAAACCAACGAATTTCAAATTGATACCCATGAACCATTCCTCATGTACTAAAACCGATGGCCAATTTCGTAATCTTTCGAAAACTGATTCGGTTATGTCGCACAATGCTCGAGAATATGCGATAAAGTTTGGACCAAGCACCTCCGAATTAGTCCAGACTAGCACCGGCTTCCGGTAAGCAGATCTACATTCATGTGGTTGCATCAACCTTATTCTTACACAGATTATTCCGGGATAGTCATCAACTCCACAAATAAAATCTTGGTAGATTCATCATCTTGGTAAATTCGACGAAGAGTCATCGTAAGCAATTGATGATTCAAGCAAAAGTTTGTTAAAACACCTACGATCTAGGAAGCTCGGTTTTACCATCTGAAATACGTTTTAGCTCAGTCTCAGGTATGCTCGACGGTCAAGTCCGATTGTTGGCATCAATGACATCATGCCAATCAAGTTCCAGATAAGATTCACATCTGGTCAGTTGGAATCTATAGTCGTGGAAATGTTCTAAATACCAACACCAATTTTAACCCAACTTCAAAACAATAAATATCCTCTTTCCACTAGAAGAGGATCTACATAATTTTGTCTAAGGATAACATTTTGTAACACTTGCTCCTTCATAACAACGTTACATCAATAATTAAGCTTATCCATTTATGACATAAAATAAAAAGGGAATGAAATTCTTTCATGTCCATTAGGGGTCGATTTATAGTATAAGATTACGCCACCTTAAAGAACTTAAAGAGTTTTGATTGAAATAAGCTGAATCAAGCCGAGATATATAACAAAACTTATCTCTGATCGTTCAACCAAATTTGAAATAGAATTACAACTGGAACTCAGTCTTCAGACAGAACGAAAATGTTTCACGTGATAGAATGATGTTATAATCTTTTTAAATTTTGGTAACTGCAAGGTTTGTTTTTGTATATTAATCGGAACGACTTTACTTATCAAGATCGGACTTCGTGATATAGAAGACCTCGTAGTGCTCCTTCCGACGAGAGTATCGTCATGGTGCTAAAGATGTCGCGAATGAGTCTTCAACGTTGACCAGGAGATGCACAGTGGGGTATTTGACCGCAAGACATGGCATAAACCTCTAACTATAGCAGGGAAGCTAAATAGGGGTGGTAAAATATTTTTGTTTTTACAACTGCTAGTAATTTTAATGGGTTGTTGAGCGTTCAGTATTTGGATGTTAACAATAAATTCAATTTAAAATTATTCAAAAAATATCGAAGTGTTCAGAATCCAGAATGAAAAGCAAAAAAGAAATGCGTCTATCGAGCTACTGTTTATGTCGTCGTTTTCTTCAGCTAAATCTGAACATTTTGAAAGGCACAGCGTTTCAATAATTTCTAAAGAAAACTTATGAGATATATTTTTTTATATAGGTACTAATGTCAGCAGCAGGTTGTTAAAATATACTTCAAATTCACAGGGAAAGCTCTTAATATCCTTATTCTTGGCTCTTAGGCTTCTTCTGAAAGTTGACTGCAATTTTACTAGGCGCCAAAAATTATTATATTACAGAACAGCGTGAACATTTAAGTTCATCTTTTTTGTGAATTACATTATACTGGTGCCTTGTTAACGAAGCCTCTAATAAAAACATTTCTGTATTAAACGGCACGTATGTGTACCGCAGTTGCTACTTCCTTAACCAATTTGGATGCTTCTGAATTCCCCAAAATTCTTAATGATACCGGACTTGCATTAGCCAAGACTCGTAATGGAATTAAAGATCTAAGATTAGTTGTTTTTTGTCGTTAAGTCCGCTTAGAGCATTAACCGCATTCCAACTCAATTGAGTTTCCGCAAACTTATTGCAACTTTTTGGCTTTTGACATAAAAATACCTTTCGAATAATAACGAAGTTGGAACATTCTTATTAAAACACAAATGGGTCGACGATGACGATTAGATTTGCACAATTTTCATATAATACGGGTGGAAAAAAATAAGCTAGACTCACAAAATTGTGAATAACCCCGAAAAAAGCAAAGATTTGCGGCTTATTTTTTAATTTTGTACCGAAACATAAGACATATTATAGTATAAGTTTCTTCAACAAATAAATATATTATTGGTAACGATGAAAAACATTTACTGCAGAGTTCTCGAAATCGTTTTTTGCCAAAACACAATTTAACACATTTTACAACATAATATTATTCTTATTTATTTAACAAAAACCTTCAGATACGGATTCTATTTCGAAAATTGTTCAATTGATTTTATAAAAAAAAAGCATTTTGAAACATAAAAGTTGAATGTTGTTTCACAAACTGCACATGTGTGCTTACTGAAACTCTCAGCTTTGCAACGTCACTGTTGACAATTGGTTTGACAGATAAACATGATGTTATGCATTTCTTATAACTACTTGCCATGCAATTGGCTTTTACAATTAAGTCTCTGCAACGCAATTGAAGGCGTTCCCTTTTCAAAGTGCAAAAAGATCATCAGTTACTGTCTACATCAATATTGTCCAAAATACTCTCAACTCTCTGGGATCTTACGATTCTATGATCGACAGTTTTTGATCAAAATTCCGGGACGAGAACCCACTTCCATCAAAAGTTATCGAAAAAACTGTTAGCAGATCTTCATATATATGGCTACATCACCATGGGTTATGATGATGAATATGGACTTGACAGTTGATAGCGGCCATATTCTTGACGGTACATCTGTCAAATTGACTGTCATCTATTCAGTCTGTTTTCAAAATGCGTGTTCTGTTCGGGAAATGTTCCGCGCGCTTTACGGTCGCCCTTCCGAGAGGACTATTCGCAATGTGATGGATAAATTTAATTCCACTGATTCAGTAAACGGTCAACCAACAAACGTTCGTCGATGAAACGTAAGATCTGTCGAAAACATTGCCGCTGTCCGTGAGAGTGTGCAGGAGAATCCGAGGCAGTCGAATTCGCGTCGCTCACAAGAACTCGCAGCCAACAACTTGGCGAATTTCGCTTCGCAATTTGGGCCTGTACTCGTACAAAATACGTCGTTGAAGGTAAACGACCATAGACAATGACGTATGTTCGCTGAATGGGTTCTGGAGCAGTTGGAAACTGACCCTTATTTTCATCGAAAAATCATCTTCATCGATGAGGCCCATTTCTGGATAAATGGGTACGTCAACAAACAAAGTTGTAGATGATATCAATCCACATGAGATCCAAAAGCGTGCATTGCATCCCGAAAAAGTCACTGTTGGGTGTAGATTTTGTGCAGGCGGCGTCATCGGTCCATATTTCTTTGAGAATGACGTTTGCCAGGCCATCACCGCCGACGGCGACCACTATATAGCGAGGATTTCCAACTTCTTTTGGCCTGAATTGGATCATATGATACCAAGGACATGCGGTTTCAACAGGATGGCCCTACGTGCCATACGTGAACTGGCCACCGAAATCGTGCGATTTGACCCCGTAAGACTTTTTCTTGTGGGGTTTTATAAAATCACAGGTCTATGCGAATAAGTCACAAGCCAGAGCGGCTCTCAAGGCTTATATTGCACATGCGATCGGTACGATTAGGCCTGAATTATGCGCCAGATTCATGGAAAATTGGACATTTCGGATGCGCGCCACCCAGAGAAGCCGCGGCGGACATTTGAACGATGTTAAATTCCCTACATAATGGCATCGATATACCTTTCAAAGGAATAAAAAATTTCGACTATACTACTGTGTCCAAAAGATAAGGTTCTTTATTTATTCTTCCAAATCAATTTCATCCCCTTCAAAGTAATCCCCTCCCGATGCAATGCACTTATGCCAATGGATTTTCTAATCTTTGAAACACTGGTTGTAGTCACTTTCCGGGATGGCCTTCAGTTCCATCTTCGCTGCGGCTTGAATCTCCTCTATCGTATCAAAACGGTGTCCCCGGAGCGGTCTTTTGAGCTTGTTGAACAGCCAGAAATCGCACGGCGCCAGATCAGGTGAATACGGTGGTTGCGGAACGATATGGGTTGAGTTTTTGGCGAAATGATCACGTATTACGAGTGCGGTATGGGATGGTGCATTATCGTGGTGTAAAAACCAAGAATTGTCTTTCCACAATTCCGGCCTTTTTAGGCGGATAGCGTTACGCAAACGAAGCTTAACGTTCAAATAATATTCCTTGTTGACTGTTTGGCCGATTGGAAGGAATTCATAAAGCACAACACCACGATAATCGAAGAAAACAGTCAACATGACCTTGATTTTTGAGCGACTTTGGCGCGGTTTTTTTGGCCTCGGCTCTCCTTTGGCACGATATTCGCTCGATTGATCGGTTGTTTCGGGGTCGTAAGCATAGATCCAAGTCCCATCGCCAGTTGTAATGCGTTGCATGACATCCTGGTAGTCGGAAAGCATAGTTTCACACACTTCAACGCGACGCCTTTTTTCCAAAAAATTCAATGTACCAGTTCGGTACCTGTCGAGATTTGACGCGCTTGAGGCCCAAAGCAACCTTCAAAATGGTATTGACTGAGCTTTTCGATAAGCCAACTTCATCAGCAAGGTCTCTAATTGCAAGGTCGACGTGAGCTTCATCGGTTGAGGTTGATGGTCGCCCAGAACGCTCTTCGTCTTCGACACGTTCACGGCCGGCTTGGAAATCACTATACCACTTGTAAACATTTTTTTTAGACATAGCCTCATCATCAAAGGCTTTCTGCACCATCCTCCACGTATCCGCAGCAGAAAATTGATTCCGCAAACAAAATTTAATGCAAATTCTTTGCTCAATAAATTTCGACATCGCAAAAAACGAAAAACTCACTTTTAGCAGCTCACAAAACGACCCGTATCTCAAACACTATGAATTATTTTGACATGAAATTTCACATAGATTTCACTGACAGTACTACCAACCTA
The DNA here is from genome assembly GCA_963555765.1 of Orthonevra nobilis. Classification (NCBI taxonomy): domain Eukaryota; kingdom Metazoa; phylum Arthropoda; class Insecta; order Diptera; family Syrphidae; genus Orthonevra; species Orthonevra nobilis. The sequence continues at coordinate 30,907,927 of OY743226.1, read as the reverse complement.
AAAAGAAAGAAAAATTTCCAAATCCTTCGACGCGCGCAGTTTAAATTCATATGTCACCTTATTTTTTGCACACAGTAGTATATCTCACAAACGAACTTTTAACTTTATTGTTTCTTTTCAAATCTGAGTGTTTTTGGACCTTAAATATGTCATTGATTTGGAATAATTTCTAAAGACCAGGCGACTATTTATGAAGTTAACAAAAATTTATCTCTCATATCTCAATCGTATCTATCAAACTATTTGACACAGGTACCAATTACCAAACAAAACAACACGTGACCTTCCATCACAATTAGTAGGATAACATTCAATTTATACAAGCTGATTGGATCGGTTGACGCGAAATCCCATCTCTTAAAAGCATTTCCATGTAATTACACCTTCCAAGGAGGAGGAGTAGCATCAATTCGTTTTGTCACTATCAGCATGTCGACGATACAAGTTCACATTAACATTCAAAATTATTGCTTCTACTAGGAGGAAGCCCTGCAGCAGATCTTTGACCTTGAATGGCGTTAAAAACAAACAAAATATATTAGGAATTACAATCAAGATGCATCAGAGCTTCTGTCCGAGATTCAACACTTAAACACGCACAAATTTCGTCCAAAGATTATAGATTGGCCTCCTGAAGTGGGCAATTTCCCACCTCAACCAATTTCATTAAATGCCAATAAAAGCTAAATCAGCGATAAACAAATACAATATAACCTGCTTCCCCCATAAACCGTATCGTTCCCGATCTTGTTGCTTTATTAAGTTCGACTCGTAGTTTTGATATTAAAATATCTGATAGAAAAAAAACCCAAAAATGATGAAAGAACGTCTAGTGCCCCATGTGAGATTAGATTCCCGATATCGGCGTCATTCTCAGCGAGAGTAGCCTTTTCGAATGTAAAGAGTCAATGCAGCACGTTCCAAAACAAGACGGAGCTAAGCTCATTTGACACCGGCCAGCTAGAAGCTTTTCGAGCACAGCACTTGAGCACCTGAGGTTGTACGACCTTCCGCATTGAATGTGTGTGTTTGTGCTTTTTTTTCACACGCTGTAGAACGTGCCTGCCATTCCAATTCCAATGCCGATGAGTTGTGAATGATATTGCTTACGAAAAAGTTTTGTTGTGCTACTGTCTGATTACTTCCGAGTGTCATTGTAGTCCAATTCAGAACTTGACACAGAACAGAGCAAACCGTTGTTGCCGCGCCGCCTTCGCTGTCATTATTGTCGGCTAACTCGAGACGATCGCTTTCCAACGTAGAATTCGCGTTGTAGTTTAGATAATCTCCCCCTCCTCTGTCGAACGAACGAAACTGCGACGAATTAGGGAAGCTTTGTCGTGATTACAGATTCACAGAAGTATCTTTTGGGTCAACTGCTAATTTACGCCGAGTTTCGGTCCAGTGAAGCTGCATTTATTTTTTTTTCGTCGCGAGTGTTAAGAGTGAAAGTTGAAAGGTTCTTTGTTGAAATCGAAGGACTGCGTGATTTTATTTTTTTTTTTCAAGTGTCAAAATGAGGGATAAGCAAGATGAAGCTCAAGATTGTGAAAAAGTGAGTAGCCCTGATTTTAAGATGTTAATTTTATTTAAGGGCAGTCCAAGTCCCAAGATCAGAAGCATGTTTTGTTTTCTTTTTGGAACGATAAATACTTAAATGAACTTGGACAAATATGAAGTGGAATTTTGAGTACGGCTGATGTTAAAAAATGAAATTGAAAGTTGACAAAGTCGATATTCAAATGACGCAACAATGTTTATGTTTAAAAAGTGACGAAAATCTTGAAGCTAACAAATCTCCAGTATTTCGCAAAGATTAATATGCAAATTTTATTATTCGTAAATTTCTTTCGCAAAGCACCAAAATTTTGTTTATTTTTAAATTTGCGTTGTGAATATTTAAAGGTGTAAAGATAAAGATCTATGGTAAAGATGCCAGGCAATGTCGATTATACAGGAAAGTGTATCGTAACTCCGCTTACAACTTCTTTCCCCTTTTTGTAACGCGTGTTTTCTTTGAGTTCAATGATCTTTTTATCTTTTTATGTTTTGCTTCAGATTTTATATTTTTTAATTTTTTAAAACCAACTCGAACACATGACGATCGCGGATGCGTCTTATGAGGGACCGCTTTTTCTACCATACCCGGTCTTATTTCGTCACAAATGCCTCGAGTGTTGCCTACTATGTAATCTGATATAGCGCTGATTTCTTGGTATGCTTCTGTGATCCTGTTTGTTACAATAAAGTGATGGTTTGACCCACTGTGTGGATATTTCTGTCGTCCTGCTGAATCCACTTATTCCTTAGACGTTGGCTTTTGAAATATCTTCTTTTTCTTCGTCTTAAAGAAGCGCTACAGTGTGGGGTGGACCTGGACCTCAGTCCAGCTCGGTTTTGAGATTGACGCCTCCAGTTTCGTACACCCAGCTGATTGAAGTTCCTTTCCAGCTGGGCACGCCATCGAAGGCTAAGTGTTCCTCTATCACGTCGTCCCTCGGGGTTTGGTTCAAAGACTTTTCAAGTCGGAGCTTTTGTGTTCTTTCACTCTACCTGACCTAGCTATCTAAGACGAGACGTGCGGATTCGTTTGACTAGGGCCGAATACAATTCGAAGGATTTTCCCCTCGAAGCGACTAAGATTCTCTTCGTCAGCAAGTGATTGAGTCCATGCATCTGTGCCGTACAGCAGGACTGCGACTATTAAGCTCTTGTAAAGAGATAGCTTGGTTCCTCAAGAGAGGCTTTTATATTTCAATTGCCATCTAGCCCCAAGTACACAGCGACTGGCAAGAGTTATCTTTCGTTTTATTGCCGCGGTCGCATCATTTCCAGAGTTTAATGCGGAGCCTAGGTACACAGAGTCTGTCTATTGTGACGTTTTGTTCAATGCGTCTGTGTTGATGGACCTTTTTTGTAGACAGACAGCAGGGTGCAGTTAGAAAGAACCGTGGAAGATCATGCCTCAAGTGTCATGACAGTGCATCGCCTTGTCTAAATCCTTTTCTGACGTTGCAACAGACATTCTCCAAGGACGCAAAATCTAGGCAATGCGCCTTAATCGAAGAATAGATGGTGAATATCGGTCAGGAACTTTTTGGTCTTTTTCAAGATCTGTCATAATCTTAACATCTGGTTAGTGATGGAATTTGCTGGCATAAACCAGCAAAAACTATGAAGGGCTTAAGGGGAATACACAAAACGGCAGAGAAGATTTTAAACGCGATCCTTAGGAGTCTTATATCTCTGTAGTTGGCGCTATTGAGAGGGTCTCCATTCTTTATAATCAGAAAACCAAAAATCAGATGAGTTGACACAAATTAGGGGCCGCGACAGTCTCTGTGCTCTCTCCAAAAACGACATTATTGTTTGCTGACATACCCATTTAGTCAGAAATGAGCCTGTTCGCTGGAGATGGTAAGCGGTTCAACTTCTATTTGATTTCCAGCGTATTTACCCAGGTACACGGTAAATATTGGCTAATTAGCTTCAATTTGCGCACAAGTTGATCTTATGTGCGTTAAGACCACGATCTTCCCTCAAAATCTCTCACATAGTGGACGAGTTGAGAACAATGGTTGCTTTCATCTACAGAGTCTGAACTCATGATATATAATTATTATCCGGTAGCAAATGTCAATCGATCCACAGTGTCACTCGACGTTTACGACCACAGAAAACTGGGCTCATTAGGCTCTATACGTTTGGCGCCCAGTTTTGGAAAAAAAAAACATTCAGTCTTGGAAAAAAATTGTGTACAGTTTAACCGATAGTTGTATCGGAATTTCTTTACTTCTTTTATAAACAAAAACACCATTTGACAAATTTGTTTATAATCACAGACCTTAAAGTAAACCATTAAATAAATTGCAGTCATTTATTATGCATTTTAAACGATTCAAAATGGTATAAGTGCTTGTTGGTTGGGTTCCTGCAGATAAATAGTTTTCTGAAAAATGTCACCACAAGATTTCCTAGTTTCACTCATTATAGGACACTTAGCCCAGATTTTTAACACAATATCTACTACGTTTACATTCCCAAACAAGTGGAAAGAATCAAGAATTATTCCCAATCCTAAAGAAGGAACGATTACTGAATATAGACCTACCTACGTACCACTCCCATTTTTGTGGAAGGTATTTGAATTGTAAGCCTCCATACAAACAATAACAAATACAAACAATAAATTACTAATACCTTTGTAAAGGGGTTTCAGGTCTGGCAATAGCTGTGTGACGGTATTATTGGAAGTGTCCGATAAAATTCGGCAGGCATTTCATGAGAACAAAATAGCTTTGCTTACGCTGATCACAAGCTCTTTTGAAAATCCTTGTTCCAACTTCCATTTTTCAAACTCGTTCTGCACTGTCTTATTTGTCAAATCGTGAACAAGCCGTGTTTGTCAACTCTAAACTGTCGTCCTTCTTACTAATTTTGTTAGATGCTCCTCAGGGATCTATCCTCGGCCCGCTCTTGTTCTCCATGTTCAGATATAGTATGATCTGCCTAGCATCCTTAGATACTGCATTTTCCGCATCTACGCAGACTATTCTACAGCGAGGATCTAGCCTCAATAGCTGAATCGTCATCTCGGAATGTTATAATGTTTAACTCTTACAAATCAGAAATTACTTCTTTCATTAAATGGTCCTTTTCTTTATCAGAATTTCCATCCATTCTTCGATCGATCATATCAACTTCATTGTCGCCAAAATAAATGAATCTTTGCTTGGATTATCTGTCAGTCTAACCTTTTTTGCTGGTTCATGTAAAAATTAAACTGGTAAGGCTTTTGAGCATGCAAATTATAAGTTACAAGTTATTCAAGCAAGTTATTTGCTGGTCTTGATGCCAACTCTTTTCAAAAACCTAAAGTTGCAATTAACTCAACGGCTCGCTTCGTGCTTAATGTCACCTCAGACTCTTGACGTCCTATTTTTGGTTATAAATAATCTAACCACTTTCCTTAAGTACTGATCTTGCTTAATGTTATCTAAAATCAAATGCAGCAGCCTGCATTTTAAAATTGCAAAATCGGTTTTACTCAATTAAGTCGATACGTATCTATTCGGCCAATTAAGCACACTTATCTAGCCATGCAAAAACAATTAATCTGCCAATCTCTGTAAGATTGAAGTTCGAACTATTTTAATGAAATAATTTTGATGGGAAGACGTTACTGTCGATTTGTACAAAAAAAACTTGCGATTTCCTTAGACTTTTCTGTAATGATCATCGGAAATGATGGCATATGCGATTGTCGGGTTAACTAAAAGAAGTCGTACCCTTTAGGTCGGATTTCCTATGTCATTCTCTAGAGTTAAATCAAGCAGTTCTTCTTTCGAATTTCAAGAACTTAATTAAAAACTCGGTCGCCATGAAAAACCCTTTTATATAAATGGAATAATTAATATTAATAGCCTATATTCAGTCTTAAGGTCCATCGTAAGTATTGGTGGAAGAATTTCTTAAATCGAGTGAGTAGTTTCGAAAATTACCTCGTACATACAAACTTCCAAACATTTCTTCTTTATAATATTAGTACAGATTTGTCAAAGGATCCTTTTTTTTTGGAAAATTATATCGTCCATTTAAGTACACACGCTGTCAGAAATTATTCGTCGTATTTGTACTATTCATACACCTTATGTTGTGAAGTTCAGAAGGCAGATTTTTTCCTTCTGCTCTGTGATACATTATAGGCTATAAAAAAAAGGCTGTTATCTAGAGCTACCCCAATAGAAAACAGCTTGATTTTTGTTAGGTCAGTGAAGTCAGTGCCTAAGAGATGTCCCCAAGCTCATGATGAGTTTTAGTGGCAAAAGTTCGAGTAAATATTCAAAATGTTCGAGTGAAATGGATGAACTCGCGAATTCAGATAGAAAACTCAGTAAAAAGGGTCCCGTGTTTCAATCCGGAGAAGAACATTTGGACTTGCTGTATATTCGACTTTAGCAAGGCTTTCTTCTATGGCTTTACGTAAAAATATATCAAACATGTCCAATTGAATTAAAGACTTTGCTTTACTTGGGAAAACAAAAATACTAAAGATTTTCCAAGTGAGAAATTCTTACCTTCATGAATTAGCCTTAAAATAAGTCTTCTCTCTTCAGGAATTGTTTGAAATAATTAAGAAGAGTGAAAGTTGTAATAGGAGTATAGCCATATATTATCCGTAGGCTGGTCTTGAAATGTGAAGCGATAGACTTATAAAGAAGCTTGAAAATTAATGGAGAAGGCATTTTGCGAGCCTCTAGTACCTTCAAAGGCTTAAGGGGAACTTATCATAAAAAATAGAAATGTTGGTAACATTTTTGAGCTAGTACCAAGAATTCAAAAAATGCATAGTTAATTATGACAAAATGTTGGTTTTTGAGTTAAAATGGGAAGCCAGACATTAGGCGAACGAATGGTCCAAGACTACAGAATGTACGTTGTTTTAAGTCAATCGAATATAAGAAGATCCTTCATATATTCAGTTTCTCAAAAGGTTTAGCATTTGAGCGGCATGAGAAAAATTCTAAGCATACTGTCGATTCATGTGAGACATTGTTCTGCCCCAAAAAATGTCATCCTGCAAAATGTTTAACACAAAGCTTTATTTAACGAAACCTTCGGGTCCAAAGAGCGGCTGTAATTTCTACACTAGTTGTCAACGTGCGAATCATAACTTAAATATCACGACTTTTCTAAATAAGAGTCTTTAGACTTAAACTGACATTAAAAAACATCAAGCTTAATGATGACGTGACAAGTTGGGTATTACCCCTCAATAAATTCGGTTGATAAAAAAAACCAAGGTCCCTATAAAAGTACTGATAGAGTTTATAGATCTCACATTGAAATTGGATACTTTATTTTAATACTTGCACTCAAGATACTTGGCCAACTTGTCTGTCAAAACTGTCACTGATATTCCGTCATGATTGGTAACGTAAACTACCGCACGCAACGAATTTAAATCGGTAGATTAACTTCATTCATTGTCGGCTAAGCTCTTTATTTCAAATGATATCTTATCTGCAAATGAAGACGTTGACAACTTGTTAAGCTTATTCACAACTTGACCAGTATATTGACAAACTTTATTGACACGTTCACATTGCTGACAAGCTTATCATGTGTACGCAGTAAAATCGAAAAATTTTTATCATGAGTCTTATAAAAACGAAACTAAAAAATTGTGTGTACAGGGCAGGTGATTAAGCGTCTTCCTTCCAATAGGAGCATTTGATTCCACATTCAAATCCTTGAGTAAATCCTAAACTTCTATCTAGTTCTCGAATCTGAAATTACCAGCGTAAGAGTCTTGTGTATCTAAGTTAGTATTCAATTTAAGAACTCAGAAACGTCCGGAATCCTAGAAGAAGATGCTCCATGGGTAGATTACTAAAATGTGCTGCAGAGACGAACCCATGATGCCCGATTGCATGGCTCATCATTTGGTCGACGTTGAAAGACATCTTTACCCATATCGGTGATATTCTCGTCGGAACGATCACCTTCGAGTGCATCTTGTGTCCTGCATTGTTCCACTCTTTTTTGGATGAACTGCTTAAAACCTTAGTGTCCGATCAGCTGCCTTAAGACTGCCGAGAAATCGGGGCAGTCATTGATGAATTCATAGAAAAATAGTCACGATAATTCTGCGATCTTGAGGAATATCGTTATCCAAGCTTTGATGCATTTTTTGCCCCCTTCCATAAGAAAGTGATCTTTGAAAACCATAGAGAAATGTGTCATGATATTTCGACAACCCGGTGTCATGTCCAAAAAACAGAATCTGTTTCAAACAGTCCAATTTGTTTCCCTCACATAATTTTATTATTAAAATAAGTTGTTTTTGTTTTCGTTGCCATTACCTGTCGAGTGCAATTACTAAAGTATGCAACAAACGATCAATTTTGATAAATATTGTTGATCACGAGAAATTCAAGATCCAAGAACAAAGTTCGAAAATCCCAATCGAAAATCAGTCAAACAAGTCCAAGGTTAGGAACCTTGAAATTTCCTACGTTTGAGCTTGGCGGACTGATTTCGTAGATGCATCGATTTGACGCATCAAACTTGATAGCCAAATTGGAAATTTGAATAATTGTTCTAGTGTGCGTTAAATTTTTTAAATACAGTGATCACCAATCTGACTCAACCGTTAAATTAATTGCACTATGCACTTGAATGTAAGACGTTTAATTATAGTGAAATTGTTAAAAAGTTACTCGCATATATAATTATAATAGCGGCCGCTCACTACTTCATCTGTGTAATTTTCATATACGGAGCAAATAATATTTTACTGCATGCTAATAAATACAGGGTGTTCCAATAAGGATGTGACAACTTTTTTTTTTAAAATAAAACGCAAACCATTGGAGATATTGTAAAAACTTTATTATCGGCTTGAAGTACAATCAAAACGTTTATAAATGGAACTCGACTTCGTTCATATGGCCACCACGGGCACGTTTGCAACGGTCGATTCGTTGATCTCGATTTTCGATGTCTTGGTCACACATTTCGGTCACACAACGGCCGCTTTTTCGCGCTCTGAGCTTTTCCTACGTCGTCGGCTTGTTGGCATAAACCTATGACTTTACGTAGCACCAACGAAAATAATATAGAGGCGTTTAATCGCACGAACGAGGCGGCCAATCGACCAATGTTTCTAGAGATAACACGCTCATCAAACTTACTCTTCAATAGATCGAGAATAAGGTGTGCTGTGTGGCTTGTGGGATCATTTTGTTGAAACCACATGTCGTCCAAGTCCATATCTTCCAATTCAGGCCAAATATAATGGGCTATCATGACGCGATAACGCTGGCCATTCACAGCAACATGGCGATTGTTATCGTCGACGGCACAAACTGCACTAAACGGTAATTTTAAAAAGCAAATGTAGATTTTTACCCGACCAATAACGCATATTTTGCTTATTGACGAACACATTGAGCCAAAAATTAGCTTCGTCACTGAAGATGATTTTGCGATGAAATTCATCATCGTCGCTTCAGATGATCTATCGGCTTCAATTTTTGAGTTAGATTGATCTGGGTATGAGCCATGATAATGTGCACTTAGCGATGCTCAATTCTTGAGAACGCCGTGGAATTGACTGATTTGGATCATTTGCTACGGACGCCAGAACGGCAGCGATATTTTCGAAACTTCGACAAACTCGTTGGTTTTTGCACTAAACTTGTTATTGCCTGGTTTGTGTACTTTACCATGATGAAAATATTGAGTTTACTGAATTAATTGACAATGACCTTCCGATGATAAATGAAAGGGTGCCTTTAAAAATTAAATTCAAAATTTAAAATTCAAAATTCTTGCTAGCCACGTTCTGCTTGTTGTGAAAAGGCAATTTTTATCAATATAACATTTTATTCGCTATTAATTTGATTAGAATTAAATATTACCAACTTTACCCCTGACAGATTGAAATTCATTTTAAATATAGTTTTAAGTTAATTATCATAATTATGTAGAGAAATGTCATCCCGGACTTTTTTTTAAACCTATTTGGGTTCTATAATTTTTCTATAGGCAGTCTCTGACTACGAAAAGACCCAACCTGAAAGTTCATTCTAAATGAGATGAGTATTTTTTCTTCCAGACAAACTTTACCTCTTTTTGATTTTTGTATAAACGTTGATATATGGAGATATGTATGTATTCACGGACTTATTTTTATAGGCTTTTTTCAGTTCTACTTTTAAATTAATCAATTAAATAAGTATCTCTTAACGTTATGGCAGCATTCACAAAAACCGCATTTTCAAAGCGACTGCAAAATCGTTCAGAATTTTTGGTATGATGTCAGTTATTTTAAATACAAAATATGATAAATGTTCTCAAAGATTTCTCTTCCTTCCGTTTTCCCACCTCAAAATGTCTGTCCCGAGGCGGGAGGGACGATTTTCTGAAAAATTTACGCTAAAAATCGTAAAAAAAATAATAAAAAATGAACAAAAGAACAAACGAAAATTTAAAACAGCTTTTTCTTTAGCCAAAATCCCATCCTTAAATGTTTAAATAAATAATTTGGGAGAAATAAAATTTCAAATCAAAATACAAATGAATTTTTTTTAATAAAATTTAATTTTAACAAAATTTGGTTTTGTCAAATTCAACTTTGTTTTCAATGCCCAAATTGATTTATATTCATATCAAAAAAACCTGGTTCCAAAACGTGTTAAAGTTTTTGGAAAATTAAAAAAAAACAATGAAAAGTCTAAACTTAGAAAGTACCCAAAAAAATTGTTTCCGTGGAAAAAAGAATTTTTATTTTTTTTTTTTAATATCTCAAAAACTAAGAAACATTTGGCACCAAATTTTATAGATTAAACTGATAATTTTTAATATTGGTAAACAAGTTTGCACTTACTTAGTCTAAATTTTGTAAAAATTCAATTCAAAAATAAAACAAATTTTCTTAAAATTTTGATTTTAAAGTTTTATTTCTCAAAAATTATTTACTAAAACAACTTGAGTCAAACACTAAATTAAGAAATAAGATTTTGTCTTTTGAAAAAGCTATATAACTTTACCGATCGTGCTTTTCTTGTTTTATAATATTTTTTTTCCATTTCAAATAAATTTTTCAGAATATTTGCCCTTCCCGGCAAAACGGGGGAAGATATACCCTCTCTCCCATATGATTTTGTTTGTTTTTAACTTACCTACTTACCCTGTCACAAGATTATGTACATTTAACAAGTAAAACAATCGAAACATTGTATAATGTTTCCCACATAATCACATGTGAACAAAAAGAAATCAATTTGTTTACGGAAATCATTACGTACTCAAGTAAAAACCTGCATTGTAATAATATAATTGTTCAACTTGAATTAAGATAATTCACATAACACCAACAAACAAATGGATGTACGCTTGGGGCCTGCTCACACTTAACTCGATTTGGTTTTTTTCCATTAAATTTCTACAAAACCCGAAAGATGAAATTCAATTGCTCGTTCTTGAACAATGAGCGTGTTAATATCAGGTGTTGGAAAATCGCTATTTTTGTTTATTCACTTGCCATTTGGAAGCTGTTGTAATGGGCCTGAATCACAGATTTTGATCATATTGTTTTAGGAAGAATGACTATGTCTATTGCGACTCGCAAATCTGGAGACCAAGTAGAAGGTTCGATTTCATTTAATATATTTTTTTCAGTACAGTATCACTGATTATTATTAATCCACAATTTTCTTTTTAAAAAACTAGAAATAAAAACAATTGAGCTAGTTTATGTAGTGTGACTATACTCAATTTACGTATTTGAAACCAAAAAAAAAAAAACTAAATTTTTTTTGACAAACTTTTATCTTAAACAATATTTTGGTTTGTTGCTAAAAAAAATTAACCAATTGCGATAAAATATTTTCATCGAAACCACACGAAAAGCAACGGAAACCAATCACACAGAAAAAATGTGATCTCAATCTGAGACTTATTCCGAGCGTAGTTCACATGTTTAATTTAAAAATTAATTTCTATCTCGTTTACGATTTCCATGATCGATTCATTGGAGTAACATTCAACCAAGCAACGATTCAAGGTAATTTAAAGTCACAAGTGAGTAAGCCATGATACCCGACCATTTCTAGATCTCAATAGATCAATTTGACTAAATTCCATCCAGTTCCATATCATTTTGACCAATATTATACGGTCCAATCACACCTCCATGCTCTTCTTTTTGGGACCAATTTGATTTGGCCTAATTTGAGTTGAAGCACAGACGCCTTCGAGATTTTGGGTTCGTCGACTCGAATTCAATATCATCACGAACGAAAATTGGAGTACAAGCTCAAAAATTTGTGAAATTCGACTCAGAATTTCGTTTTTAATTTTAAATATTTTTCAACTATTGCTTATTCGTGAGCTTCACCGTCATAAAAAATGTTAACCTTGACCAAGTTTTTGACATTGACAGATCTTTAAAGTAGTTCAAGCATCCGTTTGTATTGAAATTGAAAATTGTTAAGTCCCTAAAAAATCTGACAGCTCTTTTCGATTTAAAATTTATTCAACTGAAAATCGTATGTGTGGTTCACCTCTCAATTTTGTCGGCTTGGGCGGGGAAAAGGCTTTATCAGCAATTAAAAAGATGTTGAAAAAACTCCATTCTTCTGACAGTACAAACAAAAACAAAATGGTTGAAATTGTGTTTGCCATCTATTCGAGATCGATTTGCCTATTCTTAAAGATCTCCGATTACTTTTGCTACTGTACGAGTGCGAAAGTGAATCTTTTTCTTGGGATATTTGACTTGCTCAAATGCAGGCAAAACATTAACCCCGTTGATATGACGGATTGAATCCGGCTACAATCCGGATGAAGTGCGATGTGAACATAGATCGGGTTCAAATAGGATTACTCGATCCTATCACAAAATGTGTGGGGGTTTTCGATTGAGTTTGAGAGAGCAAGGAGCGATCGAGAGAGAGGAGAAGAGACAGATTAAGATGTTTTTATTTAACGTCCAAAAATATTTACAATCATGACTTAAAATTAGACTTATAACTAAGATAAGGTTTTTTCGGCTCAACAATAAGGGTCCGACTTATTTCTTATGGTATTTATACAATATACAAAAACAATTTTACAAAAACGTATTCCAATGGCGACTTAATCTTTTCGAAAATTTTTGTCGAAGAATTTTTTTTAAAAAATTTATAATTTTAAAACTAATTACAGGGTCCTAACCTCTGTAATATCGGCTGTCTGCTTTTTCGTAGAACGAAGTCTCGTAGCAATTTACGATGTCCTCGAATCATCTCTCTTCGATGATAGCTCGTGGGCTGAGGTACCTCAGCGCTGGTTCTAAGGTTTGCTGGCTGATGTTCCTGATGTCTCGATTTTGATGAGTCCTTTAATTTGTCCAGTATCCTTCCGGAAAGCTGTAGCATATATAAATCGGTTGGCGTCATGCAAGCATCTTCATACAGCTTCGTGTTGCTGAAGTATTTCAGCGTGTCCGGTTTTCGCCAGAGTTCTGTACAGGACCGAAGTATCCTTCTTTCCATGAGTCTGATTTTCTTCATGGCTGTTGGTGACACCGTGGGCAGCCATAGGTTATTACTGGTCTTATGAGCCGCTTGTAGACCAGTAGTTTGGTTTTCTTGCTTAACCCGTTCCTCTAATTTTTTGATTTTCTTAGCCCCAGTTTTGACAACTCTAATTATTTAAGAATTTTCGAGTCTAAGAATAATTATTTTTAAAATTCTGAATCAATGTTGTTACAGATGTCGCCTAGAATCTCGAACTTGCAACGGGCCTGCAACGTGCATTTTCCAATATCCAATTGGTGCAGATGACTCTTTTAATGACCAGCAGCTTAAGGCTCTTAAATGCCTCAAATAAATTCGACTGAGTATCAGTGGGGATAAAGCCCATTTCTGAGATTCGACAGAGTGACTTTTGCAGATTTTGAAAATAGCAGCAGGTTTTTTGATACATAAAAATAAGTGGTCCTTGGAAAACCATTTAACCCACCAATGACATTTCACTACTGGCACATTCAAATTCAGTGTGCATAGCAATCCTTTCTTTCAAGTGTTAAGGAGTTGTATTGATCTTGGTCTAATTGTATGCTTTGCGAAGGGATTTCATTAAGCCTAGGTCTTGCTAGGTACAAAGGTCCTAGACTTGACCATGTAGACTATGGAGTGTTTATCATCAAATTCACTTAAGAGCTTTGATTGCAGTTCGCCCTCCTTTCTATAGCTCATACCATGAGAACTTATCTTCAATGATTTTTCATTAACTACTGCTAAGCTCCACTTAAAGAGGTACTCCACATTAATGGCGATTACTTCACCTGAAAGTAAAACTTGATTGTGAAAAGTAAAAGGCGATTGATTAGCAGTAATCCATTGCATTTCGACGGAAATAAATTCAATTAAAAATATTTGTTTTGTCGTAAAAAATAATAACAACAAATTCTTAAGTTATCACAGATAAACATCAGTGATATGAAATGAGTTCAATTTGAAGTACAGACATTCATTTAAAGTTTTACAGGAACATTTCAAAATATTTCAAATTAATTATTTTGAAATCATTAAATGAAGAAGGGCACGTACATAACAATAAAATAGAATAACAATTAAGTGCTGTGACATACTGGATAAACAACGTTTAAATGAATGAAATATTGACCTTTATCGGAAGCCGGTTTTACCAATTAAACCTGTTGCAAGGGAAGATTATTATTTTGAAAAATGCTTCACGCTTTCTGGAAGTTGAATCTGATTAAATTTTGTTTGAATGCAACTTAATTTCGAATTAATTATTTTTAAACCAGTCGCAGGCGTAAGGAGTTGTCCTTCATGAACTTTATTCCCGCACGTGATTTTCTGCTACAGTGGTTTCGTTGATAGATCAGTGCACTTTGTTTTAAATATTTTTTATCCGTTTGCTTGTAATTTTAAATTCATATATTTGGCTTGTTACCACTTGGATGTGGTAACAGCGAACTTTCAAAAGTTTCTGAAAACGAAAGGAATTTGGATCTGTCTAGGAACAGAAATACGCCACGCAATTTCTATAAAAATAAGAAAGAAAAAACTTGTCCACCGAGGATTTTCTGGCGCATAAATCAAATCATAAATCAGGCTGAATTTGACCGATGAAAGGAGTCATGATGGCTTGGAGGGCCGCTCTGGTTTCTCGCAAAGACCTGCGATTTTAGAAGACCCCATAAGAATAAGTCTAACAGGGTAAAATCGCACGATCTCGGGGGGCCAGTTCACATCACCTCCACGTAAGATGACCCTGCCCTCGAATCGCTCGTGCAGAATTTCCAATGTGGCTTGAGCTATCTGGCACACAAAAAAAGCACAAAATCTACACCAAACAGTGACTCCTTCGGGAAGCATTGGACACTTTTGGATCTCTTGTGGATTGATATCGTCCCAAAATCAACAATTTCATTCCTTCCTTTCCTTCAGCTTCATCGCTGAAGATTCCTTTCCTTCAGCTTCATCGCTGAAGATGATGTTTCGATGAAAATTACGGTCAATCTACAACTGTTCCAGAGCCCATTCAACGAACATACGTCATTGTCTATGGTCGCTTTGAACGGATGCAGGCCTAAATTACGACGAAAAATTCATCAAATTTGGAAGACCCTTTATGCTTCAATTTCAATTCAGTGCGTTTTTAACCATTAATTCATTAATTTACGTGCTAGACAAAAGATGCTTAAATCTAGCTTAATTCATGGCCATATACGGGCGCTCAAAGCTAAACCTAACAATTTGAAAATATGTCCTTCGACTTAATTCTATTTAATATATTTACATTCTACTAACTTATTGAACAACTAAGAACATATTTTTAAGTAAAAGCGTTAATGTTAAACTAATCCTAAAGATATAAATCTAACATAATAGGACTACCGGTTGAAAATGTCGTTATTGCAGACAACTTCATACCTATTACTCTGAGGTGAATTTTGATCATGACAGCTGTCACATCAGAAACTTCATGTCATTGTCTAATTATTTCAGTCTAGGTTATTGGTCATAAGTGAAAACACACAAGTTTTTGTAAAGCCGTAAAATGTCTACATTCGTACCATCAAAACAACATTTGCGGGAAGTATTAATATGCTTCTTTCATTTAAAGAAAAGGCAACCGAAGCGTACGATTGCTTACCGAAGCTTACCCGGGCTATACTTTAGTCGTTAGAATGTGTCAGCGGTGGTTTAAGCGGTTCAAAGATGGTGATTTCGACACCGAAGACAAAAAACGCCAGCCAGTTAAAAAAGTCTGAAGACCATGGATTGGAGGCATTGCTCGATCAGGATCCGTCACAAACGCTAGAAGAACTTGCAAAATCACTTGGCGTCGCTCAGCAAACCATTTCCGATCGTTTGAAAGCAATGGGAATGATCCAAAAGGTAGGACATTGGTTGCCGTATGAATTGAAGCCACGAGACGTCGAACGCCGATTTTGCATGTCCGAAATACTGCTTGAACGCCACAAAAAGAAGTCTTTTTTGCATCGGAGCGTCACTGGTGATGAAAAATGGGTACATTACGATACTCCAAAACGTCGGGCAACGTATGGATACCCCGGACATGCCTCCTCATCGACGGCCGTTCAGAATATTCATGACCTAAAGGTTATGCTGTGCTTTTGGTGGTACCAGAAGGGTGTTGGTATTATGAGCTGCTAAAATTGAACAACAACAATCACAGGCGAGGTCTACCGACGACAATTGATGCGTCTGAGCCGAGCACTGAAGGAAAAACGGCCGGAAACGGTCGCAAGACAGGATAAAATTATTTTGCAACATGACAATGCTCGGCCACATGTTGTAAATGTTGTCAAAACTTACCTTGAAACGCTCAAATGGGATGTGCCCCACCCGCCGTATAGTCCAGACTTTGCGCCATCCGATCACTATCTCTTCCGATCGGTGCAACATGGCTTGGCTGACCAGCACTTACGTCATTTCGATGATGTCAAAAAATGGATCGATTCGTGGATTGCGGCCAAACCGGTCGAATTTTTCAGAACGGGTATCCATGAATTGCCAGAAAATGGGAAAAATGAGTGGCTAGCCATGGGCAATACTTCGAATATTGAATTTATATCTATTTTTCCTCAATAAAGCATTGATTTTTGAAAAAACGACATTTTCAACCGGTAGTCCTATTAAATTAAAATTAAACCTACTTAACTCTACCTCAAATATATGTTAGCCGGGCAGGGCTACTTTACTTACCTAAAGGGCACTAAGGATTAAAAACATACAAACGACAGAGTTCGTCCTCCATTCAACCACCAATAGTGTCACGACATCAGCTCTTCGCAGTCTGATACCGTCCTACTAAACCTAAAATTCTCCGGTGAGCTAATTGCGACGTCTTGGTCATAGTTGACTCACCCGTCAACAGTGGTGGGGCATATCATTGGAGTAAAATGCCCCGGAGCTCAAGTTTTTATTGGAAGTCATTCCTCTTGCAATGTGACTTAAAATAAGCTTTATCAGAAAATTATCCATTCTGATCAGGTTGGCCCCGTTGTACAGGACCTCATTACTATGAAATTTTTTGTACACAGACTCTGGAGTTCTATAAAAATGGAGACAAACCCAAAGACATCGTCTCTCGAAAAGCCCATTCTTTTCCATTCCACGTTGAACCCAAACGAGACATCCATAAGCATGGACAGGCCAAATGAGGGCCATCGAGTTAACTGCTGGCATCGAGTTGACTGCTGTGAAACAGTCTCTTTGTCAGGGCAAAGGCTGTTTTGGCAGAATACAGAAACTGATCTAGCCAGATCCCAAGGGATCTGACAACACTTGGATTCGCCAGTGGCTGTCCGTTTTGTACAACTATAGAGAATATTATCCACTTCTTGTGTCCTGAACAGAATACTCTCGTACTTTTGGAAATTGATCTTCAACTTCCAAACGTCGCAATCCCTGAATCTTTTCGAAGTCATGTTGCAAAAGACATACGATGACCTCGATCTTCGGACTTGACCTGTACGCGATAAACTCATCTGCGTGCGCTATGGAGTGGCGGAGAGATCCGACAAGATTGCTCGTGAAGGTCGTAAATAAAAACGGCGAAATAACTGCACCCTGTTGTAGACCGATGTTCACTTCAAAAGTCTCAGCAGACGTCAAACTGTCATTTTTCAAAATAAACTCTCTGCTGGCGAGAATATCTTATCGGTTTGCTTATGCCGAGTTATTCAAGCTTGAAAAAGAGCCCCTGGAACCATACAGTGTCAAAGGCCTTCTTCCTGCATTGTTTCTTACCTTTGTTCCATTGGTTATCCGATACCAGTGTAGTTTCTTGCCCTGCTCTGAAACCGATTTGGTTATCCGGAATGATATTTTTGTCCTAAACTCACTTGGTCAAGGCTCTTTTGATCTTTTTTTTTCAAAAACCTTGCTGATGTTGGGAAGGAGACTTATCGACCGGAGATTTGCCGGATTAGATGTGTTTTTATTCCGTTTAGGAATTGGTTGTACCACCGCTGTCTTCCAATGAGCTGGATATTGCGCATTATTCAGCAAATTGTTAAACAGGGTAGTGTAAATGTTTACCGCTTCTAGAGGAAGTTGTTTAAGAACAATGTTTGGTATATCGTCGATTCCCACAGATTTTTTTACTTCTAAGTGAACCGAAAATAACCAGGAGATCTTCCTTTGAGATTCGAGCAATGATCGGACACTGATCCTCCACCGGAAAAAGTACATAAACGCGCTATATTGCATTAGAAAAGAGCATTGTTGATCTTTCTTAAAAAATTAAAGTCGTTTGCAACCCCATAAAAGGGCGCCTAATACATTTGGCCAAGGCTATCCATCAGAAGCTTTATTCTCTTCAATAAGGCTGTTGCGAGTAGTTGAAGAAATGGCCCACCCTTTACGTAACACGTTTAAATTTCTTCTGTGTGTATTTGTTCACCATTGCAACACAAAATTTTATGTGGCTCAATGGTCTAGGGGTATGATTCTCGCTTTGGGTGCGAGAGGTCCCGGGTTCAAATCCCGGTTGAGCCCGACTTTTACTTTTATTTTTACGTACACGAAAAAAAATGCATTTGAAAATTTCGTACAGAAAAATGTTTTCTTGATTTATTCGTTCCTTAAATATTAACAATAAAATAGATTTCGTTCACACATCTCCAGCTCTAAGTAATTGTCTCAGTCGTACAGTCTTGTCTGTCCCGCAGTCGAATACAAGCGTCCTCGAGGAAAATACTAATTAACATACGTATGCGGTTGTTTGGCCATTTCAAATGTCCTCCTTAAAAGATCACCGCCTGATCGACCAACTTGTAGCCCTGTCCAGAATAGCTCTTCGGTGGATAGCACACAAATAGACTCAATTGCATCAGCGAAAGCACGCATCCAAGGAAATTGGGAATCTGCAAGAAACCGATTACATTTTCACACACAATCTCTGCAGGTGGTTGTAACAAATTTACTTGAATAAATGCATCCTTTATGATGACGCCATAGATCAACCACTGCACGGATACGAAAAATGACATGGCTATCAGTGGGAACGGCAAACTCTCCGAGTTCTTCATTTTTATAACATGTACGAGCATAATCAGCGGCGCTGCAAAGAAGAACACTGTCACCACACAGCAGGCGTATCCTGAAAAGAAAAGCTCTGGCTGTCTCAACACACACGGCACATGTTATCCTCTTATCCTTACCCATCAGAACAATAGCCGCCTCGTGGTCCACCTCGTACTTTGTGTACGTGACGATTGTGATAAGAGCAAAGAGCGCAAAAGCAAATTGCCTTACATAGTTCCGCTTGTTCACCGTAAACACATAATAAACGGCTGTGTAGGCGAACATAAGACTTGTCCCAACAATGTTCACCATGACCACGATCCGCTCACCTGTAAGCAGGCCATAACGTAGCCACAGACTGCAGCTGAAAGAGTAGACATTCATTTCTCATTCATTTTGAAAAGAAACATACGAAATCCTTACGATAGAAATCCGCATATGAATGGGAATCCGGTGGAGTCGCCTGTACTCTTCTTGGCAACGTACTTCCGGCAGACAAGCCTAAAAAACAATACCGGAAGCGACAACCGATTAGAATTGTAGGTGTGCAAGTTAGTGCCACACTTACGCCCCAGATAAATATTGTAGAACAGTTGTTATCACAGCCGACGTCTCCAGAATTGATTCCAGCGATGACGAAACCATTTTGCCGTCAACTCTCTCTCACTTTTCACAATCAATTTCGCTAAAAGTTGTTATTCTTGACAAATATTCGTGGTATTTATCCTTTAAGGCATTTCTTTATGCGATAAAAAGATAAATTAGGATTGAAGGAAATTTAAAATAAACAAAAATCAAATGTTTGGTTTGTCTAAACGACGACACGATTGTGTTGTCTCGATCGTAGTCTGATGGAGATGACGTTTGCGAAGTGACATTGTCAGCAAAAAAGTTATGAAAAAAGTTAAACGTAAACAAAAGATATGTGCTTGATGTTTTTATTCTCGTCACTAGGTGGCGAGCCGTATGCTTGTGAGTTTCGGTCCGCGCAACAGGGTGTTTTTTTAATGTATTTTATATGTTTTCTTTTTTTTATGTTTCATGTTAAAGGTTATTTATTGTATTGTTTCGTGAAACCAATCGGCAAAGTCATTATTTCAGTTATTGTGTCATATGAAGAGGAACATCATTTCTATGTGTTTGTGAAAAGTAAGTATATTAAAACAATTTTTTGTTTCATTTATAATAATAATTCATATTGTTTCAGAATAATTAATTGAATATTTTTTTTTTGTTGATGTTGTGCGAACGTTTCGTTTAATTGTTCTTTATTTGTAAAATGTGAAAAGAAATTAACAAGAAAGTAAATTGTACGGGTCGTGAACATTTGTGCTGTCAGTATAAGTAAGTATTAATGTTAATATTACAAATTCCCTCACTCCTATTTCCTTATTGTTCCTTTTTTATACCTCGTCTTTTTCGTGAGTTGTCTTCAAACACTTCAATTTTGAGTTTTTGTTGAGTTTGTTTGAAATTTGTCTTCATGAGGATCAATACGGAAGGGCATAAGCATTTTCGACTTGCTGAATAACAATTTAATTCATTCCATTTCTGAATATCTATTTTCTCTCTGATTCCACTGTTCATCAACCGTTTCTGTTATGCAAATGAAGAAAATAGGGAAGAGAAGAAGAACTACACAACTGCTTCAGTTGTGTAAATCACCCTTACCTTGCCTAGCACGATCTCACAGGCCTTCGTATCATATAAACGATCGTATAAATGAGCTGCCGGCCGGCTGGCGACTATATACCACGAATTACGGACAAAGAACTCACCTGAAGTTAACCGTTAGCTAAATGACGCGCTAAAAATCACGAAAACTTCAATTTCGGTCGATTTCGGGCTTAACTGTAGCCGAAACTACTTTATTCTTACTCTTAATTCGTTCCTTGTAGTGTCTAATTAGTTTCTCCGTGGCTATTCTCAGTTCTTTCCTGGACTACAGTTCCACAAAATTTGGGCTTAGTGGACATTCTTTTTAAAGCTGTAATATTCATTATATTACAAAATATCAATTCAAGTGGTATAACTTTTCAAAGACAATCTTTTTGACGTTTGATGCAGTCTTTTAATTCAGAACCAAGTATCAATTTAGTTGACAACGCTGAATCAATTTACACAATTTTACGGCAGCAATTTGACTTGGCAGCACTCGCTTCCACATGTAAAACAAACGCAAGCTCAATATTTTGACATCTCCATTCCCACCCCAAATTGGCACGTAACTTTCCCCTACGGAGACCCATTGTTGATCTGATTGGTGCTACGTTCTTCACTCTGTGCGGACGTCTGTTCCTGTGTGGAGAACAGATTTATTTTTTTTATTTTTATTTATTTTTAACCAAATAGTCTCTGCTCATTTTCAATGAAAACGAATAAAGAACCACTGTGATATAAATTTAATTCGAAACAAGCCTTAGTGAAAAGTGCAATAATTTCCTTTCTTTTATTTTCCACAAAAAAAACCCTTTCGCGTTCGTTGCTCCTAACTATCGTTCGTGACCTGTGAACGTTAATCTTCATAGCTTTCATCGTTTTTCAAAAGTCCATCAGCAAGAAAGCGTGCAGATGGAGGAACGAGGTGAATCACAGGTTCTCTACCATTCGACCAAACCCGATGTTGCTTTCGAGAACGGCGCTCCGCAGGTAAATAGATTTCCACAAACATAAGGGTAGACTGCCTGCTTCACAACCGCTGATAACACCATGCAATGACCAGGCCTCGGACGCTATCCATGTTGGTGGCATTTCATTTGGTTTTATCAATTTAATGTGATTTTAATTAATGTGAAACCTTTGACCGCTGCTCTGTAGACAACGTACGCTCGCACTTTGTGTCCCACTCCCTTGTCCCGACCAAATCTTGTCACTCACTTTGTTTATCTGCCCGCGAATGCTGACTTTAAGAAATTTTCGTTTCTCTCCTTCTTGTAGAAGCAACAATGGGGAAAGCTATTGACACTGGTCGGCTATGCGGCAACCTTTGGATCGGCAGTGCCCGTTGGCTACTGCATTGGCGTCATCAACAGTCCAGCATCGGTGAGTTGCCTTTTCAGTGAAAAAACTCTATTTCTTATCAAAGTAAATTAATTTCCAGTACATGCGGGATTGGTGTAATGCCACGCTTATAGAACGGTACGATGCGCATATAAGTCCCGGGGGACTGGACATTCTTTGGTCGGCTATTGTGTCGATCTTCTTAGTCGGCGGAGCTGTCGGCTCGTTGGGTGGTGCATGGGCTGCGGACAGATTTGGAAGGTGAGTACCAACCATCATTTGCAATAATCCAATTTATCCCTTATCGCGTCGGCGTCTCATTTTGTTTACTGTGCGGCTAGAGGGCACACCAGTGGACAACGTAATCTGAGATTGTTGCGGTTGCAATTTGTTAATAAAACTTGCCATTTACGTAAATACTTGAAGCTAATTGTGCATGTTGATATGAATCCATAATTGTTAGTTTTGCAATTTTATTTGGTTTGCCGGATTTGTTTTTGATTTAAACGAGGCTTTAAAGGCAATTGTTTAAAGTAAACAACAGGCGTGCAAAAAGGTGCTCGTCGTCGTTTCTGGTGAACCATATTTGGTTCCGTACTCAGTTGCTACGAAGGTTGTTTTTATGGCTTTTCTTCGTTTATATCAGAATAGAAGAAAAGCATGTCGTACAATAGGCATGTATTCATAATAAGGGTCAAGTAGTATTCACGTATGCTGAGAAGTTTTATCACTTTTGGCTTGACAAAATTCACAGACTGTTCACTTATAATATTCAATAAGGTTTGACTTAACTGTATGTATGCCTTTAAGCCCTTAGTACGCAAGATGTTTATCGTTGCATGAACATACATAAGGCTGGGTCATTTGTCAATGAGTCCATGCTACACCTTTATCGCATGGAAATATGCGAGTTTTACGCAAGTAGGGTTCTAGCAAGCAGCATGTGATTTTGGTCAAGATGCGACACTTCATTGCTCAATGCTTAGGAAACCTGACCTGCAAAATGAATGCGAGTGCACGAATTCGTACCGCTGCGTGTATTTCACATGAGATGTATGTTTTATTTGAATTTGGAGTTCCTTATGCAAATATGTAGGTATTCAAAAGCCCGTAGCATACGATAAATAAATCCTTGCATGTGCATGCCGTTCTACGTCATCGAAAAATCCCGCATTTGGGTTAAATACTCGTTGTGATCGAATGTCCTTGCATGCAAAAAATATCGGTTGTACACGACATTTCGAATTTGTCCCAAAACGCCGCCTATTTGCATGACATGGTGGCCCCCGCATAGAAATAAGCACATGCTGAGCTGCTACACGACGTGCAAGACGGTTTGCATGCGAAGCGTTCTCGGTTTCTTCGTAAGTACAGGATATAATTTATCCATGCGTATATTTTTTTTCGCTGCCATGAATTATAAAATGAAAATGACAAATAAGAACGAGTGCAGCGAGCAAAAAAAAGCCCAAAACTGAAAAGGTGGTGTAGGTATTTGGATGAAATGGTTGAGCGGTCCAATAAGATTACCTGCTAAGTAATGCAATGTAATGATGCCATTGTGCGAACACGTATTCCTGGCTTTGACCATCTTGTACTGACGGAACACGATTGGGGTAGACTTTGTACAGAGTGGCGCATACGAAACGTAAAGATTTTTTGATGAATAACATTTTTCTCTCGCATTTTATTTAATCTTGGCATTTATTTAAACTTAGATTGTGGTTTGTAAATATATTCACATTATGTTTCAAAGATAGGTAATATCTCTCAAATCCAGGTCACAGAGAACTCACTTCTTTTGGGATATTTCCCTGAAGCTGTTGTATGGTTCTTGGCTTATTGGCATACTTCTTACTTAGCCCCAACGAAAAAAGTCTGGAGCAGTTAAATCGGGCGGTGGCCAATGAAAATAAAAAAACCGATCACCAAAAATTTCCCTCGGGGAAGCCATAGTTGGACGAGCTGTGTAAGATGTGGCTCACTATTGGAACCATAATTCTGAATTGTCCTCTATTATCTGGCCTTTTTTTTTGTGAGGTTGATTAAAAGACTAAAAAAAATATTGTAAAAATGTTGTTTTAATGGTCGATAACATGAGGGAACAAATTATATTTTCGTTGTCCTATTTTGTCGAGGTTACGGTTCCGTTCCCAAAGAGTCCAAAGTGTTACATCCCAAGCACAGTAAAAAATAAAGCGTCCGTTCTTTATACAGTCATTTCTTAGACTCCCCATTTCACCCATCGCAACAAAACGTCAAAAACAAGTCCGCTTGATTACACTGCAAGAACGCATAAACGGCCGTTGAATCAACA
Organism: Orthonevra nobilis; assembly: GCA_963555765.1. Taxonomy (NCBI): domain Eukaryota; kingdom Metazoa; phylum Arthropoda; class Insecta; order Diptera; family Syrphidae; genus Orthonevra; species Orthonevra nobilis. The sequence goes on along the minus strand of OY743226.1, from coordinate 30,883,531 downwards.
ACGCGCTGCTGTTTTCTGGTCGACAGTCAGTAAACGCGGCGCCGATAACTTTTTCATCTCCAAGACATCGTGGAAAATGTATCCCGCTCATTATTTTTTTTTGAGAAACCGACGGCCTCAGCTTACTCGCGCAAATTCACTTTTCACACTTGCCTGACGACTTCCTCATTCGAGAGAGATGTTTGTGCGAGCCATTTAATATTTACTAAACAACCGATAAATTATTGCTCTCGGATGAGCAAATGTGGGATAACATTTCTGCGACCATAACAATGATTCTTCGGAAGGTTTTTCCATCAGAAAAACAATGTTTGAGCAAGATGCGATACTCCTGTTTTTCCATTATTTTTATTGCGTCGAAAGAAGCGTCACTCCAAGGACTGTAGCTTGTAAACGAATGAATGAAATGTCAAGAAAATTCATGAATCACTAGAAACTAGTGACGGATGAGTTCTCGCAATTAATTATTATCATTTTCTAGTGGCGCCACTAACTAAATCAGCCATTGTAGTATTGTTAAGTCAAAGACGATACCAATAATTATCATAAATTACAACGACAAAACTTCAACGAATAGAAGACCGAAAATTGTTTGCTGGACATGTTCACGAATACTAATATCAGTCATTAGTCCAATTAGGTCTACATACAGCGCCTCTCTGGCACTTTGTTTTGAAGGCGCATTTTCAAATTTACCCATGAACCATTCAAATACGTCAACCGTTCCAATTTTCAAGCATGTGTAGCGAAACACAACTATTTTCATTGTTTGTCATGTATTTTTTTTCCGATTGGATCGTGGATGTAAAGTGTAACGTGAGATATAATCTAATTTAAAATTAGAGCGCAATGATAACTTCTGTGCTTTTTGTGGCGAACAGGGTCTTCCTTCTTCATTTGTGCAATTTGTGTACAAGAAACTGTTTGATTTGGGATCTTGAGGTAGACGTCGATGAGTTGCTTAATAACTTACTTAATCACCATCCAAGGAGCCAAGGATCATGCAAAGAAGAGCCTATACGATAATTGCAGTCGCGTAAATTCGAATGGCGCTTCTCTTGGTATCATTGGAATGCTTTGAAGTAGCAAATCAGCTCATCAGAACATGATGTTCAAAATCGTTGGTTCGATGATACCTTCTTAACGGTTCCTTTGCAAAGATGTGGGGGATAAATTTTTCGAAGAAAAATTATAAGAACACAAGAACAATTTTGCAAATGTATGGTGACAATCGTGGCAAATCCAGGAGGATTCATTGACTACTTCGTCTTGATTCTTGAAAGTATTCCTTGATTTATACCATATGTGGCTATTTCACTAGGTATTTTTTGTTGAAGGCAATATTTACATCATCTACAGCATCTTAACCACTGATTGAATGATTAATTGTTGTTTCTTAAATCTTTAAGTGTTCGATAGAGGACTCTCAAATGTTTTTTATGCTCAGTTGAACATTCATCCTATATGATTAGTGGCCATTTTTGAAGCACTTAAGTCAGTTATGAATTTTTTTAAATGTTGCACGATTTGATATACATTTTCTCTGAGCAAATAAATAATAGAACAACTATCATACGATTATTAGTGTTTTAATATTTATTAATCAACTTGTTATTATTATTCTTTGTCGAGAATTGTAAGCTTGTAGTAATTGTATCTATATATATTTATATATTTGTCAATTATTCGTCTTCAATCGATGGTAAACATAAGCCCTGAATTAGAGCTGAATCGCAAAATGACATAATTAATTAAGCTGTTTACAACTATTCAAGAACTCTTATTTAATTAAAATTTAATCGAGTACAAATGTTTTCGAGACTTTACTTTTGGTTTCAATATCCATGCATGCATTTATTTTTCAAAAGCCATGTTCTCTTGGAACAATGTTCTGTTCGCAACACTCTTTCGGCTGCAATTCAATTTTCGCACCCTATATTTGAAAGAAGCATTTTTGCATGAGGCATATTCTCCATTTATTTGATGAAATCAGTAAAAATCAAAGAACGAAAACACTCGCTTATTAGTGTACAATAATCTGTGTTATTTAAGGCGCCTTTCAATATTCACTTAAACATAATAAAACATTGTTCATTCATTAATTGAATTATAACCTTTCAACACAAAAAACAAAAAACGTATTGATAATGAGAAAATATTTGATGACTCTTGAAAACGTGAAATCGTTTCGGCTTGCCGCCGTGAATCATTTTGTTGCTATCGTTATAAGTGAAACATTTTGGATTATAATGCTATCTTTTGAAACGTGCTCTATCTGCTGGTATCATCACAGATTAGACCCAAGGTTATCGCTTTGCATTCAATTGGCAAGGGTTTGAGGGAAAAAAGGGTTATTGCTAAAAAAAAATCCAAACGTTTAAGGAAATCAATTGCATTCATTCATTTTATTGAGATAAGTACATTCATATCTCTGATCTATCAATTAAAGGAGCTTTTCATGAGTCCGTATCTTACGAGTTATGTTATAATTTAACATATAATTTGGCGCAGTGTTTGAAAAAATAATCAAACCTTGAAATGTTAAAGATTTGATGTTCTGTAATATGCTAAATGTGTTTTTAAAAAGAATGTATGTGATTCTTATTACTTATAAGATGATCAGTACTCACCCCGCACTTAAAGACCTAAAACCTCCGTGGCAGCAAGCATCAGGATGCCAAGTATCGTATCCCTAAAGACGACAAACAGTGCGAACAGACGAAGTTATCGCGGTTGTGGAGCGCAGTGTTGAGGAGAATCCAAATGAGTCGATTCGTAATCGTGCACATCAATTGGAGCTATGCTCGTCCACCTTACAGCAAGACGATCTTGGCTGTCAGGTCCCGCTTGCGCTCCATTCGAGCTAGCCGTGGCATATCATAGACCATAGCTTCAAGTGCTTAACCTTATATTGAATTTGTATACCTCTTAAAAAATCACCCTTTACACAATACAATATGCACAGAGCGAGTGGTTTCAAGCTCCAGAGTTCGTAATTTACTTCTGAATTTTACATCGACTTATTTGCATTGGGTGAATATGTAATCTAAAGAACATATCACGTTTTATTCAAAATACAGTAGAATCTCAGAGAGATGGACGGGTATAAGACGAATTGTATAGCCGTATCAAACAAAAAAAGAAAAGTTGTGATTATTTATGATGTATAAAGTTGTTATATGCATGATATAAAGTATTGTAATACTAAATTGAACTCCAAATCTAGCCTTGAATTTATTAAACTATCCATCGCTCGAGTTTAAAGAATTTGTCTCCTTGAAAATTTAGCCTGGGTTTTCATAATTATGCCTGATACTAGAACATAGCACGTAGCTTCAGAAACCATCTATGCAACGCTGCTTCGATTTTCGGCATTTCCGAATTATGCAACGATTTGTGTTTCTCTGCTCCAAAAATTAATGTTTTATACGCTCACAGAGGGCTTTCGTTAGCTTTTATTCCCACAATCATGGATATAGCGATTCTGTTTTGCAATGCTTTGCTAGAAATAAGCAGTTTTTAAATCACCCAATACTGCCCATTTTCGTTTAAGGTTTAAAATCCTTTAACTCGAGGCATTTTACAGAAAGAAAAGGAATTGGAAGCGTTTATCTTTTCGAGTACATAAATTTCAGCCCGTTTTGCTATTAGAACACTAATGGTGGAAAAAAATTCGTTCATCTTTCAAAACTGTTCATCTTATAAAATCGTTCATGTTTCTAAAGTTCTAATGTAAGTTTTTAGACTATATTAGAAAGTCTTTTTTGGATGATTGGAGGCTCATCAACTGAGAATATAAGCAGCAATTTTCTTTGGAAGAATTTATCTTTTTACTGTGTTGGGCTTCAAGTACTCATATATATTTAAGGAACGCACTCGAGTCGTACGTTAATGGTATTGCTGATGTGATACAAAAGCAAGCAAGAAAAAACGTCAAAAATTATTCTTTAACGAAACAGACGTTCCCGTCGAGTTTAAAAAATTCAATTTCGTGGCGCTAATTTTGCTTTCAAGACAATGATATTTTCGAAGAACTTGCTAAGTGCTGTTCAGATTCTGCCTTCTTAGGTACTGCGTCTACTAATACATTCGCTTCCTTCTCAGGCAAAGCTGCTATTGATGACAGTTGGCACAGTTGGCTTAGCGCCTGTCCCGCCAGTTCACACCAAAATGCATCCCACTACCCAAACCACTGCAAAAAAGTTCCAGCTCTTCACTTAATCCTTCTGCTCGTCTTGTGTAAAATTCATTTCAAGGATAGTCAATCGTCAACTAGGTCAAGGCCAGACATTCACGAGGCGTGATAAAACGCAGCTTCCTTCATCGGCATGCTAAAGGCTTTAGCATGCATATGAGCTAGATCCATCCATAAAGATCCATCACATGTCTCCAACTGATAAATCTCGGAATACTTCAGCCGATAAATCGGACCAATTGTGTTTCCATTTAATGTTTAAATTGTTTTTTTTTTTTGAATCGCCACTCTCCAACACCACTCGTGCTTCCACTGCGTACCCATCAAACATCAGCCGTCTGCTTATGGCCCGTAAAATATCAAATATCGAGGGCATTGTCCCCATAACCCACATTAGATATTCAATAAAAATCGCGCCTTGCCGCATAGAAGCTACGATATTAAGAATCGCCATCCGGTCTGTCCAGAGCACAGCAGCAAGTGTGCGAGTTTATTGGACTGTGGCTAATGTGAGGCCCCTGCACATGTTTTCAGTGGACACGCGACGTCGCGTCGGTTTTGCTTTTATGAAATCAAAACAATGCCTGAGAGCAGGAATGCGGTTTATTTGTTTATGCCTGACGTAGCGACAAATAGTTGGTGTCGATTAAAACTAATGAGCTGTGTTATAAGTCGCGTGATTTGTTGTCATGTTGTGATTAAAGATCGTTTCAAGTTGATAGCGTTTTTGTAACTGATGTCTTCGAAATTAATCTTTGCGGCTAGATAATCAACTATTAAAAGATATTTAAACGAGAGCAGAAGGGTCCTTAACGTTTTCTCGTTTCAAAATCTTGGCGTGACTTGACTCCATTGATTTTGAATTTTAGCGAAAATTTATGTTGAATTGGGAAGTTAATTCAAAAACAATTTGAAAAACCTTGCAGTCAACAATTAAACGATGTAAAATTTTATAATGTATCTTCACCGCTTATGTGGACAGTCTGATGTCCAATGATGTCCAATGGAGAACATAGCTCTTCTCAAACGATGTGAAATGCTATTCTTTTACTTTTTTTCGGCCAACGATTCGCGCAGGACCAGAGCCTGAAACAGAGCTGCCCTCTAGCCCTGTTGGTCCTAAATACGCTAATTTCAGTTTATTAGACCAATCTCTCTAGCATCCACGATTGTTTGGTCCTCAGGTTCAGGTCTTCCTGTTCTTCTTGAACTTTGAGGCTTGGATCCGAAGCTTGTCTTGGCTGAAGCGTTATTGCCCATTCTCTCGATATGACTGGGCCAGTGTAGTCAAAGGATTTTTCCCTTTCGCATCTTTATACAGATCGTACAGTTCGCGGTTACGCCTTCACCTCCTTTCGCCCTCCTCGCAGATAGGACCAAATATCCGACGAAAGAAAATTTTTTCGAAGAATCCCAATATTTGTTCAGCTGCTTTGCTTAGCAGGCCTGGCGAGATCAGTGCTTTGTAAAGCAGTATTTTTGTTCTTCGTGTTATGAATTTAGATCCTAGATGTTTTGATAGACCGAAGTAGCAACGGTTGCGTAAGTTTATCCTGCGTTTGATCTCCGCTGTGGTGTCCTTTATGGAGCATAAATTAGTTCCGAGGAAGACGAACTCCTTTACTTACTTTAAATTGTCAATCGTTATGTTTTGGCCGAGGTGATGAATATTTTGCTTTGTCCTCATTGATTCTAAGACTAACTTGTTTGGCCTGATAATCACTCGCCGTGAATGCTTCAACACGAACGAGCGAAGATGTCGATTATCGTCTGGGTATCCCAGGAGCTGGGTGCACTTGAAAAGGATAGAACCTTCCGTGTCGACAGCTGCACGTCTTTCTAATCTATTCCAAGATAAGATTGAAGAATCTTCTGTATCTCTTGCCAAAATCCGGTGCGTGTTTGAAATAGTTCGCAGGTTTTGTATCCAAACTGCACGGTGCATCGTGAATTTACGAGTGGCGGAACCGGTTTTGCCGGGATACAGAATTCAGCCAGTGCTCGGAGCAATTTATTCGAAGTGAAATAGTCTTCTCGAAATGAGGTAAAGATTTGTAAAATTTTTAAAATTTTAAATCTTTACCTTTAACTCTCAAGGGAAGCAAGTTTCGAAACCTTATGTCGTGAATGTAGAACAACCTACGTCCAGTCAAAATGGCGATACGAACAAATTTGCGTTGTACGGACCTGATACGGTCAATGTGTGTTGAGTAATACGGTGACCACACATTGGATGCGTACTCAAGCTGTGGCCTGACAAATGTAGTGTACAGCAGGGTGTGGCCTTTGTTCACTATTTGCTCAATATGAATGAGAAGTCAAGATTTTGAGCGAATTTCACACCTCAGTCCTTTGTCAGTTTTACTTTGACGTGCAGAACTATTTATGGTATACACAGAGGACTACGACTTCTCGAAAAGGACATGCTAAAACATTTAGACATGTTCAATGATAAGCAATTATTGAAGTACCATTTTTCAAATGAGCTAAGGTCATCCTGCAAAGCGCAGTCGAAATGGTTGTGCATAAATTAGAACTTTTGAATTCTTGAGCACACTTACAGCATCGTTCATGGATAGAATGAAGAACAGAGGATCTAGGTGGCTACCTTGAGGCACACCTAAGGTAGCGTTTATTGTAGTGGAGGACCATCCACTAAACAAAACTTGATACTTTCGTCCGTCAAGATACGAGTGTATCCACTCCACAAAAGACACAGGGAAACCAAGGGATTTGATTTTAAAAACAATAAGCTTATGGAAAAGCTTACCAAAGGCATTACTGAAAACAGTATATACGCAGTCGACATGGTAACCGACTTCTAGACTTTTATAAGAAAACTCCAAGAAATTAGTCACAATGGATATGTTTTTTACAAAGCCATGTTGTTTATCAGTAAGGAAAGGAAATATAGACTGTTTCGGCTAACAAGACAGCTTAGCTTTAGAGGTGTAATTTTTAACATCACCTCGGCAGCCTTTTTTGTGCATCGGATTTACAAAATCATTTTCCATAGTTTTGGAAAAACTTTTTGGTTTATAGACACTTGAAATATAAAAGCCAAGGAAGCTGCAACAGCTTCTAGCTGTAAACCAGAGAAATAGGTATCACATTGAGTTTTGTTGGATTTATGAGCAGTCCATTTTTTACCAACTAATTGATGGCTCGCAAATCTTCGTTAAGACGACTTCCAGCTCATCTATCTTACTTAGGTGTTCGGGGACAGATAGAACTGAACATGTTAACATACCAAAGTTACGTCTTTAATAAATATGCCGAACAATATAAGTCGTAGGATTGAATCCTGTGTTACACCCTGAATAAGAAGTTTTAGAGAACAGCACTTACCATCAACAACTGCTTTACTACTCTTTCACTTAAATGAAATAAATGCTTCAGTTTCCAGCAAAACCAGAATCGGCATAAACACATCTTCGTTTAAAACTCTACTAATATAGATTTAACTGCAAAGCATTTCTTTCGCTTCCTGAGACACCTCAATAATTGTAAGTCCATTTTGATAATGTTCATATTGGTCCTTCTTCATTCACAACAAAACCCATCGAACTTGCAGAATCTCATTTCACTGCATAGAAACTTTAGAATTTTCATTGGTATTGCAGAAAAGGATGCTTCATGATCAGCGGACTTCTCTTCATGGTGGGAGCGATATTGTTCGTGTTTTGCCGTTTGGCAGGTTCTGTTGAAATGCTGCTGCTTGGTAGATTCCTCGTTGGCCTTGCTTCAGGCTTGACAACTGCGTCGTTGCCAATGTACCTAACCGAATTGGCTCCGTTGGCCCTGCGTGGCACTTTGGGTGTATTTTGTGCTGTCGGAGTAACCGGTGGCGTAGTCGTTGGCCAGGTATTCAGCTTGCGTAACATTTTCGGCACGCCCGATCAATGGCACTATGCGCTTAGCTCGTATGTCTTATTAATCATAATCTGTTACCTGCCATCATACTACTATCCCGAGAGTCCGAAATGGTTGTACGTCGTCAAGGAGAATCGAGAAGCCGCCAGAAGAGAACTGCGCCGTCTAAGGGGAGCCAACCAGGTTGCAATGATTCAAAAAGAGATCGAAGAGATGGACACCGAAGCTACTTCCAAGACACAAACTAGCAGTTTCTGTGATGTCCTACGCGATCCGACTCTAACGTTGCCGTTAATTATTGTCTGTGCCTTCCATGGTGGCCAACAGCTGTCAGGAATCAATGCGGTAATTCCCATTAAACATTTACTTAAATGCATTTATAATCCATCTTGATTTGGCATTTTAGATTTTCTACTACTCCGTGTCGATATTTGAGAGAGCTGGACTCTCTACAACGGATGCTGAGTGGGCTAACCTTGGTGCTGGCTGCCTTAACTTGATGACATCGTTTTTGGGTCCATACCTGATGGCCAAAGTGAATCGTCGCCCGCTGATGCAGTTCTCTAGCTTCATGTGCTCACTGTTTCTGTTCACTATTGCGTTTGTTTTGTACTACATCGTAAGGAGCTACAAAAGGATCCCTAAGGAGTCTCACATATTACAACTGTTTGCCTATCTATCTTTTCAGGACTCTGCCAGTTGGTTTGCAATCGCATGCATTGTTTGCATCTTCTGTTACATATTCTTCTTTCAATTCGGTCTTGGGCCAATACCCTACTTCATCGGCGCGGGTGAGTAAAAACAAAAAACATAAGTGAAAACGATTCTCTAATTAAATCTCAGCGCGTCTAATGTCGCGTGCAGTCAATTGAAATCTCGCTTGAGACAAGTCTTCGAGTCAATTAGCTTCTGAACTTTGTGCGAGTGCCGACGTCCGCTGTCCAGATTAAATTGCGAGCGCAATATTCGATTGAGACGACATGCAATTTAATTGATTGGAATGGGTCGCCATATGTTTTTGAATAAATAAAATTAAACTTCTATTTATGGGGCAGTGTGTGGAGATATTAGCTATTGCCTTTCATTGGATAGTTGTGTTAGGCTTTATTGCCGTCAATTAAATTAAACGGGCAAGAGCGCAATGCCTGTGGATGGTCACGAGTAGTTAAGTGGTATAACTTTCTACTCGTGTCTTTATTTGTTTATTGAATTGAAATGAAGTCCTCAAACGTGTCCCGTATGTTTATCTTTCGTTAAGCGTTCGATGAAGCAAACATATTGCAGAGGCTCTCGTTACACAATTACACAACTTTTCTGTAACTATTGTTAACAATGCGTTTAGTCGCAAATGTTTTTTAGAGGTGTTTATTTAATAGATAATTTTATGACATTACTCTAGGGCCTATGCGTGCCATTGCAAGTTCGAATGAAGCGCAATTTTATCGAGCAACTAGGGCCGTATATTAGTAATAACACGGCGATTGTTGACTTCCAAATTGTCCAGCGTTTCTGGTTTATCGGCATAGACTAGTGCCTTCACACGCCCCCAAGGAAAGTCATTTAAAGGTGTTTGATCACAGGATCGTGGAGGCCAGTTCACAGGTTCATTACGCGAAACTGTGCGCTCAGCAAATGTTTCCCGCAATAAATTGATGGCGTCGCGCGCCGTGTGGCATGTTGCGCGCCATCTTGTTGAAACTAAAGCTCTGTCACGTCCATGTCATTTAACTGAGGAATGAAGAAATCTTCATTGGCGGTAAAATTTTGGCCCGCATCGGCCTAAAAAATATATGGCCAGACGGTTCCATTAGGCCATAAAGCACACCAAACAGTGAGTTTTAATGAATGTAAGGGCATCTCAATAAAGTTGTCTGGGGTTTCTCCACTACTAATTTGCTTGTTAACAAATCCATTTAACCAAAAATGGGCCTCATCGGAGAACAAAATTTTGCGCTGAAAATGAAAATCGAGCTGAATCATGTTGTCGGCCCATTTACCGAACCTTCGACACGTATCCGTTCCGTAAAATCTTTCAAAAAGTGGACGGACAAAGCTCCAATTCCGAAAGTCAAATCGACTCATCGGATTCACCTCAACGCTGCGCTCCACAACGGCAATAACGTCTTTGGGGATGCTTATTATGCACTAGAGTGTTCGTGTTGCGAAAACAATTCATCGTGATCCGAGTAACTTGCTCAGTAGGGCAATTATGTCGACTATAAAATTGACGTAGCGTACGATAAGTTTGGCGAACCGTACTATGGTTTTCAAAATAACTGCACAATTTGCTCGCGTTGTTCTGGCGTTAATCTAAAATGGCAAAACGTACTAATCACAAATCAAATTTCAACTGTCAAAATGACAATCCGCAGAAAAAGTGTTGTCAATTTAAAGAACACCCTATCGCACTATCGCTCTTTCAGTAGAAAAAAGCCTTTCAGCTTTCAAAAAGCTTTTCAGCTGCACAAAACACTGGCAACGGTTGCAAACAGCATTCCCGTCACTGCTATTAAGCAAATGTTTCGTTTCCGATTTAAATGCTCTTCTATCTGTCAAAATTACTTTCATTCCAATGACGCCTGTTTTTGTTTGTAGCCACTTCGTTCATGGACACGCCTTTCAATCTCATGCCTGTGTGGCCAGGGCTTAAATGGATGAAAAGGGGATCGGTCGGTTTTGTTTTTACAATTGATCTGGTTGAATGTTTTGAACAAATAAACGAAATTTTTACTCAACAGTTTTCATTGATTCAAAACTAACGAATTATAGAATCTTCTCGATTATTTCCCTCTTCTTTTTTTTGTATTCCATTTCAATTAAATCCCACCTCGCATAAGAATTCAACTAATAATAGTTGTTGAATCAGATATGAACGAATGACTCCAAAGCAAGAGTCGTTATGCAAAAAAATCCGTAAATCTTTGACTATGTGTCTTCAATTGTACAAGGATCACAAAAATACTTAATCACGTCGAAAAGCTTCCCGAAATTAACATTTTGAGTTGATTTTTTATTATCATGTTTATAATCGAGAAACAAATAAATAAAATTATTTTATTAATATTTTCTTTTGCAGAGCTCTTCGAAATTGCACCACGCCCAGTGGCCATGGCGATGGGAAGTCTCTCGTCCTGGTCCTGCAATTTTATCATTGGAATGGCTTTTCCTAGCTTGCAAAACGCATGGGGAGCGTTTGTGTTCTTCCCGTTCTCAATCACGTGTGCGCTATTATTCATGCTGACACGGTTCTACTTACCCGAGACCCGAGGACGTGATCCATCCGAAGTAGCTCCTCTCGTTTCGAAGGGATTTCGCTCAAAAGTGAGATAATGCCTGCAATCCAGCCGCACAGGAGAAGCACAGGCTCTGCAAAAAGTACTCAAGCTCAAAGTGGTTAAACTTAATCCTAGTTATTTGCCACGCTCGTTCTTATTTACTCGCCTTTGATATGCTGCGCCATTTTCTTCCGAACTTAAACGCATAAAAAGAACAAAATTTAAAAAAATATATTTCTACTAAGACAAATTGGTTCGTTTTAAGAATAACAATATTAGAAAATTTAGTCTTAGGTAAAAAGTTAACATATTAGAGTTAAATATTGTCTGCGGGTTAACTATAGATATACATATAAACATTTTTAATTATTTTGAAAATTATACGAAATAAATATTTTGATTTTTCTTTTTGTATTTTCTGTTTCTTTCATCCTTTTGCTTTGGTAGATAGAGAGGAACTAAATTCATTGCTTAAATTAAGCTTATATAGAATAACCACTTTGTTTTGACAAAGTGTAACAAAATTTATAAGTACAATAAATATTTGAAAATACGTAAAAGAAAACATTTTTTTCTAATGCTGCGTCTCAATAAAAATCGTATTCTTATTTCATTAAATTCAAAAAAAGTAATGATACAGTAACATTTTTTTTTAATTTTCCTGTGCCGTCACTTCACAACTTGCGGTTTACGCTTGCTAGAAAGGGGAACTACAGCTAAGAATAATTCTATGATTGAACACAGCCGTAGTACGCCCTATTCTTGCCTATGGGTCACTAGTCTGGTGGCCTGCATTGAATGAACAAACACAACACCGATAAAATTAAAACCGTGCAAAGAACGGACTGCGCTAGTATGGCAGGTGCCCAACCAACTGCCAATTGATGTCCACCTAAGAAATACAGTTCTGTGCACCGCTGTCAGATTCAATGAGTCTGGATGATGGAAGCCGAAATCCTATGGCCACAGCATTGTGATAACACAACACTTACTCTATACGTCAACCAATGGTTTCCTAGGAATGGGAGGAATGGAAGAAAGAGGACACCCAAAAACATTTCGACACAATTATATTCACTGATGGTTCAAAAATGAACTGCGCATTTTCTCAAGAAAGCTAGACATCTCGAAATCATTCCATTTGTGAATCCGAGTCACATCACATATTATTTATGAAAGCGTTCGAATGTCTCCAACTCGAGTTGTTCTTTCAGATGATGAACGCAGCCAAACAACTGCCACTAACTTCAATACGCACCGATTTGACGCTTCAGTGATAAAAGATTTTGAAGAAATCACTTTTCGAACATCAATTGAGCGTCAAAGATAGATTCATAAAAAAGGACGGATTTTTTATAGCTGTGATACAGATGAATACTTAATGCGATTCTAAATTCAGAAGATGCAAAATATCTATTTGAGCCCAGGCTCAGGGAGCAGAGAAACGACTTTCAACTCAGTGCATTCAAAAACAAAGCATTGGACTTTTGAATGCGCAGTTTGGTTGCTATTCTCTAGTTGCGCCTCGAAAATCTTCGTAAATCGAGAACGGCCATTTTAAAAAAGCCATTTGCAATCCAGTCTAATTCTAAAACAAAAACAAAAAAAAAGTAAATTTTATGAAAATGCAACGTTTTTCTTTGACCCAATGATGCTACATACTTACATCTGTTGGTTTATATTTAGCCACAACTCGAATGTTCTTTCATTTGTGAGCTATTTCTCATGTGAAAAGAGTCGCTTTACGTTTCAAAATAGGTATACTCACTCGATCCTCGATTGAGTGGTTCTCACTCGAATTCATAAATCGCCGTTTCTCTTTTTTTCATTTGAAATATCACTTGACTCGGATTCACAAATAGGCCCCTGGCAAACAAGAAGTTCACAAGGGAAACCCCTGCTTTCAAAACTTGATACAGAAACACATTCTCAAAACTATAAGACTTTGCAAAAACGAAATCAACCATTTTTGTCAAAAAGCCAAGGGTTACAATACTCTGGGTTCCCGGCCACAGCGACATTCAGGGTAAAGAACAGGCTTGCGAATTGGTATCTCCTCTGGATGGATCACTAGCGGAGAAAGTTCAAATTAAGCTGGGATCTATCAGAGAAGGAAAAATTTAAGAAAAGCCGTACATGACAATATCCAGGAAAACATGAGCTGATTATAATAGTTCAATCACATTGAACTTTTAAGCAAGTCACATCCCGACATACATAGCTTCTTTTAGTCTAAAGAAAGGCCGCAAATCATGTTACGCGGTTGAGGCCTCTATTTGCCAGCATCATTCCCAAATTAATTGTGCACTCAAAAAGTACATATTAGTGAACAATTCAAATAACTTTTTAATTGAGCTTGGGTTACAAATAGAGCTTATTCCGGTTTCTATACGATACGGGCAACTAATTTGATTCATTTTGAAGGTTGGCGTGGATTTGGGACTCGATGTGGTTTGAACAGACTTGACGGAATTCACAGTGTCATTTTAAGGACTGCATTGCCTTAAACTGGTATTTTAAGATCTTTGTCATAAAGTTTTTTTGTACCAAGCCTCGCGAATTTGTCCCAATTTTTGAAAATTGTTTTAGAAAAAAAAAAAAAAAAAAACGTTCGCGTGCCTCGATGGTCACAACGTCAGGCATGCTGAGCGTGAAGTTATGGTTCTTCCTTTCCGAGAGGATGCATCTGTCATTTTTAAGGGCCTCAACTCTCACGAGTGGTTGACAATCGTCGTTGGAGGAAAACTGCTGAAAAAAAGTTTCTGGAGCCGTTGATAAGAACTTCATGTTTGTTGTTTGGAGCCGCTTTGAAAATAGCGAACCAGGTTCGCAATTCATATATAAAGAGTCGTGCCTTCAAATGACGTGGATTGTTACAGCTTTTAAGAGGAATAGGCTGATCAATATCGGCTAATTTATGATAATTCGAATTGGGTCGGATTGCATTGATGGTTGGATAATAAATCTTATCATACACTTTGTCACTTTATTTCTTTGTTTTGGTTTAATTTTTACAAAACTGGATATAGCTTGTTTTTGAGATATGGGTACTTAAGATTAAGACTTTTATAATAATGGTCCACAATATTTCTAATATGGCTTAAACGAAAGACCTCGTATTGGTGTTGTCTATCAAGCCTAGTATGATTTAGCGTGTTTAGTTTGCTTCTCTTATTTTTCCAACTCAAATGACACGAAATACTTATTTCTGACTTGGAATTCTGAAAACGTTTTTAAATATTAATGCTTTGAGAAACCAGCGTTTTTCCAACAAACATTTTTGTATGAAACAAATTTAGAAAAACAAAATGATCAAGCACAATTCCTAGTTCGAACTTGAAAGTCTCTGGTAGAAAAGAACTTTCTTCATTGCACACTTCTAGGCTGCCTATAAAGCGAACATTTTCAGTGCTTTTTAATCCGTATGTGACACCCCAAGGGCCTTATTACATCGCTTGTTCAAACTGAACAACATAAGCTCTCTACCTTCGGCCAGAAGACACCTCCGAGCGCATCATGCGGTGACTTTGCGTGGGTGGAATGGCTCTTCGTGAATGCTTCGTTGATTGTTCTCAGTTACCAGTTTGATTACGCATCCATTTAGATGAAAATGGACCTCGTCCCTCATGATGAATTTTGACCGTGAATCGTCAACTGGGTCGTTGAAGTTCAAGTGAGCGTAAATAAGAACCGACTGATGGTCTGCTGGTAGTATCTTACGATATTTGCACTAAAAATATTTCATTTTAATTTGCTGCTGAGACCAACGTGCTGACGTAGTTGACAGCTTTTCCGCGACATCTTAGACTACAGCGACGATATTCTCGTTGGAACGAATACCACTGAGCCTTCGGTCTTCTTTCACATCTTGTTTTTGAGGCGAGCAGTTACACACCTTTATGTTTAACCAATTGGGTTACGATGTCAAAGTAGTCTGCGTCGATAAGCACGTTACACCAGAATTACTGTCGAATTTTTTGGTAAAAAAATATTGCCACGAATATTTCGGGATGTTGGCTTATCAGCGTATAATCTGCATTTATTACTGAACAATTTTTTAAAAAAAAACTGACTATTGTCATCACATACGAAATTTATAGCATCTTCCAAATAGGTGATGCATTTTGGGCCGCCTTGAATACATACTTTTAATTTTATTCTGATTTTGTGCTATTAACATGGTACAATTTGCAAGTTTGCAAGTTCCGGATTAAAATTAAAACGCACCACAAATCATTTTGTGTTGGAAGCTTCATGGGCACAATCTTTCCCTGAGACAAAAGCTTATAAGGCACAAAAATTTAATTGGATATCTGGATGAATCACTCATCAAAAACTTTGGCAACGAAGACAACGTGGGCAACCTGACAGAACTTTTCGCCAAAAGTTTGGTTGAAGAGATAAATCAAATTGTCCACCCCTATGACATCAAGACGTACCCCTATACACAACCCAGAACAACACAATCAATGTTTATGGAAGATATTACGGTCGAGAAAGTGTACAAAATGCTTGGTGAACTTAAGACTAATAAAGCACCTGGCATTGACGGGATTAGACCCAGAGACTTAAAGCACAATTCACATCTCCTAGCCCCTGTGATCACTCACTTTATAAACACGAGTATCAAACAAGCAATTGTACCAGATGATCTTAAAACTGCTATCATTAGACCAATTTTTAAAGGTGGGACAAAGTCCGATGTTCTCAACTATAGAACAATTTCAATATTGTCTATAGTGGGCAAAGTTAGGGAAAAGGTAATGGCCGAAAAACTGGAAGGTTATCTGAAGAAAAATAAAATCATTCACAAGAATCAGTACGGATTCCAAAAAACAAAAAACACAAATAAACTGTTAGCGGAATTCACAAACCTGATTTACAAAAATCTTAATAAAAACCATCACTCACTAGTTATATTCCTCGACTTTAAAAAGGCGTTTGATACACTGAGCCACGCGAAAATTCTGCAAATGATGGAAAAGATTGGCATCAGAGGATGTACCCTTGAATGGTTTGAAAGCTACTTAGAGAACCGTGAACTCCTAGTAAAAATTTTAAATCACTACAGCCGGAAACAACGATTGAGTTGCGGAGTTCCTCAAGGCTCAATACTGGGGACAATTATTTTCATAATATACGTCATTGAAGAAGAGTGTAGGATATACATACGCGGATGGTGTGGCAATAGTCACAAGCTGCCGAAATTTAGAAAGCGCAAGAAAAACATCACAAAAAGAACTTGACTTGATTTCCAAATTGTGTCATGACCACGGGATGATAAATCGACCAAAAAAAAAACAAATTTATGCACATTCGACCACCTCATATCATAAAACATAAAATACGGATAAAGATTCACACCTCAAAATGTCTACATAGCTCCGAAAATCTGGATGAAGACGACGAATGCAACGAATTCATAGAGCAGGTGCAAAAATTCAAATATCTTGGAGTGGTACTTGATAGCAATTTCAAATGGGATGCACATATAGCAGAGCTATGTAAAAAAATGAGGAAGGCAGTATTCGCGCTATACCACCTTAGTAACTACGCAAGCTTCGCAATAACAAGGCAAGTTTATTTCTCACTAGTTGAATCTTATCTAAGATATGGAATACTTGCAAAGAAGGCGCAATGAATTCAAAACCGAATCTTAAAGATACTTTTGAAAAAGAAATCATCGCATTACCAAACTTTCGACAGCAGCAACCAGTCAATCCACTCTCTAAGCAACTATTTAAGTTCATTGTGGCAACGGAATATTATGAAGACCAAGATTACAAAAAACCTGTGGACCATGCATACAATACCCGAAAACGAGCTCAAGGCTTCCTGAAACTGGCGAGATTTAAAAACTCACATGGCAGGCAGCAACTTGAAACAGTTGTTCAATCAATCGATGAATTTAAAAAATATCATGTGTATTAAAAAAAGAGAACACAACCTTAAAGATTTTTTTTATTAAAAAATGTTAGAATATTAAAAACAAAACGAAAAAAAAATTTTAAAATGATAAAAAAAATAGAATTAAATTAAATCTTAAAAAAATGTGAACACAAGAACAACAAATAAAAATGAAATAATGATATTTTTGTTAAATAACCATCTGCAGACAAGGCTTTAAAGGCTTTAAAGGCTTCGCAGATAATGTATGTAAACATACTTTGTTAACATTATTTGAATTGTTAATAAAATTGAATTGAATTGGTTACATTACATTGTCTCAATTAGAACAAATCATGGCAAGAATCTAAAGAAAAATTATGCAAATCTGGACCACCCTTTGTTTGCCAAACTAACTGCATACATTTTTGTTTTTGTCCAAATCGACTACGAGTTGTATTACAACAATAACAACAAGTAAACGGGATCTCAGTTTAAGCTTTTAGACTGATCCCGCTTCTTAACAATAATTATCCAACTTATAAGTATTCAGTTGTCGACTTGCAACGCGTTAAGATGGTGCTTTAATGTATATATACGTATTTTTGGTTTTAGTGTTAATTGGTTTCATTGGTTTTTTTAAAATACTTGATTCGTTTGCTTTCGGCGGTGCCATCATGAATAGATATCTTTTGGGAAACCCTTTAGCGCGCAGTGAGTCATGGTCTGAAGAAATTGAGTTCATTTCCTCCGAGGAGATTGAATTTGATACGCAAAAAGTTAGTCCATAATTGATATTTTATTTTAGTTAAATTGAGAATAAAAAAAAAACAAAATTTGTTGAAATAAACGGTATCCAAGGTGCCATTAAGAGTTTTGGTGCGTCTTCTTTGATTTTAACATTTTGACACATATAAGAAAAAAAGCAGCCTGAGACCTTCAAATGGCCTATACATTATCACGACATATCACGACATTTTTAGTCTGTGACCAAGAGGATTTTCCAAATATCGAAGGCGAGTCCACAGTATTTGACCCACTCCGAATTGACAAGCCTTGCCAAGAAATTCATCTCGTCTAGCCCGAGTTGCCACTCAATTGTTTCTTTTCAATTCGGTGACTTCAGTTGAATTCACTGCGGACTTCAATCATTTGACTTAATTCAATGTCTGGTTTTAAAATTGATTTCGGTTTTTTTTTTTAAATTCCAGTCTTTTTAAACAAAATGACTTTAAATCAATCTGGATGAAATCAAAAGAATTATTTTCCCAAAAACTTAAATTCTCTTAAAACTCTGCCCCCAAAAACCTAAACCTTGTTTTGTCATTTCCAAGCCTTAAACCAAACTTTTATTTCATTTTTTTTTTCCAGAAGCAACAGAAGAGATGGGGTGGCTTACTTATTCTGGTGGCATACGCCACAACTGTTGGCGCTTCTGTCCCAATTGGATATTGCTTAGGTTGTGTAAATAGTCCTGCATTGGTGAGTGATCCAATTTCCAATATACTCAGTTCCAAAAAAAAACTTTCAAAAACTCATTTCAGTATATAAAAGATTGGTGCAATACGACAGTTATTGAACGCTACGGTTCGCATTTGAGTGAAAGCGGGATAGATCTTCTTTGGGCGTCAGTTGTGTCAATCATGCTTATTGGCGGAATGATTGGATCAATGTGCGGTGCTTGGGTTTCGGATACATTCGGAAGGTTTGTTACAATAAATAATTCATATCAAACATTTTCTAACACTCCAATGTTTCTTTGTTTTTTTAGAAAGGGAGCCATTCTGATAGCTGGAGCACTTCTTCTCATTGGCGCATTTTTGTTCAACTTCTGTCGTGAAGCCAAGTCCTTGGAAATGTTATTTATTGGGCGTTTTATCGTGGGCATCTCATCGGGAATAACATACACTGCCCTGCCAATGTACTTACTGGAACTTGCGCCCCAGCATCTTCGAAACACGTTGGGTGTTTTTTGTGCTGTGGGCGTTACAGCGGGCATTGTGGTTGGACAGATCTTTAGCCTTAACATGGTTTTTGGGAACGAGGCTCAGTGGCAATATGCTCTCAGCGCCTACGGGGTTTTGGTTATTGTATGTTATCTGCCCTGTTACTATTTCCCAGAAAGTCCAAAATGGTTATACTTGATCAAAGGCGATGCTAAGGCAGCTCGGAATACCCTTGTTCGCTTGCGCCATGATGAAGCTTTAGTGCAAGAGGAAATGTTGGAGTTGGAAGCGGAAGCCAATGTGAAAATCGTGAAGAGCAGCTTTTGGTCTGTGGTCTCCGATCCGGCTATGGTTTTACCATTGTTTGTCATTTGCACCTACCAAGCTGGACAGCAATTGTCTGGAGTCAACGCGGTAAGTTATTTTGGTGATGCTCTCGTGATTTGCTGTGCTTACAAACTCTCTCCATTTAGATCTTTTTTTATTCGGTGCCAATATTCATGAAAGCTGGATTCTCTGCAAGCGATGCAGAATGGGCTAATTTAGGTGCTGGATGCTTGAATTTGGTCGTATCACTTTTGGGACCAATTCTTATGGCCAAATTCAATCGCAGGCCTATGATGATGATCTCAAGTTCGATGTGCGCCTTCTTTCTTGTAGCTGTCACCTTGACACTCAATTTTATTGTAAGTTTTCTGTGTACTTAATCATGCTTGATTTTATTTTTTGCCGACATTTTAGGAAGAAGCTAGTTGGATACCGATCGCGTGTATCATTTGCATCTTCACTTTTATATTCTTCTTTCAATTCGGGCTCGGGCCAATGCCATACTTCATTGGTGCAGGTAAAAAACGTTTGTGTTCTCCAAAAATCGTGAACGCAAAAGATTTCTCTCATTTTAGAACTCGTTGAAGTTTCACCACGTCCGGTGGCTATGTCGCTGGGAAGCCTTACGTCGTGGCTTTGTAATCTTACGGTGGGCATGTCGTTTCCACCTCTGAATGGCCTAATTGGTGCCTTTACGTTTCTACCATTCGCCGTCGCATGTATATTTGTGTTTTTCGTCACGTTTTTCTTTGTACCAGAAACAAGAGGGCGAGACTCATCTGAGCTTGCTCCAATGATGTCCAAGGGCTTTAAATCTAAAATTAAGTAAAACTTCGTAATTAAGTTACCTAAGTCTCGATTTGTATATTTTTAAAAAAAATTGATTTTGTATTTTTTTTTCGCCTATTTTATTTTTATGATAAATCGTTCCTTTTTGATGTTAAAATAAAATTTAAAAAAATTTTTGGTTAATAATTTATTGTGTCTGTCGGTCTGTCGGTTTGGGATGCAGTGTGGAACTTCTGGAGTCACATTATAAAAATGTTACCCACCTTTTGGTGGGTAAAAAAAATAATTTGTTTATAAGAAAAGGTATTCGCGTATGGTGATTTTGCGGTAATCGAGTGAGAGTCTATATATCTTATAATCAGTAATGCTATAAAATTATTTATTAAATTGAGTTGCTATCATTTACGTTAACATTAGCTTCAATTTTTTATAATTTATAATTTATAAAACTCTGCTTTTTATTTTAATTTATTATAAATATCTTCACCAATATGGCGAGTATAGTTATCTAGCCAAACAGCTTAATAAAGTCATCCTTTAGGAAGTAAATTGTACCACTGTGGTCATAAGTCTAGGCATTCTATCGATCAATTTCTTGCTAGTTTTCTGTGTTATTAATCTTCAAGCTCATTGAAGGATCTTCATAAGATTATCTTTTGAGGAAGGATAATGTTTTATAACCTGTCTGACTAGTGTGTCACTTATAGTATAGTGAGGTGGGGTTATTTGGCTAGACATTTCATATTTTTTTGAGATTCTGTTTGTTTAGCTACGAGGACTGTTCAGTTCATTATCTTGCATAAGTGTAGGAACATGTCCTATATTTTGCCAACCAGATGGTAATAGACATGATCCCGTCGCGTCGATACGGCTGATATAAGTGACACATCCCAGTCCATTATAGAACCGACGCCGATGGTAGGAACTATGTTTTCATCAGCAGATCGTCAGAGAATATTAACTCTTTTTGTCCAAACCGTGGTGCTCCATTCCTCCAATCTTGCCGCTTACTTGACTTCGAATTGAGGTGGTATAAAGTACTTTCATAACTCAACAAAGCCTGCGGAAGCTATATGCCTTAATATAGTTGAAAATTTTATCTACTTTGAGTGTAAACGTTCATGCCTTGATTGTGCTTCTCTTGCTTTTAATTTCTCATATAGACCCACAAAAAAAAAGCTTTTAATTCCTAAAAAGGTCAAAAATTGTGTTAATGTGGACAATAATAGTTGGTTCTTGAATTTGTGGACTGAAGTGATCGACGTTATATATGGTTTATGTAGGAGTAACAGAATGAAAGATTTTGTTCCTCTTTCAACAAATTTACATTCGATTAAATTCGCAGTTTTTTAAACCACCATTTTTACTGCAACATTGTCTCGTTGACAGGTTAAATGGACGTAATGCTGATGTGAGGCGCGAATTCAGCAGTTTTTCGAGGAGTTTCGCTCTCATATTTCGTTTGCATGGACAAGGGTAAGCTGATCGTCAATTAGGGCTTCCCTTGCCTTTACTAACAAGTTCCAAAGTAAACGCGTGTGTCTTTGTGCTTTTTAGGAACATCCCCTGAATGAGGCAGCTATTTTATATTTGTTTTTCGGTAGGATCTGAAGATGTATTCGTATAATTATTCTTGAACTTTTAGGCTGTTCTGAAGATATCTTGTTCTGCAGAGTGGTCTCCGATTGAATGAGCTTCCCTTATCACCAGGATTTCATATTGTGACGCAGGAAACATTTAGCGAGGCTGAAAAGATCTGGATGTGAATCCTTCGCATGTTTCATTCTTACCTCACGCCAAATTTCCGCATCAACATTTTGTCGTCGCAGTTCACATTCAGTCGCATGTGTTCGCACTCTACTTTTTTACTTGTATTTACGCCCCTCTTCAGTTTGCATATGTCGCGGCAGTATAAGCTCCTCGAAGTTAGTACAACAACCTTCTCTGTTCACCAATATCCTGGCTTTAATCGATGCAAGCATTCTGTTTATTGTATTATTCCTTCCGCCTTTGACTCAGCATCATTATTACTTCACCTTTTCCTTTCATCCTAGATTTCTTATTGAGAAGCACCGATCGTGTTTTTAATCAAAGCTATTTGTGGTCGTTGCAATGACACAAAAAAATAAAATAAAAAAAACATTTTAGCTATAACTATTCGTCGTGTACAATAAAACCGATTCATTGTTAAACATAAATCCGCTTGTATCAAACGTCCCCCTAATAGAAACTTCAAATAATTCTTTTGATTTTTTTTCTGTTTCTTATTCAACTAAAAAATTCGCTCAATAAAATAAAAGCCGAAAAAAAAGAATTAAAATAAAAATGTTTTCCTTCAGTTTTATAATTTGTTATACCAGCCATTTTAAATTGCCGAATAATATAAAATACATTTTTATTGACACATGAATTCACTGGCTATCACCAGCAGACGGAAAAAGTTGACAATGATTTTTTTTTTTAAAAATAGCCAACGTTTTCCAAGTGAATTCCATAGATACTTATTTATTGTCAGTTCATTTTAAGAATGGTTATTTTTTAAATTATAAATGTCACCATTTGATTGGTAATTTAACGGTTTTCGAATAACTTTACGCACATAAAGTGCCAGCCGTTGAGGTAAGCTATGGTATGTGAGTTTTTTTTTTTTTCAAAAACAGTGTTGATTTTTGAAAAACGTCTTTGACTGTGCTCCTTCCATTGCTTCTGTTTCCTTCGGTTCGTTTTTCTCATTTTCGTTTATTTACTAAAAATACATTTCGTAATTTTATACTAGTTTTGCTTTACGCATTTACAATGACGTTTGCCAAGTGAATGAGTCTTTCGGTGTTTTTTTTTTATGTTTTCATTGTCAGAACGCACCGTGTTGATTTCGTGATTTCGGCATTTTATCGTTTGGCTCTGGCTTCTTCTGGGCAGGCGTTGGAAGTTTATGACGAGCGCATAATAACGCGAGAGCTGTGAGCGGTGGAGCGTATTTAAAATTAACAAAAAAAAATTCCTTCAATTCTTCTCTGTTATCCGTCATCGACGATACAAGACGACCGAAGTCACGAATAGACTTTCAATCGCGGAGCTACCTTCCAGTCTATATTTTGTATTCCTTTCAAGCGGTACGGTTCTTCGAAAAAAGACAATCGCCGCAGCCGACGCCAACAACGGCATCCGAAATATTTCTCTCAAAGTGCAAATGAGTTGTTTTAGCTGGTTCAAAAACACGCCATAATTATACCGTTTCTAACCTATTACATAGTGAGTTTTCGAATTGCGTGTGACGTCATTACATTTATTACATCTCAAAGACATAAGAAAACCATGCGCGAATGCAATTGAGTTTATAGATCTTTCGGGAGAGTGTCGAGAATATTTATATTTTCGAAAACAGTGAGGTATTTTGTGGAAATTGTTTTTCTCGTTTCGTGGTGTTCTGTGCATCTGCTGCCAATAAACAAAAGAATTATCAAATATTGTATGGAGTGAAGCCATCGACAGGAGCAAGACCCTAGCGCAATTCATAAATGGAGAATAGGAACTCGGCGATTGTGGGCAGGTAATTGTGTTTATTTTTGTACACTTAGCGAAGAAGAATTAGACAACGTTGCCGCCGTGCGTCGACTAAATCTC
Source organism: Orthonevra nobilis (assembly GCA_963555765.1). NCBI lineage: Eukaryota > Metazoa > Arthropoda > Insecta > Diptera > Syrphidae > Orthonevra > Orthonevra nobilis. Next base: position 30,859,616 of record OY743226.1, on the reverse strand, counting down.
ACCTTATTGCACTGTCATTGTCCTCACTACTTGCTGTTGTTGTTGCTATTTTGTGAAGTGGATTATTTTTAATTGACGAAAATTTAGAGCAGCAGATCATCATCGTTATGATAAGTGTCACTTGTCAGTTAGTGTCAGTATTTGAAATGCGGAAGAGATGGGTACATGTGTTTGCTGAGGGTTTTTTTTTGATTTTTGGGAAATTAATTTTTTGAAAAGATGACAGACCCAACAGTCCTGCAAAGAAAACTTCAAGAGTGATTTGTCACAACTCTGTGTGTGTGAACGACTTGTCGAATGCCAATTTCCTGGTTTGTTAATTACTTCTGTTTGTTTAGCCATTTTTTCGTTTTAGTTTTTTTTTTTTATTTGAAAAACGAAAAAATCAGCTAAGATTTAATGTTTTCTTTTCATGTCATTTTAATCTATTTTGTTTTTTTTTTTTTTTGTCAATTTTATTGCTATGCCAATTTTTGAAAAGTTTATATAATGTTCGAGTAGATGTGCGATTGGCTGGTTTGGCACTGTCAGTTACGAAGAGGAAATATTACGTTCGAAATAATATAGTACACCAACTGAAGCTGGTGTGCGCAAGGTTGTGAAAAAAAGTTCGGATGCTGGTTAACTGATGGATGACAAAACATATTCCAGAGGTCGTAGCCCAATATGACGAAGCGGTAGGCTTTCCATGTTGGCGGTTAAACAGGCTAAATTTCTATATTTGGGATCGGAAATTCTGCAAACGTCATCCTTGAGATGCTGATGTATCCTGACAGAATGACTGGTTGGTGTGGTTTTGGGAGGGGCAGCATAATTAGCACATTATTCTTCGAAGTCGACAATGGCAGAAAACTTGCAATCAATAGAAAGTGCTATCGACGTATGACAGGGTAAAAGCAATATGGGGCTACGTGCCACACAAGCCCACCAGCAATCAATTTAATTAACAATTAGTTCAATAATGGCCTCACTGAGCCGCCGATGGTCTTGGTGAAGCTGCAGAAATCACAGATCTGATTATGATGATGGACGGGCTTTTTGCGTTTATCTTCACAGGGCAACAATTCTAGCTCAGAATAAATACGCTTACTTTGAAAAGATTTCTTATATTTTACAAAATATTTTTCAAAAAACTATGCGCTTTGAGAGATAGAAGATAAAAACTGAAATATGGTCGAAATGCATTTTTCTTTCAACTTACAACTTTACTACCAGTTCAGTGGGGTAAAGATAGGTCTTCCTCATTTTCGTTTTATTATCGCACCAAGTCATGGAATAATACACTTTTGATATAATACGTCACAGGCTCTTGAGCATAACCGAAATTCAGCTGACCTTTTATAACAATAGTTTATTATGTGTGAAAAACGTTTGAGTTGACTTTATTTTGATGGCGTTCAAGTCCTGTGTAACCAAAGAGCTTTGGGGTACCACGCTTGCTCACACTTCAAGATAGAAGATGAACAAATTCAAAAAACTCCGAGACACATTTTGTTTGATGTTAAGAATATAATTGATTTAAATTCTTACACTAAGTTGTTATAAATTTGGTCACACATCTTCAATATTTGTGTCATCAAAGATCAGTCTTTTGGTTTACGATCTATATTTTAGAAAGACTGCGATAAAAGAGTCAATGGATTGAAGATTCGAAACAGTAGATAGATACAATTAGATCGCGACATTTTTCGGGTGGTATGTTGGCCCAAACCGTCCTTTCGACATCAAATAATTCGTTCAAATTTCCAATATTTTGCTAACCGATTTCGGTTTTGAGTTCATACCACAGGCTTTCTTTAGGATTTAAATCTAGATTTAATGATGGCCACTCTAAAATAGCGACAGAATTCTTTTCAAATTTGTTACCAGAGCCGTGTGCTTTGGGTCGTTATCTTACATGAATCTTCAAGTAATGAGCAGTTCTTCCTGAATATAGAGTTACATGACACTTTCGAATATTCGTGTGCTCCAAGTTCGTTATACTTTCTATTCGATAAATGACCCGGTTCCTTTGAATGACATGCAACCCAAAAGCATCACACTTTCTCCTTAAAGCTTCAAAGAAACCGTCGTGTCATTTTTTAGACGTCAGACTTTCTTTTTACCATCTTATCCCACTCTATTAATTATCTTTTCACCGCTCCGTAAAAATGTGTTCCGTTCAGAAATCGTCCAGTCCTTATATTTCTTCGAAAAGGATAATCTAACTTTTCGATTTTTTAGGGAACGCAAGGTTTTTTTTCTTGTTGCTCTTTCAAAAAGTTGGCTTTCATTAATCGTTCCCGTATGGAGCGTGCTGAAAGGGCATTCAGGTCTTCACCAAGAACTGAAACTCATAAATGGATCATTTTTTCAACAACTCGAACGATGACTTCGTCGCGACTGTATATGAAAAAATATTGTAAAAATGCAAAAAATTTATCTGTTGCCAACTTTTTTGGAAAATACGTAAGAAAATTACCGCAGATTTAGGTGGAATGGCCAAAGATTATAAGCATGTTTTTTCGATAACCATATGAAGAATTCTTGTTGTATGATGGGACCATGTGCTTTTTGGCTACTACTCCTAAGTACACCCTCTTAATCTTTCTTAGGATTTGTTTGTTCCAATGTATCGCTTGTGGACAATATCATGCTTACCAATAAACCGATATTTTCAAACATAACAGCGGTAGAACAAAATGGATCATCGCCAACTCGTGGTATTGGGATCTTTGCACATCGCAGTGAACCAGTGACTTTTCTTAAATCCTCATATTGACTTTTCTTAAATATTCATAGAGCAGATATCAATCACTTCATCGTCTTCAAAATTATAACCCTTGAGCTGCTCCTTAAACCGGAGAAAAGGATAGAAGCCAACGGAGACCAATTATCGCATTTCCGCCATTAAACGCTGTGCTGGTGCGTTGTGTCTCCTGAAACATCACTCCAGCTTGAAGTTTGTCTCGACGCTTGTCGTTGACACCGCCGAACTTGCGACTTTGAGTAGCTTCGGTGCCGGTGTCTTAGTCTTAGTTGATAGATAGAAAAGCAACGTTCGATTAAACATTAGTTAATTTTATGACTTTGAATTATTTTTTTAAGCACTTGTGTATGACTTCTTACTTTGTTAAGTTGGGTTGTTAAATCCCAAAAGTCACACAACGAATTTATTAAATTTATTTTTTGAGAACACACGTTGTTGAAAATAGAAGATCTACAGTCATCATCCATTTAAAGGAAAGCGTGAAGGTGCTTCGCAGTTGGAGCTATCAAGGTACAACGCTCAACGTTCCAATGAATGAATTGGAAATTTAGGCAAATTTTGCACTTCGATATAGCGCTGGACAAAAGATGAAACCAGACTCTGAGCAAACATTCAAGAAAAGCAGGAGTTCTGATTTCAGTGATTAGAAAATGAACAAATAAGAAGGCGCACAAAACAATTTAGAAAGGAAACGATGAGACTTATCGACTAAGATTTATCTGAAATAGAAGGAAAATGAAAACGTCTTACAAATCATAATGTGACCGCCACAATCGCCGGATTTGTTAATAGGACTACCGGTTGAAAATGTCGTTATTGCAGACAACTTCATATCTATGACTCTGAGGTGAATTTTGACCATGACAGCTGTCACATCAGAAACTTCATGTCATTGTCTAATTATTTCAGTCTAGGTTATTGGTCATTAGTGAAAACACACAAGTTTTTGTTAAGCCGTAAAATGTCTATATTCGTGCCATCAAAACAACATTTGCGGGAAGTTTTAATATGCTTCTTTCATTTAAAGAAAATAGCAACCGAAGCGCATCAATCGATTACCGAAGCTTAATCCGAAGACGTTAGAATGTGTCAGCGGTGGTTTAAGCGGCTCAAAGATGATGAGGTGAAAAAGTTTGAAGACCATGAATTGGAGGCATTGCTCGATCGAGATCCGTCACAAACGCAAGAAGAACTTGCAAAATCACTTGGCGTCATTCAGCACACCATTTCCGATCGTTTGAAAGCACTGTGAATGATCCGAAAGGTAGGACATTGGGTGCCGTATGAATTGAAGTCGCGAGACGTCGAACGCCGATTTTGCATGTCCGAAATGCTGCTTGAACGCCACAAAAAGAAGTCTTTTTTGCATCGACTCGTCACTGGTGATAAAAAATGGGTAGATTACGATAATTCAAAACGTCGGGCAACGTATGGATACCCCGAACATGCCTCAACATCGACGGCCGTTCAGAATATTCATGGCCTGAAGGTTATGCCATTAAAGTTATTTTGCAACATGACAATGCTCGGCCACATGTTGCAAATGTCGTCAAAACTTACCTTGAAACGCTCAAGTGGGATGTCCTACCCCGCCCGCCGTATAATCCAGACCTTGCGCCATCCGATTACTATCTCTTCCGATAGATGCAACATGGCCTGACTGACGAGCACTTCCGTCATTTCGATGATGTCAAAAAATGGATCGATTCGTGGATTGCGGCCAAACCGGTCAATTTTTCAGATCGGGTATCCATGAATTGCCAGAAAAATGGGAAAAATGTGTGGCTAGCGATGGGCAATACTTCGAATATTGAATTTAAATCTATTTTTCCTCAATAAAGCATTAATTTTGAAAAAAACGACATTTTCAACCGGTAGTCCTATTAAGATAAATTACAGAAGATAAAAGAGTTGATGGTTTATCAAAAAATTTCTATTTATGTTTTGAAAAATTGAAAAATTGAAAAATTGAAAAATTCCCTTTTTTGGCAAGGCGTCAAATATTTTAAATTGTTTTTTTTTTTAAATGAATGCTTTAGATGGGTAGATCGTAAAAGCTAAAGGTAGTTCTAAAATCAGGTTTTATATTTGTTAAAATAGGTTCTCTATTTTTTTGTTTTTTTGTTTTGGAATCGCACATTTTATAAAGCTTAACCAAAGCCAAACCTTTGTCGCCCTTTAATAGCAATTATTATTTAAGAAATAATTGTAAAAATATGACAAGTATAAACGTAGTTTTTTTGCCAACAATTAATTCTATTACGACTTCTTTTTAATAAATTCCTTTATATTAAGAATTAACTGAAAATATTTCTCTTTCTCTTCATATTTTTATGTTATATTACAGAGTATTCGACATCTATTCTACTAAATAGCTTCTGCCTTTTTAAAAGACTGCTTTCCCTTCGAACACTAAAGGTGGCCAGCAGAGTACGATTTGCTTCCTCGGGTTTGCAAAAATATAGGTTCGGGTTGGAAAACATTTTGAAAGAAAGAAACATTATAAAAGGATAAACGAATCTTAAATAACTGCAACCTTCTCATGACAAAGATCTTGTCTCTTCAATACTTACATCAAAGTATGAGAAACAAAGTAAAATAATTTACAAAAATAATAATCTTAAACTCAAATGTAGCAAATTGCTAAGATGTTCATGTCCATGTCCTGTCAAAAAAATATTTCATTTATTTGATTGTAATTGTAAAATTAACGGTTGCTTGTCAATTTGACAAGTAAGCATCATACTGATGGTCACAAAAATAAAATTTTTCTAAACATAAATTTCAATACGAATTATTTTCAAAATATTGTTCGTGTTTAACTCATGTAGCAAAATCCTGTCCGATGAGTGCTGTTAATATGTTTGCCCTATTTTCGGTGTGATTAGTTGTTAAATGAATGCTCGTGGGTCATTAAGAGATTACAACGCATTCTGTTGCTCATTATTCGTTCGGCAAATGTGTGCCGAACGTTTTTAAATTTATTTATTAAGGAAGTTGAAATATAAATTTGTTTATAGTCCCAGAAAGGGGAGGAACTTAATGTCCTAAAAATGAATTTAAGAGTTGAGATGATATCTAAAAATATGTTTGAAGTCAATTTGAATTCAAAGTCGAAATGTTTAAATCTGGTGTCGTTAATGCGGAGTTTAATGTGAGCAGCGCAAGGTCAACATTATTATTGAATCAAGTCGTGGCTTTCATAATACTACAGCCTCTTCTGTAACGTGTTTTTCATGTCTATTCTCAAGCTCCTTTTTGATTGAACTTTATTCCACGCAAAATCTGTCAATGCATTAAGTCGCCTGCACCAGTGCTGATTTTTTTAAAGGTTAAGAAATTTTAATTAAAATATATTATAATAAAATATTATGACTTTAAAATGGCGCACGTTTTTTGGCATTTAATATTTGAAAACAATTACTGGCATGACGGTTGGGTGACGCAGTTGTTAGACCGCCTACTTTGAATGACGGGTCCCAGGTTCAACTAGTAGCCCAGCCACCATAAGCCATTGGGATACATTTAATGGTACTATCAATGGATTGGTCGAACAGCGATATTAGTCTGGCTGATGGGAATCGTTGTTGAACTGGTTGCTGTATAAGCTAGAGTTCTAAATTCGTGTTGCGGCTTATGTAGATTTATATGCAGATGGCACTGCTGTGAAGGCATAGCACTGACAGCAGGGTGTTGAGCTTAATCTGCCAAACTTTCAATAAGCCGGTATCAAATTATCCGTCCCATCTTCGGGCTCGCCCGCGGAATCGAATTGAAACCAAATTCATCTGTGTTTCTCAAACCGACTACAAAAATCGTTCGTTCTTCTCCTAATTGCATTATTAGAGTATTCATAACCTCTTGAGAGCGAGCAAATTATACAAAAAAAAAATTGCGACAGCGGTTGGTTCTTATGGAGGCTATCATTAAGGTCCAGTTTCGCAATTTTTCCAGCATAGCTGGCTTCATGTCGACAATGATGCACAAGATATTGGTATCTTAATAGAAGTGACCGACCGAACATTCTGTTTCGGTTTCGCCAATTGGAGCCAAAAAAAAATAGTTTCGGCCAAAGTTTCGGTTTCGACCAAAACTTTGGCGGTTGCGAAACTCAGTCTTTGTACAATGCGGCACACAGTGTTTTGACCCATGTTGAGGAGAAGAGTGGTGATAACCAGGCATTCACAGAGGAGATGGGTGACGGCCTTCTCAATTATTTACTGCACGCCTAGCCTTTCCGCATGTCTGTCAATAAGACAGTGTCCTATGAGAACAGATCTGAGAACGCCTTAAGAGTTACGACTCAAGTTAAGTAGCTTTCTGGTTCTCTTTTTGTTCCAGGTTTGTCTGGTGATGTTGCAACATGGTTCATATGGTATTCCCATAAGTTATTTGCCAGGCTGCTATATTTATTTTTAATGCTTAGTTTGACCGTAACTAACGAGGTGTCAATTTATATTTATAAATCTGTTTTGCAGTTTCCATAGATATACCTATGAAAGGCCGTGGAAAAGTTTACTTTCTCCTTAAGGGAAATCCGGCAATCCTTGACAAGCTTAGTTGTGATGCTTGGCCCAGGGATAGATTTAATGGCAGCTTGGCTGTCGGTGAAAATGAATATTTCCTTGGCAGAAATGGAACCACACAGCATCCACCTTGTGGTCGTGGTGAATCGTGGAAGGAGAGTTCTAGGCTTAGATTACTCGAAAAGAAAAGCTTCCACTTTTTGTTTCAGTTTTGACTCCCGATGGATCGGGAAGCCTGCATCTCTCGACTATTAGGGTTTGTTATATTTTCGCAAATGGCGAAGGTAGGACCTACAGTTTATTGTCGACCCCAAACGGCCCCAGAAGCCTAATCAGTTATCTTTATCGTAGGATTGTCGGTTTCTCGCGAGAGGTGGTGCCGTGACAAAATGCTAGATGGTCTAACCCGGATTTGAAACTTGAACTGAGCTACGGACACCTACCTGGGCATACTAGTTTCGAAGTTTGAGGTGAAATTATTTTTTTGAGACTATATAGTTTATAGCTGTTGGAGAGGGGAATTCTTTCCAAAGATTGTAGAATGAGCAAATTCAAATCTGGTGCAAGTTATGATACCATTGAGTCTTACCAACATAAACTTTGTTTGTTGTTTGACTAGAGCAGTTAACGTCGTGTGAGGGAACCAGCTAGCGCATAAATGCCTGGATAAGTGTTTGCGCGAGGTGCTTATTCCGACGAGTTAACTTTCTGTATGTGTTAAAATACACTTTATTTGGTCACCAACATAAATTCCAACATATGTTTTTAAATTTGCTCACTCTTAAACCGTCAAATTTGTTTTTTAGCAAACCTATTAAGGCAGTTAAAAGCTTCATCACTAATGTTTTGAGGGTAAAGATGTGGTTCAACTTAGTGTCAATTTTCAGGTAAATCAACCAACGTACTGCCAATTGGAATCTATACGGGTTTCAAAATTGTCTATGCAGTGAACAGGCATAAACCGAATTGTTGAGAATGGCAAGAGTAACGGAATCAGTAAAATTTGGTCCATTGTAAATTTTGGGCATTGCTCCATAAGTTTGGTTCCGCGAAAAGTTGATATTTTTTGCCTGATGCAGTACCCTCTTTTTAAATTTAGGAGCAAAACTACTTAAATGGGCTTAACGTTGAGATTTTTCCAAAATTCCGAAGGTATAGAGACTAATAAGTTGTCCTTCTTGAAACTTGATTATTTAGGACCCACTGCAATCTTAGCTTACGTATAATTTTGATTTGTAGAGTTAATTTTATTTGTGGAAATAATCTTACTTACTATTCCTTTCAACTGTGCAATTACATCATAGCTAAGGGTAGACTATCTGTGACTTAAATATTCGTATTTCTATTCGCTCAGCTTTGCTTTCATATAAACTTCGAGTTCCTAAGGACTCGGCTTTGAATATCTTTGAATACCCTTTACAAGTCTGCAAAACTCACACACACCGTTCCTTCTCTTCTAGATCTTAATTATGTTTCGAAATTCAGATACATACAATTTCACACTCCTATTTGTTATCCTTTTGTTGATGAATCTTGAGCGATTAAAAATTTACATATGTCTTCTCGCGAATAAATTAAGCCTCATAAGCCGGCTATAGTTCTATAGCCCTTATCAACATAAAAACATCGCCAGCGACCTGTCAAAAAAAGGCGGTACTACACGTGATATACAACCAGACAGATGCTTCACAAAATAACACTCGCAAATTCTTAACTTAGTCCAATGACGTCAAGACAACAATCTAGTCGAACGTCGACCCTGTCGCAAATGACATCAGTTTTAATTTAAACTAAACCGACACACTAAAATATATTAAGTTTTGATTTTTGTTTAACTCAATCCCAAACGCATTAATTCTATCACTCCACCAATTAATTGTTGTTATCGCATTTTGTCAAAAAGTTATTTGAAAAAATTCGACAAATTTATTAACGTTCCGTCTACAAACATGCCTCGACCCATATTGTTGCTTTGATTTATGTGCCCTTACTTTGGGCGCATGTAAAAGAACGAAACTCTGCTGAACACTTTCATTTTAGATCGAGACATAAACAACAAAAAAAAATTAAAAATAAAAATAAAAACAACGAATTATTTATTAGTAAATAAATAAATAAACAAATAAATGTCTGAACCAAGAAGGTGGCAATCGTTTCGGAAACACACAAATTTACGATACCAAGTAATTTAACAAATTAAACCGCAAAACGACGAATAAACTATGTTGCCTTTATTCGCTACATTAAAGTCATAAATAAGAAAATATGAAATATTAATTATAAAAATAAAACGTACATAAGTTAGGTTCAAAGCAAGACGAGCGACGCCGACGCTGCCGCCTCTCCTGATTGAAGGCACCTGTGATGTCTGCGCGCGGAATGGGCTGTTTTTTTTTCCAATAATTGTCTTCGGTATGAGTTTTATGAGCTCTTCGACAGATTTAGCATCGACTAGATTAAGAATGAATTTGGCATTTGAGTAGGTCGCTTAAAAATGGGCACAATAATAATTGTCCTACTTGAGGCAAGTCTTTTTTTAACTTTTTATAAATCACTCAAATTGAAACGAGCTGGAATCCGGAAAAGATGATTTGTAATTTTACAAGGCCCACCTCTAGTGAGTAATGGAACACCTCCGAAGAGTGCAACTGTCGAGATAAAGTTTCTAGGGCCGTTTGGGGTAGTCAAAAAACGTTGGATTCAACCCCCGCGTTTTGTGCGGAAAAGTTAAGCCGCACTCAGAAATGGTGAATTTAGTGCTATCATGTGAAGAATTTCGAAGAGTGTCCATCGATATTTTACATACGAAAAAGCCTGGTGAGCTGCCACAAGATAGCTTCATAATGGGTGTTTTTTTAGACGCATAGAACTTCCTCAAATTGGTCAATTATCTTTCACATTTATGATCTGTAGATGTTGTCAAGTCATCTTCAACGCACTCTCCTCTGGAAAATATTCATCCAGGACGAGCTCATACTGGGTGTGCAAAAGGATCCATCGCCGCTCTAGAGGTGAGTGTGACCATGGAACCAAATTTATAGATTCAACATGCGTCCTACCGTTTATAATACGGAAGATTTTCAAAGAGGATTCTTAGTCCGTGTAAGGCGCAGATGATGCAGTAATTGAAGCAAATAACAATAGTTTGAGTCGTACGCTCGGTGAATGGGATGAAAATCAGCTGAAAACTGGCAAGATGAGAGTTTTGTAGAGCATGAATTTGGTATTTCGAGGAAGGACTGCCTACTACAGATCTCCACAAAGGTGTCGCCAGTTGAGTTGTTATTTAGCTCCAGATAGAGATAGACAAATTCCTTCAAATTGATTTTATAAATTTTTTAGCTATCCAAGAAATTTTTCAACGGTTCTGTTGTTTCTCGAACGCATGTATTTTTTTTAATCCTCATTTGCGTGCAAGCTTTACTGACTGCAAGAGTAAGTAAGTGTCATCCAACCATTTATCCCACCACATTTAACATCCCTGTGTTTTCCATCTTTTCGTTTTCCTTTTCCTACCTACCTACCTTCTACAACCGTGAAGCTGGTGTACGCGTTCCTTGCTGCTCGAGTTTTTCTTTGAAGCGCTTCATCTGTTAACTTCCTCATCTGCATGCACTCATCATCATACCACACATTTTTTATTGGGAGGGACTGGTGTAGCCCAAGTGGATTGAGGACAGGAATTATTATTCCGGATAACCAATTCGGCTTGAGTGCGGGGCATGATGCCAAACATGCCACGTTTAACTGGTATCGGATTTTCAACGAAACAAAGGATAGAAACATTGCACGGGTGCCTTGCTGATCAGGTCAAGACCGAAGATCGAGTTCAGTGAAGTTCTTTTGGTAGTTGAAGATCAATTTCCTAAAGTGCGAGATCGTTTTGTTTAGTATTCCGTTGTCTGCGGCCTCTAGCAATAGTATAGAATGAAGTTGGACAACATGGGAAGCCACTGGTGAATCGAAGAGAAGTAAGTTGCATTGGGATCTGGTTAGATCAGTTTTAACAAACATATAGACTCGATGCGAAGGTAAAAGTGTTCTGCTACGCGGCCCTCGTTTGGCCTGTTCTTTCCTATTGCTGTCCGGTGTGGATAAACGTGGGAACAAACTTAAGGAAAAGATTCGATTTCGGATTCGGCATCGTCACCTTAGGGCTTGTCTCCACTCATATAGTGATCCAGAGTCTGAGTACAAAAAATTCTGCAGTTATGAAGTTCTGTACAACGGGACCAACCTTATCGGGGTAAATAATTTCCTGATAAAGCTCACTCGTAGTCAAATTGCAAGCTTCATCTTTTTACCCAAATGATGTACACCTTGTAACAGAGCGTCTAAACGGCTTTATTCCCCATGAAGCGTTCCTCTATTCAGATAGAAAAAGTCTGGCTCAGGATAGCTTACCGGAGACCCTTCGGTACATCCGGACTATATCAGGCCACGACAGAGTGGAAGGCAACTTCGACACTATTAGTGGTTGGACGAAGAGTTCAACTTTGCCGTGATTGGTTCTTTTACATATATTTAAGTTAAAATTACGTTTTTTAGATGTTAGATAAATTGTTAGTTTAGCTTTTAGGTTTTGTTTAAGCTTAAAAATCAAAAAACAAATCCATACACTAGGTTTTTACATAAAAATATTTTTCTTAATTTTGATAATTTGTTTGTTTGTTTCTTTTTTATCTGTATTTCTAGTGTAAGATAATCACAAACTGAATCATGATTAAGAAGCTGGTCAGAATCGGACTAAATCTTTCGAATATTCGGACATGAAAATGTCAGCGTCAATCAGCACACGGCCGATTTGGTTAGCATTTCGACAATAATCAGGTTTCTGTGTGAATCTTTTTTTGTGAGCAAATCTTTTGCTTCTTATCAACATAAGCTACCGCAAGGCAGTAATTTTCTGTCACTCCGCTAAATAATAGGACTACCGGTTGAAAATGTCGATTTTTTTCAAAAATCAATGCTTTATTGAGGAAAAATAGATATAAATTCAATATTCAAAGTATTGCCCATCGCTAGCCGCACATTTTTCCCATTTTTCTGGCAATTCATGGATACCCGTTCTCACGCAATCCACGAATCGATCCATTTTTTGACATCATCGAAATGACGGAAGTGCTGGTCAGCCAGGCCATGTTGCATCGATCGGAAGAGATAGTAATCGGATGGCGCAAGGTCTGGATTATACGGCGGGTGGGGTAGGACATCCCACTTGAGCGTTTCAAGGTAAGTTTTGACGACATTTGCAACATGTGGCCGAGCATTGTCATGTTGCAAAATAACTTTCATGGCATAACCTTCAGGCCATGAATATTCTGAACGGCCGTCGATGTGGAGGCATGTCCGGGGTATCCATACGTTGCCCGACGTTTTGGAGTATCGTAATGTACCCATTTTTCATCACCAGTGACGCTCCGATGCAAAAAAGACTTCTTTTTGTGGCAGTATTTCGGACATGCAAAATCGGCGTTCGACGTCTCGTGGCTTCAATTCATACGGCACCCAATGTCCCACCTTCCGGATCATTCCCATTGCTTTCAAACGATCGGAAATGGTGTGCTGAATGACGCCAAGTGATTTTGAAAGTTCTTCTTGCATTTGTGATGGATCTTGATCGAGCAATGCCTCCAATTCATGGTCTTCAAACTTTTTCACGTGGCCGGGGCGTTCTTTGTCTTCGGTGTCGAAATCACCATCTTTGAACCGCTTAAACCACCGCTGACACATACTAACGTCTATAGTATAGCCCGGGTAAGCTTCGGTAAGCAATTCATGCGCTTCTGTTGCTTTTTTCTTTAAAGAAGCATATTAAAACTTCCCGCAAATGTTGTTTTGATGGCACGAATGTAGACATTTTACGGCTTTACAAAAACTTGTGTGTTTTCACTAATGACCAATAACCTACATTGAGATAATTAGACAATGACATGAAGTTTCTCGTGTGACAGCTGTCATGGTCAAAATTCACCTCAGAGTAATAGATATGAAGTTGTCTGGAATAACGACATTTTCAACCGGTAGTCCCTTTTATGTTAACGATTTTGATATCGTGCTTCGGACTGACGTCATAGAATACTCCATCGATACACGGATCACAGTCAGGCTAGAAATCGACAAAAGTTTCACTCACATTTGTTTTCTTATAATGAATCCGCGTCCTTATATTTGCAATTTGCAATTGCGGTCCATTGATATCCAACACAGTTTTTCCTCTTATAGCTTGGAATGTTTTATGTGGTGGACCTGAAGTACAAGTGTCATCTTGACGCGTTGGTTTCCCGTTAACATAAGATGGTTATCCATGGTCCCCCCATAAGGACTGTATGTCAGTTTCAAGGCTTGAATTTGACTGGCTTCCCCGACTCAGCAATCAGGGCTTAACCTCTTTTTTATCTCTTTCATAATGCACGTGACCATAAGTACACAGCAGAAGCCAAAATTGTCTCCTCTCAAAAATCATTCATAATTTCAAAAACTTTAAATACACTTAGCGGCCATGCACATTGGGAGTTCGAAAATGATGCTTTCATTCATGGATCACCCGCTAAAAATAAACAATCACAAACGGAGGTCATTCACGAATTCACCTGCAGCTGCACAGTACGCCTAATAATTCGAGATTTATGGACCAAGTAAAACTAAGCAAACATTTATGTATGTACATTAAAAGAAAAACGCGTTCCAAATATTGTTGGTTGTTAGTCAATATGTGTTTTTGGATTTTCAGTTCATACAACTTGTATTTTTAATTTTTTTCGGGGGCTATCTTTTACGTAGGCTTTCTTCTTTTCTTTTTGTGAAAGGTAAAGATCAAAGAACGAAATTAAGATGTCTGTGTGTTTTTTTTTTTAATTTAAATCAATTTTCGAAGTCAAAATCAAAGATTGGTGGGCACGTATGTTCCATCACAGATGTAAGGTATGAATCATTGCGATTTAATAGTTTTCAATCAGTTGAATGGAAGTCTTGAAAATGAGGCAATGTAATGAAGTTGTCTTTATATGCATGAAGATAGTTTATTCGATTTTGATTTCAAGTTCAATTTGCAGGACAGATCAAAGGATTTTATTTGATCTTGAGGAATAGTAGGTAATGTGCTCAAGTACTCAAACTGAACTGTTCCATTTGATTGATTTGACCCATATTGCAGCATGTTTTATGTTTGAAAAAACTTTTTGCATATGAAAGCACGAAATCCGGTTCGTTTGGGGTAAACTTGAAAGTTGGACCTTGACTATAAGCTGGGCGAATCTTGAAAACATAAGACTGCAAGAAGACAATACGGCATGACAATTCCGGGTAATAAAGTTAAATTTGCAACTTTGAAGATTGTATTTTATAAACTTTTCACTCGAAAGTTCTTGTAATCGGCCCGACTTTCGATTTTTGGGAGAAAAAATTAAGCTATCGTATCCAAATTCGTTTCATTCGAAGCGTATTTGCAGAATGAATATCTGAAAAGTGGTTGGTAAAATATGATGAGGTGGGCTAAATTTTATAAAAAAAAATGTCAGAAAAATTACAATTTCACTTGTTTTATTAAAATCAAATTCGTTTTCTTATGAAAATGGTACAAATTCCATTTAACTTACAGTTTTGGACTATTTTATAAGATATAAACACATGTGTAAGCATATACACTGCCGTTTATAAGTTTTCGGACAGTAAATTATTTTAGCGAAATTTATATAAAATTGTTTGTTTTTTTTTCTTTAATTATCAAAAAAAATTATTTATTGCAAAATAAACTTTATAAAGCCAAATGACCAAATCTTGGTAATGTTTCGTCCACGTTTTCGTCGAAAATCCACATCATACATGCAACAATTTGGCCGTCAATCTGGACGTTCAAACAATCTACTTTTTAATGCTAATTGATCTGAAGACTACTTCAAAGATCTCCCTAAATTTTTCTCTCAATGTTTGAGACTGTTTTATGAACCTTACTGTCTAGATCGCCTCAAAACAGTTCTATTTTATATTTTGAAGTACCTCTTTCTATTTTTCTTGATAAATTTTTCTACGGCAAAGCTGAGAAAATAGCACGGAAATTTAAGTCCGTCAAGTTTATTATTTTCCCTGTTCATGAATTCGGATGAGGCCTGCAATACTGGTTCACGAGAAATATCCTTAGAGATTCTAAGCCGAACGTTAAATTTGTACTCGTTCGTATACATAAATATGTATGTACAATTGCAACACAACTGTGAAGGCCTGCTGTAGTTTAACGTTTTTTTTTTGTAATTTAACCAAAAATGACATTTCTCGTTCATTTAAAACAGCTGATTAAGAAAACCACAAAGAAGATTGATTCACTTAACCACTGTTTTGGATTCTTATCACGAACCATATCCTTCAGATATTTACATAAAAGGACAAAGAGATGGTAGCGCATGCGGATGACATTCGATTCCCATTCCCATAACTGGTAAATGTCTCCCAAAGACAAGCAAAATATCAAGATTGGCCTGGAAAGAACCATCTTCCAGAAAAAAAAAGATGCCGATCAATTCTTCAGCTCCGAAGGAAGATTTTCCACCTCTCACCTGAAGCTATGTGCTAATGAACCATTTTAACTTTAAACTAACGTCAAATGACCATTCCCTCGAAACGCTGGTAAAGAATTCCAAATGTGGTGTAGCGCCATCCTGTTGAAACCACGTATTGGTGGTGTCCATATGATCGAATTCAAGCTAATAGAAGTTGGTCATCGACATAAAGCGCTCGCCGTTGACGGTGATGGCCTGGCCAACGTCGTTCTCAATGAAATATGGACCGATGACGCCGCCAACCCATAATCCACACGATTGGATTGGTTTGGATAGGTATGGTTCCAAATTCTACAATTTTGTTTGTTGACGTACAATTTTGTTTATTCATTCGTATTCATCCAGAAATGAGCCTCATCGGTGAAGACGATTTTTCGATGCAAATTAGGGTTAGTTTAAAACTGCTCCGGAGCCCATTCAAGGAACACAAGCCGTTGGCTATGGTCGTTTACCTTCAGTTCTTAGGTCAGTTGAATTTTGTACGGGTGCACGCCCAATTCCGGCGCGCGGAAAGTTGCTCGAACAGGACAACCATATTGATAAAAAAATTTTATTATTTACACATGTTATTGAACGCTGTATCCGTTAATGGTGATTTGGCAAAAAATACTGAATAATGACAGCTAATTTGACAGATGTATCTTCAACAATATGACTGTTATCAACTGTCAAAATTTGGAACCTTAATGAGTGCTGATTAAGTCAAACACATAGGAAGACAGAAATATCCAAGCGCAAGAAACAAATAATAAAATATCAAGACAGGAGTGGTCTAAGGCACAGACAATTCTCTTAAGCTTCAAGTTTGAATTTTTTTTAGCATAAGCTGTACTAAATTTAAATAACGAACATCATTTCGGCCCTGAAGTAGCGCTTTGCCATTTGAACTACATTTGAACCATTTCCAAATAATGAGGATGAGCCTATTCATCGATATTTAGTTACCTAACAGAATATAAACATATTAGACCTTACGTTTGTCGAGAAGACATAAGATTTGTACTCATCACCCACCCTTCTTTTACCTTATCTTGCCAAATGGGAGGCTCATGGCGTAGGCAGGGCGAATCGCACGCAAACCAATTTTTTGTTTGTTTTATTTTTCATAGGAAATTTATTTGTATGGATCTGAATTTTACGCCGGGATACTCGCCACGAGGCGAATGTTTGGCTTAAGGTTTTTTATTTTACAATATGCATCTTTTAACAATTAACAAATTGTTCTGTTAACCTGTGATCCTGAATCCGGACAACGTTTTGTATACAAAGTTCAATGTGATGAATGGTTTCATATGGGGGCCTGAAAGTCAATGAACAGGAAGTGGGTATCGAGCTGAAATTCATTGGTATTTTCCAAGATCTTCTGTTGATTTTCCGAACCGGAAGCCAGACTTTGTATTGATCAAGACATAGAGTTACCTAGTTTGAAGGTAGGACCGACATTTTTAGGTTTTTTTTATGACCACACTAACTTCTTATATGGTCTGTGGGAAAACTTCATCGGCCGGATGTGGCCACGATCTCTTGGTCACTTTCGCATATCAGCTGCTTGAATACAGCCACATTTCCTTGCGGGACGGTGATAACATTTGCTTTACAAGTATGGAGAAATCGCGTGCATCTTTTGCAGCCTGAAGCAAGGCTTTTATCCTTTTGTGTTGTAATTATATTCCTAAAATAGTAGAAAAAATAGATATTGCAAAAAAAAAATACCCCTCGCAGTCTAGCAGCTCAAGGACATGGAAGAGTTTAGAACTCGACTACTTGCCAAAAGCTTTTATAAAAAAAACCAAAAATCTAGCCGCGGGCTATAAAACCGACACTCAGCCTCTTCGAAATTTTGACATTAATCTTGTCATCGATCCTCAAGGAATTGTAAATGTGTTTTTATAGAATTTCCAGCAGAAACAGTGATAGGGCAAAATGAGAACACAAATCTGGTCGACGAAGAAGTTCCCTCATTCACCTTAGAAGAAGTCGGGCATGGGTTAGTGGCAATGTTCTGGTTGGGATCAAGCACCAGATAATCTGCCAAGTTTGGGAGGATGAAAGCATGAGAAAAAGGTGATCCTATATCTTGCAACAACTACCGAGGCATAGCCCTACTCAAACCTGCATGGCAAATAAACGAAAGACAAAATATTTCACACAACGCCAAATCTTGAAAAATTCCAACGAGTTACTCACCATTTATTCATAAACTTCAAAGCCGTTTAAATCACTCCGAGTCTACAACGCGATGGCTGAAGTCAGGTGATCATGTTGTGCCGTACAACGCTCGAAAATGCACCCAAAACCTCCGAACTATTCCAAATATGCACCCGACTCTGGTAAGGATGCACTGTCATGTGACTTCTTCAACCTTGCCTTGAAACAGATAGTGCGACGGTTGGGTGTCGACACGGCGGGTTCCATCTTTTTCAATTCTTTTTCAAGTCTAACCAGCTCCTCGGATACGCAGACGCTATCGACATTTTCTCTCGTTCCCAGATTTTCGTTGTGGAAGCATTCGTGAAGAATAGGCAAAACGAGTTGGTCTTAGTTAGTAAAGGAGCTCATCTTCCTCATAAACGTCACCTCAGTAGAGATCCAACGCAGAATAAACCTAGGCAACCGTTGCTATTTTGGTCTGTCGAAACAATTAGGCATAGAACTAGTTCTGCTGTGTGAAGCTGAATACTAGACGATCAGCAAAGCAGCTGAGAAATTATTAAGATAAGTAAAATCAGTAGCTCGGTCATATTGAGAGAATGAACAATAATGCTCCAGCCAAGAGAGTCTTCGAATCCTAGCCACCATTTTTTAAACACGAATTTTACTACTTAAAGGCTGTCATCTTTTGCTTAACAAACTCATCATTTTTTTGCCTAGAGTTTACGTAAAACATATTTTTATTTCTTGTGATAGTTAAAAAACTTGTTATTTTAGTTTGCAAATCGTCTATACGCACTTAATAACTTCAAAGCCTCCCTGTAGCCATCTGTTGACTTGTTCTATTCGTGCATGTTTGTTTGAAATTAATTCGAACTGAATAAA
Organism: Orthonevra nobilis; assembly: GCA_963555765.1. Lineage (NCBI taxonomy): Eukaryota > Metazoa > Arthropoda > Insecta > Diptera > Syrphidae > Orthonevra > Orthonevra nobilis. Next base: position 30,840,750 of record OY743226.1, on the reverse strand, counting down.
CAGACTTGCAAAAATTAAGTTTAAACAGTTGTTCTTAAGTAGAATATTAATTATTGTATACATCTTTTGAAAAGTGCGAACATTTTCTTCTCTGCAGTGGGCGTGTGATTAAATTAAAGAGGAGCTGATTTTTTTTTACAAATCTAGCACATTTCCGAGTACAGGGTGTACAAAAGTCGTAAAAAATTGCATATTTTTTCGAAGATGGCTGGAAAAATGTTTTCGGGACTTATTTTTGAAGTTAACAATGCTTGTTTGTGATTTTGAAGAAGCTTCAATATAAGACTGAGGGTATAACAAAACTTTGAAACTTTTTCATTGTTTGAGTTAGAGTAGTAGTTGAATTAGCCAAGGGTCAAGAAAAAAAAATGTTGTTGCAAGTAGGAAGTGAAAACATACAATAATGAATAAGATTTTGAATATCATGGCTAAAGTAGAACGCCCCACTTTGTGCTAGAATATTGTAAATAGCGAAACTAAGAACATTTCAATCAGCTTTCAGTTAATTTCAGAACTGTCCTCGAAAATGTGAGCCAAAACCCAATAGAGCAAAGCTTTAACTTCTAATAGAAGAGCAATGACCCATTTGGACAGCCCTTTGAGTAGGTCGAGTCTTAAAATGCAAGAATTTTTTTATGGAATCGCAAAGTAAATTTAAAGTCTTTGAGGTCTCAAAACCTTTGAGATCTTTACTATATGTTAGGCGCATTGAAAGAAAAGCTAAGACAGTCATTCTTATGTTACTTATTCATGCCTTGTCTCCATTTGGATGTTATGGAGTTAGACCGCAAAATTAGAATGTCCACATTTAACTCCCTGCCCAATTTTCATGGCAATGGAAATCATACATTTAAAAAGTAATGTCACAGTGCATTTATTAAGTTGCTCTGGAAATTCACTAAAAGAAGTCCCTCTCCCCAGCGAATGCGGTCACCCAAATGGTGCCAAATTATCACGAACGTGATTCATATCAGTCAGTCAGTCGCTGGGTGGGGAAGTTAGCAGAGCGCTTGCCTTTTAGTTGATTCAATTGAAAGGTCCCAGAATCGTTTCCTAGAGTTGTCTAGTTTTTCGAATGTGGTCCAGTCACCATTTGCCAATGGGATAAAGTTAATGACACTATCACTGGATTGGTCAACCAACGAAAGTAGTCTGACTAACGGGTGGCGCTGTTGTGGTGGTTTTTGTATCGGCTAAATTCCTAGCTCGTGTTGTCAAAATAGTGGTTTGTGTAGATTGTGTGTAGATGGCTCTGCTGTGAAGCTTAATTTCCGTCCCGTTTCGGGCTTCACCCCCGGAAATGAGTTGAAACCAAATACATCTAAGTTTCTCGATCCACTTCCTTCCTTTCATTCTTCTCCTAATTCTTCCGTTTGCTCTTTGCTACACGCATTATAAGAGAATTCATATCCTCTTGAAGAGCAATGAGGATATGAATGGCACTGAGCTTGAATGTAGATGCAGAGCAACGTACTTTCCGAGCCTTTTGATCCGCATTTAATGTCATTGTGTTTTCCAAAATCTTCTCCTTTGCGGTACCATGCGAGGATCGCCGACCTCATACGAAAGTTTATTTTTTATGGAATGTGTTTTTAATATGCAAAAATCTCACTCTATTATAAAAGCGCCTTTGATCCGCATTGAGTCTACAAAGAATTTCAGAAACCATCATAAACATCTGTCAAAAAATAAAGTGTATATTATTAAATTGGCGTGAATTTCCATGTTACTATTTGCCATGCCGAAATGAGCCGGCACAAAAAAAAATTCGAAACACCCTGTATCAACAATATGAATGCCTTCAATACCGTGTTTGTTTTTTTGGTCCTCGTCGAAGAAAAAACATAGCATACATATACTTAAATCCAAATATTGATGATTAATTAACATCTTGGCTAAATGACTTAATTTTAAATTAATACTGAGACAGAATGATTAATTATAAGATTTTGTTTATGTTTCTAAAACCGTCACATACAAATGTATTTAATGTATATTGTTAAAACTTGTATTTGAGGATAAAAAAATATGTTTTTTCTTTTTGGAAATACAAAAGGAACCATTAAAATGAACTGTACAATGAGGAACCGAAAATATTTAGCAGTTCCGTGAGTGATCCCTTAATTGATTTATGTAATGACGCAGTCCAAATTCAATCACTTAACTTGTCTTCAAGCATCTGCTTTTGAAATTTTCATGTATTATTCAACAAAATTAAAATCTTTTATGATGTTTTAGTATTAATGTTATTATTTTTATTTTTGAAATGCTCACCATATTTCTCAATGCCAAGAAATTCGTGATGAACATGGCGTGGCGCCACTTGAAATAAACTTTAAAATGTTTTTCTTAACAACTTACGCAAAAAATAAGGAAAAACGAATTTAAAACTATGAAATTTTTTGTTATAGAAAAAATATTTTGAAAGATACACCTCATTGGAATTCGGATCTGGTATACCGAAAAGTTAAAAAAGATTCTCTTCTGTGAAACACCTGCAAGGAGTAATAGCCAATTAAATGTTAAACAAACCATGAAACAACAATCATGCAAGCATGAAACCAAGAAATAATTCAAATACACAAATATGAAATTAGCCGAATTTAATGAACTTTGAAAGAGGAACTAGTTCGCGAACCAAGATCACTGCTTGGCAAGTTCTTCACTGTTCTGCAAACAAACGATTTTACTTTTTCGTATGTGAATCGTTTAATTTTAACATTCAAAAACAAAAAGCAAACACGGCTTATTAAATCAAAGTTCCCAACTCCAACCCAGGAGGAATCATCCCTCGTCGAAAGAAATCAATGAGGAACCATTGCTTTATTGGAAGGCTCGCAATGCGATACCATACACACGGACTTCTCCAAGGCTTTTGACAGGGTAAATTGCTTCCAGTTTTTTAAAATGGCTTGCTTCAAGATCTGTGGATATTCCACAGGTCCGTCCGTCCTATTACTCCTGACATAATCCTGAACTCATTATGCCTGATGTGCACAGCTGAAATAAAGATCTTCCGGCTCATTCAGTCTGAAAATGATGGTAGCAGTGTATAAGAATGCAGTTAACTTAATTCCATAGTTTTAAACGTCATAACATATGTAACCATTCTCCAATCCAATCCAATACAATGGTCAAACTTTTTTTCGAAATTTTGTCAAAGTTGTTGCAATTACAAGATAATTTTTATGAGGTTTTGTTTTCTTATTTCGGTTTCAATCGTTTCATGAAACATTTAGTCAAATCGTTAAATGTTTTCTTTTTGGGTACCTCGCTCATTTTTTGAGATTAAAGTTCATACTTACAATTTTGGCTCTATGGCAAGGAGCATTGTTCTGTTGAAAATGAATCTGCAAGCGTCACCAGCGCAGATGGCTCAAATTCATATTCTGTAACCCGTAGGTAAACTTATGCAATGACCTTCGATTCTAGGAAGACCATTCTACCCTTTTCATCCCCAGAGAAGCATCTTGGAGGTCATCCGTAAGATGCATGCAGAGCTATCTTTCCTTTGGTTTTCTATGCCCATCAACAACATTCAGCTTAAACTTTAATTTGTCGGAAAAAAAAACATTGTTCCGCATGTCATGAGTCCAATTAAGATGCTCCTGAGCCCAAAGCAATCGTTTGGTTTTGACTCTTATTGGAAAATTTGGCTTCAGTACTGGGTTGAGTACTCTAAGTCCAACTTTCACGAGCCTTTTCCTCACTGCGCTTAGTGACATTTTTTTCCTTGTAGCTCGAAAGAGATCGTTTTTAAAATACACCGAAGTCTTGAACCGATGCCGACTGCCTTAGAGCACCAAGAAATTATTTATTTATTTACTGATTCATTTATTTTATATTTAAGTATTTATCTATTTATTTGATTATTTATTTATAATAATATTTATCTGTGAAATCCATCATTGGAATTATTATTTTATTAACTGAACAAGTTAATTATTTATAGATAGAGCTTAAGTATATTTTCTTTATGCTTTCCTTAGTTTATTTATTTGTTTTTTCGCTTATCAAAAAAGGGTTTAGTGTTCGTGATTTCCCTTTACAGGATTTGGGAGATTTAATCCTTATTTTTTTGTTAAAATTAAATCAATTAAGTTTTTCAGTTGAAAAATACAATATTTATATCAAATCTCTGTATTATAAACAAAGCGGTAGCAGGCAAACAATATTGTAATTTTTACTTACGCAATAGAAAAAATATATTATTGAATGCATATTGGTATCGATTACTCAATGGGCGCAGTTCCAACAAGGTAGAGAATTCGATATCAATATTTTTGCATTTGTTCAATTCGCAGTATTTAATTCGTCATTGGTTGCAATACAAGGAGTCACGTAACGTAGGTTTCACCAATTTTTATTTTTGTTGTAACTGAATTTTTTCTTTGGATTATGTTTCTTCGAATTTCTTTTTTTCTTTACTCTGAATTCTTAAGGGGTCACCCCATCCAAAAATTTTATTTTGTACTTTTTAGCAAATTGAAGCCGCATTCAGGTCTGCTTTTTTTCTCACTTATATATAAATACTGAAATTCAACCTTAAATAAAATATAAAAAAAGGAGTCAACATGTTCGAAAACTGCTATTAGTTTTGCAGTTGAAGTTCTTTATAAGATGCAAACCCCCGCCAATTGCGAGAAAAATGGTCCAAAATTTACGTTGGAGTGCCATTGAAAATTGTGCAATATTTGTGACTATTTTTTTACGGAATAGCTTTTTAACGAGCGTATTTGGGTCATATGTGCGATTATCGGGCACCTTATACCATCAAGTGGAATTTTTCGCATATTCGACGGATTAGATATTTGAAGGCTCGTGTTCGTCAAGCACGGTCAGCTGAAAATGATGCTGAAACCCCAGATTTCTCACTTTCGAGACGATCACAGGACTTGGGGCTTGCCAAAAAATAATTATAATTGCATAAAAATCTTGTCCCATGTGCTTAAAAGGTCTAGTTGACGTAGAATACAGTACGTTCTCTGATTGGGCGTTAGAAATTTACAAAAATAATTGTTTTTTTTTTTCAACACAAAGGCTTATTACCTTTTTGTTAAGTAAATTAATAAACAAAACTTTCATATTTAGGACTCCAAGTTCCCGCGAGAAAAAGTCGATTCAATTCTCCAATAACAACCAGTGACAGTTTGCTGAGGTTTTGAGGCCTTCGAAAATTCGACAATAATTCTGGAGAGACTTGACTGGCTTATTTTGCCTAAAATTGATTACAATGATCATGGACAGCTTTTGCTTCTAGCCGCAATTTTTCAAAAATATTATTCAAAATTTGTTTCATAAATATTTGTGGCCAGAACCGACGTGGTCATTGATACACATTGACTTCCAAGATTAGACTCAAAATTTGTGCCAAAGTCATGAACAAAACTATTACCAATTCTCATAAAAATTTTACATCTTTTCGATCGCTTTAAAAATGACAACTCTTGTTGAATTTTGACGATTAAAATTCAATTTAGAATTCCATAAGTGACCTTTTTGCTGGACATACTGTGTTTCTTTTCGGTTTGGATTTTTTTTTGTTGTAGAGTATTCTATTTTAATATTGCTATTATGGTTCTTTCTGAGTTCAGTGTTCGCTCACGCGTCCAAAAATCATATTTTTCTCTAACGCCAGGCATTAATTTCCCTTTTTTTCAAAAACACAATCATCTGAGCAAAATTTTTTTTGGACATTCCAATTGTTTGCATATCCGGCTATGACCCGGTTACGGACCAAATTCAAACTTATAAAAGTGCAACGCACGCTTTTCAATTTTTTTCTTATTTAAAAAAAATAAATAAATTTGACTGTCAGACAAGACGAAGGGGTTGACGCCTAACGTCACCGAATGACTGAGTGGAGCAAGCTGCGCCTCTTGTGGGTTAAGTATGGAAAATAAAAATGGAAAATTATGATGAAGACGAGACAACATTCCCGACCCGATTGTTGTGTCAAAAAATTATTAAATCATAAATAATCAACGCCTCAACGCAGGCGAACACAAATAAGTCAAACGCTTGGTTCCGCATGGGTGAATGTATCCGAATGGGTGTCATCCCATGCGACACTCCAATCCAGCTAAGGCGGACTCATCAAGTTTATTAACGGAATTTTATTGCAATTTACGAGGAAAGATACAAGAAATCAACGAGTCTGAGAGACAATTTGGAAAGGTCTGCTTAATCTGGCTGTGGAAGCTTTGGCATCAATTCAGCGGCCTCCACAAATCCTTCGTATAATTGATTTAGACGTTTATAGCATTTTAACCAGTCGTCGTTGTGCGCCAATTTGAGAATTTATCTGATGTGTCGATGAAATTGTGCCAAAACAAATTGAAGGAGAGTAACAATAATTACGATTTCCACTTAGAAACAAACACACACCGGGCTTCATGCGATTTGTAATTGAAAGATTCGATTGCCAAAAATATGTTAACAAGCTAGCCGTACACAAAATAGGGGCATCGATTGGTGTGTGCTTTTTTTTGTGTTTTTTTGTTAAATTTGTTATTTCTTGTGAAACGTCAGTGATTTACAATCTGTTGAGTGTGGAAATTGACTGGGAACAATCGGTTTGTAAATAACATGCAATATTTTGTTTGCCTTTTGACAGCATTGCGATTCTGTTCACAGTCTTTTGAGGATATTCTTTTTTGTTTTTTCTTTCATTTATTTAATGATTGGGGTAAAACGTTTAGGAACTAAGAATGTACTTATTGCAGGTGTGTTGTAGACTTAATGAAAAAACATCTGATCTGGGCCATCAGCAAATGATTAGAAAACACTAAAATCCAAAGTGGATGGCAGTGCAATTTGATTCTTCCCCATGCCACGCAATCTTAACTCATCGGATTGTTGATGGCCATTCGCTCAACTCCTCGTCGCAAATGCGGAAAATGATTTTTTTTCTGACATCTTTGCGCATCTTTCGACAATTTGGTCTTCACGTCGTTCATGACTTCACCTGTTAAATATTAACAGCCGAAACCAAGCATTATGACAACCCTATACCCCAAACAATATGCATATAGGAAGGGAAAGTCAACTGAGGGTAACCTTCACCAACTGGTCATCCTCGTTAAAAAGGCATTTCGTTCAAAGGAAATTGCTTTTTGTGCCTTCTGGATATTGAGGGTGCTTTTGACAATACAGGTTATAACTCAATTACCAACTCTATTCGGAGTAAAGGTGTTGACGACTTGACTAACAGTCTAATTATCACTTCCTCGCCTGGAAGTGTGTCAGTATCATTCACTGCAGCTAGAGGTTGTCCTCAGAGAGCCGTTCTTTAGCCTCTCCTGTTGTTACTTGTCAACGACAAAGTTCTATTCTCCCTAATTGAGACAGGCTTGTTGAATATCTGGCGATTGTCATTACTAGCAAATTTTACACTTCCCTCACTAGTGTTATGCATTCAGCATTAATGCGAGTCTTAGTTCTTAGTTCTGATCCCCTTTACAATGAGGAGACCACTCTGTCTCCAATTGTCATTGAGGAAACCTCTCTGGAATACTCCAAAGAAGTCAATTATATCTGTGCCATGGATAAGAAACTGAACTGGACTTCTCATATCAAGTCTTACACAGACCGCGGAACCAGAGCCATGTGGGCCTGTAAGCGGTTCTACGGTACGACTTGGGGTCTCAAACCTCAAGATGTTACACTGGTTGTACATCGTGATGGTCAGACCGATTGTAACCTACACAACCATAGTTTAGTAGTCCTAAACTTTAGAACCAACAACATCTGAAATACTAGAAAAGATGCAACGACAGCACTGGAAGCTTTCCAGAAACTAAATCTTGACTGAACTTGACTGAAACTACAAAGCATGGTTAACCTTACTTTGAGGCAAAGAGGGGCCATTATTCTTATACTGTATATTCATACAGCCAAGCAGCGCTTTAGGCATTGTCGTCCAATTTAATGTACTCAAAATTTGTGAAAAGCGGCTTAGACGCCTTCCAATCCTTAGCTCAACGTAACAAAGTTAGGTAAGGATGGATTCCAGGTCAACGTGGAATCGAAGGCAATGAAATTGCGGATTGGTTCTTAACCTGCGTTCACTGGTCCGGAACCTTTCTGTGTTCTTTCAATCAAATTAATTGATCAGTCAGTCCCCTCTCTTACAGAGAAATTTTTAAACTAAACAAGCATCAGAAAGCTCGTGAGCTTCCTCTTTGGCCATTCATCACATCAAACGGGAAAGAGTATTAACCAAGATCGATCTTACCATTTTTATTCAAGGTGTTTGAAAAAATAATCAGCTGGCAAATAATGGACTTTTTAAACTCACACAAATTCCTTACAGTGTTTCAGTCAGAGTTAAGAGCCCACCATAGCTGTACAACTGCTAAATTGAGTTTAGTAGAAGACTTCCGACTTGATATGGATGAGGGAAATATTACATCACTGATATTATTGACTTTTCTAAGGCCTTCGATGCCGTTTCCCACAAGATACTTCTCTGCAAGTTGAAGTACTATTTAAAATTCGAAAACACCGCGCTAAAACTGCTCGAAAGTAGTTTTCTTATTGAAAGAAGTCAGGCTGTGTCTGTGTGATGTCGTCATTTTTGAACAGTTAAGCAAGAGTTCCACAAGCGTCGATTCTCTGTCCTCTCCTTTTCGCAATGTTCAACAATGATCTGCCCAAAGTGCTGCAACACTGTAAGATTCAAATTTACGCAGATGATATACAAATGCATCTCAGCTACCGCCAGGGTTTGGTTGAAGATGCTACAGCCCCAATAATCGGTTGTCGCCCAGTGGTCAGTGAAAAATTATTTAAAAATAAATTCAAAGAAAAGTCAAGCAATTGTGATTTTTCGTGAAGTTGTTGATGCGGTGTTTTTTCCCAAAAATTGATAGTCATGGTGCTGAAATATCATTTTGCCATACTTTTAAGAATTTCGGTATGATTTTCAGCCAAAGACTTACCTCTGTAAGATAAGTATATGGTGGATTCTGTGTTATCTATTGTTCGGGAAAATGCCTTCCATAAATGATGTATGCCCAACCTGTTTTTTGTGATATTGATAGTATGTGTTTGACCACGTTTCTGGATATGCCTAAAGAGTTCTAAATATGCATTTGAAAAAAATATTGGGATATCATAGTCCTTTTGCTTTTGTTCGAACTCCAAACTAGGAAGATACCCGAATACCTGTTTCAAAGACTACTATTAGCTAAATCAAATTGAACCATGGTTTACATTTTACCAAAATTGAAATATGTAGTAACACGTAAGCAAACTTTTGTCTACTCTTTAGGGCTATGAAACACACTCCCTACCTACCCAGCTTCGAGAGGGAAATAATATGTTTTTTTATAGAGAACTTAATGTGAAATGGAATTAATGGAAAATTTGTTTTAAACGTTTTGAATGTTTGATTTTAAAATATGAGTTGTAAACTTTAATAAGTTGTATTAATACAAAAAAAAAAAAGTACTTTGCCAATTTGTTAGACTTCTTAATTCTTCACTTTACAATTTGATTTGCAAATTTGAATATTTTTATTATTATTATTTTTAAATAGACAATTATTTTGTATTTTTAATTTTGATTTTTAATAATTATATTTTGTTCGTATTTTTGTCGAATTTATTACCATTTTTATTAACTTATCCATTAATTTTAATCTGGATAAACTGTAGCATTCATTTAAAAGGCAATTTCTTGTTATGTTGCATGCATGAAATAAGGATTAACATGTTCATTCATTAAGAAGCATAAAGTCCCTCAGGCGAGAACCAGTGCTTTGTATTTTGCCTTTGTTACATTACATTTGCCCACTGCCTACTAATTTGCATTCGTTTGAATTCGCAGTATTATTTCTTCTGCGTGTGTTTATGGTTCTGTTGCATAATCGACGGGCTGAGTGCGATGGCACGGGTTCAAAGAGGTCATAATAGGACTACCGGTTGAAAATGTCGTTTTTTAAAAATCAATGCTTTATTATTATTGTATTGCCCATCGCTAGCCACACAATTTTCCCATTTTTCTGAAAATTCATGGATACCCAATTTGAAAAATTCGACCGGTTTGGCCGCAATCCACGAATCGATTCATTCTTTGACATCATCGAAATGACGGAAGTGCTGGTCAGCCAGGCCATGTTGCATCGATCGGACGAGATTGTTATCGGATGGCGCAAGGTCTGGACTATACAGCGGGTGGGGTAGGACATCCCATTTGAGCGTTTCAAGGTAAGTTTTGACGACATTTACAACATGTGGCCGAGCATTGTCTTGTTGTAATATAACTTTATTGTGTCTTGCGACCGTTTCCGGCCGTTTTTTCTTCAGTGCTCGGCTCAAACGCATCAATTGTCGTCGGTAGACCTCGCCTGTGATTGTTTCATTCGGTTTTAGCAGCTCATAATACACAACACCCTTCTGGTCCCACCAAATGCACTGCATAATCTTCAGGCCATGAATATTCTGAACGGCCGTCGATGTGGAGGCATGTCCGGGGTATCCATACGTTCCCCGACGTTTTGGAGTATCGTAATGTACCCATTTTTCATCACCAGTGACGCTCCGATGCAAAAAAGACTTCTTTTTGTGGCGTTCAAGCAGTATTTCGGACAAATACTGCAAAATCGGCGTTCGACGTCTCGTGGCTTCAATTCATACGGCACCCAATGTCCCACCTTTCGGATCATTCCCATTGCTTTTAAACGATCGGAAATGGTGTGCTGAATGACGCCAAGTGATTTTGCAAGTTCTTCTTGCGTTTGTGACGGATCTTGATCGAGCAATGCCTCCAATTCATGGTCTTCAAACTTTTTCACCTGGCCGGGGCGTTCTTTGTCTACGGTGTCGAAATCACCATCTTTGAACCGCTTATACCACCGCTGACACATTCTTACGTATACAGTATAGCCCGGGTAAGCTTCGGTAAGCAATTGATGCGCTTCGGTTGCTTTTTTCTTTGCTTGAAAGAAGCATATTAAAACTTGCCGCAAATGTTGTTTTGATGGCACGAATGTAGACATTTTACGGCTTTACAAGTTTTTTGAAGTTTCTGATGTGACAGCTGTCATGGTCAAAATTCACCTCAGAGTAATAGATATGAAATTGTCTGCAATAACGACATTTTCAACCGGTAGTCCGCTATTAATTCTGAATGGACCAATATTCTGTATGCAGGATTCTTTATCAAAAATTTTTTTTATTCAATTTTACTTAAATTCTTGTTTTTAAAATTCTATAAATGCAAAATTCTGCTTCGGACTACCAGAATTTTATAAAGTGAAAAAGTGCGGACTTTCAATTGCAAATTAATCAAATATTTCTGAAACCACTAAATATTTCTATTTTACAAATTACTCAATGAACAAATCGAAAAAAATTAGTGCAAATAAAAATAACTACCACTGTTTTTGAAAATCGTTTTCATTGTGTTAATTGCAAAAAAGCAACGAATTGGATACAGAATTTTTTATTAATTTACAGAATTATCACTTCTAGAATTTTAAAGAAAACTGAATTTTAAAATACATAATTTTAGCCACGCAGCTTTTTCGAGAGGCTAAGTGGACACTTGCAGCTGCTTTGAAAGGTTACCCCTTCCATTACTGCCGAATTTTCCATTTTCTTTATGAATTCGATGCGAATGTGGAACTCCACCACGGAAAAGCACAAACTTATTCTTCCTTATTTTGCTTTGGGCAATATAACTCTTCTACTGTGTGATACACATAAATTAACACTAAGCCAAATTTATAGCCAAAATTAACGTCATTCTAACATGTTTGTGCGATGAATCCTTAAATTAAAATATCTTAAAAATCAACATGAATATTCTCAAACAAATTCCCTCGATTCCAATCAATTAATTCACCATAAATCACTATTAACATCAAATAAAAACTCTATCCAATTTATTTGATAACCCATTAAATGAATTCACAAACGAACAAAAAAAAATAATAAAAATTCGTGTTAACAAAATAATTAACATAAATTACATCAACTCACTTCTTCGCCACGATAAACAAAATTTGCTTAACGTTTAATCGGCTCAGAACACTGATTCCACATACGCCAACGGCTCATCTGTTTTTTGAATTCAAGTTGAAAATTCAACCACGTCAATTGATTAATAAAGTCTCCCGACTGACGTCATAAGGACGCTACCGTACACCTGTTCTTACAGCTACGTTGCCAAGCCCATTGTTAATTTACATTAAGCACGTTCGCATGCTTTTTAAAATTTTCAAAAAAAGAAAATAAGCTTCGTCGGAGGTCGACCGACGACGTTCAAAAACACTTTCGCTTGATTGCCGATTTCAATATTTGTTTACTTTGTACTAAATTGTGTAAACTGTTCAAAAAGTTTACAATTTTGCTTAAAATAATAAATAACGGCAATTTTTCAAATCAAAAAGCAAAAAGCAAAAAAAAAAAACACCAAATTTTGAACAAATTATGAACATGCCAATTGAGAAGCATAAGCTGGCCGGCCACAGTGCGCCCTCGAAAACGGACCCATCGATACGAAATTGACTGCAGGGGCCGTTTTTGAGTCTCAGGGTATGACTCAAGGTTGGCCGAACTCATTAAGGTGATGAACGGTGGCACAGCGAACTCCACGTCTTTCAAGTGTTTGTTTATTTGCCTGCATAATGGACTTCTGGTATTAAAGATGTTTTTCTGTTTTCTTTTCTAGATGAACGCAACTAAAAGGCGGAAAAGAAGGCAGCAGTTTTAAAGCAGCTGATTCTGAAATCACCAGAAAAAAAAAGTGTGGAAAAAAGCATGCCTATGAAGGAATATATGTTTGAGCAAAGGCTGCAGAGAGATTTTCTACGGCCCACAAGAAGAAAGCTCTGAAAGGTCAAAGTTTCGAGAGACATAAACGAAATTTCGATTCGAAAACGAAAGTGAAGTGAGTGAAAGAGTTTTACGAGTACGACGAAAATGAGTCGTAGACGCTCGTTTAGACGAAGAGAGAAGCCGCCTTTTGAACGATTCAAGGATCACTTTCGGAAATTTACGGCATTCATGTTCAGTAATGTGGGTATTATCCTATTGGTGGTTATCTATACGATTGGAGGTGCCTTCATGTTCCAAGCGATCGAGATTTCCGAAGCGAAGAAAGCGGGACGCAAGATGAGCTTTGGCGAACGCAATAAAACAGCAATAGCAGAACTCCTGTGGAGTATTTCTTGCTGTGAATCAAATGTTTTTAATGAGACTGATTTCAAAAAGAGGTAAGTGTCGTGCAGATCAAGTTAGATGTTGATTCATTTTATTTTTTTAAGGGTCAATGAGACAATACATAATTATCAGAGAGCTATAATCAAGGCTGAACTAGCTGGAATGGAAATTGAGAAGCAGTGGAGTTTTTCCGGAGCATTCCTTTACTCACTAACCGTTATAACAACTATAGGTATGTCAAAAGTGCTAATCATTTAGAGGAATGCTTACTCCGAATGGAACTCTTTCGCTGTAGTGTCAGAAAACGTTCCCATCTGTCATGATAACGCGGAGCATGGGCGAAGCTGTTTAATTACTTTCTACATGTCTGGAGGAAGCATTCAGACCAATACTGATCCATAATACCTCAAGAGAAAGTGATTTTAGACTTCTTTTGTTTATAAAAAGCTTAGGTAATTAGAACTCTCCACATCAATGTGAAAGATCTGCAGCCTGATACGCGACAAGGCTAGATCGTCCTGCAGGAATATAGCTCCATTCGCAGCAAGCATCACTTTTAGATGTAGTACCAATAAGTTGTTTGTCCCTTAAAAGAAAATATCCTAACTTTTTTCAGGGATAACTCATTCCCTATTTGAACTCCCCTCATGGAATTATCCGAAATACATCGGAGTTTTAAACCACTAGCATCTAAAAGGTCCATTATGATTCCCCATAACCTTGTCTCTTTTAGAACTTCGTTATGGCTCCTGGTGAAACCATTTGGTGCTTATGAGGAAACTCATTAAGTCCTTGAGTGGTACTTTTGCTAGTGCTCCCAATACCCTGTGCGTTCTGATCACCACGAACCGAAATTGTTCCGCCTGTAAGTTGGGGCAATCGCAAAGTTGGTGCCTAATGGTCTCAATTCCCTCCTCTTCTTGGAAGCTCCTAGAAAAATCGTTTGATAAAACACCTATTCTGACGACCATTGGGCTTTTTGAGCAATGCTCCGTCACGAAATACGCAAGATGCTTAAATCTTTCTTTTTGAAGGCCAGAGGGACTTTACTCCTCTTTGTGTTTAGTTCTGGCCATAGACTACGAGATTTGTATAAGACAATCGTCCCTATAGAGTTCCATACTCTTTTGCTACGTTCTCGAGTCACTATGTTCCTTTAGCTCATACTGGTATGTGTTTCCATCTCCTGCAATGATCCTTTCTTAGCAAATTCGTCTGTCTTCTCTTTACCGTCTATGTAACTGTGACCAGGAACCAAGATTATGTTAGCTTTTGGCGATCGCCTATATCATTTAAAGCTGTAATGCAGCTGCCGACTGCTTTCGATTTTTTGGGAGCGAAATTCTCCGAAGCAGCTCTTTCGATGGCGAAAATGTCTTCCTGAAAGAAGTTCATCATTAAGAAGTCTGTACGAGTACGAGAAGACTCCAGCACCAGTCCATTCTTTCATCTCTGAGAATAGATAACAGTGTCAGGCTGTACGAACGTACTCGAATGTAGGTTCCTCACTAGCCAGAGGAACTAACTGACATCTAAGAAACACTTGGTCTCTTCAGAGACTATCCACTTTATTACTCGCTTATATCCAGTTTGTTTTCTCGACGAATTTTACTTTGTTCTGAATCTTGATGTTTGACCTATCTTCTAGGTTGCTGAATGAGTAGTTCCCCGGCGTACTTTTCCACGATTTTGCAAAGGCTGGACAGGAGCCAAAGTAGTGTAGTGAGGTTTCTACTTCTTCCTCATCCCTGCAGCTTCTGCAGAAGTCGTTGTAGGGGGCTTCCATTCTTATTGCGTGTGAGCCGAGGATGCAGTGAACTGTGATCATCCCTACGACATTACTGATTATATTTTCATGTTAAGACTTAGGCGTGAAGAGTGTACTTGTCTTTTTTGGATAAATTAGGGGCCAAATTTGCCCCAAGTCATCTCCTATCTCCTATCTCCGATTGGTGATATTGATGACACCTGTGAGTAAAATGGTGTTTATTACTTCAATAGAAGGATAGGAGGTCTCCTGTTCTAGCTCGTCGGCTCTTTCTGTGTCTGGAATACCACTATGTCCTCTGACCCATCATAGAATAAGGTTATATCTGACCGCTATCTCCCTGAGAGAAAGACGGCAAAGTTTTATCATCTTTGATTTAATTCATTGTGTGTCCAGAGCATTGATGGCCGCCTGACTGCCTATGTACACGTATAACGATAGATAACCGGTCTATCAGTAAGCGGGTAGCCTTCTGCATAGCCTTAACTTCTGCATGGAATACACTGTAGTGGTTAGGCAGTCGAAAGAGCAGTGAGAAGGAGATCTCCAACGAGATCGGTGCCTTCATCCGACTTGGAAACTTCAGTGTAAATTTCCAGATCGACAGGTTTTCTGACTATATCTTTTACCCAGTCCTACCTACCTACCCTAAGTCTAAAAAGGGTGCGATATAGTCTGTGTCTTTCGGAATTCTCGCATTCCTGATTAATTCCATATGACCTGGGCGTTCCAGCGGTTAAACTCTCTTAACCTAATTGTTGCCTTGGAAGCTATCAGCTTCCCGTTTCAGAAGTCAGAAGCCCGCACCATAATTTGCACCAAACTGGGTGCATTTGATGCGGGCGCCCCAAATTCTACAGTATAGTATTGCTTTGTCACGTAAGCATTTAAGTGAAAACAGACCACCCTTTTAGGAACCGAGGTGCAGGTGCCGTAATTATTTGCAAAGACCACTTACGTATCAGTTCCTTAATACCTGCTCGCATTTGAGTAAAGTTTAGGTTATTTCAAACTGCGCGACAAACTCTTATTACTGAAAACGTTGAACCATTCGATGATTTTGGAAGTAGCAATAACAATTTCAACGTTAAAGAAATAACTACTTTGTCTACGAGTAATCGAAAACTACCTCTCACAATAAAATTGAGCAACTTTTGTTCGTGATGCGATTAATTACCATCAACAAATAAGTAGAAGTTCAGACACTGACTTGCCTATGAGACTTACATACTCTCCAATACAATACAAGGTGTAGGCTTCAAAACTGAGGCCAAAATTACGTTTCTCTTTCAAAATATTCAGTCCCACTTGAAGTTTATCAAATTACTTACCTGCACCACACCTTATTGATAATGAATCTTTCTGTGGGCTTCTGCAGCTCACCTTATAATGAGAGACGGGCCGGGACTATTTGTGAATCACATTTGTTCATTTTATTGGAGTCTCCTGTCAAAAACCGTCGGTCTACCTCGCATTGCAAGGCTCATGTGTCTAGCCGCATCCTTGCTCTGTGAAGACGATACATTTTTCATTAATGCTAAACTAATAAAAGTGTCCGCCAAAAATAAAAGTCGTGAAAATCTACACGTCAACATCCTTACTTGACAGATATCGTAACAAAACTGACAGTTGCCTTCATTTGCAAAAATTACAGCTTAATCTGATAGAGTGATAGATCTCGGTCCACCTTTTACTAGTACACAGTACACAGGACCCACTCAACCTTCAGTTTGCCTAATTTTTTTTAAAATAAACTTGAAGATCCTCTTGATTACAGGGTACGGCAACATATGCCCAAAATCCAGCTGGGGAAAACTTATAACAATCCTGTACGCGATTATCGGGATGCCACTATTCCTGCTCTATCTGTCAAACATTGGCGACATTCTGGCAAAGTCTTTCAAGTGGATTTATGCTAAAGTTTGCCTCTGCCGTATCTGTCCGGGAGTGGCGCGAAGGCGTATTGTACGAGAACGTCGTAAGATGCGCCGCATGACCTTAGACCTGGATGTAAGTGTACAACGTTTAATTTTGACAGTTAAATGACGATGGATTTTCTGTCATCTAGATTGACAGCATGGAAGAAGGGCAAAGCAAATCTTCTTCGAGCAACAGTACTGAACAAAGCACAACCGAATCCAATGAAGTCTACGAAGACGATGATTCCGAGATAGAGGCTGAAATCCAAACGAATACGTCTACAGTGACAGTTCCAGTGACAGTTTGTATCTTCATTATGATTGGGTAAGCATTCCGTAAGACTACAACATATGATTTGATTGACATCTGGCGTATATCAAGATACATCTTATTTGGTGCGTTCTTGTTTGGCAAGTGGGAGAATTGGGATCTATTGGATGGCAGCTACTTTTGTTTCATATCTCTCAGCAGTATTGGATTTGGTGACATTGTGCCAGGCGAACAAGTGGTAAGCATTTGTTTCCGACATCTGCCAAGACTGCTCTCTATGGGTTCACATCTTTTTTAGATAACTGCTGATAAGGATAAGGTAGAAGTAAGCTTTATACTTTGCGCTGTGTACTTGCTGCTGGGAATGGCTCTAATTGCCATGTGCTTCAATTTGATGCAGGTAAGTCAAGGCAGCCGTCCATCTCTTCAAATAAGAGACTAACATATTTCTTCCTGTGCTTTTTAAAGGAACAAGTTATACACCAGATGCGAGCAGTTAAACGTGTGATTAAGTTGTGTTTCCGATGCAAAAGGTGATAAGGATCATGGACACGGAGATTGAAAACCTCGTACGATGAACGTATCGATTCCGTTGTAGTCCAACGACGCTAGACACGAAGAAAGCCAACGCGTAAGGATCTCCTGGATGGAGATCAACGCTCAACCCCTGAATCAGCTGCCAATGAAGTGTGTCGAGTCAAGCAGCAAAGCCGAAAGCCGAAAGGAAGACAACCTTATAAATCGCTTGCATAAAAGACCCTCGAAGAATTCCTGAAAATAGGTAGACGATAGATGTTTAGACTTGTTAGGTAGTATTTTTAATGAATTGTTTTTTTTTTATTTCTTTTTTACCGTCCAATAAAGTTTTAAGCCCTTTCTTATTTTTAAACTAGCTAATTATATTTTAAGTAAGTCACGGTACAAATTAATTATCAGAATTCGTATCCTAGTTAAACATTGTAAATTGATCCAAAGTTGTTCCTTGACGAAAAAAGTGCAATGAGTTAAAATCAAACTGAATACTAGTTTTATTTGTATCCTTCAAGTTTTTCTTAGTATTGAAATGCATTCAAGGGGTTACGGATACTCTTGTAACCAAGGAAGAGAGGAACTGGATCGCGGTATGGAAATATTAAGGGAGCAAGTTCAACATTTGTGTTGCTTTTATTTGAGTGTGTGTCGGAAATCTCCGTTAAGGGTTAACTGATGAACAATCCCGGCAAAACTGGAACACTGGAAAAAGAAGAGACAGAAGACGTTGCGCCCTATTTCCGAAAAGTTTTATCACTCGATTTTGAATATAACACCTTGTCTTAGGTTGAAAGCTGTTCCCATCAGAATTTGATGAGCTCAACATACGTTGCCACACCATTTCCACGGGCATAGATGAGGGACGCAAATTTTACAAGGAAAATAAAGTACCCTACTGTTGTCACCGAAAGAGTAGATTGAATTTGATGAATCAGACAAGAGATCGTTTATTGAAATTTAAAAGAAAATTGGAGACAAAACGGAACCCTGTGGCATACCGTCGATACTCGATACATTAAATTTTGACAAAAGCGCCTGAGGCCAGACTCTAAAATATGAAATCCGATAGTCTTGAAATCATTGGAAAGCTGTAGAAAGTGTCACTCGACCCTTTGTTCCGAAAGCTGGTCTTTTAGACATTTCTGTTTTTTTTTTGGTTTTATTTTTAGGAGTTTTATTTTTATTTTACAATTATAAATAAGGTTGTATATTGTCGGCTTAACAAAAGGGTCGTTTGATTTAAAATAAATGATTTAAATTTTTACAAAACCATTAAATTGACGACTTGATCTTTTTTTAAATATATTTTTTTTGATATATTTAAATAATTAAAGAGTCTTTTTCCTTGTAATATCAACTGTCTGCTAGAATAGTGTCTCCTCGCAAATGATCACATCTCCGAATCTCTGGTCGATGATCAACGGGGGCTAAGACCTTTCTGTGATGTTTCGATCGTTAGCTCATTAATCCCTTGAATCTTCTAGTTGTCTAGATGTAACGTGAACGTGGTTGGGCGTCACCACAATCCTCTGCATTAACATTGTGGTTTCAGATAAAGTAAACCAAACTAGGCAACCGCACGTTATTACTGGTCTGATGAAAGACTTTTCTGTGTTACAAGATATTTCTATAATCTTATGTTTGTGCGATGAATCGTTAGTTAGAGGCGAAGAAGATTTGTTTTTTAAGCCCCTTACTCCAAGAACATTTCTCGTAGCGATATAAAAACACAGCTCGTTGTGCGAGTTTGGAGACTTCGTTCCTTCGAGCTCAAATCTCGCAACGAGATTCGGATTCAGGTGATCTTTTAAAGAGAATTCATCCGCTTCGCAAGGTTCAAGTGATTTCAATCAATCCATTAATTCCTTATATACCAGGAATTTTGATAAATGCTATAACCCTGAAATAGGACGATGAATAGGAAGATAATTTCCCACTAATTTATTTATATATTTATTTAGAATGCTAAATATCTAGCGTTTATAGTTGTACATTAATATTTACATGTAAAAGGAACATATTTTTAAAAGATTTAGTATTAATGTTAAATTTTTGCAATGCAAAAGGTGTGAATATTTATTAAAGATAATTAACCTATTATTAAATGGAGAAAACCGTTCATAGTTTGTACGATGGTGAGATACTGAGATTGCCTTAGGTATGTATCTAAAAAATCTTTGCGGTACATTGAAATTGAGACGAGACAAGAGGTAAATAGAATCAATGTTGCCATCAATAAGTTTGGTAATGAAAGAGAAACATAGATACGATCGTCTGCTCTCAAGGTTAGGCAAATCTATTCGATAAAGTCTGCTTGTATAAGGTGGGAGGTTATAAGGGTCTTGCCATGCCAGTCCCCTCAAGGCAAATCTCAAAAATCTCTTTTGATTTCTCAATCCTGTCGATACGACATTTATTGTGAGGAGACCACACTTGACAAGCGTATTCAAGGATCGGACGGACGAAAGTCATGAACAACTGTTTAACAACATAAGGATCATTAAATTACTTAGATTCTCTTTTAATCCAATCAAGCATTGAGTTCGCTTCATTGGAAATTATGTTGACATGTTGCTTAAACTCGAGTTTTTGATCCAACACAACCCCTAAGACAGAAATATTATCAACAGTGCACATTGTCGAGCCATTTAAATTGTATGCGAAAGAAACCGGCGAGTTTTTTTCGTAAAAAATTAATCGGGGCAATTCCCTAAGTCGTAAACGACAACAAAAAAAACGACAGAAAACAATCGGTATTCTGTATGTCGTTTTTGTCGCGCTCAGATGTCAACTGTCGTTCTTCATTCGTTGAACGATGTCATTTCCTAATTACCTAATTAAATTCGACACGACATACTGTCGTAAAAACGACTATTTCTGTCGTTGAGATAAAAGTGGACGACAGTAAGGCGACAACGTTCAGAACTCATAGGAAAATTTTCAAAGCCGATATTAAATTTACAAAAACATATTTAAAACAAAAAGCTAATTAATGAAGTTAATGAAAATCACAAATCAAAGCTAGTTTGGGTTTTTGGTTTCATATATGAAAACCATCAACACCCCGAGGCTTCAATAGGGGTATTAATAAAATAAATATTAGGAAGGAATGGCATAGGCTTGAAGATGAATAGTTTGGGTCCAACAACAAGAGATGGTGATGGCTGGCAAAAAGTTAATATAAATAATTTGAATTTGAAAATTTAAATACAATTCGTTTGATTTAGGTATGGATGCATTTATGATTTAAAGTAAAAAAAAAAACTGGTTTACAACAAAAAAGAACAGCAATCTACAAGAGGAGGTTAATATTAACAGAAGATTCTCACACCATTAGAAGAGGAAGTGGCTGGTTTGCTATCATACAAAAATGTGATAGATCCAAGTGGCATTGTTTTAGGTATCCCAATGGAATCTTTAACACAATTTCCTATTGCCAAATCACCTTGCCGTTTGATGTTATCTTCACAAAATTCAGTGTTTCCGTCACGTCTGCATCATCTGCTTAAGCATCATCATTTCATCTATTTCTAAACTCGCAGGCCAACTCATAGTCTTCAGCTGCTGACGGTACGCCCATTCCCGAAGCTTCTGACGCATGACAAATTTGAATCCTGAGTTCTTCAGACGAAGAAGATGTGCTAAAAAACATTTCTGAATAATTTTTAAGCCTTTTTTAAACTGTTCTCCGCCGCTTTGATAACTCGTTTGTCTATGCTTTGGAATTAAATAATCACATTTTGACATAATAGTTATAAGTGCTGTCAATTTTTTCAAAAAAGTTATTACATTTTAGTCGTTTTGAATTCTACTACGAATTTGTCGCGTCGTGAAGGTTACGGAATAACAAAAAAAAAACGACACGACAAAAAAAACGACAGTCGTATAAAACGACAAACGACACACGGAATCAGCACGAATGACAATACACTTCTTGACATTTGAAAATAAACAATTATTGGAACACCACACATAAAACGCATCAAGATCACGCTGCAGATCATGACAGTCTCCAATGTTATGTATCTTCTTAAAGTTAGTAAAACAATTTAGGTATTGCTGATGTTCTATGCATCAGTACCATCCATCTTAAGCATGAATCCTTTGATTTGTGTATGTGTTTTTGAAGGTGTTTTTTGAATCGCAGAGGAAGGGATGCTTTCTCACGAAGCTGGCCAAGACTTTAAATTTATACTTTGAGAGCTTTGAGAGACAAAGAAGTTTACACAATGACATTGCTAACGAGGTACGAGTAGAACAATAATAATATTTGGACCAACGGACTTTTGAACGTCGAGACCTTTTCGTACTCTTTTCGTATTACACCTGGCTTATACCCCGATTCGATATTTGTGACGTATGAAGAGTTATATTTCGAATTTATGGAGTGGACCATCTGTTGCATTTTTTGCTCTGCATGTAATTTCGACCGTTTTTTTTTTTTGCAATCTTGACATTAACATCTCTTGTGCGCTCAAACAGAAAGTAACTTTCAGCTTTTGTACGCTGGTTTTTGAAATAAGTGCATGAGACCGGTTGACTGATTAATAACCGCACATACTCGTTTCCGTGGTCTTCCTGTGTGTGCTGTTGTAAACTGTTGCCGAAAAACCCACGAACTTCAATGCGCTAAAAATGCATTAGAATGCAGAATTGGTTAAACAATTAGTCCAGAAAAATAGTCGAAAAAATGCTGAGTTTACAGCAGATGGAAGTAAGGTTTGGATTGGCTCCAAAATATTATTTATCATTTTTTAGCCCCATTCTTCAAACTTGGCAGAACTGACTAAACAAATGTTGTTAGACAATTGTTTATTGTTCCTTATATTTCGCACGAAAGTCAAAAATCTGCCTATCGATTCCATTATTTTCCGAGCCCCAAATATAGCAAGAAGAAAGCAATTTCTGTAGGTGATGATGACATCTGCTGAAGAGTTAATGTTTGTTAATAGTTTTGCGTTATCAATCGAATCATTATGTTTTTCAAACAATTTAATGTTTGTTGATGTCGTTGCGCAGCCAGTTATCGCATGCTAGAATAATACATGAGCTTAACATTTTGGATATGCTGTTAAACTTTATGAAGAATATATTTTTGTTTGAATTTGAGCTTTTTTCGGTTTAAAGAAGTAAATTATTTTATCACTTGGAGTTCGTGGAGTCAGTATTGTTAATAAATTTAAATCTTCTCCAACAATGACAGTTATATTGGTGCTACTGAATTGTTCTATTGTATTTTCAATAATGAGGATATCAGCATCACTATCAGCTTGTTTCACAAGAGTATTGGCAGCTGCTGCAACATTGAAAACAAGCGAGATTTATTGTGAGTCTTAGCGACAAATTATCGTTGGTTTGTTGGAACAGTCATTGATCGATCGATTACCATCCATCTCATCAATGACAAAATCTTTTCGATGGAGTTATGTGAGAACTCTAACCGCTCTCGCAAAAACATGCCCATTCAATTTATTTTCTAATGAATAAGTAGTATTAATTAAAGAAAGAACCTCTTTTATGGCACTTCCCTATAACATAGTCTCTTTACACTGTTCGATACTTGAGATCCTTCATTTGCTGGTGATACGATTTCTGGAGCTTTTGCATACAAAGGCTGGCCAAAGGTTTCGCATTCTCCAAAGGCTATAGTAAAGAGGTGAAGATCGTATTATAGTGACTTGTTGGTCGCTGAATGAATGGGAGAAGTAGAATTTGAGATTTGAAAAAATCCAAAACTTTATTCATTGATTGTTCAATACAAAAATTTCCAACCAGGTACTTGTAAATCATTCCACTTTCCACAACACTTTTTAGAATATCAACTTTCTTAAGTAAAGATACTGCTCTATTACTTTCATAGTTGAAATTTTTGCGACTATTTTGCTATATATTTTGATAAATGGTACATGATGACCCAATGATCCATTGTGGCCACAAATGAGTACATATCCTATTTCCTACGGCAATAACTCGAGAACAATAGCTCGTAGGAGAAAAAGTATTGCCACTTAGAGAACTTCACGGTCTACAAACTTTCTTTAGTTAAAGTTTTCATCTGTGTCCTTTGACCTCGGATAAAAAAAGAACGCACAAGCGGGATCGACGGAGATTTTTCACATAATATTTGTAATAACGTATTCAAGATTTGTACAAAATTGCAAACTGAAATGTATATTTCGTCTGGACTTATTGGCTTAAGCAAGGACTTGTTTCAGCAATTCTGCCACAAAATTCGCCAAAAATCGATTAATTGCACCCCAAGTTTAGTTAGTTGCTATAACGCCACGAAGCTAAGATTAAACGTGGTTTTTTGTTTTAATTTCTTGTAGGGTTTTCCGATGCCGATGGTATGCAATTTATCCCAAGACTTTTCGTGAAATATAGTAAACTATATATAGGACTACCGGTTGAAAATGTCGTTATTGAAGACAATTTCATATCTATTACTCTGAGGTGAATTTTGACCATGACAGCTGTCACATCAGAAACTTCATGTCTTTGTCTAATTATTTCAGTCTAGGTTATTGGTCATTAGTGAAAACACACAAGTTTTTGTAAACCCGTAAAATGTCTACATTCGTGCCATCAAAACAACATTTGCGGCAAGTTTTAATATGCTTCTTTCATTTAAAGAAAAAAAGCAACCAAAGCGCATCAATTGCTTACCGAAGCTTACCCGGGCTATACTATAGACGTTAGAATGTGTCAGCGGTGGTTTAAGCGGTTCAAAGATGGTGATTTCGACACCGTAGACAAAGAACGCCCCGGCCAGGTGAACAAGTTTGAAGGCCATGAATTGGAGGCATTGCTCGATCAAGACCCGTCACAAACGCAAGAAGAACTTGCAAAATCACTTGGCGTCGCTCAGCAAATCATTTCCGATCGTTCGAAAGCAATGGGAATGATCCAAAAGGTGGGACATTGGTTGCCGTATGAATTGAAGCCACGAGACGTCGAACGACGATTTTGCATGTCCGAAATGCTGCTTGAACGCCACAAAAAGAAGTCTTTTTTGCATCGAATCGTCACTGGTGATGAAAAATGGGTACATTACGATAATGGATACCCCGGACATGCCTCAACATCGACGGCCGTTCAGAATATTCATGGCCTGAAGGTTATGCTGTGCATTTGGTGGGACCAGAAGGGTGTTGTGTAATATGAGCTGCTAAAACCGAATGAACCAATCACAGGCGTGGTCTACCGACGACAATTGATGCGCTTGAGCCGAGGACTGAAGGAAAAACGGTCGCAAGATAAAGTTATTTTGCAACATGACAATGCTCGGCCACATGTTGCAAATGTCGTCAAAACTTACCTTGAAACGATCAAATGGGATGTCCTACCCCACCCGCTGTATAGTCCAGACCTTGCGCCATCCGATTACTACCTCTTCCGATCGATGCAACATGGCCTGGCTGACCAGCACTTCTGTCGTTTTGATGATGTCAAAAAATGGATCGATTCGTAGATTGCAGCCAAACCGGTCGAATTTTTCAGAATGGGTACCCATGAATTGCCAGAAAAATGGGAAAAATGTGTGGCTAGCGATGGGCAATACTTTGAATATTGAATTTATATCTATTTTTCCTCAATAGAGCATTGATTTTTGAAAAAACGACATTTTCAACCGGTAGTCCTATTAAAAGGTTGAAAAGATAACCTTCTTATAGTAATGGTACATAATTATATTTTTCTCTGCACATTGCCCTATAAATTTATATAAATAAATATCAACTTACTTAACGTATAGCATGCTCGTAAAAACCACGTCACGTTACATTACGTTGCCCTCTATTTGCACACCATACCTGTTGTTTTGTTATTTTGACGTTCTCCTTTCAACTCTTCAATCACTAGCAGCGAGCACGTCACAATCGAAAAAAAATACATCCAACCAACGAGCTCCGTTCGTTCTGTCGTTGAACAGTTTTTGTCAAGTGAAGTGAATTGTCGTCCGCGAGCTGAACGAAAAAAAAAACACAGAAAACGATTTTTACGCCAAAACTTTAAACAAATAACAATATCCTTTGAATCGCAGCGCGTGTTTTGTTAACTATATTGAACCATGGAAGGCCGTAAGTACACGAAATCCTTTTTAACACGCAGAAAATCTCATTTGCCCATCGAAATTCCTATACTATGTACCTACGAGTGTATGGAGTCGCATGCCGAGATAAGTTTTTTCCATTATTTATTTTTTCTGCTGATCTGTTTCCATGTTAAGTTGAACAATTGTTTTTTATTCGCCCCATCAAAGCCGCTAATTTGGAAAACATGACTCAATTATGTGTGTTAGATCAATCGGGGCCTGGATGGTTTGGAATTGATGTCGATACAATTGGCATCGGGTTGGATGTGAAAGACTGGGCACATTCCACTTGGAAAATGGAGATTTGTTGCTATCTGGAGCTGGGACTCCAAGTGATAGTTTCATGGGAAAGAAAAGAAATACGTGGCCGGAAAATGTCGTGAGATTCCTTTGTTTTGTTTTGTTTTGTATCGGAAAGCTTCTGTTTTTCTTTTTTGCCACTTCATTTGGTCGTGGTATGGTTTCACAACCGGCCGCATACAGCATGTCAGAGAATTTTTCGTAGTAGAATTGTGATGCTGATGGAGGAAGTGAATGACATTGGCTGAGGGTAAAGACATAAAACTGAAGTATCTTCATCTGCTGAGAATTCATTGCTGTGCTTCTTCTGGTCAGAGGGATTTGAACTGTGATGACGGACGAGGATTTACGTTACGAACGCTACTTTATAGACCGGGTGATTTGCATTAGCACAGCTTTCATTGTGTTTATGTTTAGTCATCTGATTATTAAAAACCATAATCGATTGCTTACTTAAATTTTTAAGTTAAACACTGTTTGGAATTTTTACACTTGTTACAATAAGGAAATGTGAAATTAAATAAACTAAAGCTAAAAGTGCAGGTACAAGAAACGCAGAGACTTTTTCAAATGTATAAGCGTTATCCCTCAAAATTCAATAGAAAGCAATGTTCTGTAGCACGCAACAAAGTTTAAGCTACTGATCATCCGTGTGACCCTAGGTGAAAATGCTCCTTAAAACCACATGAAATGTTCTCTGCTTTCGCACCAACCTTGTTCTGGCTCCGGTTCAAGTTTTAGATTCTCAATCGGCCCTCCCCCCATGGTTCATATTATCCTCATCCTTTGTGATGTCCATCTCTGAGCATCGTAAAAGAAATACCATGGTTGGTATACAGAGAAGTGTTTCTTAGTGTTTCCAGCGAACTTAAATTCAACAAGTGGACTTTGACGGATCTTAATCACAAGAAAATACATCGTTCTCAGTCTCACTAGAAGATGAATCGGCACTCAGACTCAATCTCATCCCTGAATATACTTCGTTTTTTAGCGCAGAAGCTATCGCAATATTGGAAGTTTTAAAACCAACTGGAAAGATGCGAGCTTAGTATGTTATATGCACGGATGCTCTCTCGGTATAACAAATAATAACACTGAACGCATTACTTAAATCAGGAACAAGAATAAAATGAACATAATGTGGACCCCGGGTCACCTTAGAAATCAAAGCAACGAACTAGTTGATTCATCTGCCGATTTTCCAAATAAAGCACCAGTCCATTACTTTTCTGAACCATAGTATTGCAACAAACCGGCTTTGTGAATGGAAGTATGGAAGAAACACCCACTACAACCGGATTAACCATGAACGTTCTCTCCCGTCATACCCTACTGATATCTCTAATTAACAAATTACTTCGAGATACTAAAAAAACCCTTATCAAAATAACCTTACAAAAATCAGTGAACTTTTAAAAAAAAACAAGCTCACATCGTTCTGTGCGCTTAAATCTATAGTATATTAAATAAAATAACACTTCTGTTTCGGTTTCTCATTTGAAAATGTTTGAATATGAATTTAATTCAGTCAGTAAAGTTTACTGCAAACGGTCCGGACGGGATCTGCCTAAATTTTTCAAACTAATTTTAACCTTTATCCTGAAAAATGAAGAACATATTTTCAATATCTGTATTGCAATGGAAGGCGGACAGAAGAGTTCCGATACTAAAAACAAATGTATACCACTACACCTCTATATTATAGGCAAATCAGCTTGCTGTTTTCTTGCTAAAATATTTGAAAAATTGATTTCCAATCAAATTCAAAATTTTATTGAGGCCGGAAACGGAATCTCTTAATTGGCAGTTTAGATTTTGCAGCAAAAACAGTTGAGAATCTACTGTAATAAAAGTAACTCCTGAAATACGCTTTGCAATAGATTCAGATCAAGTAAGTTAAATAATTCTCTTAGACTTTTAATATACTTCTCCTCACTCCATTTTGCTGCAAACGTTGAAGAATTCATTCGAGTTTTCAAACTTCAGTTGAATTATTGCACTCGCTTGAATTGAAACTGATTGTGACTCATCCGCGCGCGTACAAGATTTTTTATCAAAATCGATATTGTCTCCTTCAAAGCACTGCCCACCGACTGCAACGCACTTATGCCAGCGCATGATCCAGTACTCGAAACATTTTTTATAATCGGTATCGGTTATAATCGACAATCAAGGACATTTTCGAGCGATTGCTTGAGTCGATCGAATAGGAAAAAGTCGCAGGGATACAAATCAGGTGAATTCGGTGGTTGTTAGATGATCTTCGTTCTATTTTTAGCCAAAATGATCACGAACAACGATGATATTGTGCGACAGTGCGTTTTTGTATGAAATTTAGGTCTTTCGACACCAGAGACCCAATTTATAAACCAAAATGTCTTGAGCGAAACCACAATTGATGTCCAACTCCTCTGCCATCTCTTTTATGATCAATTTGCTTTTCACGGTCATCCATTCTTTGATTTTATTGATGTTTTTGTCGGTTTTCGATGTCGATGGCATGCCACTGCGTTCATTATTGTTGATGGACTCACGGCCACTTCTGAAACCTTCTTCAGAGTTTCGTTGCCGTAGCACTTTCCTCAAATTTCAAATGTCGTCGCATCATTGAAAACTATTTTAACGCAAAATTTAATACAAACACGTTGTTGCAAATTCAATTCCATTTATACAATTGTAAAAAATCAAAAACACGCATAATAGCAGATGTACTCATTACGGCAACACTTTTCAAATGTACAGTTATCAAGCTTAGAGAATGTCTGATAGAAGGTCAATGACAGTTGTGGCAACCTTAGGAAAAAAAAAAAAACTCAAATCGGGTGAGCGTCACACGGTTGTGATTCCATGAACTTTTTGATCAAGGTATAAATCCTTCATGCTTGGAAAAGAAAAGCACCTCTATCTTTCAAATAAACCTCTAAAGCCACAAACACCCGAAGTTGTCTAAAAATTCAATTGGTCGAGACTCAGTATATTTCACATGAGGTTAATACTCAGAACCACTTAGAACGGCCACCCAATGAACAAAATTTCTTTAATTGGTGGTCTTTTCCTTCTTCAAATTTGTATTACTTGACACCTGAAGTCATGTAATTCACAATTACTCCAACCCGCTTCGCGGCCAATAAATATATTTATTTTAAAACTGCGAATTGTGATCACACAATGCCATGGGTTAAGCAATATTTTAACAAAGAATGTTGCTCCTAATTGCCATCTATGGCGATCGACTTAATATTTGATAATGAATGATCAGAACTTAATTCTAGGTGTATCTTCATTAAATTGAATGTCGGCTACTGCAAGCGCGGTTTGGTGGAAGTTGCGTACCATTGGTTACACGAAATTGGCTGATTTAAACATCGAATGTGCGGCCTTCTTAGGCGACCTCTCTGTTGTCGAACGCAGAGTTCATGTCAATTTGCTCTGCGCTGAGAGTGATTGTTTCCGGATCCTTTATCACTGTACAGCGTTCGACCCTTCGTTAAATCTTTTCCTTCATAAGCACAAGCACAAGGGAAACTGAACAACATGCGAAGGACTTTTCTTGAAATGTTCATGCTTTTGTGCTTTTTGGTAAGACCTTGAGGATTTAGGTCTTGAAAATTGTCAATTCTATAACTTGAGATAGGGCTTTTTTGGAATCAATGGGTATCGTTATGTCATAACCGTCCTTGACCGAGAATTCATTGTCACTCTGCACATCGATAACAGCTCATTTCATTTTATGATTTTTTTTTTTTTTAAATATTGTCATATTCGGCCTTTAATTCAATATTGCTCGGATGAGTATCGATCTGGAATTCCTAATTTAATTTCTACTTCAAGATATGCAGTACTGCTTTCCGAAACTATGCCTTAAGCCACTCCATCCCTCCTTTCGGATTGGGGGACCAACTTGAATTTCCATTTATCCCGCATACAATCATCCGTGTTCTCAGATAACTTCTTGACTGTATTGGCAACAGACTTCTGCGCTCGATACTAGCCAGTCGATATGAAGACCGTGGGGGAAGCCTTATCTTACTACGCTGACTACGTTTGTAACAACGTTATAAAGGCATTGCTCATCAGTCTTGACGAGGATCTCAAATGTTTATCTGGCTCTGAACTTTGTTATCAAAGTCCTTGATGTATTTTTTTTAACCTGCTGATGCCATAATCTTACTGAGTCATTTAATTGTTGTAAAAAATGTTAGATAAAATCTAATCCAAAAGATTAGATTCTATATTATAAATTAGTTGCTATATTTAAGTACTTTTACATATGCTTACAATTTTTCTATAACATGCTTCGATTTTGTAAAGTGATTTTCTTATACTCGCTCAAACTCTTTTTGTTAAATTTATCAACTGCAATTATGCACAATATTTTAAACGTCGAATCCGTAATGAACGCATTTCGAAGTTTACTGACACGATAAAGTTTTTTTTTATTAAAAACCAAGATTTAAATCCGACATTACAAATGACACCTGCAACAGTTAGAGATAGGGTGACTTCTTTTCTGCATTCAAAAATTTCGCCCTTTCCAGCAAAACTCTCCACTTGGTTCGAGGAGCAAATTTATCATGACTCATGCCAAAAATGAGGGAATTTATAGCGCGGAACCCATTAACCCATGTACGCTTGGACGTTGTTAGAGTGATTCAGTTCGGGAACGCATAGCATGCCACGCAGTCAACCCAAACAAGATAAAGCCAATATTTCTTTATCAGCTAACACTTACGAAGCCCTAGAGATTGGCATTGCCATTGAAGGCAGAAGGGGCAGACTTTTCGAGAAGGTGGCCGAACGCAAATTACTGCAGAGTTCAAGTTTTTTTTTTTTTTTTTTTTGTGGCGCAGTCATGGGCCACAAATCTTATATTGCAGCTCTACAAACAGAAAAATAAAATGTTAAAGATAAGGAAAAATATTAAATCATATTTGTATCGATTAGTCCATTAGGCGAGCAGACGCGGCGACATCCTGAGCTCTCGTTCCTCCATTTACTGCCGCCCATTGAAACCCAAGTGCTTGTAACTGGCCGAGAGTATGGTTGCCATAGGAGTTCTTTGTATGCGTTGAGCCTATGTTGGCTATAGTGACGTATTTCCCGACTACAGTGAGTCAAAGATATGTGTCAACAAAAGTTTTAATTATCAAGTAAACAGACACTCGAAAAAATAAAAACAATGAATCATTGGTAGGTTATTAATTTGGCAGCTGGAGCGACTTGCAAGATAAACAATTGATTAATATAAAATCAGTATCAGCATCGGCAAAACGTGTGATAATGTCAATTAACAATCATCGACAACGTAATTTGAAGAGGTGGCATAGGATTCAAACTAAGTGTGAAGATAGATCTTTCTTTAATATAAGGGCAGCTTTTGGTAAAATTAAAAACGCGAATGTCGTGAAAGAGACCAGCACGGATAGGCCCCGAAGTCGGAAATACTATATAACTTGCGCTAACCATATTTTTTTTATTATTAGTTATTGCGGATACTTGATAGATTAGAAAATAAATCGGTCATATGCAAGTCGGACTCGAGCAACGAAGGTGTGGTACTTACAAACTTGAAGGAGATTCATATCAAAATATGTACTTCATTCATACCAGAAATTGAGTCTCGAAGATTTTTTTCGCTTCTGTTTGTAGTACACTATAGGTTATGATTTACATGCGAGAATCCAAATATTGCGGCATAAACAGCCATATCTCTTGATAATATCAATTTTGAAGTTTGATTTCATAGCTCTTAGGGACGGCAGTCATAAGTATTTTGTAATAATTTCTACTGGATACTGCCACGCGATCCTGAGAAAAATGGTGGTGACAGACAATAATGGTTCCGATTTTCCTTTGAAGAACTTAACCTTAAAAAATAAAATTATTTCGAAATTTAAGATAATGAAAAATAACTTTCCATTTTGAAAAAAATGTAAATAAATGAACGTTCTTTTCTGAGTTTGTATCGTTGACCAATATTTTGAAAAAAAAAACATTTATACATTTTTGTTACTTATTCAAATTAAAAAGTAGTTCGATTCCATAATTTTTTACACAAAGACAAATACGTATTTTAAGCCTAAAAATAAACTTTCGCACGTTTAAAATGGCCTTCGTACGTATCGGAATCCTGTATTTTACAATTGCATTTTTCAAAAATAGAAGTAGTTGTAGAACTAAACAGCATAAATCACTCCGAGCTCCGATACAACGCAATGGTTTGAAAGATTGAAGTATTCCAAACATGCACTGTCTTGCGACTTCTTCACTCACTCGTACCCAGCGTGCGTAGTAGCAGCAAGAACAGGCAAAACTAATAAGGACAAGAAAAAGTATATGCCAACCAGAAAAAGATGCATCGAACATTATCTCGGCCAAAACATTATGATTGACAGCTACAATTTCGAGACAGTAAAGGAGTTCAACTACATTGGAACTAATGTACCCTCAACAAACGACACCACAGTGGAGATCCGACTTAACCTAGGCAACCTTTGTTACTTCGGTCTGTCATAACAACTAAGATCTTGACTCCTGAACAAATATTGGGATTAGGAGTTGTAGAATGATGTGGATATAGTCGGGAAGACAAAAATCCATCGCTTCACTGGCTCGGCCATATCGAGAGAATGGATAATAATGCTCCAGCCAAGAACAACGAGAACTCCGAACCTCTGGTCCAAGGATCAAGCAGACGCAGACGTAAGAAAATTGGGTCAACTGGAAGCAGCACTTGGAATATTAACTGTGTCATTTGTATGGTTTGGACATGAATCGTCGAACAACTAAATTTTGACCAAAAGAACATCGCTTTATCGACTAAAAACGATTATCACGATTGAGCTCAGGACCATTCAAAAATTGCACATCCAAAGAGCTTCGTGGATTGGAAAAATCGCTGGTACAAGCGTATTATATCTGAGGGGAATTAATTCGAAGTGGACAGAATAGATATTGATGAATAAATAAATATTTTTCAAAGAAAATAAAATTTATTTTTTTTTTTTAAATCTGGAACATTTTTACTTAAATGCAACATGATTTTAATTGCTTGTTAATTTATCACAATTTAAGTAAATAACTCCATGCAAGATTATAGCAATAACAGTGAATAAAAATAATTAAACTTTATAGTTCGTTGGCAAAATAACAAATAAAATAAATGAAACAAATAAGTCAGATTATGTTTGCTTTTACATAATAGTATGCATTCCACTTTGCAAAAATTTAAAAATCCAGAAAATATGTTTTGAAATCTCGTCGTCTTAAATCCTGTGAGTGCGTCTCAGACTGCAATATTCGCCATTAAAAAGGCAGCATGGGCTACATCACCATAAGGTGTGAACCTGCCTGCAACAAAGTAAATTCGAAGACGACCACCAACTTCATTAAGGCTCTAAAGTATCTTGGTAAAAGTCGATTTCCACACAACATCGAAGGCAATGGAAAGACAAATGAACTTGTCAGAAAAGGATCATATACCAGAACATATAGATAAGTATGCAGTTAAAAACGGAACCGGAAAAATCACGAAAAGAACACGGACCTCAAGAGACTGTCTCACTACTTGTTGCCTCTGGCCTGAATCTCACAATGAACCCTTTTTGAGCTCATTGAGAGTGCATTCTCTAAAAAGACAACTTAAACCCTTTAAATACAAAAAAAAATATGTATACATATATTTTTACTATCGCTTTTCATTTATATTTGTTTCTAGGCTTTTTTTAAATCGTTTGCCAACTTATTTGAGCTTTGGCTTGTAGTTAAACAAATGCACATACTCCTTCGGTTTCATTTAACTTGCAATTAATTCCTTAACAATTAAAAATGTAAACGACTTCGTTTAGAAAACTCATCACAAGAGTTTGAGAATAGAACTTTCACCCCTTTCCACATATGTAAATAGACAGACGCTATTTGAGAAGCGACTCCAATTAAAACGCATTTAACTTTTGGCCTTTTTGTTTGCTCAAACTAAAATAATGCAATGACGCGGAAAGCTTGTGAAAAAACATCTAACATGACTGAATTTGCGGTCTTTCCTCCACCAACTGTTTCAAGCTCTATCTTATTTTTACAGCTGTTTCTTTTCATAATGCCACGGCTTTAGTTTCTCAGTTCGACTTCTGTTTAAAAATATAACTAAAACTTTGCTTAATGTTTTCGTTCATGTTAATTAGATTTTATTTTTGCCGTCAATTGAAAAGTTTAAATTTAAAATGCGTTCCGTAAGCAAAGCTATAAAAATAATTCGCAAACTAGTCTCTCTAACCGGACCATCATAAGGTCATTGAATCACTGTAAGTCGTAACTTCGAAGCATTCTCCAACGACATCAACAACTCTACAACGACCTCGAAGAGTGTCTCTCTCACCTGGCCATGGCCAACAGAAATGTTTCTTGTGCTTCTCGAATTACAAATCCGACAGTGTGTCTCCTCTCGGTTGACTTGGTTAGTCTGTTCTGGTAAGGTAGTACAACGGCCATTCTACCAGTTCCTAATTCTATCTTAACTGGTTCAAAAGAGAATCGAGACAACAATGTGCGCTTCCACAAGACCACAACATAGAAAAACCGAAGCAAACACAAAAGCCAACGACAAAGAATGACTAACAATTTAAAAAGAAAAAAACTTCCAAGAAAACGAGAAGGCAAACATTGGAAAGACTGAATAAGAGAAAAAAAAGGTAACAAACCAGAATGAGAGTTACCCTGGCTACGTTAGCTAGCAACGTGTAATAAAGTTTGCCAGTCGTTGGCTGACTGACTGACACGATTTTACGAACTTTCGTTTAGTTTAGTATTTAGTTGGTTTTCACGTCGCGGTGGCGTAACACTAAACAAGCCAAACTACTCACTCAATCGGCTGGTCAGTCAGTCTAGGGTAAACGTCTTTCTTTAGTGTCGTGGCGCGCAATCGACGTGTTTATCTGTATCTGTACCTACCTGCAATGTTGGAAGCACATCCTCGAGTGTGCTGGTTTCTAATTTAATGTGATTGAAATGTCAAATCCTGTGAAGTGCCCCTAAAAAATGTCTGTGATTTGTCCAAATAGCCAAGAAGACGAGGAGAAACTCAATGACAATGAGCCCGTTAGTCTAGAGTTCATTGAAGATCCATACATACCAAAGCTGGACAATTGCCTTACCCCGTCGTTAGATGAAATTACCGAGTTCGATCAGCGATACATCGACAGCAATGGGAACGCGAATCACGCAAATCATCTCGGTGTCTGTGATTGGTCCGATGAAACGGAATTGTACCTGAGAAATCTCACCTTAGACCAGATATTCTACGATGCACACAGTGACTTTGATAGTCTGGAATATCAGACCGCCGAGGCTGAGTTCGGCACTAAATGCAGCATCAACCATCAACCGCAGATGTCAATTGCGAAGCGATTCCGTTTGAAGTTCTTCACCAAGCGCACAATGCGCGATGTCAAAGTGACTTTTATAGATTTTTCCAAGCCCTACCTCGTGAAGATCTCAAGCAGTGAGAATTACAAAAAGTTTTTGAACATCGGAAGTCCGACAGCAACCGCAACGGCTTCAGGTAATGAACAATTGTTTTCGTGGAAGTTTGTAATCAAAGCGGAAAATTATCGAGGAAGTCGCTTGGTGGAGATTTTCTCTTTGTTATGATATTTCTTTTCCGCTTTTTTTTTATTTCTTCAACTTAAATTTAGTAAAGAAAGTTGAGTGAAAAGAGGACAAATGAATTAATGTTGAAGATAATTACACGAGTATTTTAGGTAGATTGAAGAAGTTAGAAAAGTGTTGAAATTTCAAGTCAGCCAACATCACATTGTGCACCTACTATACTTGTTCTTCGTTATGCCTTGATTTGAATGTCTTAGCTTTACTCCTCTGTTCGCAATCGTGTGAATCACTCTTGTTGTAAATTATTAAAGGATTGTCCTTGTGGTGCCACCCATTCTTGGCAAATCCATGCTGTACGCGTGGCCACTAACAGAAAGGAAGTTATGTAAACGTGTCACGTATGAACGCAGAAGGAAGCACTTTACTATTACATGCTAGAGGTTTGACATCTCCTTCCGCTTTTTAATTCCGTGGTATATCAAAGGCAGAGCGGGATGGACATGTGCATGCATGACATGTGCTAAATATCAATAAAGCATTTTAATGTTTTTTTTTTTTAAATAAAACAAAAACGGTTTTGGATATCAATTAAATTCTGTATTCCTGTGAAAGAACGTTCGATGCCATTACGTATGGAACTCGATTTCTTTTGCAAGGCCACCACGGACACGCTTGCAGAAGTCCAGACGCTGAACCCAATTTTCGACGGTTTTCAAGCATAAATCGGACGATACTGCTGCAATTTCACGTTCGATATTCGTACGAAGTTCATCAATCGTCGCTGGCTTGTTGGCATAGACCATAGACTTGACGTAGCCTCACAGGAAATAGTCTAACGGCGTCAAATCGCACGACCGAGGCGGCCAAGCGACTGGACCATTTCGTGAGATAACACGTTCTCCAAACTTGGTTTCCAATAAATTGATTGTGATATTCACTGTGTGGCTTGTTGCGCCGTCCTGTTGGAACTACATGTCCTCCAAGTCCATATCATCCAATTGGGGCCAAAAATATTTGGTTATCATTGAACGGGAGTGATCCCCATTCACAGTAACGTGCCGGTCTTGATCATCACGAAAGAAGTACGGCCCAATGACGCCGCCGGCCCATAAACCACACCAACCCGTAATTTTTTCGGGGTGCAATGATGACTCATGGAGTACGTGTGGATTTCTGCCTGACCAATACCGCATATTTTGTTTATTGACGGAGCCATTCAGCCAGAAATGAGCCTTATCGCTGAAGATGATTTTTCGATGAATATCCGAATCATTTTCAAGTTGTTGCTCAGCCCAGTTCACGAACATACGACGCTTCTGGTGGTCAAGCGGCTTCAGTTCTTGCGTCAATTTAATCTTGTTAGGATGTAGGCCAAGATCTTATCGCAAAATTCGCCACAACGACGTCACGGAGTAACCAACGCTTGAGAACGACGTGTGAGAGACACATTTGGGCTTTCTGCAACTGAAGCCTCAGCTGTCTCACCTGCACGGGAACATTTTGTACTGTGCTGGTGGATTCAAATTTTTCCACTAGACGCTCAATTGTTGATCTGCTAGGACGATTATGACGACCATAAATTGGACGTAGCGCTCCTGAGGCCACTGACTCCGAATTTCAGTAGTAAATTTTAATAATTTTGACTCGTTGTTGGCTCGTATAACTTTCCATCATGAAATGGCAAACCTAACTGAAGAGAAATGTCAAAAGAGCGGCAAGAAATATGGCGTCGTTTGCTGTCCCTGTCGCTCTACTTTTGTAGCGTCCCTGTTGAAAAACCCTTTACATTCCCACGAATTATTCTACTTACAGCAGGACAAGACTTTTATTAAATAAATGAAAGAATTCGAAGAGGGGGTTCCTTAAAACAATTTCAGGCAGCGACGCCGGATGCCTACAATCATGATCTTTTATTTCTTAAAACTTAAGGGTGCAGACTTAGTAGTTTGAACGTCCGAAAAAAACTCTTTATTAAGGTTTTTTTTCGGCCGCAAATAATTATACGACTAAACAATGAGAATTATGTGGGATACAGCAAATTGACGAGGGGTTCAAAAAACGGGGGGTATTGCCGTGATCAGCTCGTCACTGTATCATGTGAATTCACGAAAAGGGATCATTTACTTATGCCATAGTGATCCAGATGGACGAAGGGATTTAAAAAATCTCGATTTGTTAATAATGGCGGATGTCGAAATTCAAAGTTGTTTATCCGGCTTTAAAAATCTTCAAAAAGAAAGCAAAACAAAAACATTCGTCCATCCGGAGAACAATTTATATATAGAATTAGTAAGAAAATGTTCAAACTAATCGTGTAGCCGTTTTCAAGTCACAGTGATCATCGACTTCGAAAACATGGTTTCGAGAAAAACGCGTGTCTTTTTTAATTTATTTTTAATTTGCAATATTTTTTCAAACAAAATTATTTTATTTACTTGCTCGCTTTTGAACCGGAGACTTGGTCTTGGTTTTTCCCATTTATTTGACGGATTGAATCCGGCTTCAATCCAGATTAAACGCAGTTCAGATCCAAATAGAATTACTCGAACCGATAATAAAATTCGTATGGGATCAAATTGAGTATTTTTTGCATGTTATCGCGGTTTGAAAAGGTTGACAATGGGAGAGCTTAAAATAGAGTCATTTCGTATTTATATTTCTAGCATTCAGAACAAAAACGTAGAAAATGGCAAGAAGAAATTTTTCAAATACGAAGAAGCAAAAATTATGCAAAAAAAAAGCAGACGAAACTGCTCTTCGAGAGAGCAGAACTTTCAAACTGAACAAGATCTTTCGATCTTTCAATCCCGTACAGCATATACCCAGATTGAATCCTAACCCTGTTTTAATTTGATCCCTAGATCCGGTCATATAAAAGGCTCTCCTCTATTTGGCCTCCTCACAAAAACACATCGCACTAGCGTACGTAAAAGAGACCTCCGCATAAAGGCAGTATTTTGTTTCGTGGTCTAGTGGGTCGGTCGGTCTTGAGGATATTATAGAGCAACACTGTATTGAGGGCAACACTGACTGACTCGGTCGACTCGTTCCTGTCGACCTGCACCTGGAATGAACTGGAAGACATTAAAGGATAAAGAATTTTAAATACAAGTGTTGTAAATAATAATTTGGTCAATTTAAATATACTCGTTTGTTCTTGCAACCAAGGCTTTATCAATGTTTAGGAAACATGAAATTGTAACTTGATGAATGCTTAGCGCCTCAGTCATGTCTTATAGGAATATAATCATTGGATAGGAGTTTTTCTTGATACACAAAATAAATATCCGCGATTATTCCGCGTTCGCTTCAAAATCGCTTGACACGTTGCCGTTGGCATTGGCTCCATTTCTTAAAACCATTGCTTTAAGATACAATAATTTTCTATATCGACCCAGATAGGATGTGATAGAATTTCGTTCATTAAGATCCTTTGCAGATCAAAAATGAATCGCTTCAAGTCCCCCTTTCTGTATGTTCTATTGGCTCGCTATCTCGAATCGAGATGCGCTGCTGGAGTTAAGTGAAGCTGAGTGCTTGCGTCCTTTAGGTAATAGTTTGAATTATTATATCTTTCGCCTTATACTTCAAGTGAAATAGTCGCGAAGCCCATGCAAAACATGCCTCTCGGATTTTATGTATAAAAAGTGACTCCGCTGTTCGTCATCTGAATTGTAAGAGTGCCGACACACCGCAGACTTTCTGTCGGCCGACAGTTTGGTAGGGCAGTTAATCACTTTGAAGACAGATGGAAGTGCGCACATTACAACGATTCGGTATCGGCCGATAAAAAAGTTTCAAACTTAAGTATAGACCAACTGCTTAATCAGTATGGCACTATAGCTTATCTCTGTAGTGTGCGGGCACTCGAATAGGGAGACATATGGTATGCAATTTTAACAGAGCTAAAAACAAGTGTCCCCATGCCAAAAAACGCGTTTTTTTCGTAATTTTTTTTTACTCGATTTAAAACAAACGCATTGTACGGTAAGAGAGCGGAACCCTTAATATGGGTTTCACATTCGCACTTTGCCGCTTTTTTATGTGTTTACTCACGCAGTAGGTACACTTTTATTCGTCTGACTTATTTTAAAAAAAAAAACAAGGTTTTTCGTGTGCTTTAGCCAAACTTATTTCAGTTTTTTGATTATTCCAATACAGGGTGAGCCATCTGTCCATTTCTTTTTTTAAA
The DNA here is from genome assembly GCA_963555765.1 of Orthonevra nobilis. NCBI lineage: Eukaryota > Metazoa > Arthropoda > Insecta > Diptera > Syrphidae > Orthonevra > Orthonevra nobilis. The sequence continues at coordinate 30,800,905 of OY743226.1, read as the reverse complement.
AAGGTTGAGAAAAAAACGTTGCTCAATACTTTTCAACTTTTGTTGCTTAGCCGTGAAGATGGAGCTGCCTAAAACCAAAAAAAAAAAAAAAAAAAAAAAACGATAACGAAGCTGGTGGACATTTTGGAGGTTTTGTAAATAACCCGATATCTAAAATATGTGCCTATAAGTAAAATTCTCCTCATGGTTATGGTGCTGATAATTAATTGCCGAGATTTTAGGCGCGTTAAGGTTCTCGGATTTAAGTGAACACTTTCGATGTCACGGTCATATGTTCGTTTGTCTATAAGTAAACCAGTTAAACAAAGTAACTTTAAGCAGAATACCGACCGAATTTTTTTTTCCAAATTAGCGCTTTTCAAATACGTTGCTTTCCGCTTCCTTAAATGGAAATCCTTTATTATTACCATGAGCTGTGTTTGTTTACTCTGCTCAGATGTTAAAATGTAACACAAATATTCAGTGTATAATCGTTGTTTCTCAAAATCGAAATTTCATTAAATATTGTTCACTTTTGGTCCCAAACCGACTTACAAATGAAGTCATTTTTTACACCTCTATTGTCAGAATTACTTCATTCGAATTACTTCATTCAAAAATATGAAATCTAGCTACTAGATTCGCATGAATGGTGAAGCATCGTCTCCAGTGAAATGGATTCATATCAACGCACTTGAAAAGCTGAAAAAATGATTTTCTTAGCAAAGTGTTGGCACACACGCAAACAAAATCTCCCCTACGATAGTTCCACCCAATTGAATACCCCAATTCTTATAGCCAGATTAGCTGTCAGTTTCGCTTGCTCTTAAATCACTCAGGTTGTTTTAAAAAAAAAAATCCTGCAAAGGTTGGCACGATACCTACACAGGACGTTGACTGGCTTTTCATGTCCTTCACATTTACACGTTATGCCATCGTTGATTCTATGGATGTATACAAACATCACCTGTAGCTGTGGCCTACGTGTTTTCGTTTCAACCTACCCTATTCATATTAAATGACCTGACACACTTTGGGATTATTTACAAAACAACTGGAGCATAATTTTACCACAAAGGAGAATTAATCGTCATTTAATGAAAGAATGCGGGACAAGTCGCCACGGGTGCGTTCTCCAACAGATGCCTGGAGGAGCAACAAAAAAAACACATAGCCTCCAATCAAATCTAGATGAATTGGAATTGAATAACGAATGGAATGCTTAGTTTTCTCTTTTGTTTCTTTTTGATTACTTGGCGGTTCTTTTTTGTTCATGTTTTCATCAATTTAATTTGTTTAAATATAAACAGCCACGCAAGGTATAAATAGCCTTGTCGGCGGCAAAAGTTATTTGACCTTGAATTCAATAAAAAGAATTTCTATCTCTTTTGATTCTGATCATATTCGGTGTCGAAGCCGGTGGCACGAACTCCAGAGCCGAAGCAATGTCACTCTTGTAATTGTACTCTTGGAAAAAGTCAAGAATCAACGTACTTGTACTATCTAAAAATGTGTATCCAGCATGAGAAGAACTCTTTTTGTTTATGGTGTGCCAGATACAATACAGCATGGAGTAATGGTCGCTATCTTTGCTCACGGACAGCCGTACTTCGAAACCATTTGCATTCATTTGGGGATTCATTTAGTGCATGGTTAATTACCAGATAAGACTCTTCAATCGAAGATAAATATAATACAGAACCCACTACGAGTACATTAGCTGAGGTACGAGTACGTGTGTGCCCTGAACCTGTCTGCAAACCATTTTAATATCTACTCCACTTTTTATTTTTTTCGTTTGAAAGATGAATCATTCTTACACTTCTGGTATTTATTTGAGGTGAAAGTCTTCATTGAGGCGGGAGTGCGTTCATGTTTTCATATTTCGAGTTCATTTTAATTATATATTTGCATGAGAGTCTTGCCCAATTCCATGTGTAGTTCCTTTCTTCTTACAGCTGTTTTTTTTTATAAAATAATTAAATGAAAATGTATTTTATTTTTTCTTTACTATGCTGCGCTCTGGGAACGTTAAAGTGTGTAAGTAAAACAGAAATTACGTATAAAATTGTTTGCAATTGGAATTTTATAGATAAAATTTATTCAAATGACCTTCCAACTCGATCGTTTCATCATATCGCGTCTGAAAGCAATGTTATCTGTTATCTGTTTGGTGTTGTTTGCATGTCAACTAAAAAAATTAAACTAATCAACCCAAAATGTGCTTGTGGGATAGGGCTACGATACCGATGATCGGTGATGGTAGGAACTGAATTAATGTAATGGAATTAAGCTGAAAAAATCAGAAAAATCGATTTTTTAAACGAGTCAAAGAAAAAGCTTTCGAAATTATTTATGTGTATGAACCTGGGACTCAACTTCTTAGCTTACTAAATAGGACTACCGGTTGAAAATGTCGTTATTGCAGACAACTTCATATCTATTACTCTGAAGTGAATTTTGACCATGACAGCTGTCACATCAGAAACTTCATGTCATTGTCAAATTATTTCAGTCTAGGCTATTGGTCATTAGTGAAAATACACAAGTTTTTGTAAAGCCGTAAAATGTCTACATTCGTGCCATCAAAACAACATTTGCGGAAAGTTTTAATATGCTTCTTTCATTTAAAGAAAAAAGCAACAGAGGCGCATCAATCGATTACCGAAGCTTAATCCGAAGACGTTAGAATGTGTCAGCGGTGGTTTAAGCGGCTCAAAGATGATGAGGTGAAAAAGTTTGAAGACCATGAATTGGAGGCATTGCTCGATCGAGATCCGTCACAAACGCAAGAAGAACTTGCAAAATCACTTGGCGTCGCTCAGCAAACCATTTCCTATCGTTTGAAAGCAATGGTAATGATCCGAAAGGTAGGACATTGGGTGCCGTATGAATTGAAGCCACGAGACGTCGAACGCCGATTTTGCATGTCTGCTTGAACGCCACAAAAATTAGTCTTTTTTGCATCGAATCGTCACTGGTGATGAAAAATGGGTACATTACGATAATCCAAAACGTCGGGCATGGTATGGAACCCCGGACATGCCTCAACATCGACGGCCGTTCAGAATATTCATGGCCTGAAGGTTATGCTGTGCATTTGGTGGGAGTAGAAGGGTGTTGTGTATTATGAGCTGCTAAAACCGAATGAAACAATCACAGGCGAGGTCTACCGACGAAAATTGATGCGTTTGAGCCGAGCACTGAAGGGAAACGGTCGCAAGACGTGATTAAGTTATTTTGCAATATGACAATGCTCGGCCACATGTTGCAAATGTCGTCAAAACTTACCTTGAAACGCTCAAATGGGATGTCCTACCCCACCCGCCGTATAGTTCAGACCTTGCGCCATCCGATTACTATCTCTTCCGATCGATGCAACATGGCCTGGCTGACCAGCACTTCCATCATTTCGATGATGTCAAAAATAGATCGATTCGTGGATTGCGGCCAAACCGGTCGAATTTTTCAGAACGGGTATCCATGAATTGCCAGAAAAATGGGAAAAATGTGTGGCTAGCGATGGGCAATACTTTGAATATTGAATTTATGTCTATTTTTCCTCAATAAAGTATGGATTTAAAAAAAAAAAACGACATTTTCAACCGGTAGTCCTATTACTTAACGGGCTCCCGACCCATGACGAGTCTCTGCCTGAGACACGGCAGCCTTCCACTCTTATCGATCCCGGGTACGCTGCTTCGAGTTATTTAAATCAAGCGCTATGGCATCTGCGATCGCTTGATCCTCAAAAAGGAGGTTCCGTCTTCATTGTCGTCTCGAACCTGACGGCTGTTTTTCGAATATTCTGCTTGCTGTAGCATTATTGTCCATTCGCTTAATGTTGATGAGCCAGTGTAGTCGTCGTAATTAGGCTTTTTGGACTACATTTACGTCCGAATAGTTCGCTCTTATATTTTCTGCTTCATTTGCACTAGTCACATACAGGATCAAATATTCGACAAAAAAAAATTTTCTCTCGAAAGTGCTCCAAATTTGCTAAGCCTTACGTTCAGCACTCGCCTCCATAAAGCAAAACTGGCAGGATCAAAGTTTAGCATACAATCCGTTTTCCGAGCTAGCCACTAATGTATCATTCGTGGAGTTCATATTACTGTGACGTTTTATCCTATGTGGTGGACAGATGTTTCTCTGTTTGTAAACAGCATATACTTGGTTTCATCCTCGTTTATTTCAAGGTCAACTAGTTTCGTCTGTTCTCTAATTGCCGTAAGAACCTCTCAGCGCTGGGAGCGACCGATGAGATCAATATCGTCTACATATCCCAGCAGCTGGACAGATTTGTAGAAGATAGTACCTTCCGTATTTACATCTGCCATGCGCACTATCTGTTCCAGCACGATATTGAAGATTGAAGAAGGCACAGGCGTTTGTGGATGGTGAATGCACATCTCGCTCAGACGCTCTCTGTAGGCTTTGCCTACTCCAGTTGTGCTAAGGCTTCCAACGTGGGATTTCTTTTTCTGAGCGGTTCGGAGCTTATTCTCCTTGGATAGTCGAACTCTGAATTTGGCTGCAACAAGATATCCGATGCTTGCCTCGCATCTTTTAGCACTTGGTCGATTTGGTTGGCGGGTTGACTGTGTGGAGAATGCCAGGTCGCTACGTCCATTCATAGTTTTGGAAACCTTTTGTTATTTATCACCGTGTAAAGAGCTGTCGCAAAATCGATTTGTCGGAAGCCGTTATCTATAGTCATGTCGAGGAGTCGATTTGGACTGAATACCTCTTATTGCGTACGCTAAGTTCGTTGAGCTCGATTTCTAAATGTGTGCATGACAGGTTAGGTCTTCTAAAATCTATTTTTACGTCAAGGATCGTTATCCATCTTAACGGAGCAACGAGCATTTTAAATTGTCATCATGCCCAATCGAATGGGTTTGGCATGCACATGTGTCAGTACCTCTATAAAGCTCCTCTCTATAACTATAAAAAAAAAAGATTTTTTCAAATGTGCATTTTCCTGATGTGAATCAATTGGGTTGCTGACAAGGGGTTTCATAGTAAGACAGAAAATATCGACTTTAAGGAGACTTATCCCTCTGTTGGCATGGGGTTTCAGACAGGTCTCATTCAAAAGGATGGTGCAAACAATCCATTCATGGGGTCTTCTTTCATTCGACCATAATTTAGAAAACATTTGAAGCATGCATCTCACCAAGTCATCTTCAGCTGTTTCAAAAAATGCAGCCTTATAGGAATTATGTTTGACTATCACTGCTCACTTCATTAAAGTCGTGCACGTGGTCTTTTGGTAAAGCTTATAAACGCAAACCATGTAACGATACCTCTCTCTCTCTCTTTTTCCTTCTTTGCTCGTGTGCTCCCAAGAAGATCCCACTGGGTTAGTTGTTGATGAAATTCAGCATGTCAATGACAGCATTTCTCATTGTATTTTGGAAGTATTGCAAGGGTCCTCTTCTCTCGAAACTGGCGCCCCGGGATTTCTTGTAATTGCAGCGTAGCGATATTGAATCTCTTTGTGATGGTTTTCGGATTGCTTGTGCGGGAAAAAGAATAATTAGGACAGAAAATGTTCAACACGTCCAAAAAGAATTCTTTAAAATTTTGCACGGAATTATGTTGAAGTAGAATTGGGATTGTTTTTACATTCAAAGTAGATTTTACATAAATGCATGAATTTTAAAAACTAAGAAATCCTTTTATTAATTCGTTGAAGCATCCTGTAATTAACTGCCTGTAATTAACACTTGCTGCTTTCCATTCATGTTTCTCTCTTTGGTTTTCACAAAAGTACCTCTGCACATTACTTTACACAAATTTACCAAAGTTGTAAGTGAGCACCCTTATGTTTATCCTCCAGCACTGATGGTGAGTATGTTCATTCAAATTGAAGAGCATGTTCGTTTACCACAGTTGTACAAGGTCATAGACGCTATGAAAAGTTAAAATAAGACTTTGAAGAACATTGAGTTTTCCTATAAATTACCTTCTAAACTGAACACAATTTTTTCGTTTGTAGATAATAAGATGTCAGAGCCAGCATCCCCATCATCTGTTGCATCAGCAGATATTGCAGCGGAATTTGCCGCTCTAACAGTTGAAGAACAAGAAAAGCAAAGGGCCCAATGGAGTCAAGTTTGTTAACCAAATCGACAAATCGCACGTATACTAATAAATTTTGAAATTTTAGGAACTTGCGCAAGTTGAGGAGGAAATCAATACTCTTCGTACAGTATTAGCATCGAAAACAAGGCTCGCATCAGATCTTAAACGTAAACTAGGCATCACTGTGTGGAAGGAGCTGACCGACGATGTCAATCAGGGACTCAAATCAGTAAAAGAAAGTTCTGTGTAAGTATTTTTTTTTTGTTTATCAGTCAATAAACAAAATAATTTTTATACTTTTGGTGATTGGACTTTTACACACAAACCGAGACAGCAGTATTATTGTAACTCAAAGAGTAAAACACACATCTGCACTTAATTTAACCAAAAGCAAAAGCTATTATTTTTTTAAAATGATTTTAATTTATTGTTACGTTTTTTAAGTTACCAATCGGTTGAGAAAAATGTGGAAAATATTGCTAAAGCTGTACATGATGCCCCACTGTAAGTAACTTGGAGAAAACTCCAAACAATTGTGTGCAATTGGTGTCGTTTTTTATTAGAGCACACGTTTACCCATAAACTAATTTACCACTGACAATAAATATTAACATCTAACACGCGTAAAATGTAAACTTACTAAACCTATTTTTTGTTTAAAAATAAGGAAAGTTGGGCACGAATATTAAACATGCTTTCGGTGGTTGTTTGGGAAATTATTTTTGGCGGACACATAACATAACGGCGAAGGCACAAAACATCTATTCAAAAAAATTTATAACTTCACTAACACTTAAGACCGTTTTGAAAATATTTATTATGCTTAAAAAACAAATAATTCTAAACAAAAAATGTGGTGCTAAGCAGTGTTTCCTCAAAAGTCACTGTTGAAATAACGATAGAGTATCCTATTTTAATCTGGGGTTTATTATTGCATGATGAAGTTAAGGTAAAACACAAATTTTTTAAAGTACGTGCTGTTTTTCTTGTGCCAACCATTTTTGTATAAAGTTCAAACGACGGTCCATTAATCGATAATTCAATTCAATTCAATTTATTCAAAATATACCTTACAATGATAAGATACAGACTTATTTTTATATACGGTAGTCTTAATAGTTTTGATTTAGATTAAGAACTGACTATATAATAATGTATGTTTATAGGAAAAACAAAGCAAAGACAGTAAAGTATGAAAAGATTTAATCTAGTTTGCTACTAACAAACTGCGATAGGCCAAGCCTGTTAAAAGTGAGGATTTAAAGGCATTCGTGTTTCCGGTTCTCATTAGGCTAGTGGTAGAAAATTCCACATGTATTGGGCTTTGGTTTAATTTGTCTGTTGGGACATTAGAAACATGGGGAATTTTTCGATAGATCAGAAGCACTTTTGACTAATTAGCTTGCTTTTGAGATCTGCGCTAACAAGCTGTTTGACTAATCTTGTTCAGAAGACAGCTTATAAGAAGCTGTACATCACCTGTATACATGTGTGTCATACAGTGTTACTCCTTCACGTACAGTGCGAAGAGAATAGGTTCAAGGATAGATCCTTGTCAATGAGCTGCGAGTAGTTTATCCCAGCTACCACATACTGCCATCTTCCATTTAAATATGAGGAAAAAAGTTTCGTAGAGGAAGCAAAAAAATTAAACTCACGTCTCAGCTTTCTACACAAAAAGGAAATGTGTAAATCAGTCAGCAATATAGACTGGTCACAATTTAAGCCCTTTTAAACTTCTTTCAGATACCTTCAGATACCTCGGTATTTCCAGCGCTACCAGCCTTTCAAAAACTTTCGACAAATAAGGGAGATTAGCTATTGGCCTGTATTCAGCAGAACTTCTGGTCGCTTTTTTAGGAATATGAATAACTTTTACTGTTTTCCAAATTTCTTGTGAACACTGAGGAAGTCATGATGCGATTAAAAATGTGGGTTTTTTAGGAAATTTTAACGGCAGTAACTGCTTATCAAACTTCGAACAGATATTGTAAAGGCTCGTGGAATTTGTTTTTTATTGACAAACATGCTTTCACAACATCTTCCTCGCATACCCTATTAAAACAACCACTGTTACTTTGATAACTGCTACTACCCAAGCTTCTGGAAAACTTCGAAGATATTACCTTCAGATCCTGCGAATTATAGGCCCATTAGGCACAAGACCTAATATTGCGAAAGTTTTTTTTTTTTTAGTTACAAAACGTATCCAATATCAATTGGACCCCTAAAAGATGTACAGGTGCGTGTCTAGTTGATATCGAAAAAGCCTTTTACACGATTAAGACTGACGGGCTTATTTATAAATCAATTATATATAAGTTTACCAAACAACTTATACATTTTATTACTTCAATGATTGGCGAAAATAAATTTGTTGAAACTGGTACATTGTTGCATTTAAGTACACATCTGATTGAATCTCCACCGAACCGCCAGAAACTACAAAATACAGTAGCAACCTCACTTATTACCAGTTGTACATATTTCAAGCCAAATCCAACAAACTAACATTGGAATTTTGCGATGAAACTTCTCACTTTGCTAACATATCTGTTGCTTCTAGTCTAGAGAGCTGTAAATGTCGTGTACAAACACCTTTAACACTACCTCAGGAATCCCAATGCCTGTGTACTACTAACTCAAACGGTGTCCTAGAGTGTTTAATTTAAATTTAACTTAAATTTAATTTCCAATATGATCTTCCACAGCTATCAGCGCACAGAATCTGTATTCAAATCAACAGCTGAGAAAACCACCTCGATCTTTGGTGATATCACTAGCGGAATATCTTCGAAACTATCCCAAATGAAGAATTCCGATTCGATGCGTTCGATTGAGGAGCGTGTTGGCTCTGCCTATGGCAATGTCAAAGTAAGTCTTTATCCAACCAACAAAGATAAAAAAATAAAAATTGAAAAAATCAATCTGGCAGCGACATCAATCAAAATTTAATTTCATTTTTAACAATTTTATGTAAAACACAATTATTATTACAAATCCGCAAATATCCCATTATTCTAGACAAAAGTAACAACCTCACGATCGGGTTCGGTTGCAAGTTTCAACGATGACTTACACGATAATAACACATCTGGATTGAACTCACCTACAGATTTACAAGGAAAACAATAAAAATAAATTTAAAAAAAAATGAGCAAAACTATAACCAAATAAAAAAAAAAAAACTACAACAAGAACAAGAACAACATCAACAGAAACAACCAACAATAACAACAAAAACACCCAAAATAAAAGCACCCATCATTCATCCCATCCTCCTTCCTCCTCCTCTTCAAACAACATTTACAATTTTTTTTTTTTTTTTAACAAAAACAGCAAAAATAAGAAAACATAATTCAAAAAAAGAATATGAATATTTCAAAGGATAACTGCGATTGAATGTAATATTTTCTTTTTATTTTCCTCTTTAATAAATTTATTTTCCCTTGCTTCAGTTCCTATGGCGAATCTAAATTTTATTTATTATATATTATATATTTTTGAAAAATAAATTAATTGCTTATATGTATTACCATCTGAACGCATTAAATGTTAGTTCTTGAAATATCTGTGTAATTAATTATTTAAAAAAAAGCTTTTCTAGAGAAAAATGTAAATAAATATTAAAAAAACAAAAAAACAATCAAAAATGAATCGACAACGATGAATGACAACAATCAATGGTATCAAAAGAAGACGACGGCGACGTTCTATTGCATCCTTTTCTGTGAAACTAAAAGGAAAACTTAGAATTCTGTGTTAGTGCTTAGGACCTGTGTAATCGTAATCCAAATGAATCAAATCTAATTTGCAATTTTCTTTTTAAACATTTCAACTCATCATATCATTATATTCGGAATACCTTCTCAGCATCAAAACTACTTGCCCCGTGTTGATATTGTGAATTTAATAAAATAAAAAATAAATGTAAATGTAAGAGGGAACCATTTAGATGTATCCAGTCCACTTTGAATATGCCTTCGATATATATATTTGTATTTTTGTGAATATTTAATTACCGAGCAATCGTGAATATGCACTCACTTCAAAATTGTTTCTTACTTAATAAATAAATCAATTGAACAATCGTTGTTCATCTTATGCTTTTGTTTTTGCCTCTTAAATGTATGTAAGGAAAAGGGAAAAACAATATAGAGAATAACTTAAATGTGAAATGTGACTTTGAATTTTTTTTCAAAAATTTTTAATTGTAAATCAATTGATATACGAAAATATATGTGTATGTATATATATATATATATTTTTTTTTTGCCTATATGACATTTTGAAAAATAATTTTCAATCGTAATAAATAAAATTACAAAATCGAAAAGAAAATGTTTTAAATATATAAACGTTCAAAAAGTTTTAAAGTCGGCACATTTACTAAAAACTTAAGCTGGTTTGTGAATAAATCTTCATAGTCTGATGGCCTACCATCACTAATGGGGTCAACCAGAAGCTTGGTAAGAAGGATGTCAGTTGTTCAGCCTATTCATTCGAAGTCGATTAATTTGCATTTTGATTTTCGAACGATTAAATCTTTTGTCAATCGACTGTTCGTTTATCTTTCGAAAAAAAAAGTTTCACTTACGAATCATTCGAAACGAATGTCATTAAAATCATATAAAATCGCAAAACAACAAATTTCCAATCGTTTTCCAACGTTTTGCTTAAATTTATCAAATATTGGATCAGTACAAAAGGTCGTGCCCGATCTTCATACGTGGCGGAAAGTTTGCGGTTTGACGCAGCCATTGTTTGTTTCATGGACTTGTTGTTTACCAATCGATAGGTCGTGGGATCAGAAGTCATTTTATCGCAAGATCCCGATGACTTCAGTCATATTGTGTGTGAATTTTTTTTTTTCTAAAAGGGATAATGAAAAATTACACCTTCGTAATGCAACGCTGTTTGAGTTTCGAAAAGGAGTGTCTTGGAACTACAACAAAACATATTCGGAGCATTTATTCGAATTGTGCACCGGCTCATAGGGGTGTTAAAAAGTTAATTTGTAGATTTCGTATAGGTTCATCCCCGTTTCTGGACAACCTTCCGAAACCTTTGTAAAAAATAGCCCTGAGATATCAACGAACGAGATTGCTTAGAGGCTTATTATCGATTTCGTTATTTAAAGAAGGCTGTTTGACGGAAAAAATAAGCTGGACCGCGTCACCGTGGTCATATCTCTGCTTAGACGCCATTTAAACGAACCTTTCTTGGATCGAGTCGTAACAGATGAAGAAATGTGGATTCAATGAAACAAGCTGGCGAAGGTGCAGAACCCGTTGGAAAAGCTGGCTAACATCCAATGAAAGTAATGTTATCTGTTAGGTGGGATTCCAAGAGGTATAATTTTTTGGAGCTACCACCTCGCAAAATAATCACGGCGAATAACTATTGTCAGCAACTCTCTCAGTTTAATGAGACAGTTGAAGAAAACCGTCCGGTTTTGGCAAATCGAAAAAGCACCATCTTCCATAATGTTAACGCCAAGCCACATGTTGCGAGACAGACGCCGCAAAAACTGGAGGAGTTAAAATGGGAAATCCTTCAGCACTCACCGTCTTCCCTGTTGAAAACTACCTTACGACATTTATCGAAGGAAAGCTACCCAGTTTTTATGAAAACAGAATTTGCAAGCTTGTAAGACGTTGGAAGATAATTGTAGAAAATAGCGGGGTCTATATACTCGATTTATAAAACTTTTTCTTAAAGTGTAATCGCTTGCGTTTGTTTATAAATCGTGCACGAACTTTTGCAATGATCCAAATGAGTGTAAATTTTGAACACCTGACTTCCTTCATTGTCGTAAGGGAATAACTTTATAAATACCGAATTCTTATTCAACGCACTTTTGTCCATTATTCCTTGTTATAAAGCCTCAACAAAAATCCAATAAATTCCTGGCATTTAAGTTTGCTTTAACTACACAAAAAGCTAAACAGATTTAAACAAACGGTATGTTCTGCATCTCTTTAAATTAACGAGGATAATAAACATGAAATCTATATGTCGAAAAACATCTCGGACTGAACATCATAAAGAAGTTAATCTTACTAGAGAAAAATACCAACGCCACTAACGAAATATGATAAGAAGCTTAATCTAATCAACTGGAAGCAGCGTGCCGTGACCGTGAATGATCTGATCCTCAAGGATCGATGGCCTGATAAGTGAAACTCTTATTTTTCAGATACCCTTAAGTCGCACGTTTGTTGCGGACTAATAGTGAGTGGGACCCGGGGCAGTAAAAAATTTAAGGGTCAGTCCGGGAGTGCAAAAATATTATAATGAATTTAATGAATTGTTACAATCAAACGTGCGTTGGATTGTATAGCATTACTACTGAAAGCAATCCCTTTCTCTAGCTCTGGTCAACCCACGATTCCCATACCCCTCTTGCTAGTAAAATACTACTTTATACACAGAGGTATCGGTTACGGTAACAGTGTCGCGAGTTAGGCGGTTTTTCCCATTTCAAGAATGCCCAACGTGCCAAAAGAAGTTTTCACTTCAATAGTAATAGGAGTTCCCAAACAAATATTTTATTTGAATGTGCTTCCGCACTTTAATTCAACTGAATTTTTCAATTACATCATTGAAATCAATATTTTTTCGTATGTTCCTTCTCGATTGAAGTATAACAAGCTTTGTCAATTGGTTCTTTACTAATTTGAGGAAGTTCTTTACCAATGACAGGCTCGATAAGGAGTCTGAAAAATTCTAAAGCTGTCCAAATCTCTGCATCTTTAACATCAATTTTTACCGCTCGTAAGTGACACCGCAGTCGCCCAATGTCCAAAATGAAACTGATATCTGCGAATTCTGTTTAAGTCTTCAGTTCCATACAGCGCTGATACTCCTAAGCTGCGTCGACTTCCCTAAAATATCGCACTAGAATGAAAGAAACCACAAAAAGATAAAATCCCATTCAGCAGATAAGAGTAGTGTGTCATTCCCCCCCCCCCCCCCCCCCCCCTTGTATCTTAATCTTCTTTTTCGGGATCACAAAGGAGCTCAAGAGTTGATACTATCATTGCAAAATTTTCCTAGGTGTCTACAAATCTCTTGACTGCTACGCCAATATTTTTCATGTGTATTCCCAACGATGTGTTGATGCCGAGAAAAATGAATAAACCCGCACTACTGTCTCAAAAAACGATCTACTTGGAGAAGGGCTTCCCAAAGAGTGAACTCCACAAACGTTGAGAGAATGCTTTGCAAGAACTTGTTGTTTTTTTACTCCTTTCTGATGACACCCCCATTAGTCAAAATGTCATTAAATCAATTTTAAAACGTCCGTAACCACCCTTACGTTTTAATTTCTGCCAAAAAAACCCACCAGATGTCACTCAATTCAGCAAGAAGCAATCTCCGACAGCTGATTGTCAAAATCATACCCAACTGGCCAGAAAAAAAACATACAATTTTCGGTTGTAGATGCCCAAAATCGGTCGTGAAGCAGGAATCCTATCTCGTTCTCGTTGTGATAAGTGGACACGGATTTTTTTTTTCGTCGTGTCAAATAAGTAAACAAATACAATAAAAAAAAAATTCGCGCACACAAACGCCTTTGTGAGAGCCATAAGAACAATGGAATCAATTAACGCTAATTCGTTGATGGCAATCGAGCGAAATTCTCGGGAATCTTATCTCGAGGCCGTTCGTATACTTCTTATTCTGCTCGACAACGTAATTCGTGAGCCAAATAATCCTAAGTATCGGGCTATTCGCATCGAGAATCGCATTATTCGTGAGAAGCTTCTGTCACTGACTGGTGTTACGGATTTGTTGCGTGAAATCGGATTCATACGCACCCAAAGTGAATACGTTCTCCCCGAAACCACGGTACTGGAAAATATAATTCATTATCGAGAAGTGATTCAGCGACGCGTGGAAAACTTTGTCGAAGCCAGACCGTCGACCAGCGCTGCAGTTATACATGCAAGTAAGTCAGAGAAGACGACGATATGAAACAAAGAACTGCGCCTACATCATTTCTAATTATATCCTTTTCTCCTTAATTTTAGATGAGCTGAAAAACATGACGTCTAGTGCCATGCCGCTTGAGTCTGTTAAGGAAATCCAAAGGTCATTTGTGATCCCATCGGTGCCATACCGGCAGAGGACAGCATTTCCAAAAGTCGTGGTAAGTAAACGACTGCCTCTTGGGTAGTTTTTCGTAGATTCTCGTGCGCATTTCTAACGACGTAGAAAGTCATCTACAGTGAGTCACATTTCGAACTATAAGCACAAAATAAGAAGTAGAGTAGTAAGGCCTTAATAATGGCGCTGTGCTCCAGGTCCGACGTGTTTTACCTTTGCATCGACACTGCAGATTGCAATATATTCATTGGAGCTTTCTCAAATAGCAGCAAGTTGAATGATCTCAAATGCTGCAAATAGCTTCTAAGAGCTGGAGCAAGGTCATTAATCATTTGGCGTCGCAAAGTGTCGTTTAGAAAATTGTGCGAGAAAAATTGTGCAGCTAATAAATTGTTATGAAGTGCATTCCAAATGAATAAATACGGATTGAAGAATCAACATTAATCATTTAAATTTCCTTGTTGGAATAAATGGTGGCATATATCTTAATAAGTTTAATTATCAGGGAAGCAACTAAGTCCTTGCTCTTTTTGATGAAAATGCGTTTTGACATATTGTGAAAAAGTGGTTACAAATGAATCATTCAAAGAATTGCCCATCGCCAGCTACAACTTTTTCCCATCTTTTTCTGGCAGACCTCGAATACCATTAGGGATGGAAATCTTTTGAGCCCATCAACAAATCAAGCCATTTATGGATGTCTTCATATGAGCAGAAACTGTTGAACAGTCAGACCATGTGCCATCGAGCAAAAAAAGTTATAATCGGATGGAACAATATATGGGTAATATGGCGGGTGGGCTAGGACTTCCCATTTGAGCGTTTCCAGGTAGGCTTTTACGGGTTTGGCATCGTGGGACTAAGCGTTGTCATGCTGCAGAATCACTTTTTTGTGCTTCTGCTTGTATTGTGACCGCTTTTCGAACAGTGCTCGATTCAATGGCATCAATTTAAGTCGATACCGTTGCCCAGTGATGGTTTCGTTGGATTTCAGCAGTTCATAATAAGTTACATCGTCCTGCTCCCAACAAATTCAGTCGAGCCGACGACGTAGAAGCATGAGCCGGCATGCTGACTTTCATTTCTTTGGGTTACTTTAATGAATCCATCTTTAATCACGCGTCACGATGCGATGAAGAAAACCTTTCCATTTTTTTCCGGTGGAGCAGTTGTTCACAAGCGAAAAATTGATGTTTAACGTCCCTTGGCTTCAAATCATAAGGAAACCAAGTACCTTGTTTTTGAATCATTCCTAACGCATGCAATCATTTGGAAATTACTTGGCGGGTAATTTCTAATGTTGAATCGAGCTATTGTTTATTCTTTCGTTTTGCACAGATCCTCATCAAACAATGTCTCCAATTCAGTGCCTTCGAAGGGTATTGGCCTTCACGCGGACGTTCGTCAAAATCGAAACCACCGTCTTTAAAACGACAGAACAAAGCACAGCACGTTATTTCGAGCAGCATCTCCGTAAACTTTTTGGAGCCTGATGCGCTTCAGTCGTCGTTTTCCTCGAATGAAAGAAGAAAATCAAAACTTCCTGCTAATGTCTTGACATTTTCATAACAAACAAAACAAAATTAATAATGTGCCAAAACAGTTTGTTTACCATTTGTCTAAGTGCCTGGCCACACGAGCATGGGATTGAAAGGCATGTCGGTTGAAACAGGATGCTTTTTAGTTAGTTGGAACGAGAAATGTTGAAAATCCGAAAATCCACCGAAAGTCATCATTCCGAAGATGCCTTTCTGCGTGGGCATGAATGTTTCGTTGCCGAACATGCCGATTTTGAGATAAACGCAACATGTTTAATTTGCATGAACTTTCTTTGACTTGCATAAAAATCCTTCGGGAGATAATTTTTACAATTTCCATTTTCTTCTCTGTGACTCACTGTATGTGCTCTTATCTCGGTACGTTGGGAAGGAGGTTGACCTTCTTGTCACACCCTTGGCCTTGAAATACTCAGAAGCACGCGAGAGAGCGAGAGTATAGCAATAAAACTTATGCCGGATGAGTAGCCCCCCAACATCATCGCCCTAGCCGCACTGCAATACTACGTTGCAATTTCATTCGCCAGAGGAGTGCTGAAGCAGCACGTTCGGTTTCCCTTCAATGTTCGCGAGAAAGTGAGATTGTGTGTTTGTTTTTTTTTCCCATTCAATGATATCAGTCACGCTGTGTCGGCTTCTAGATTGGGTGGCTCCTATCGATTAGTTATTGTTCAGTGCTCACCTGTCGACGTCGTAGTTTCGTGGGTTGCGGGTGTTTTTCACATTAAAAAAGAAAACAACCTTTGTTTTCTCCTCCACATTTCATTCAGTAGTGTTGACGTAAATATAAAATATAATTAAATTTATTAGCAAGCCAGACATTGGCACGGTTTAAAGAAAATATGAGGCATGGAATCAAAACAACGAACAATGTTTAACGTCGCCGATTATACCAGTGGTTGTGAGGTATGTGGTCCACATTGTGCTGTATCATAGCCTTGTCTAGTTTTAGTTTTTTTTTTGTTTTGCAAATAAACGTGCGGGAAATAGCAATGGAAATGTCGAGAAATGCTATGAACTCGTACATATTCCTATTTTATAGTCATGTGAGAGAAATTCATTGCAAGGCTATTCATTGACTAGAAATCAACGGCCATTGGCTTTAAGAATTTAACATAAGATTTTGATTGTGTAGAGCAGGCGGTACCTTGTGCCAAAACGAAAAGGCGAAAATCTTAAATTGTTTATCGTCTACATTGATGAAAATTCAAATTCATAGACTTTGGAACGAGAGATCGGGTTCTGTGATTTAAATGTTTTTAATCGCTTTGTTGAATATTCATAAACGTCGCCATTCATGCTGTCGACTTGTACTTCTTTAGCCGGCTAACTTTTCGTCAAATTATATCTGCGTGATATCAGAGTTGTTGATTGAATAGTCGCTTCATACACTGCAGCCGGAATTTCAGTTTGAACATGATGTTAGAGTTTGTCGACTGGTGAACGTGCTGTGTGGATTCGTAGATTTGGAATCCTAATGTAACTTCTCATTGTGCTTAGAGCTTCCGCAAAATCGATTAGCCGGATCTGTTGTCGTGTCGTGGAGGCTGTGCTTTCCGACGAATCCGCCAAAGGAGTTTTCCTTCACGATTTTGGCATTGAAGTCTCCTATCATGATTCTGATATCCGTAGGTTCTGTCCAGGAGGTCATAAAACTCCTCCCTGATAGTCTTCAGCTTCGTCGGTAGGTGCGTGTGCACACTTTATGCTGATGTTTTTGGAATGATAACAGGCGATTCGCTGGTCTATTTGAAGTCAGTTCCCATTGAGCGTAGCCGATTTCCCACGACGCATCCACATGCTAACATGTGCAATCTTTTGTGACAGCTGTTTTTGCATGCTTGATCCTATCTTATCGTATCACCTGGATCGTGGTAATATCTGCCATATACCGCGTGTTGGCAAATATGTACAGCGTGCGTTTTGGGTGCAAAATCTCAATTCGAAGTTCGTGGACGTTTCGGGTTGTGATCTTAAATGAGGCGGTCCATTATTATCCGGATCTAGTGGTTTTCTCATAACTGTTTTTATTTTAAGTGGTAAGCAATCTATCCCGACGGCACAATCGCCAACATGGAGGACTAGTTTCATTTTTTGTCAAACCACTAGAATCAGGGGCCGGTTTAAACCGCTTCGGAGATGTGAGCACTGCTGTTGTTCAAATAAGGGCTCATCCCCCACCATCTCTTTTCTAAAAACCAAATATGCCCAGATAAAATGTTTTATGCTTCCGATGTCATGTCATCGTTGGCTCCATCGTTCGAGTTACGTCATCGAAGAAGAACTGTTTCCTTACCACATATACAATAGATGCGAAGACACGTCGGCTATTGAGTAACTGTTTCCGGAACCTTCTGACTCAGTCCATATCGCTTTACAGTATCTGCTGGCCATAGTTATTTATTTTTTTACATTCCATCAACTAAAATGGAATGCGAAACCACAGAAATTAGATGCCGCCTACATTTTGACGAGCGTCAATTGAACTTCACATAAATTTTGCGTTGTTTTAAAATCAAAAGGCGTGTAATTGTGATCGTGGCGATTCTGTACCACATCGACAGATGACGATGAATGTGAACTTCCATGCAATCGTGTTTCGTGCACTCTGTGGGCTTATCTCAGCACTTGGTTCGCTGATATTAGAGATGTTGGCAAAATTAGTGGTGTAAATCAGTACTGTGTTGAGGATCTCGTCATATTTCAGTTCTCTTTCAGCCTTGTGTGTACAATATTTTATAATTTTTTTGGGGTTCCGTAACCAGAGTGTCATCGGAACCCCCCGGTTTCGCTGCAAGTTCGTCTGTCTGTCTGAGGGATGTATCATTGAATAGGTTATAGGTAAACACTTGCAATTTTCACAAAATGCGTACTACTTTTCTGCAGCTAGGTAGCTAGCCTTTAAATCTAATTCTTTGGAGCTGTTCTTCTGGGGACAATTTCAGTTTGAAGACCATGTTTGAATTTTGTAGTTCACATTAATAAACTTGTACAGACACAACTGCATCTTCCCAGCATTTAAAAATATAAATAAAGACGGTGTAAATCAATATTATATCTTATTAATTAAATCTTAAGGAGAAAGGAGGGTGTAAATTATGTTAATGTTTTATTCAGAGGGTAGGGAGAGCAGTCGTGAAAGATTGGAGTAATTTGATTTGGACGGGTCTGCATTCAGTTGAGAGGTGGTGCATGGAACGTAACTCGTTGCTGTTGCAGAGGTGGCATAATGGGCGGTTATCCTTGTTGAATTGATGTCAAAGTGTCAATAGAGAGCTCCCTAATCGAAGTCTTACAGAAGACTCAATCATGTTCTTCGTACTGCACTGTGGAAATTCATTATAAAAATATGCATGTACGTGTTCCATTGTTCTATACGCTTTTCTTACTCCCAAATCCAAATGTGTTTTATAATGTCCCCGTTGTTAAGTTAAGCTCCTAAACCACCTCGAAATTACTGCTGTTAACAGTGACGTTTTGTCCTATGTGGTGGACACATTTTTCTTTGTTTGTTGACAACGTGTACATAATTTTGTCCTCGTTACTTCTTGCTATCAAGAATTCGGGTTGAATGAAGCACTAGTTGATTTACAAACAGTTTTGGGTCACTCGTTCGTCTGCTGTTGTTGATTTAATGTCTTCCATGTGGATAACAGTTGAACAATCGTCTATTCAATTAGACTAATCAGTTATTTGTCCTCAGTCATCAATATTTTTCAATTGTTTTCTGATGAAGGTCATCATCAAGACAGAAGTACAGAAGATTCGACACTGACAACACAACAAAGTCTTCTAACTTGATCGCTTTCGTGTGCCACTTTAGATGAAGATTTAACTTTCCGACCAGACTATGGCTATCGTGATTTTAATCGATGAATTAATTCAAACAATGAATGTGTTTTCTCTGTCATCTACTTTCTCCTCATTCAATCTGAACTAATTTTTCAATCTCATCAGTTCCAATTAAGTCTAATCTCGCACAAAAAAAAAGAAAATAAATTCAAATGTGTTTGTTAAATATGACTTATGAATCTACGAGGTTGAAGGCAGCTTAAGACTTACCATAAATGAAGAGTCAAGTTATTTCCAGCAATGGTAAGATTTTAATTAATATTCGCCGCATGTAAATGCGATATTAATAGCTTGAGTAGTTTTGTTTGAACGTTTTTTTGTTTTTGTCCGGTTCATCCCCTTATTAAGCCACACTGTTTATGAGCATGCACCAGATTTTTGTGAAAAGGATTCTTAGTCATTTTCAAAGTTCTTCTTTTTAAGATACATGTTTTTTTTATCGTTTTTATAAAACATCGAAACTTCTCCTCATTGCAGACAATACAAAATAAATTCCTTCAACTGATGGAGAGCTGCTCTGATTCGGTTATTCAGTTTGAGGACAAAAAATTACTAGCCGCCGGTCGGGAAATAGTTCCAATTGAAGAGCTTACACAGCGGGCATCGGAAAAATTGATAGCAATCCAAGAAGACGTTGCATCTGGTGCTTGTTCAGAAAACGAACCATGCATTCGGGATCTCTTGTTGGCCGAATTGGTCAATTGGTTCAACACAGAACTCTTCGAGTGGGTCAACACTTTACCGTGCAAAGTATGTGGCAGCGACGAGATGAAACTACGTCGCACACAGGTCGAGGACGGCGTCCGAGTTGAGGTTGGTATTTGTTGTGGACAGGAGACGAAATTCTATCGATACAACGATATATCGCATTTGCTGGCCACACGACGTGGCCGATGTGGCGAATACGCAACATGCTTCACATTCTTATGCCGTTGCTTGGACTACGATGCAAGATTAGTTTATTCGTTCTTCGATCATGTTTGGACCGAAGTAAGTGTGTAAATGGAATTATATGGCACCTGGCAAAATTTAATTGAATTTGTAGGTCTATTCGGAGAGTCAACTGCGATGGTTGCATGTGGACCCATCGGAGAACGTTGTCGACTCTCCACTTATGTACCAGTTCGGTTGGAAACGAGAAATTGACTATGTTATTGCGTACTCCAGAGATGACATCCAAGATGTGACATGGCGGTACACAAATAACCATAAGCAGGCACGATGATAGTTTTGCAATTTGTTAGCATAAGCCAATAATTTTTAATTCTTTGTTGCAGGTTATGAAGCAACGTAAACGCTGCACGGAAAAAGATCTAATCAACACATTGGTCACACTGAGACACAAGCGTCAGGCGAATATCTCTGAGGAGCGCAAAAAATATCTCAGTCAGAGAGATATGTTAGAATTAATTCAAATGACTGTCGAAAGGTTGGGCTCTGATTGATATGTTTAAATTATTCTTTCATGGATTAAAATGGGCTTTGTTTAATGTTTTTAGATCTCCGACTGAAGGTGAAATGAAAGGTAGAAGTTCAGGCAGCCTGGCGTGGAGGCAGTCACGTGGAGAGACTACTTTTAACAATGTAAGTATGATGCTCATGCTTGGTATACAGTGTATGTATAAATAAATTTAATCCCGCACTCAATGTAAATGAAAACAGAAAAAGCGACTCACTTCCTAATGGAGACAATCTAGCTTAACAAATTTAATATACAAAGTCTGGCAGAAAAGTAATGAGACTGATTTTTTATTTACCAAAGTTTTAATTTTTTTCGAACACCAATGTTATCCCATTCGCTTGTACAGCGAAACACCGATGGAGACGTTATTCCCATTGTTGAACGCAGCGTTTGAAGTCTTCAACCGGTATGGGCTTCAGCATGACCGTTTCGCTCTTTTGGAAGTTTTCCTAAGACCCGAATGGTGCCTCACAAGCAAAACACAACTTCGCGGATAGCAGTAACGAAAATCACGTTGTTAACGGTAGGAGATGAAGCTCGCACTGATATATGCTGCTCATTACTTTTCTGCCACACCTCGTATGATATTATTCATTTAATAATGCACTAATAGAGCTACACAATGTGCGCCTCTAGGATGCATATTGCAAATAAATAGTCCAAAGTCCTCTGCAACAAAAAACTTGCCAATTGCGTTGATGCTTGCGCATATTTTTTTCAACTTTTTTCAAATCTGGACACACTTTATGGTATGCCTGTAACGTCTGTGTTCCATTTGAAGGCTACCTTAATCATCTCTGTTTCTAAGACACACGAACAGGCCAAGCTCATT
This sequence comes from Orthonevra nobilis, assembly GCA_963555765.1. NCBI lineage: Eukaryota > Metazoa > Arthropoda > Insecta > Diptera > Syrphidae > Orthonevra > Orthonevra nobilis. The sequence goes on along the minus strand of OY743226.1, from coordinate 30,779,022 downwards.
CAAACGTTTTTTTTTTTTTCATTTCTTAAATTAAGTTTACCTATCAAACAAAAGGGGCGGTGGCGTTAATCCTTATGCATGCACTCCGCGACAACTGGTCGCAGAGAAGCATCAAATTTACAGCAGGAATTAGAGAAATAGCGAGGATTTCAAATGTGGACAGAAAATGTAGGCTGTGTTAGTTGAAGCGGAACATCTTCAAAAAAAGCGTTTGAATAAAAAAGTCATTGAGATGCCCGTTTGACCTTTACCAGAAATCATTAAGATGGAACAAGCGTTGGAGAACTGTCATATTCACCTATGAGAAACGCCTTTGCCTTGATGAACCTGATAAATTTCGTCATGATTTGAGGACGGTCGAGCTGTTTTGAACGCCAATTCTAACAAGGTGGAGGTGGATTCATGATTTGGAATATCATATCAAAATAAGACCAGTCTCCGCTTTGTTAACGGCAGGTTGAATAGTGACGACTACCTTAGATCTTAGATGAAAAGATCAAGAAAAATTTGGCGAACATTTCATCCTGCAACAAGAGAATGCAGCAATTCACAGAACCCATAAGGCAAAAGAGAACTTCGATCGTAACAACGTTTCTGTTTCTGACTGGTTGTAAGTAAATAGGGAAGAAGTGCTCATTACTAAAAAAAAAGTTGAAGCATTGTAATAAGACTCCAATTTTTTTTTAATTAGAAGCAAAATGGTAACTCCAAGAAAACGAGGGCAAAAAAGGATTAATGGTGATCAGAATCTTCTAAAAAATGGTAATGATTACCTAACAGCAATATTTCTTGTTAACTGGCAACAAATTATCGAGTAACACCAAAATCAGGGGAGTTGTCTCAACCAGTTGTCGAGGAGTGTACATAGCGACAGTGTAGCCTATTTAAGGTTAAAGACTTAGCTATATACTGACAAACATTGTGCTGAGTAGGTCGCCAAAGTTGGAACACATAGGGTACACTGCTTGTACATCTACATGCATTAGTTTGATCTTCTGATAAAAAAATTTTAGCATTAAGGAAATCTCATGTTTTAGCATTGCTCTCGAATCCAAAAAAATGGAATTTGCATTATTACAAGCACCTTATGTTTCTATCAACTTGACTACAGACAACTTCAAAATATTATGATTCATTAAACCTCAGAATGTAGACTAAAAATTCTTCAGTGAGCTCGCAAGTACATACATACAAGGTGGAACAGAAGAGAAGAAATTTAATTTAAATTTTCATAAATGAAAATATTGCACTTATTATTTAATTTATTCCACTTTGCAGGTATTTGTTTTCGAACCAAATGAAACCGAAATAAAAGAGAAACAGCTAAATCTGCGTTATTCCTGCGTCACCGATACCTACGAAAGATACATCAAAGGTAACTGGCCCGATTCGACATTGAGATCACGTCTAAATTATGTGTTTGTTCTTCACCTTCCAGATAGATCGACCATAACCGTTATCGATACTTACAAAACTTGGCAAAGTGCGCAGTTTTCGTCGAAAAATATTTTGAGAAAAGTTGAACGAGACTGGAAAATGGTCTACTTGGCTCGACAAGGTAAATAATATCGAACAATACTCGTGTAGATATATTTTTTTAAAAACCCTTATTTTTCAGAGGATAGCGACTCAGCTGAAGTTGTATGGAAGTTTGATTTTTCCAAAGCTGATCTAAAGGTCAGAGATTTCACGCTTCATTTCGATAAGAAAACATTTGGCGATGGTGTTATTGATGTCCTAATACGAACCGCTGACGGGAGCAAAGAAGTGATTGGCTCAACAGATCTTGTGATAACGGCAGTATTGTCGGGTGGCAAAGGAGATGTTGCCTGGCAACATACTCAATTGTTTCGACAGAGCTTAAGTTCCAAAGAATTCCCATTTAATCTGAACGTTGAGTTGTGCTCATAAATGGTAGGCGCATAGCGCAGAATGAATGATATATGTGTGTATGTATAAATAAGACAAACACAATGAAATATATATTTTTGTATGTGCATACGGTAGACAAAATATATACAAATACATTGCGGAGACGACTTAGCGTTTAAAAAACATAATAAAGTTCCATTGAAATGAAAGCCAAATTCGCATAAACTGTTTTTATTTAATTCAATAATTTACTTTTTGTCAGTTATTTCATATCTTAAATGCTATCTATGTACAAATAATTGTGCTTATTTTTAAGGTCACTGCTCGCTGTTGACTAACTCAAACCACTGCCGCATTGCTTCGCTGAGTACTAGTGGCAGTTGGTCTAGGTCGCGTACTATCACATAGTATGGGAAGGGGAAATCGTCAAGGTAGGATTTTATACTAAGCTTTTGGTCCGGCAGCATTTCCACAGATTGAATGTCAAGTATTGAATTCTAAAAATTATTTTTTTTTAATGTGAATAAAAAGGCATGAATAATGGGGACTTGACTTACCTTATTTTCTGGATTATCTATGATGATGTAAACAAGGAATATTCTTTGCAATCTCGCGAGTTTAACGGCGTTGCGAACCTGAAAGGAAAATATTAAATTTATAATCAGGAAAAAATGCACATAAAGCGATAGGCAACCGTTTATCATTAAAATTTGGCTCAGATGAAAATGACAATCAAACGTCTTCTTAAGAACTTTTGCCGCTGCCTAACAAAAAATATTTACAAGCAGTTGCAAAGGAAGACTGCTACTCTTGGCGGAAAATTACATGGAGACGCATATGCATAAACATGTGTATTGAGGACGACATTTGGTTAAAATATTATAAATGCAAAATATAGATTTTTCTTAAAGAGATTTTAATCATTGCTTTAAAAGGATTTCACCGCCATCAAAGAAACGTTTAAATGTTAAGGTTACTGCTAACCAGTCACATGTGAAAAGATAGCTGATACCTGTCCAAAAACAAGCAAATCGAGAAACGGATCTTTACTTTTTACTGCGATCAAGGTCGACCGCCAAAGTTCATTAGCAATGTTCAAAGCCAGCATTATGTGGATGACGACAAATTTATCCACCTGCGTAGAATTTATTCAATTTCTTGCAAGCAAACAGTTTCCCTCAGCCTCTCCTTACTATGAAGCACAACACAACGAATATTCCACCAAAAACGAAAAGCAAGTAGGTCAGTAAAGATATCCTTGTGATGCTTTTGCCAAAGTGGTGCAGAAAACTCGGTTTTATTTCGGCATTCCTTTATGTACGGACTCATGGAATTTTTTGACATAAATTAAGGTATTGTTAAATTTTTTTAAATGCGATATTTTCGCTGCCATGCTCACAAACTTATGAGCAAGCTTGTGGCGGCTCCGATAAAAGTGAAAAGCAACAAAAAATTTCTAAACAGAAATAACACTTCTAAATTTATTTTCCTACCTGAAAAAATTGTTTTATGACATATGTACGCGTACATAGAAAAATTGTAGAATTTGAAAAGGTATATTCGCCCACTCTCTGGCGACGAAGCATACTTCTTGTCCAGACAATGTTGTGTAAAAGGAAATTTTTATCTTCTTTACTTTACTTTACCCAAAGTCGAACAGTGAAAATTCTTGACTCAGGCTTCTTTTCGATGGCATGCTTAGTTGCAAAGCGAAGGTCGGCTCATTACTGGTAAAAACAGAACAAACATCCTGCAGTGATATAAAACAGTTTTTTTTCTTAGTTGATTTTCTTTAAATTTTAAAATATGCCAATTTGTAAACAATTAACCGAAATAAAATAATGAATAGTCGATTTACAAAATAGTGGAAAGACACAGAGACAAGTTGCCACTGATATAAATCGCTCTCAAGTTGTAGTAAAGAATTTTCTACAAGCCGGGATTGAAAATTATGGCAAAAATAAGTGATCTGTGCGACCGGCGAAAATTTCATCGGTGGTCAAAAGAACTCTTCTATGTGAAATGTCACGTACAGGAGCTTTTTCATCCCAAATGGTACGACGTTTCAATTTGGGGATCGATTCTAGCTTCGTTAGGTAATGGGCAGCTGCTTCGGACAATTTGAAACACCGAATAAGAATAATCCTTGTTAAATAAATTTTTATCTAAAAACTACTTAATAAAAATCTTGAGTTTATACTTCTTCACAGGTGAAATTTAAGTTTTTTTTTAATTTCCGTTGAAATGGGAAATAAACTATTCAAAAGTTTGGTATCGTTTGACAATATCTTTGGACAAAAAAAAAAACTGATTTTTGGCAGAATTTCCGCTTACTTTTAATTTGCGGTAAGGGCTCGATATGATGACCAGTGCCGGAAAGACCTAAAAAAATCGACATGTTTGCAGCCAAAGGTATATTGTACTCATTCTGACCCAATCCAGCCTAATTTCTGTTAAAACCGCGACCTACGATGATTGAAACTTGTGATAACGACATCATCAATCATAGATATATGCAGTTGCCGTATCTCCGCTGAGAAGAAACCTTAACACACAACCGGTATCCCAATCGAACTGACAGTGTGGAGGGCTATAGTAAAATTGGCTGCTACAAGGCTCATATGTTTCGACTAAGAGGAACTGATTTTCAATTCTATATTTGGAAGTCGTATTGCCTATTTACGAAATAATAAACCGAAAAACACAATGAACTCTGTTAAAGTACTTACCCTGACATTTCCTTCACTGAAAATATTCCGTCCATCACTCAACACGAGCAGCAAATTTTCGAAAATTCCATTGTCGGAACCCTGTGTGCCCTCCTCCGTATTCACAGTCCTAATAAAATCCAACAACTCGGCAATTTTCGTCTTATCTTGAGAGAAGTCCAATGAACTAACCAGTTTCGGACCATCGAATTGCTCCGTATGATTGAGAATAATTTTGGGTGCCGCCCCGAATGAAACAATACTAAGGCGACCGCTCTCTAGGAGGGTGAGTGCTTGTGATACCAGCGAAATCGCTTCTAAGGTCAATTCTTTTGAATTGTTATGATCCATTGATTTGGAGTCATCAATGGCAATGGTTATTTTGTAGTCACGCTGTGCTGGCTTGGTTCTCCGTAGCCATATCTTATCCTTTCGGAACTGAGATGCAATGTATGGAATGATTTTCTTCATATTTATGCGACGTCCTGTGCGGTAATCACCTTTCAGACGCGTGCATTTTGTTGGCTCTAGGATTAGACGAAGCTGTTCGCAAAGCTCTCGTGCATTTGGAAGCATTTTGTTCGATATCGTTTGCCATGTTTCATAGTCCTCGTGTTGAGGAAGAGCCTAAAATTAATATGGTTTGTTGAGTAAAATTATCTGAATTCAGATTCTTGTGTATCTCTCACCCCTTTCCCTGAGGTAAGTTGGTTCTGGTACATCTTGCGTAAGGCCAATGTCTCAGCTGCGGTTAACTCTTGACCGACGCTGGTGTCCATTAAGATTTCAGTTCTGAAAAAAGGGAAAGCATATCATTTCAAGAAGGAAATATACAAAGTATTAAATATAACGTACATGCAATGCGCTGTGGTATCATCACCACGTGGAACAGTCAGTGTTTCGGCAAGTTCGCCTTCGACGTCAATATTTTCCGTACTCTCGGATTGCTCTTTATTTTTTTCCGATTTCGAAGGCTTGTCTGATTTTGAGTCCAATTTCTCTGAACTCATTTCAGGATGGTCCTCTACCTCTTCAGCATTCGGCGTCTCATCGACGTCCATCAGATCATCAGTGTTTTCTTCAGCGTCATCTTTACCCTCGTCCTTCTTATCTTCGTCCTCGAGATGTTTGATTTGCTTGGATTGCTCTTCGGTCGCATTGTCAAGAGTGGTCTTGTCACAGTTTTTCGGGTCCTTGACGTGCTGAAATTCGTCGCTTTCTTTCTCATTATCATCGTGTTCCTCTGCCGGTGCTTCCTTTTGATCTTTCATCTTATCGATTGTCTTAAGTTGTCTCAACTTATTTTGTTCAGCCTCCCCAAGGCTTCGTTCCTCATCGGTTCGTCCCTGTTTGCGTTTTTCTTGGGGTTTTTGATTTTCTTTTGCTTTCTCTGATTTGGTTTCAGTTTCTTTGGTTTCGGCTAATCCCTGATGACCTTGATCGGATGTTTCATTTTCCGCTTGACCAACTCCCTCCTTGTCTTCGCCGGTATCTTGTTCGTCAAGTTTTTGATCTTGATTGACATCCTTCTCAAGATCTTGGTTTTGTACCTGGTCCGTTGATCCCTTATTCTCTGTTTCTGGGACAGACTGAACATTTTCCTCCTTACTCGCTTTATCTTTTGACTCTTCGGCAACTTCATTTTGCAATTCTTCAGCTGTGCTCTCTTCGGTTTCTGTTTTCTCGTCTTCCTGATTTTGTTCTTCTTCATCTAGTTCACCGCGTGTTTTACTATCAGGCTCTTCATCCTCCTTTTCACCCTCTTCTTCAGCATTCTTCTCATCGCCGGCTTTGTCTTCCTTTAAATCGGTCCCTACTTCCGGCTCGGACTCGGCATCTGACGAATCTTCTCCGTTCTTGTCCTCTTCGTCGTTCTTTTCACCAACCACTTCATCTTCCTTAGTGTCCATCTCTTCATCTGGCGGCATTTGGTCCTTCATTGTGTCGATGTCGAATGGATTATCGTCCTGCTGTTGATCATCTGCATCTCTTTCGTCATCCATATTGAAATTCTCACCCAAATCCATTTCCTCAGCCTCTGGGGGGTCTTCGAGTTGATTGTGATAGGGATTCACTTGTTCTTCATCCAACTCCGGTTCTTTCATCTCATCAATGTCCTTTCCCTGCTTCTTTTTCTCTTTATCCTGAACTGGGTCATCAGTTGCGTCCAATCCGTCCTTATCATGCTCATCTTCACCCTTTTTCGACTCATTTTTGCTGTCCAAATCATTATGCGCGTCAGATTCATCCTTAGAACCCTTACCTTCATCCTCTTCTTCCATTTCCTGCTCGTCCTCAGATTGTTCCTGCTCTTCATCAGATCCCCATATCTGATCGTCTAATTTATCAGCTCCTTTCTCCGTATCTCCCATTTCCTTGTTCAAATCCTCTTCGTCTTCTGATTCCCCACTGTCATCCTCTTCGTCGGGTTTATCAATGTCCTGCATTTTGCCTTCGAAGTCATCAGTCATCTCGATACCTTTCTCCTCCTTGCAGTCCTCATCTTTCTTCTCTTCATTTTTTCGATCTTCTGGACGCTTCGCGTCATCAAGTTGGTCTTCGGATTCAATCTTATCGGAAGCATCCTTCTCACCTGTGCCATCCTCTAAGCCAAAACCTTCTCCTTGCTTTTGTTCGTTCTTTTTGGCTTCGCCTTCTTCTTCTTGCATTAAATCCGCCGGCACACAGAATCCCTTAGTGCTGAGCTCCACGAATACGGTTAACATGATTGAGAGCATCTTTGCAGATACCTTGTGGGCTCCCAACTGCTGGTAAAGATAATAGTCGGCCAGCAAGTTGTATTGCTCCAGAACTGGAATAAGGGAAGTGATTTTTCGGATGTAGTCTTTTTTGTCGTCCTCCGAGTGTTTGATTGACAAGAGAATGTTGGATAGTTTTCCGCTGACATGGGATAGATTCAAGATATTCCAATCGGCCACGAGTTCATGGTATAATTTGCCCTTGAGATGGTTCTCCTGAATTTGATCCTCATCGCTTGGTTTTTTGTTCGGTGAAATCCTGCTTTCGTTACCAGAGTCTGTGTTGATGATTGGTTTGGGATATTTTTTGAAAAGCCTTTGCAATGGAATCAAAACGGAATGGACAATATTCTCCAGCTCATTGTCGATGTTTTCGAAATCGACCAAGTCTGAAGCTCCTTCTCGTTCCCTTTGAAGAGTTTCAGTAATGTCATTCATGTGGTTAAGTAATTCAGATAGACACTGTGCTGCAGGTAGATATTCGTCCACCGACACACCGAATAGTTTTCGGAGAGCCTCAATCTGAGAGCGAACGTCTGAATAGACTTTGTGGAAGCCATTTATTTTATCCACACTCAAAAACTCTACATCGTTTTTGGTCATATCACTCAGAATCATCTGCACTTGTCCTAAAATTTTATTAGATCGTTCCGTGATGATTGAGAACCTCTCTTGGTTATGGATAAGCAATGGGTTGTTGTTCAGCAACAGGGTATTATTCAGTGATTCCTTCTCGGGGGCGCACTTAAGAAGCAACACAAACTGTTCCATGACAAAGCGCACTTTACAAATGCTCTGTCTTAGTGCCACAAATTCGTCTCTTGATTTGGAGAACGTCAAGCTTCCAGTCTCAATATTAAGGTCGGCTAATAGTTTCAAGTTGCAGATGACACTTCTTAGATTTTGTACTTCTCTGATCGAAGTACTAAGCAATGTTCGTTGATTCTGCACGAGCAGGAATGTTTCCACAGCGAATCCTTTGATACGGTCAATGTTTGGAGGACCCAATTCATTGAGTGGCGTCAACATGATGTTCTGCAGGAGTTTCAGCTTGAAAATACACTTCGCATAGTACTTGTCGAGATTTTCATTCAAATGGACAATGTTTTGATAATTTTTCTTGTCCTTAAAGCCACCCAACATTGTTTTTACACAGAATGGAGGCAGAAAGTAATCTTCGAATTCAGAGCGCAGAGACAGTTCAAGTAGACCCGATTTGTAGCTAAGACCAAGATTTGCAAGCGTTTTGAAAAAATCTGAGAGAGCTTTTCGCTTTTGTTGAAGAATGTGCTTGGCTTCCAGCACTTGTTTAGGACGCTCTTGTGATCTATCAACTTGTAGATTCCTCAAATAATCACAAGTATCAATCTGTGAACTCAGTAGCTCATCAAGGCCATTGATTAGCTTTGGATATGCCGCATTTGTTATTGTTTCCTTCACCACATTTCGCGAAGTTAAAAATAATCGTCCAACCTTGTGCAAAAGACTTGTGCTGTCGCCGCCACTTTCTACACTTCCCTCGAATTTTTCCCTTAACTTCTGTGGCGCAACAAAGGTTTTAACTTCAACCATATAGTATTTGATCTTGGAATCATATCTCAGTTCCCTGCCTTTGTCATTCTCAAAATTATAGTCCTTTACAGTCGCGTCTTTTGGTTGGAAAACCGGGGTGATTTTTTCCGTCAATTGCTTTTGGTAGTCTTTCAAAAACTTGTTAAGATTTCTATGAACCCTGGCCACATTGTTGCGCATACTAAAGTATGACAAATCCTTGTTGTAGGATTCTATTTTAACGAATTCCTTTAGTTTCTTCTCGATTGGAGCACGAATTGATTTCTTGGTCTCTTCAATTTCGGCCGTAAACTGGCTAAAGTAGATCTGCAAATTATGTAGTCCAGCAATTAGATTTTCTTTCTTGACTTCATCGCCGATTTGAATGTAATGTAGATACAGTTCAAAAGATTTCAAAAGGTTCAAACGGATATCGAAGTCCCCATAGCTGGCAGTCTCGACAAATTGTCGAAGAATTCGAATGATATCGTTCGATGTTATTTTAGAGGATTTCTCTTCGTCAACATCCATTGTTTCACCTTCAGCGAAACGTTTCTCGGTGTACTTCATATCGGTGAGTGAAGAAGCGATTTCATTGTCCTGGACATACTCGTTGAAAAGATTATAGATGAAGAACCAGTATTTGTAGGCATGCGATTGCACTCTGAAAGTAAAGTAATCTTGATGTGTTCTTTCATATCGAATATCGAATGGCAACTCACCGTTCATGTGTTTGCGAAAGGCAGGTTCTCCAGAACTGCAGCTCTAACTTTGTCCACTTCTGAACAAATTCAGCGACTTCGACTTCAAGATCTCGAAGGTGATTGTTTTTATGTGCCACCTCATTCCACTGGGCAATTTTTTGTCGTAGAATTTGGAAACCGGTGTTAAAACGAACTACCGGTGACGTCGAAGGTAGGCATCGGATTTTCTTTATAACTCGAATAATCTGAAAGCAAATGGTAGAAGTTCAATGATTCGTACATTAAGCCAATGAAAGGTAAAGCAATTGATAATTGATCCTTTCTGATGATACAACAAGTTCAAGTGATTAGCTTCCTTATTCCTCCAATTTGTATGTTATGCTTTAGTTGTAGAAAAAAAACTACTTACATCATTTAAACTCGCATGTTCCGGATACAACGCCAATTGTGATGCAACACGTGCTTCAATTCTCTCTAGCACATCTGTACACGAAATTATTTCAGGGATATTCGAATCCTTGTAAAAATTATAAGCCCTCGTAGCTTTTCCTGGCAGATATAAAATCATTAATTAAAAAATCCTTCTCTCTTGACCCGATTTCTTTTCTTACCATGCAAAGAAACTTCATTAAGCAACTCTTGTTGAAGTCCAATGGAAATGGCGAAAACATTGAAAACACTTTTGTCCAACCATTCATTGAGAGCGGTTTTATATTTGGAGAAAAGCTTCATAAACACTTTAAGGCGATCCTTAAAAGGTGAAATAAAATCTAATGCTGGTCTCTTTTTCGCACCGCATTCGGGATTGTAGTAAAAGTTCCTAAAAGATTTAAGAAAAACAATATATAAATGTCGCAGGTTTCATCTCGTTTACTCTCACTTGGAATATTCTGCCATGATTGTAATAAAGTGTTCAGCTAAGAACGCATAATCCTCGTCACGTATGACAAGGTTAGTTTTCTTTGTTATTTTCTTATCAGCAGTTAGTTTCATTACTTTTTCCAAAGATTCCTCAACGATAAACTCTCCAAAATCTTCGTGAACATTTGTTGGAAAATGTTCTTCAATTTCTTGCAGTTCTAGCAGTTCTTCGTCTTCAGTTTCGCATTTAGTTCTTGAAATAAACCAAAGTTAAACTTAAAGTAAAAAGGGAATCGACTGGAAATAGCTTACTTGGTGACATAGAGACTTTCGTCGTCCGCTTTCTGTTGGCGTTTGCGTTCTTCTTCGTTTTGCCAAATCTGATTGCATATATTAAGAGCAAAATCAAGTTCGTTGAATGTTTCCTCATTGATTTCAGATGAGATCGTTATGCGATTCTTTAACTCCCAAATTTTGGCTTTCAGAAGTCTGTACATTGAGAAAAGAATGGGAAGCAAAGATGAGTTAGTGGAATAAAAGCATTTTTGTACTTCTCCCTCGAAAGGGAAATTGCATATAATGCTAAAAAGTGAATTCAGATCTTTGCAGGTGTTTGCTTCTGCATTTGTTGGATAATAAAAGAAGAAATTTCGTTAGAAAGCCATCCGTATGGTCGTGACCGCAGTCTTATTCGAGGACTATGTCATTTCTTGAGATCTACGATCGAATTCTTTGGCTAGTAAATACATCATAGAATGTAATAAGCGGTAGAATATCAAACAAGAGGCCAATATTGAAGACTATGTCTGTCTTGGACTTTTTAGAGGAAAGGCGGCTGAGATTCTTTTTTAATACTTATCACGTTTATACCACGAAGTGCAACCTGGAACACGAATGAATAGAACTCCATCGCTTACGAAGAAAATTTAGTAAATACTAATAATTTTTATATAAACCTCGATAGTTCTTACAGAACAAGGGAAAGCCTTTCTTAAAATAGTTCACTCAACGCACTTCTAGCCCGGCAGATCGACGATCAACCAAATATTCACACTAAGTTAAAAGAAAAACGAATCATCGTTTTTAACCCAGCTGTGCCGTGTGATACTGCAAAACACACTGTGCAATCTGCGATTTGGAAACTGTTCCTCCGAACTATTCCAAACATGCGCCGGATTTCGGCAAGGAGATGCGGAATGATGTGACTTCTTGATGCTTCTAATTTCTGCGATGTCGACTTTAGCATTCCTGCTTAGGCCTATGCAAATGGAGTGGAAACGATTACCGCATATGACACGGCAAAGTACTTTTATGTTATTCCGATTTTTTGTTCTTTGTACACAGTACAGGGGTCAATAATAATTGGGAAAGAGTATGGCTCAGAGAACACAAGTCTGCTGACAATTCAAACATAGTTATGATTCGAAAAGCTCAATGCTGAAATAAATTGTAAAACTTTTAAACACTAATGTTCACTTCTAATGTTAATATCCAACAGCAGTTATAAGATCATGTACTTACCTAAAATATTCAAACTCACTGCCGTCCACCTTGTCCAACACAGTGAATATAGTTGATCGGTTCTCATGGATACTCCTGGAGCTTTTCAAATTGAACGCCTGCAGATTGTCTTGACTGGGAAATTCTACAATATTAGTCAACAAATCCGCCAGCTTTCCATTTTCGTTGACATTGCGCAGCATTCCCTTGTTGCATGTTACAATAGAACTTTGCAATTGTTGCAGAGACACTTTTAAACCTTCAAATCCGTAACGCACCATTCCAACTGAACACTCGATTGGTTGTAGGAAATCCTCATAGTAGCCTGCATACTTTTTCAACGTGTGGTTGATAAACCTCTGCGAATTCGAAATCCACAAATCAATTTTTTTATAAGTTTCCGAGTGTCTTGATAATTTCGATGAGTCCATGTACGTGGGCTTCGATTCAGTTAAATCGTTCCAACTGTCTTCCACCAGTTGCAAAAGGTTATTCATCGAGCTTGGTTCACAATTTGTTTTCAGAAAATGCGAAATATCCTGCACAAGAGTAGTGTAAAGACATTCATTCGGCCGCAAGGCAACTTTCTGCGAAAATTTTGCCCTTTTTTCGGCCAGAGAGGCAAGTCTTGTGTTGAATTCATTACAAATTTCTACACCGAAGTTCTTGTAATTCATTGTGATCTTCATGAAGTCATAGGCTGTCATAAGCGTCGTTAAACAGTTCATGTCTTCAAGAATATATTCGTGTTTAAGTCGATTCTTTTCCACGGGATCAATTAGAGGTGTGAATGTGAGTAGACTTAGTTCTATTGAACCAATCAGGGAGTTTATGAATGACGCATTGTAGAAGTTATTTTGCGTTTTCAGCATCGGATGAATATGAGCGTTTATTTCAGTCTGAGCTTTGATACTCGAGGCTTTTAATTTGAGGACTAGTTTCTGGAAATTGTCGTTGTAATCTGAAAAGTTTTCGTTTTCTAGATTTTGGCAGAGTCGTTGGACATATTCAACTTCAAGTGCGAGTTTTTTTGCTTTTTGCAGACTGTCTCCAAGGATTGCTTGAGATAAATCGAATTTGTTTGTCATTAGAACCCCATTGTTCCAAATAAGTTCTCGCATGTCGGAGAGCGAACTCTTCCATGTGTCCAAATCATTGAGTGGGATCGCTTTGAAGCTTCCATCCCACTGGAGGAGCATCTTTAATATACTCTCGTTAAGTGGTGGCCCAGTGTAGGTATACGTGGAGGATACTTCCTCATCTCTTCTTGCAAGAACAAGACATGCATTGCTGCGAGATGATAAGTTGTTGAGGAGATATGAATGAGCATCTTTTGATACCTGCCGCGCGAAGGTTGAGAATGTTTTGAAATTCGTCGAAAGATACGTAATCAGATGTTCGAATTCGCTGTCTGTCTCAGTGGAAACTATACACTTCAATACCTCCTGGTATACCGCTTCAAAGTGCTTAAAATTGTTACTTTTGATAAGCTTAAACATTTCGAGAGATTTCAAGCTAAGCGACGGAATGCTTTCCACAAATATTTCATTCAATTCCATATTCCTGGACTGATGTGTCACAATTTGGGAAACATACTTCGCAACGAAGTATTCACGAAGGGGCATCATTTCGAACTCAACTTGATTGGGTTGAGGTGCTGCTTCATCTGTGTCAGAATTAAGCATGCTAACAATCGATGCAAGGTGGGATTCGCTTTCTTCTAAATTCAAACTTTCTGATTCTTCCAGTGGCAATGCTTCAAAACCAAATGAAAAATCTCTTACTGCCTTGACAAGTGACTCGGGGATCCCCACTGCCGTCGATGCATCGCCTGGTAAACGATTCCATTGAAGCTCGTATGTTTTGCCTTTCAGCAGGACTGCTTTTATTTTCCTTGCAGTGTCCGATGTCTGGGCCAGCAGTTTCTTGGCAATCAGTTCATTTGTAAAAGTCCCATAATTGGGAACTAACGATAAACTTGCGTCGAGAGTGTCTCTCATTGTTAATCGTTGAACCTGCTCGGCAGTGTAGTACGGCTGAAATTGGGCAATTTGTTTGGTGTAAACTTTCCTTATCAAATTCAATGGATGATTTACACTCCAAGCGTAGTTTGTTATTCTTTGTAAACTCGTTTCGAACTCGCAATTGAGTTGCTTGTAATTTGGTAGCAATTTTTCTAAGAGTTTCAGCAGATTCTTGTCCAGCCACTTGAAGTGCAACAAAAGTGTGTCAATCAAATTCGTGTTCAAAACTTTATCAAGGAATAGCTTGCTTTTGGAGACCTTTAATAATCGATTAAACCAGAGAAAAGCTGTGATAACTTGAACGTATGTCGGTAAATTGAACGAAGAGTATTCTAACGAAGCATTCAGAATGTGTTGCATACTGCTTACGAACGTAGCCAAGTTATTCAACAGCACATTGTTAAGTTTGTCATTGATTGTTTTGGTTTGAACCGCTTGGGAGTAAGCTAATGCATTGATCTGACTCAGTTTGGTAACAGGTTCAGCCTTCACTTCTTCGATAAATAGTTGCGATAGCAGCAATGCACTCAACGCAAGTCCTTGTTGGTCATATTCTTGGTTGCATTGCAAAGCGTAGTCTCGGATACGGGGAAACAATTTATTATTCCATGGAAGGCTGGAAAGATTATCTTCGAAATTACGTTTGCAGTGTTGTACTTTAGCGTAAAACTGATCGCTTAGCTTTTCCAATGATGTCAACATCAATTTGTCTGCACAACTATTCTCGTTACATCTCAATACATCCTTCAAGTATAGGTGACGTAGTTTTATATCGTCAATGGAGCTAACTTCGTACAACATGTACAAGTAAGTCTTCTTCAAATTCAAGTCGTTTTCAAAATTAATGTCTTGGAAGCTTGTGAATAGATGACTCAGCATATCGTCCTTTTCTTTAAGTAGCAATCTAAACGGTTCGATTTGCATCTTCACCAGCGCCACTGGATTGAGTTCTTCTGAATTAAGGACAATATTCTTTAGATCAAAGTCTGATATTGGCCGTTCGTTTAATTTCTTTGATTCCTCGACAACAATCTGCCGTAATTGATTCTGATAGTAGACCAGCCCGTACCCCATCAAATCCACATTTGATGCATACACGTAAACCTCCATTCCACTCACGTAGATTGCCTTTTCGTTTCCATAGCCTATCCTTTTATAGGATTCAACCAAAAAAGCAAACTGTGTCAAGTGGCAAACATTGAAATGGTTGATTTCCGTCATTTTACGCATACGCTCGTGGATATTTTGAATCGTGTTGATCACGTTAATATCACGAATGCCATTTGCGTAAACAATAATGCGCAGATCGTCGGTCGTGTAATTGTCTTTGCTCAAAGACATTTCCACGCAGCGGTTCCGCATTGCTCGCGAAAGTTCTCCATTCTTTGGGTCAATTGTAAGGAATGCGCGGAAGTTTGAATGCTTCTCAACTATTTCCGCTTCATCGTTAGCCGTAACACCCTTCTCCGATATCATCAACTTTCCATTTGGTTCAAAGACGGGATTTAAACGATCCAATACCGCGGACGAACACAAGTTCACATGCTCTAGACTGATGTACTCGCCGGATCTTATTGATTTTACAATTTTCGAATCTACCCACTCAAAGCTGCCGCCAGTGTTGAGGGATTCGTAACTAAGCACGAGTTTCTTAAGAGCGGTGAGACCACTTTGCAGGTGCTCTAGTTCAATCTTTATATCATCAGAAATTGAACTCAACGACAGCAGCTTGTTGCTTAGAATATGTAAGAGCTGAATACGATCCCGGAAGTTTGCCAGTTCAGTTGCCATTTCAGATGGATTGTGAAGATCTTAAGAGGAGTTTCGATAACATACAGTCTTAGTAGTTTGATTCTTTGAAGGAACTTACCAATTTTGACTTTGTTCGTGTCACAGTATTTTCCCCAGGTGTGGAGCAAGTCTTCTAATTTGTAAAATCTGAGAATATCTGGAGCTCTTTTAACATCAAGAATTAACGTCTGCACCTCGCTGATGAAGATTGTTTCAAGCTTCTGTGATATTTCTTCCAAGTGACGATTGAGATCGACCTAAAGCGAGTTCAAGTTAATGTTTAACATTTTTTAATTGAATTTGATAAGTACCTGCTGAAAGCTTCCAGTTACTGAATCGTCAATGGTGTCCATATTGCAGACTTTATTCGACAGAGTACACAGGACATCAATTAGTTTTGTTTTGCCCGCGTCTGTGGGTCCACATAGCAATACTGGCTTCTCCATATAAACACACTCAATAAGGTTCTTCAAATATTCTCTTTGCGAGGACAACAATAATGGTGAAAACAATTTACTCTTCAGTGGTCGGATAACTGCTGGAGTCAATGAATCCCTTTCCAAAACAATGTCATTCAAATAAACCTTAGTATCTGTCCAGTATAACGCAACATCTTCTGAGACGGCGTTCAACTTTTCCGCATCACAATGAAAAATCTCACCAAACGCATTCCGAATGAAGAGTTTATCCTGTTCTGACCTCATTCTTTGGTAGTACACCAACTTCATTCGTTCAAAGAGAACCAAAAGGAAGTTGTCGATCCCAACTAAAAGTTGCTTTATGGAATCTTGTCTTTGGAATGGTATTTTCTTGGCAATAAATCCTGTCTCTGGACTTATAAGCAATTCACACCATCGTAAAATATCTCGAAGGTTGATCTCGAAAGGACCGCCCTTATAGCCGAATTCCATAGCAGCGATTCCGTTGTCCAACTTTTCAGAGAATTTCACAAGAAGACGGGCCAAATCGAATTCTATGGACACTGGGTGGGCATCCGAACTAAGACTTAGACTGTCTTTCTGATGTGGTAGGTCAAAAATAGTGATAGGATCAACTTTGCAATCTATGTGTTGCAAAAATCCCTTGAAATAATCACCGAAGTCTTCAAAATGTGATGCAAACTTTTCGTTTAGCACGAAAAGAAGGTCATCTGTTGTCAGTTTTCTTAAGTACACCTTGTTGAATCGATTTAGGAATGATTGTGGCAAACCTTTACGACCGCCACCTTGGCGCAGAGGGTTCTGGCAGGCAAAAATGCGCGTGGACTTGTTGAGAATGAATGTTTTATTCAATTCTGGAATGTATACTTCTCCTCGATAATCGAGAATGGCGTTAAGACCTTCTAGCACACTCTGCGGGGCAAGATTTAACTCGTCCAATAGAATCCATGTGTGATCGGATTTTAAAGCCGCCAAAAGTGGTCCATCGCGCCACAAAAATGTTCCAATAGTATTTTTTGAATCTTCGTCATCGATATTGTCATCAGCAGGCAAATCTGTTCCGAACAGATCAGCCAAATCAGTGTGCTCGCAAAGGTTTATACGGACGACATTGAAGCCGATTGCATGAGCTAGACTTTCAACGGTCGATGTCTTGCCAACCCCAGGAGGACCTTCCAGCAACACAGGTTTTTTCAAACTTAAGGCGGACAAAAGACGGAAAAGATTTTTCTTCGTTGTCGGTGCATCGAATAGAAATTTGTCATCGACAATGTCCCTTCGAAGAGGATTCGTGCAGATGAAGAACGGTTTGATACCAAATGATCCGTTGTTGTTTTCAATAAAAGTTCCACGCTTTTCAGCGATAAGGTCCTCCTTAGCTTCCACTCCAACTGTGACCTTTATCTGATCAATTGCATAGCGTATGATGTTCGATTTGAGTTGTTCAATTTTTTGCAGCGACTCATGGGGTAACATTTCCAGGGAATCTAAGAAAATTGTTTCCAAGCCAAAGATTGCCGCTTCAGGAAATTCAAGTTTCGAGTTTATATTCAGGTAGTTGGACCATGCCAGAACATCACGAATTGAAAATTTGAATTTCTCCACTTTATCACGAATGTAAAAAACAACATCAACTAGGAATGTTGCAATGTTTCTAATGCGCTTTGGATCAACGCCACCCAGAACATTTTGCGTCATGCAATTCGCTGCGATATTGACCAAATCTTCTCTGGAATGCGATGGAATACACCAAATTTCAGTAAATCGATTCCGAAGTGCAGGAGACAGTTCTTTCTTGCCGAAATCTCCTCCCGGATTCATTGTCGCCAAAAACTGGAAGCCATCCGACGCTTTGACTACAAACTCCTTCGACAATGTGGAAATGCATTCAGCGTCTACATTGCTGCTTACACCACCCTTTTCGGCCAGCAAAACTGTCCGCTCTGGTTCCAAAATGCAATTAAGTCTCTCCAGGACCGAATCTTCTGCTAAAGAGATTTCGTCAGCCATGAAGTAACTGCCTTCCATCATGGACATTATTAGCGGACCATCAGCCCATTCGAATAACTTTTGTTTATTATCTGTTTCTGAGTTTGATCGGCAGGGTCTAAGACCTCCCAAGAAGTCAGCCCCTTCGGTATGCATATGACAATTGAGAATCCTCAACTTGATATTCTTTATGCTGGCCAGAATCTGGCACACGGTAGTCTTTCCGCAGCCCGTTGGCCCAACCAACAACACAGGTTCATCAAATTGCAAGGCCTTTGCCACCAACACAGCCATGCGTGTCATGTTTCTCGTCCAAACAATGTCATTCCTTTGAGTGTAGCCGCCGATCGCCTCTATGATATCCTTTGTAACGCATGATGCAGTCAAACCATACAATTTGTCCAAATCGATTCGCTTCCTAAAGTTCTTGTAGAGTGTTTCTTCAATGATTTCGATCTCAATGTCGGATCGTACTTTGGCCGAGAGGACTAGATAGCCCTCCTCGACTAAATGCTGATTCCAGTCATACTTTTGATCTTCCAATAGTTTTTTGTCGGCAAACGTGTAGCGGTTTCCCCATCGAAACAGATCACGAAGAGTAAAAACGTTCTTCGTTGTTGTCTTTCGATTTTTCTGCAAGTCCCACATGCACTGAACCATTTTCTTCGCATAAGACTGTGGGATAAGACATCGTTTTTCCAATATAACTTCGAGTTCATTGCGGGGAATCTCCGAGAAATGCAGTTCAATGAAACGATTCTTAAAAGCTCTCGAGAGCGTTTTCCGGCCTCCGTAGAGTCCGGGTGGGTTCTGTGTTGCGAAAAGCATGAAATTCGGATCTGCCTTTACAACAGTCTGTGTTTCTGGAATGAATAGCTCTCGGTTGTCGTCTAGAACTCGATTGAGGGCTTCCAAAATATCTGTAGAAGCCAGATTCAACTCGTCAAGAATAATCCAAAAGCCTTTTCGCATTGCTTGAACCAGAACACCCTCTTTGAAGGACAATTTTCCACTTACGTCCGATGTATATGTTCCAATGTACTCCTGTAGATCGGTGTGCTCATGATTGTTGATACGTAAACAATGATTGCCGCTCTTCTTCGCCACATACTCAATTAGACTTGTCTTTCCAGCACTAGTTGGCCCCTGCAGAAGGACTGGTAGTTTTCCAATAGAAATAATTCTAGCCAAGTCCTTCAGATTTTCGCTGACACTCTTCGTAAGAATGTAGTTAGTGCATTCCTGTATCTCTTTCGGTCCCTTTTGGATCCAGTAACCCTCGAAGTTAAGATAATTTTCTCCTGGTTTCGGTATACCTTGCGACAGAATGGCCTTTGCATTGCTCAGCATTGATCCTTTGATTAGTTCCAACACAATATTGTGCGAATATGGATCTAGTTGAGTCAGAAAACTCATGCAGCAACTTTCGTAGAGGTTTCTCTCGATGGAACCACAAAGATTTTTCGCACAAATGTTCAAAGAGCGACATAGCGTACGCAAAGAAAATACTGGACGATTGCCAAGACCATCGTTTAGCTCCAATCTGGATAGGATCTTCAATTTTTTATACAACTTCACTATGTTCGTAACACGCTTCTTTTCAATTCCCGTGCTGCTTAAATAATCACTCACCAACAGTGACAAATCTCCGTCCGTGGTGAGTTCATCGACGAAAAATTCTGTGAACCGATTTCGTATGCCCACCGGAAGGTCCTTCTTGCCTATATCCGTATTGGGATTCATACATGCAAAGATGCGAAAATCAGGATGCCGTTTGACTGGAGTGAAGTCGCCCTTTTCGAGCAGCACTACCGAACCATCGGGCTCCAGAATTGTTGACAAACACTCCAATGTTTCTGCGGATGCCAAATTGATTTCATCCAAAAGAACCCAATCGCCATTCTTGATACAATTCACCAGTGAACCAGGAATGAAAGCAAATGAAATGTTTATCGACTTTGTCAGCTGTGAGTCGAGTTTCTGCAGCTTCACTTGCAATTGTTTCCACTTGGGCAGATCCTCTTCAAACTTGAATTCTCCCTTATGGAAGCGAGTAAAAACAGAATTCACTACAGTGATCATTAGTTTGATCAGCACTTCGAAGTTCCCTTGATTGTAGCAGATGCTGAATTTGTTGAGGAACGTTTCATTCTTGCTGCCGTTGAAAGTTTTCCTAAACAGATTTTCAAACTCCGAACGTAGCGGTGCTAAAACATAGTTTAAGTCGACAGGTTTGAAGCCCCCGACCAAGTCAGATACATCTGATTGATTGTTCATGTTCACTACGACCAGTTTGTGGAGAGTCCTCTCGGCCAAATACTGAACAGACGAAGTCTTACCCACTCCAGTTTCACCAACTAACAAAACAGGTTCGTCTTGTCGCACACAAACTGCTATGCGTTCCAATAGACACGATGCCATACGGGTAAAGGAGAACGTTGCGCCTTTTTCTTTTCTCTCCAAAACTAAAGATTTTGCTACATTTTTCCCAATCTTCTGCTTCTTCACGGGCCTCAACAAGTCATCCTCGTCCTGAGTTTGAGGTTTAAGGAAGCCACAAGACTTTGAGACCAGTTCTGTTCGGCCAACCTTGATTTTATCGCTATCTACTTGTACATCGGGTTTGTACTCTTCAGAGTAAAATTCACATCGCGACTGAATGATGCCAAGTTTCGCTCCTATGCTCGTTATGAGACGAGTCTTTGGTCTCCCCTCCGGCAGATAGGAGCAAAATACATCGGCGGCGTTTTGAAATACGAAATAGGCACACTCGGTGTTCGTGACTGAGAACATGGGATTCGAGCGAGCACAAAGTTTGATCAGATCCCTCGTGGATACTAGTCTTCCCGAATTCGGTATACTACTGAGCGGAACTGCTTCAAACGGTAAACTTATGTATTTCTCTGTAGTATCGGCTTTGTCGTCAGCTTCTTGGATTCGCAGGTTGTCTGCTATGGTATGATCGCCACTGGAGAATGTAAGGAAAATATCTACAATTCGATTGGCCACAGTTTTCAGTTTGGGATAATTTGTGCTGACGACATGGCAGAGTTCGTTTCGCGACAGTGGTAGAATGTTTATTGTGTATAGGTATTTTTCCAACAGCGAGTGAAGACATTTTTGCGATGCATTCGATCCTTTGTTTGTTCTGAAATGATGACATTAAAATAGTTAAACAATCGAAAGGCTGCATGCTTACCTGATTGTTACAAACAATTGGAAGCCTGGATCGATTTTGACGCAATCTCTGAAGCCAGGTACACTTAAGAAGTTATTTTCGAGAAGATTGTTGAGAATGGTGAATGTATCTTGAGTGGCTGAATCAAGGTCTTCCAAAAGCAGCCAATAGCCATTCATCACAGCCTGAAAGCAAATCGTTTTTTTAGTTATTGTTCATTTAATACTGGTACCTATTTTAACAATATTTATAAATGTTACTCTTAACAAGTGCAATTGTATTAAATATTTAATTCATGTTTTCTTTTACATAATCAATATTTCTTTTAAAATAACAAAAATTAGTCTCGCTTTTCAAGCATGTTGGTAGATGATTTAAACCTCGAAATTATTTACACAAGCTTGTACGACACTTCCACAAATATACAAAAGTTCATCGTCAGCAAAAGAGAACTAATTTCGAAAACTTTTCAGTTCTTATAATATCAATCTCATGGATAAGTAACATATTCACACCAAGTATAGTCTCTTGCTGTAGTCCATTTTTTGTATCAATCGTTTTTGTTAACTTTAGTTCGTTTCGTTCTTCCGGAGACAAACGTCTGACTTAAATTAATTTAGTTCAGATGATTTTGGATCGTATTTACCCCTTCAAGGACACGTGTAAGGTCTAAAAAGACAGCATCAAAACATTTTTCTTGTCGATATTTTTTTCCAGTAAGTGAATACATAGCAAATGCACGTTTCACAAGAATGGGGTGCGCTTAACAACCCGATTGATGCATTGTAACTTTTTGTTTATGTTCTAATAAATGAGTTCGAACAATTTTTTTTTTTAAGGAACTTCTTTTGCGTTGAGGTACCGTTTGCACGTTTTAGAAGATGATGGGTGCTCTTCTGTTGGCACATGAGATGCGTGTGCAACTATGGGGTTGGTGGGGGGAAGGATGCAGGTTTCGCAAGAGTCTGGCCCGGAGCACCTCTTCGTGGTATGACCAAGGAGTTGGTATTTGAGACAGCGCATAGGCTTAGGGAAGTATTCTTCTACTTTTACGTTATACCAGCAAATATTGACAGTATAAGGAGGACGGAAGCGATCAAAAGAAAGGAGAACAAGACCGGTGGCTCGAAGTTTGTTATCAGATGTTGTTTTTTTAAATTTATAAACGTCAGTTACACCTTGGGCCCTCATTTCTCTGTATTAGGCAAGGGGCGTTTACTGTACCCTTGCAAGAGTTAAGGTTAGCATGGAATTTAACTGAGATTGGGCAAAGATTGGAAAGGAATAAATTTGCTATTTTTTCGGATTTCACTAGGAGAAGGAGGCAACCGTCACGTAGTTCCGTAATGGTTTCGTACGCGGTATTAATGCCGTCGATGGCTTTCTTGAGCAAGAATATGCTTATGGATGAGAGGGGGGGTTTCTTCGTCACTTGAAGAGATCACTATGAATTTGGGATCAGGCGGGGCTGTATTTGATTGGAGCGGTTTGGTAAAATCCATATGGGTGTAGTTGGGTTTTTTCCTTTTTTTTAACGTGAGACTCAGTTTGCAGCTCCATATCGAGCATGCTAAATCTGTTGCCTGAAAGCACTGGTGGCCCAGAGGCCATGATTTAACTGTTAACGTGCTTTATCGAAGCTGTGTAGTTGTGTATCGGGGGAAAGCGAAAAAGAAAAAAAACGGAAAGAGATGGGGAACTGAGAAAGTACCGGTGAAGTTAACTGACATGAGCGAAAGTAGGGAGAGCCATATAACCATCGAAGTTGCCGGCTTGAATGTCAGGCGGTGACGTAAATCGTCATCTCATTTATTGGGCGGCACTATTTACTGGTTTTAGCATCACAAACAATAAGCGATTCTTTCCACAGATCCGGTAATTTATTCGCGGATAGAGGAGCATTGATGGTACGAACAAGAACAGGACCAATCATATCTATGGAATCTTTTAAATTGTAACTCATAATATTCTGGATAATGATAACACGAAACTTAAATTCTACAGCCTTGGCACCCTTCTCTCTTGGTCTTTGCTGCCAAATCACTTCTGGGAAGTTATTATTTTGAATTTTGTGGTTTACGACGTCACTATATGAGACTTTTTAAGAAAAGTCACCAATGCACTTTTATAATGCAATAGCGGATGGGCTGTTAGAAGAACACTAAGTTGGACTAAAAGGATACAAAGCAAGGAAGAAGCCGAGGCTCTCGGAAAAAAACAAAAAGGCACGCTAAGATTGGGCGCAAATAGGTGTGCCTTTCAATGAAGAAGATTCGTCCAATACACTATGGTCAGATGAATTTAACTTCAAGGTGTACGTTTAATATATGAATCACTTTTAAAATGAACATAAAATAATTTGAATAATTTTGATGTTTGTTCTCTACACGCATTTATCATTTTTAAATACCTTATTTTTAAATGTTCTGATACATGTCACTTTTGTGAAACGAAGGGTTGATGGAGAGTACAACCTAGAATGCGTGTACTTTTAAGCAGTACAAGGATCAGGAGATGCATGACAGCGGTTAGGGCACTTACAAGTACATAAATGAGTTGGAAAATGTACTTCAACTTTCATTTTCCAACATTTTTGGAGACACCAACATGTAAAACAAATCAGCCCTAACTATGAGGTGCCTTGAGGAGAATAGTATAGACCTACTTGAGTGGCATGCGCAGTCCCCGGATCTGAATCCTATAGAACATCTATTCTGAAGCGTAGGGTTCAGGAACCCTCCATTTCATCAAAAGAAACGCTCAAGAATCTGTTTAAGCAAGAGTGTCGCGAGCTAGTAAGCGCTTTGCCTAAATGAGTCGCTGCAGTCATAAAGGCCAAAGAAGGCAAACAAAATATTTATGATCTCCAATAAAACTATTTATTGATTACATCTGTTTCCGCTCATTTGATCAAAGACAGAGCGAACTTTAAAGGGTAGCTCACATATTTGCCCAAAGCTTTATATTGCACTTTCCGTTTTATTTACGTGTTCTGAATATATCACAGATTGGTCTAGTTGTTGTATGCTTTGCGCAAAGAAAGTCACTTAATGAGTTTACACCATATGGTTGTTCCCCTTTTAATCTCATAAATAACGAGCTAACAATCACTCATAGCTCTGAGATGAAAATCGTTTTTGATCTGTTTCTTGTTAAATGAGTTCTAAGCGCAACTGTTGGTTTGTTTTAAAAACTTACCTGTGTTAATACACCCGGCAGCCAAACAAATTCGCCCGGCACATCCGTGCACCTGTACTGTCCCAATAGCATCTTGCTATCCGTTTGATCTCCCAGTTGTACTCGCAGAAATCCATTTCGATTATCAAACTTCTCATCGAAAACATTTAAATTTTCTTGCTCATTAGAGTCACTCTTTCGCTTGTTGCCATTACGTTGCTCTTTGAATTTCACAGCTTTGCCTTTATTTTTTGAAAGTTTATTCTCCTTTTTGATTGAAAAGTTATCCATTTCGACTTGTTTTGGGCAAATTCTACCAGTTTTCCTCGCAAGATACTCAACCAGTGTAGTTTTACCACAGCCCACAGGGCCTGACAGACATACCGCCTTCGCTGAAGATATCCCCAATGCTATGCTCCTCAAGTTGACCTTTGTCGAGTCAACTCTGACAATAGTGTCGTAATTGCCATCAGTCTCTTCGTAGAACCGCTTGTTGTCATTGTTATAAATGGGCAAAAGGACGCCTTCAACATTCGTCACAATTTCACTGGTAAAAACTAAATTCACCATCTGATCTGAATCGTCAGAGTCTAGCTGAGTGCCTTCAGCAAGCCGAGGCACAGAGTCTTGTTCCTTGTAAAATTGCAATAGCACCTCTTCACTGATGTTTGCATTCAACTCTTTCAATTGATGTGGTTTCATGTGCGTAATGAGGGCTATCGTATGATTGCAGTAAATCTGTTGGAGATGGGATCCTTTTTCGAGAAACAATGACGAGAATTGCGACCAATCCCAGAGATCTCTAAAGAATGCAGGATCACAGGTCAGCAAACGGTAACAGCACTTAATTATTTCCAGATCAGTGACTGAAGAAGATTTAGACAGCTTTACTTTCTTTTGTGTAGAAAGGTCGTCAGACTTTAGGGCAAAAGGTGGTGGTTTGTTGCTTAAGTATTTTGATGCATAGCTGCGAAGCATAAATCTTGTTTAAGACAAACTTCAAAGACCAATGAAACAAACTTACCGCAATAAATCTGGAGAGATATGCATCAATTTGGATAGTGCTATGCATTTCTGTTGATACTGTTCGAAATCTTGACCAGCGTCGTCATCAGACTTGATCTTTAGCGTGACAATCAACAAAATGCAATGCCGAAAAGCAACAGCGATACTCTCTGTATACTCTGGAACCAATAACTGCGAACCCAAATGACTTAAGATTGCGCCTACATCCTCGGCAGTCGGTTGCTGGAAAACAAAAACGCAAAAATATACACGTGCTGCACAAAATCGTGTTTATTCATGCTTTGCACTTACCGATAACCTCAAAAACTGCTTAAGGACTTTGTCGTCTGAATTGACCAGACTCAGAAGGTTGTTTATGGATTTTTTGAATCTATTCACACTTATTTCCATGTTTTCGAAAAATATTCCACCATAAACAAATTAAATGCAATAAATGTTGAAAATAAAGCACGCGGTATTAAATACAGTTCTACTCTGAATACGACGGAGGAGAAAATGAATGAAACCAAAAAGTGCACGTGTTTCGCTTCTCTATTTTGACGTTTCCACATGTTTTCGAAGTCAGCTGTTATTTGTGTATACTTGCGCACTTGGTTCCCCCTTTTTTGTTTGTTTCTTAATTCGGAAATATTTTTGTAAATAAAACCTTCATTGCTGGGCGAAGGAAAGAGAAGAAATTTGTTTTGATTTTGTTTCTGTTTTGATTATGTACGTTCGCTAGGTAAACAAAAACTTGTTGAACTTCGAATTTTTGAATTGTTGAGAAGATGGTATTAAAACAGAGGTAAAAATTGGCAAATGTTTAGGTAAACACGTTTTTCCTGGGTTCACTTTGAACTCGTAAATCTTCTACATATTTCATGGTATGTAAATTCTTTCGGAATACACACTCAATTCCAAAAAGAAACAAGTTCGTTTATTAACAATTGAGTTTTTCAAAATTCAATTTCTTGCCAGAAAAACTGTTTTAGGAATAAGCACCTTACTTTTAATCCCTATTAATATTATCGGAAGCAAGACGTGATCCTTAACTGGAATGTTGGCCAGGAAAAGTCCAACCTGTCGTTTTCACATGCTTTATAACAGCATACATCTCTTCAAGCTATATAACTAGATCGCAAAATTCATGATCTCTGGAAAACTGGTCAACTTGTAACACAATGCTTAAGTAAGATTTATAGTTGAGCTCCACCTCCGAACTATGTATTTAATGCTGCAGCCTGTGAGCTAGGACGGCAATATCGATATACTAGTTTGTCCAAGGCACGTTATTGTCGATCGAAGAACATATATGCCCTATTAGACTTAGAATAAGTGAAGACGAAAGTGGGAGAGGAATTTCTCTATCGAGTATGCTGATACTACTGTGGATGGATATTCTATTCTGATGGATTTTCTTGGGTACAAGATTCTCCAAAGTTCTCTGCGAAACGTCCGTATGACCGTATCTTCTTATTTCAATCGCTTTTACACTAATCTTGTCAAGAAATCGCCATCCCTCATGCTTTAAACTTTACCGAAGCGGTTTTTTTTTCTATATAAAAATTCAAGTTGTTCCTGCTCCAACTTCAGGTTTTCATGTCCGATCTTTTATGTAAATTGGTGGGGCAATAGCTCTTTTGAGTGCCGTGGCCTTGTTTCACCATATACTATATGTCTGCTTCTTACATTTTTCGCATGTGGCTGGGATTGAACCTACAGTTAATTGCCGATTCCGAATGACTACAGAAGCTTTTTCTTGGTAATTTGTACTCGCGTAGTGATTATCAGTCACACGCGAGAGGTGGGGCCGTGAAAAAAGATGTTCTTACCCGGATCTTACCTTGTGTCTCCACGTTCAAAGTGACTCCACGGCACCCAAGCTTCGATCCATTATAGAATTTTATAACTCAGATTAAGTTTGTCTGTTGAAAGGTAAGATAAGCTCGTTTTGTGATCATTGCTTACGTACTGATGGTCCTGTCTTTCGCTTCATTCGTACTGAAAGCTGGCTGATATCTTCTAACTCTGTTGAAACTTTTTCCACACCATATTTATTTTCTCTTGCTCCTACTTACCCGCCTCCTTTCATCTTAATCTACAAACAATAAGCTTCTTAATCAAACGAAAACAATATATATATTCGGTTATAACGCTGATATTTGGCTTTAACTGACAGCTGTCAGTGGAATGCATAGTTTTGCACTCAAAAATCAGTGATGCCAAGTTTCACATCTCCTTCCTTTTCTGAAGGTAATTTTCAGACGCATTTTATAACCATAAAAATTGAAAATTACCTTCAGAAAAGGAAGGAGATGTGAAACTTGGCATCACTGATTTTTGAGTGCAAAACTATGCATTCCACTGACAGCTGTCAGTTAAAGCCAAATATCAGCGTTTGTTGAGGACTCTTCTGATGAAAACAATTTTTACTTAAACTTATCAGTATTTAAATATAAAGCAGCTAAAACTTTGAGAATTTTTTGAAAATGACTTCCGATGTCCGGGATATATTGGACATTGATCGGGCGAATACTCCCGAGGTCACCCGGGAGTCATTCCTTGCCACCAAGAAGAGGAACTTTGAAAAGTACTATTTTCAAGGCAATTGTTGTTTCAAAATGAATAAAATCACAAATTCAATTGTTTTCAGAGTAAAGACAAGTAAACGACCAGAAGGAATGCATCGAGAAGTGTTCGCATTGCTCTACAATGATAACAAGGACGCGCCACCGCTGTTGCCCACGGATACTGGTAATGCTATTGATTTTTCATTACTTCATTAATTCTAACAATGCAAAATTTATAGCCCTTGGCATTGGATCTGGATATAAACAAGTAAAGGCGCGTCTTGGTATGCGAAAAGTTCGCAAATGGGAATGGGCACCATTTAGCAATCCGGCAAGAAGCGACGGTGCTGTCTTTCATCACTGGAAACGCGTCACAGATGACGCCCGCGAATATCCCTTTGCAAAGTTCAATAAGCAGCTTCAGATACCAGTGTACACTGTCAGCGACTACAATACTCATCTTAAATCTCAACCCAATAAGTGGACAAAAGAGCAAACCGATCATTTGTTCGACTTGGCCAAACGGTAAGCGTACCAAAAGGAGTTTCTTTTTTTGAATTTGTTGATGCCAGTTGAGTTGCATTTTTAGGTTCGATTTGCGATTCATTATTATGGCCGACCGTTGGGATCATGTAAGTTTTGGTATGAAAACGGTTGAAGATCTTAAAGAGCGATACTATGAAGTAGTTGGTTTGCTTACAAAGGTAAGTCCGCTAAGTTGTTTAATGCAAACAATTTAATGCAAAAGTTAATAAATAGGCAAAAGGGACAAACACAGACAGGAAGTCCTACGTTTTTGATGCCGATCATGAGCGGAAGAGAAAGGATCAGCTCAAGAAACTATTTGAACGTACACCCAAGCAGGTAGAAGAGGAGCAGATGCTGCTCAATGAGCTGAAGAAGATTGAGGCGAGGAAAAAGGAGCGAGAGCGTAAAACACAGGATCTACAGAAATTGATTTCACAGGCTGATCAGGTAAAATTTACTATTAATATGAATGAACATTCGTTTAAATATTTAGTTTTCTTCCATCTTATAGGGCGAAGCAGCTTTGAGCGCGCAGGCAACAAGAAAGCACGAAAAGAAGCTCTACAAGAAAAAGATCCACCATCAACCAAGACCCTCGAAGGTGGACTCCGTGGTGAATGTAAATTGTCTGATTGCTGATTTTTGTAGATTGCAAAGAGATTTCCTTTTCCTCCTGTAGGCAATAGAAATTGGTGGCAGCGGCATAAAGTTCGCTGACTTACGTGGATCTGGGGTATCACTGCGCTCGCAGAAGATGAAACTTCCCGCAAATATTGGTCAGAGAAAGGTCAAGGCATTGGAACAGGCGATTCAAGAGTTTAAAGTTGGTGAGTGCATTTTTTAAACGCATGCTATGGATGTTGGACTAAATACAATTTGTTTAGATCCTGCTCCACCTCCTACTGAGGATATTTGCAATAGCTTCAATGAGTTGCGTTCGGATATGGTATTGCTGTGTGAACTAAGAACTGCGCTATCCACGTGCGTCTATGAGTTGGAGAGTCTTAAACATCAGTATGAGGCAGCATGCCCTGGAAAGGTAAGCATTTTAATTCTAATGTTGTGAAGAAATGATGCGATGACTGCTTAATTGTAGACACTGAATATCCCCGCTAATCTAATACCACCCGACAACTCATCACAGGGAGAAAACTCAACTGATGGCGTCAGCCTTAGTGGCGCTTAAAATACAAATACATTCTGATTAGCTCAAACAATTTTTAAATATAATTATGATCAACAATTTGAAAATCTTTGAATTTTTATTATTGCCGAATTTCTTGATATGTGATCGAATGGTTCTGATTCTAGATTCTATTTACCGTCTAAAATATTTACAATCATGACTTAAAATTAGACTTAAAACTAAGGTAAAGCTCAACAAAAGGGGCCCGATGTATTCCTTTTGATAGTTATACAACATATTTATTCCTTAACACAGGCGACAAAATTTAATAGCTGACTCTCTACCAATTTTCCAAACATTTGGAAGAATTTTTTTTAAAAAGGTACGTCTTAAAACTAATTACAGGATATTCACCTCTGTAATATCGGTTGTGTGCTTTTTCGTAGATCGATGTCTCATAGCAAATTAAGGTGTCCTCGAATCACTCGTTGATGATAGCTCTTAGCTGACAGTAAGATCCGCTGGCTGATATTCCTGATCTCTCGATTTGAATGTTCCTTCAATTTATCGAGTATCGTCCCGTAAAGCTGTAGCATGTACAAATCCTTTGGCGTCATGCAAGCATCTTCATACAGCTTCGTGTTGCTGAAGTATTTCTGCGTGTCAGATTTTCGCCAGAGTCCTTTACATAATTTCCTTCCTTGTTGTTGGAGGCACGGTGAACCATATTCGGCAGCCATAAGTTATGACTGGTCTTATGATCTTCTAGTAGATCAGTTGTTTGTTTTTTTGCTCAACCCTTTCATCTTCTTCACCAGTGGGTTAAACAGATGAAGGGCAAAGTTGGCCTTTGTATTTGTATTTGACAGGGATGCCAAACCTAGATATATCAAAGACAACATTGAAATTGATGAAAAGGTAGTGGGTGCCGATTTGGAGCTTCTAGGTTTTTTTTTCCGAAATTTGTCATGATGTTAATATTTGGTACTGGTCCAAAGTTACACTGACATGGACCTATCAGGTTGTTGATAAACTGCTTCAAATTGGGCAAACAATACTGAGACTTCAATCATCGGGGGATTGTTAAAGTAGTATCGAAATAACACATACATAAATGTATTTATATGCTAGTGACACCTAGTGTAAGAAATGTGAAACTATTGAATTGTCTCTTGTTTAATAAAATATTCTTTCAGTCTGTTGTCAACACTGGTTTGTTTCAATAGGGATGCTTTATTCTTGGTCCATACTCCTAACCAAATCATCGTTGCTTTGTAATATTCGGCAGTTGATACGTCCGCTCAAGTGGCATATTTTTCCTGTTGGTAGAATTTTCGAACCTAGGATTCACACTTCTGGAACATTTTCCAAGCACTGCGTGGAAACGTGGATCAAGAAATAGAGAAAAGGGTACATCAAAATATGAAAGGGCTTTAACATTATGCTGTTTTAGTCTTTTAGTTGGTTTTTATAGTTTATAACTAACTTTATTTAGACAATTGTCTAAATAAACATCATGTCCGGAAACTTATGAAAGGCAGTGTATACATTTGTACATATTTTTTATCTGCTAAGGTAGCTATAAACTATAAATTTAATTAATTTTGAACTTTTTTTATTGGAAAACCAAATTGATTTCAATTGAAGAAGTCTAATTGTCCCTTTTTTTAACAGTTTTTTCGTCATTAAATTCAAACCACCCTGTGAAATTTAACCATCAGCTTTTCAGGTGATCTTTATGCACACACGCTTCGAATGAAACCCATTTGTATTCGATATATTGATTTGTACTCGAGTTAGGCTGTAGAGCCCGCACAAACATCTTCCTAAAAACAATGGAATCCGACTACTGGGACCTTGAAACGTGCAGATATGTAAAAATCGAACCGATTACAAGAACTTCCTGATGGAAAGCTAAAAATAGTGTTGGTTTGAAAATAATAGGACTACCGGTTGAAAATGTCGTTCAATTAATGCTTTATTGAGGAAAAATAGAAATAAATTCAATATTCTAAGTATTGCCCATCGCTAGCCACACATTTTCCCCATTTTTCTGGCAATTCATGGATACCCGTTCTGAAAAATTCGACCATTTTGGCCGCAATCCACGAATCGATCCATGGCCATGTTGCATCGATCGGAAGAGATAGTAATCGGATGGCGCAAGGTCTGGACTATACGGCGGGTGGGGTAGGACATCCCATTTGAGCGTTTCAAGATAAGTTTTGACGACATTTGCAACATGTGGCCGAGCATTGTCATGTCATGTCATGTCATTGTCATGTTGCAAAATAACTTTCATGGCGTAACCTTCAGGCCATGAATATTCTGAATGGCCGTCGATGTTGAGGCATGTCCGGGGTATCCATACGTTGCCCGACGTTTTGGATTATCGTAATGTACCCATTTTTCATCACCAGTGTCGATTTGATGCAAAAACGACTTCTTTTTGTGGCGTTCAAGCAGCATTTCGGATATGCAAAATCGGCGTTCGACGTCTCGTGGCTTCAATTCATACGGCACCCAATGTCCTACATTTCGGATCATTCCCATTGCTTTCAAACGATCGGAAATGGTTTGCTGAGCGACGCCAAGTGATTTTGCAAGTTTTTCTTGCGTTTGTGACGGATCTTGATCGAGCACTGCCTCCAATTCATGGTCTTCAAACTTTTTCACCTGGCCGGGGCGTTCTTTGTCTTCGGTGTCGAAATCACCATCTTTGAACCGCTTAAACCACCGCTGACACATTTTAACTTCTATAGTATAGCCCGGGTAAGCTTCGGTAAGCAATTGATGCGCTTCGGTTGCTTTTTTCTTTAAATGAAAGAAAACTTCCCGCAAATTGTGTTTTGATGGCACGAATGTAGACATTTTTCGGCTTTACAAAATGTTGTGTGTTTTCACTAATGACCAATAACCTAGACTGAAATAATTAGACAGTGATATGAAGTTTCTGATATGACAGCTGTCATGGTCAAAATTTACCTCAGAGTTATAGATATGAAGTTGTCTGCAATAACGACATTTTCAACCGGTAGTCCTATTATAAGGTTGGTAATCGAGGGCGTCATATGACATCCTGTACTCAAACAACACTTAACCCCGTTTTAATTTATCTATCCCAACGAATACTCTAAGCCTTATTTGGGCATAACACATGACAATATCTGTAGAATCTGAAATGAAGCCGAAGAATCTTCTTCGGTACTTCTCCTAGGTACTTAAATTCTATTCCGAAGCAGTGGATATATAAAGCTGCCAGCCCAAGCAAAGAGAAATTAAGGAGGCAAATTAAGATCATCCTTATCAAATGCACACAAACAACACAATAGCTTACTGAAGACAATTACAATGAGCCGATTTTCATACAATCTTACTGACGGTGAGGACTGTTTTCTAATATCCTCTTTTCTCCCCCAGAAGAGTTTTGAAAAGTGTTATTGGTTATTGGAAATATTATTATTCGGTTTTTTCTCCGAGCATTTTAAGCTTACTCAAAAAAGGTTTCAGATGGCGGATAGTCGAGCAGTTTTATAGTCTGAGACAGGTATTTAAATGGCATTATCGAGATCACTCTTCGGACCGCTCCAACTAGAATCAAAACAAAGGGTTACCTCTACAGTCTAAAATTATATATTTTTAATAGTAATTATTTTATGGCAATAATTTGTTTCACGATCGTTTGAAAGATCAACAGTTTGGAGGGGCGAATCGCACTTAAACCAATTCTCTCTGTTTTCATTTTGATATACTATAATATTAAATTTTTTTTAATCAAATAATTTCAGTGCTTCTTAACTTCACTTCTCAGGGTATATGAACTGCTTTCCTTAATTTCAACATTTGATACCAATGATCTTTACTTACTTCCATACTTACGAGGCCAGCGATCCTAGAAGGATCAGAGCCGAGAACAGAGGTGCCCTCCAGCTCTGACGGTCCGATGATCCTTTTTCTATCATATCTTTCTGACAGATCAGCTGCGAACTCGAGATTAAATTCGAGAATGGAGCAAAAGCAGTTCATTTACGTAAAGCGACAAAGCTTATGATTAGCTCTCTAACAACCTCATGTAACCAGCAATAAGGAACACTTAAAAATTTACACTCCATCCCTAATAAAAAACGAAAATAAAAAAATTTTAAAAATAAAGATTCGTTCCATCGTTAAAGTTTCTGCCATGGGAAATGATTTGTCATTCACCTGTTACCGTGCACTCCCATCCTCAGATAAACATACTGACTTTCCCAACGTTCTGTGGATACTTGTCCAAAATTGAGTGATGGATTCTGGGGTCTTTGATTCATGAATTGCTCGGCAATCAAACACCCATGAGAGAGACACCCCCGACTCAAAGCCACCCATGGTGTGCATACCGGAGATAGGCTAACGAAGCGCGACGGAACTTCACTGCACCTTGGTGGAAAGGTAAACAAACGGAAAAAAAGATAAATATATTATATGAATGAGATTGGTGAACTGGTGCGATCGGCGTTCATAAACAGCCCCACTTCTACGAATCGTCTTGGCCGCGCTATGTTTGGGTATGAGTATGCGCCGCAAATGTGCGACTGTGAGAGTGAATGTATGAAGATGGTGATTGTGCCATGGCCGGCTCCGGATTCAGAAGTTACTTCGGCATGTGGTATTGTTACGGTTTGATCCAGTGAAATATAGTCACTGTTTTATAGTTTAAAGTTAAGATTCAATATGCTTGCATCCCATCGAAGCAGTATCGTTTTTCTAGGAGGATCCTGAGGAGAAAGTTGAAATCAATTATAAAGTTGGGGACACGATAGCCCATCTCTACCGGAATCCGATGAGTATCTGGAATAATTCGGTCCAAATTCCATTGAGCATCACGTGTTTTCAACTTATGTTTAACCTTACCGGATGAACTCTGCGGGGACTTCTTAAGCGTCTTTGGTCAATGATTCATGTGTGGCTTTGGAAGCGATGAATATGTGAAAAGTGTCGACTTATAATTCAATGGTCTTTTCCAGGATTTTGGCTAGTCTGAAACCGATAGCTATTCTACTATACATATGTAATGGAGAGGATCTTATAAGCAAATTTAAAGCTGGGATGCAACTGGATAGTCATATTGGTAAGTGGAATAGGTATGTTAAGCTGGTGTTTTGTTCGTCGGGCATGCTTTTATTCTTTTATACCTGATAGATAATCAAGACTCTTATTCCAAATAAAAACATCTCTGCCACATTAAAAAAGTTAAGATTGTTAAACTTTTGAACACGAACCTTTGTTGGTTGTAAGCGTGTGATGGCCACAGCACGTGGGAAAACTAACTCAGCGATTCGGGTAACTTCTATACTTCAATACATTCTTAATGTTCTGCGCATCATTTCAAGAATGAATCCTAGAAGAATTCTAAGGTCAGCATTGCCCAGGTCATCTAGCCTATTAAGAAAGTAACTGCAAAGAGTTTTCAATCTTTTTGTGGCTAGTCCGGGATTTTCGTCGATGACTGGCCGCAAGAGCAGTCCTATTGCTCATGATCTTTGCTGACTCCGAACGAACTAAGAAGCTTTTTCTTAACAGTTCGGAGTGATTGTCAGTCACTCGCGAAAGGTGGAGCCGTGAAAAACCCGTAAAAACAATAGGGAGCAGACGCACTTACGACGGCACTCACTTAAGTCAGCTTAGGTCAAATCCTCTTGGATACCAAGTTGTACTTCAAGGCATGTAAAAATTACGTTTTTAATTGTCTGATTTTTATTTGAATGTCTCATTAGGGAGTAGTGGTTTCGTTGAACTACTATATCTAGTCAGAGATTGTTTGCAAGGATTTGGTAGCTGAGAAGGCAAAAAGAAAGTCAAAGTTAAGTCAGACAGAGTTAATTCTTCTTCCACTTTATGCTTATAAAAATGAACTGATTTTTGTGAATCTCCTTCTCAATTATTCTTCCAGCAGGATTTATTTTGAAAATTAAATTGCAACATCTTTTCGCAGTTGTTAATCGCGGATGAAGTCGAGGTCGAGTATTTGATTGAGAGAAGTTTGAGTTTCATCGTCAAATTAGTCCAAAGCAAAATTTATTCAGTTCGCAACAAAATTTTTAATGCGGCCCTGAGCCCAAAACACTTTAACCTAGTCCGGCAATGTGTTGAGTAATACTTCAGTATAGAACGTTCGACCTGCGATGCAACCAACGGATGTGATACAATATAACTGCAGTCAAACACCTACATAAAAGTCTCTCGCACAAATGCACATACACAAACACAAATTGCAGTCGACCAGAATTTCCTATTACGTACCTGTAGACCCCTTTAACCATACCAGGCCCAAGACCTACAACAACACCAGCAACAACACCACGGCAGTGCCAAGTCGCGATCGCGATACCTGGTGTGTAACGGAGCGTGCTGCGTTCACCTGAATGAAACTACCACCACAATAACTCCAGCACACCAGCCATCACCATCAGCGCGATCAGCCTCATAAAAGGTAAGACCACAATATTCGTTCACAAAATAAAAAAAAACAACAAAAAGCAACAACAAAATGCGAGAAGACCCGTGTGGGTATCAAACAATCCAACCAACCATCATCCCACGGATCACGGTTGTTCAACGTTCCAACAGCTACGATCGTTTTAGATACAAATTCGTGGGCTCACAGTAAAGAGCGCTGCTACTCGTCTCGTATTATTATTTTTGCTTTACGGAATTCGGGCTTCAATTTGGTTTTGATTTGAGGACTTTCAGGCCTCGTCATCTGTGTTAATTTGGAATCAAAAGATCACCAGATCATTTAGCCGGTTACTTTCGTGATCCGTGTGTTTCCGCGGACAGTGAATATTTTTGTTTTATGTTTATATTTGTTCCCTTCCCCTCATCTGTTTACCACAGATCGGATATTCATTGATTGATCTATGGCAGAAACTTAATGAAGTAATATTTATTTTTTTTTTGGAGAGCTACGCCGCTACGATCGATAAAAAGGTATCACGTGACACTTGCTTGAATATTGATCAGTCGGAGGCACGCATCTTGAATCATTAATCAAACAAACAACAAAAACAAACAAATCCCTCAACACAAAGAAGCGATGCAACTGATCGTATCCTAAAAAAAAAAACAAAACAAAAAAATTAGAAAAGATACAAAAAAAAAGTCTTGTAAATATTTCCGGTGATAAAGTGTTAAAATCAAAACCTTAGATTGATAAGAATTCTCCTCTCGAATAAAAGAAAAGTATCCGCGAGATACATTCGGTTCTATGTTGTAAACAGTGCGATCAGGTGTTGTGTCTTTTGTGGGAATACATCCTCCAAAGTAGCCGACAGTAACGACAACAAACGTGCATTTTGGGATCTTTCCCTTCCGATAAAACAAACCTGAATGGAATTTTCAAAATACATAAACAGTGGGAATTGAAACTACAAACAACGACAACAAAATGGATTTATCAATGAAATTTCAAAGAATGAGGTAAGAAGTGATGAATTTTTTTTTTGTCGGGCATTTAATAAATTTAATTATTTTCTTTCTTAAATTAAATTAACACAAAAAAAAAAACTTGGCTAGCAAGTAAAATTCGTTTCCAATGCGGGGGAGTTGTTTGGTTTTTTTTTTGTTTTCGAAAATTTATTAATAAAAATTCATGAAATCCAATCGCTGTTTACCATAAAAGACACCATTTTTTATTTTTTTTGTATTTGTTATTCGAATTTAAATGGTAGGTGTGAATTCAATCTGAATTTTATTGATCCAAGGCCCGAGATGTTTTTTTTTATTGGTAAAGATCATCTTGAACGGTTCGTATGTGGGTTGGAGCGGATGTTCTTGCTTGAAAGATTTCACTAAGCACATTTGTTTGATGTTAAAAAAAATATTTCATAAATTATCCATATTGTTTATGTTTTTTTTTTTTATTCATGCCAACTGACCTGAACTGATCCACAAAAAAAAAAAGAACTATACTGTTGACAAGAAAAAAAAAAAAAATTGTTAATGCAAAAGTCGTTGGTAGATTTTATTGGTAGTTTACTGGTTGTGACATATGTACAGATAACGTGTCCCTGAATAATAAGTTGAAAATGAAAAGATCTATTCGGAGATACGAATTTTAGCGACGAATTTGTACATGACGGGACTGGGAACAAATCCAAATAAAAATTATATGAGGCTATAAAAAGTAAGTTCGCTAGCTGTTTTCTACCTACTCACATTTTAAGTGTAGTTGACTTAATTTATTAGAGGAAGCTGTCATCAATAAACCAAATGTGAATCTCAGGAATTATGTAAGAGTTTAGCATGATTTTTAATACTGAACCAAAAAATCAAAAAAAAAGAAGAATAAGACTGCGGCTTTAATTAAAATAAAATTGGCCTGTTTCGGTGAACGTTAAGTCTATTGTGAATTCCTGGAGTCGGAGATTTCAGAAACAGCTCAATTTTAAAAACTGGTTGCTGATCTTTCGAATTTGAGAAAAGCCTGTATCATTGTCATCTGTGGCTGCTGAATATATCTTCATTGTATGAGGCCCTGCATGAAGGGGCAGGGAAAAATTTTATGTTGGATAATCTAATTTTCATACTCTTTAGTGCAGGTCCAGAAAATGAATTGAGCCATGTTTTCAGAACTTATCCATTCAATTTACATCAAAGTTTGGAGGCTAGATGATTCTAAGGTGCGTAACTTTGACCGAGAGGCTGATAGCTTGCAGCTTTCGAGCTAAGGTAGAGTCTAACTGGGAATTTTGTTCCTTCTGGAAGCAATTCGGTCTTGGTTGTGGAAGAAAAGTGTTGAAAAAAATTGAGTAATGCGCATGTGCGACTGTCTTTATATTGGTTTCTGTGAAGATCTCCAGGATTTGCCGACTCCAAACGGCTCTTATAGCTTTTTCTTGATAGTTTGTACTCATCGGAATCCGGGTCCTCACGTTTAGCAGCCGACTCTCTCACCACTGAGCTCTTGTACCCATTGTCGATTGATAGTTTTTCCAATCAAAGTTTCCTATGAAGGAATTCTCTTCGAAGGTTCCTGAAAAAGTTATGTTTTCTTGCTTATCGTCCAACATTCGGCCCCATATACTGGCAAGATCAGTGTTTTACCTCAATATGAACATTTCGTCTTGGCCACTCTGATGTTGGTCGAACTGTATGTTGCAAAAAGGCTTCAAAATTTCACACGATACACTGGATAGGAATCAAAGTTAATCTTCTCAGTACGGATATCCCTCTACAATTGTTGAAAAGCTGAAAGAGCTGATATTCCATTCGTCGGTCATATTTTCGTCAACCCAAAACGTAACAGAAGATTTGGTTCATGTTCCCTACCAGAACTTCTCCGATATAATTCCAAAGACTTTAAGCTATCTGAACCACCTTTTTTGATCAATAAGGCCACACGAACTTATTAAACAGTGAAATACCACCACTTCATCGGGTGGAGTTGGATTTTATTTTTTTCATCCTTATCTATTCCTCTTGGTCATTATATTTGAACATCTGTTGCAATTTCTGTTTGAAATGGTTCACAATTCACTGAAAAGTTTCCCTTCATAATTAAGGAAAGTCGCATTGTTGTAATAGACTAATTTTTGACATCTTTTATGGAAATTATTTGACAAGACAAGGATCGTGGCTGGCTTTCGTCTAGTTTAAACTCTTCCTCAAACCGATCAAAAAGTAATACTTCCGGCCTTGGTTTGTTGTTATGGGCATTTTGGCATTCTATGACTCTTTAAAGAAATATATCCACACTTAGCTTACCAAGATCCAAATATCACAGGTTTCAGGACAAGACCGTCGGCAGCACTCTAGGCAATCCTCTTTCACCCTTCTTATGAATTATTTTGCAGCTGCATTGCAGCATCATTAGCCATGAGCCTCAAAGAGGTTTTTGGAGGGAAAAACCATACGTACAGAACATTAGACCAGCAGACTTCTTACCACCAATCATAGCCCCGGAGAAGAATTTCAATCAACGATTTCCGGATCGAAAACACTGGCAGGAACAAACGGTAAAAGCGGAAGTCGATATCGTCCTATACACCGAGGGCTCAAAGAAGAGCGCATCCTTGGCACTAAGAGATGACTACAGCGTCTTTCAAGGCGAAGTTTTTTGTAATTTTTTAATTGCCAAGCGCCAATAAAGGCCATAGCATCAGACATTCTGACATCGAAGCTGGTTAGGTTATGTCCACACAGCATCAGAGAGAGATTCTTGTTTAATTCGGATACCCTCTGCTGGTTACCGGGGCATTCGGGAATCTAAGGAAATGAAAAAAACGGTAATGGGAGAATCTCTAGCAATCCCGAATGCGCATACGCCGCTCAGCTCCATTAGGTAAAAACAAGAAGACGAAGCCCTATATAGAGCCAGATCTCGATAGCTTGGTCTGGGTATTGGAGCTACAGCAAGATTAACATCATTGATTGGTTTTAGTCGTAAGGAGATACGCATGACAATAGGACTCCTAACAGGGTACTGTGCCATAGGCACACATGCAGGGCGTCTGGGCATACCTCACAACGACTTTTGTAGAAGATGCAGAGATGAGGAGTTCAAATCTATCAAACATTTGCTCTGTGATTGCCCAGACCCAGCAAGGAAAAGAAGGTAATGCCTGGGAAAGCATTTCTACATAAAGCCGGAAGACTTAAGCGGTGTTGAACTGAAAAACCTAAGATTCATTTGTGGATCTGGCTGGTTTTAGGACTATAGTCAACACAACATATCGACAATAGACTCAAAACGTTGGCCTAAGTGAGCCACTGCCATTAAGCCGTAAGAGCATCCTATTACCTTACTTATGTAGCTACCTATGATTCACTTAAACCGCGATTCACAATTGATTTCCGAAGACGCCTGTAAACAAAACAGTGTTCTTGCCTTCTTTGGCTCCATCCAGATGAATCTCAGAAGTTTCCATGTGAAAGTATTGTAGAGATGGTCTTATCCTAGAGTACTTTTAGTGTAAGACATTCGCATAGCAAAAGACATACGTCTCTGTAACTTTCTTAAAAATTGTCAACAACATGATTGCTTCCATTTTGCCTATAAAAATATAAAGTTAAAAATAGACTATAAAAAAATCAGTGTAGCTAGTTGATTGCCTTTCTCCGATTGTCAAAACCAGTTAAGAAAACATTTTAGAACAGGAGAAAAAGAACAAACAAATGTTTTAACAAAATTTATTCCTATCAACAACAAAACAAAAAAAAACCAACGATCATTCTTGTAGCTTAGCATTGTTCTTATTTTAGACTAAAAGTTGGTTCTTGTTACCTCATCAAGAAGATTTTTTTTTTTTTTCAAAAATCTACACCCACCTCCAGCTGTGCCGCTTTGAATACTCTGAGCATCTATACGCACAATTTATTAACCTATCCCCTATCTTGAAGATTAATAACCTATTAAATATTTGTTGAACGTTTTGTTAAAGTTAAAAAATTAATTAAATTCAAAGTTTAAGCCTCACATTTTGAGGCTAATTGAAATCTTCTCGGAAATTTGTATTCGAGTGAAAATTGCGTTCAACACCAAAAAGTAGGCTTGCTTGAGATACTTATTTAAATTGCAACTGCCGCACTTGAGGTTTAAATTCAGTGCTGGTTTCTTTTTTTGTTTATGGCTTGAGACGGCCGGCGACACGGAGCTGGGAAACTGGTTCCGTTCTGTTTTTTTGTTCCAGACCAAGACATTTGTTTTTGAAATTTATTCGCATGTTCGTTATTCAAATTTCGGTGAGTGGGCGATGATTTTTTTTTCTCAAAAATCTTATATTTTTTTTTAAAGCTTGTTCTTGATTTCTTGAGTTTTTTTTTACGGACTTTGGAAACACACATCTTATTAATTAAAAGTGAGCGACTGATTGTCAATAAAATGGCGAAGAGCTAATTTATTAGTTTATTGGTGTTGAATTGGAATTTGATATTTAAGATTTTTCGATTTGGGATCAGCTTCATTTTTTAGTTTATGTCCGCTTCGCTATTAAGATAAAACGAAATTTTCAATCTTGTTTTGTTGGCGTTAATTATTTAGTTTTTTGTTTTTTTATTTTTCTTAAAAGAGGTAGCTTGTGGCGATATTTTTAAGTGGATCTAAGATGAAGTGGGTTAACAACTTTTCCAATAATATGATTTTTAAGTTAATTATTATCGAATCGGTCTTTTTGTGTAAATAAGCATGCGTTGAACTTAAAGCACTTTTGCAACCCTTTTTTTTTAATATTAAACAGCCGGGTACACGTCTATCGAACTAAAGGTGCACTAAATCGGTTATGAGATGTCCTGTCTGACATGTGGCCCCATCATGCTAGATCCCTACCTCGATAAAGTACGAACCCTCTATTTCAAACCTTAGAATATCAGTCTTCATAAGCTGGTGGCTAAAATAAAGGGTCGAAAATTCCGCCTCCACAACAGTAACAGGTTCAGGACTCATTGTCTTCTGTGCGTGTGGATTTTCTGAGCCCAAAATTCGGCAGTCCTTTGATCAATCGACCTTCAACCAGATTAATCACATTGCGATCGACGTCAGACACTCCTACAGTATTCTGGATGTCCGAACTTTTCGAGGAGCGAACATTGGCTCGTATCATTTCCTTGTTATAGCCAAGGTATGAACACGGATCTCAAGAGGAGAACGGTTTGACGTTGGAAAGCTATAATCGCAAAAGATCGCGTGGCATTTTGCCGATCGAGTCTCCCAATAACTCTCAGCAAGTCCAACCTTACCTGCGCAAACAGTCGAAGGAGATTGGGAATGCTGTCAAGAAGTCATCCGAGAGGCCGCTACCGATGTGCTATAGGGCGACGCTGCATCGAAGAACGAGAGCTGCCCGTGAGTTCTACGAGCAGAAAAGAATGGTAGAGAACCGGCTTCTCAGAAGAAAAATAAGGATCATGAGAATCGTGCAATCGAGGAGATGGAGAGGTGTTGTGGTAGGAATGATGTTCGAAATTTTAACTGAAAGATGAAGCAACTATCACAAGGATGCAAAGTTCGGACAGAAGCTTGACGCGACAAAGAACCATTTTTGCGGACAGTTAAACGACGATGAAGACTCCAATACCGCTGTCAGGCAGAATTTCCCATTCTATCTGGACGATGGCAGAAGAATTGCAATAACGAGGCTGAAGTCTTACAAGGCTGCTGGTGCAGATGGACTGCCTGCAGAACTCTTTAAAGAAGTTGGTTGGGCGAATACACCATGTTTCTCAGTGTCTTTTGCCGATCCCTTCTATGCCGTCTTGTGTGAACGTCTGAAACAATCTGATATGGTCCTTGTCAGTGTGGTTTAAGGCCAGAAAAGTTCACAATAGACCAAATCCTCACACTGCGGCGGATTCTGGAAAAGACTCAGGAAATCGATACAAACCACCTTTTCGTCGATTTCAAGGCCGCATAAAACAGCGTATATAGAGACGAGCTACGTAGTACCATGTCTAGTTTTGACATCCCTGCCAAGCTCATTAGATTGTGCAGGATGACGATGGAGAAATCTGGATACTCCATCAAGGTCTGTAACGAACTCACTGTGACCTTTAATCTCACAAAAGGCATAAGGCAAAACGACGCGCTGTCATGAGACTTTTTTAACATCTTTCTTGAGAAGATCGTGCAAGACTCACTAGCCAACACTAGAGGTACGACCTTCCAAAAGCTCATTTAGGGCGTTTCATAGTATTGACATGGAAACCTTGAAATGGGGGAAAAAAATGTATGCTGTCATAAAAAAGGACGCTCATCACCGACGACTTGACCAGATCATCACAATAGACAGGTATATTTACGAGGTAGTAAAGGACTTCTTCTACCTTGGCTCCTCGGAAAAATCAGCAAATGACATCAGCGATGAAAGCAAATGCAGAATTATTCTTGCCAATCAGTGTTTCTTTGGGCTCCGAAGGCCATTGAGTAAAAAGACCTCTCGCGAAAGACCAAGCTGGCTCTGTATAAAATTCATTCCTGATCATCCCAGTCCTGCCTTACGGCAAAGCATGCACATGGAGAGAAAAGTTTTGCGTGCGACCTTTAGTCTCATTTGCGTAGATGGCGAATGGAGGAGAAGGTTCAACCACGAGCTATACGGGCTGTACGGCATGAGTCCAGCCAGGCATCAACGAATCTTATGACTCAGATGTCTGGGCCATGTAGAGGGTATGGATAACTCAGCTCCGTCCCGAAGAATCTTCGACTTCGAGCTTGTGGGTCAACGCAACAGAGGATGCCCACGGTTATGATGGCCCACACAGGTTGATGGGGACGTCAACCAACTCGAAGCAGCTAGCAAGAGATCACGCTAGCTGGAGAGGCATGTTAGTTCGGCACCTGCTAAGATGGAAACGCAGGATCAAAGATGATCTTGAGCGAAATTGTCATCAATTTCAAGCTGCTCTAAAGCCCTAACAGAAAAGTAATAACGTGGGTCAAATGAACCTTATATTATTATAATCGGAGATCTTTGTGAAAATTTCTCGTCTGACTTATGAGACTGATGTTAAATTTTTTGGAGCTTTTGCTCACATAACTCTTAATTTTATTATTTTCAATATCACAATTCAATTCACTTAGGCCTTTATTAACTGAACGGGTTTCTTGACACTGCCTGAGACACGGTAAGCTTCCACTCTCATCGATTCTTAGTCCACAGCTTCCAGTTGCCTGGACAAAGCATTTGACCAACAGCATAAGCTTATCCTTCGATACTTAGCCGCGGTCTGCCTTGACTTGAAAGATGCGTTGTCGGGTTGTCTTATGTCTCATTTTCGTGATTTGCCCATTCTGACCGCTCGAGACTTTCGAGTTTTTTTCGAAGTCAATTCACAGACTTTTGAGTCTCTCAAAGAGAATAACAGAAAAGAGCGAAACGAGCTTAGATGGTCATCAACCAAGGCGGGCTCCACTTAAGC
Organism: Orthonevra nobilis; assembly: GCA_963555765.1. Lineage (NCBI taxonomy): Eukaryota > Metazoa > Arthropoda > Insecta > Diptera > Syrphidae > Orthonevra > Orthonevra nobilis. Next base: position 30,734,350 of record OY743226.1, on the reverse strand, counting down.
GACATAAATTTTCCTTGGAAAAAAAATGGAAAAAAAACTTAACGTCCAACAGAATATAAAAAAAGGATATAGCTTAAAAACATCCGGTAACGTATGGTTAGTTTAGGTGCTTGAACTTTCCAAAAGTCCATTTAGAGTTATGACCTTTTAGTTAAACGCTTTTCTTCCCAGCGGCATTCAGCGCAGCATTCTAACGATGAATCACTATAACAGCCGCTACTCCTTGGTTTAGGAAATGTAAGGGCCGTGCGTGATGTAGATCAATTCAGAAGAGTTCTAGTACAATGACAACACATCAAACGGACAAAAGCTTGAAAAGTAGTCCTACTAGCCAACTTGAGTGGACTAGATTTTCTTTCCGGTTGTTGAAAAGACCTTGAGACCTTGTTTTTATTATTAAACAAAGCTTTGCTCCAAATAATTTAACGGAATTTATGACTGCCTGAAATATCAATCTAGTCCATTCTAATGGCTTGTTCACACTGAATAAAGGTTAACTTCATAAAATGTTTTAAACTTTAAAATTATAGCACTTCCAGTTAGGTGTTAAAAAAATCCATCAAACATACACTTTGAATTAGAAGCACCTATTCAGCATAATTTCTTTAATTAATTTCGCCACGATTTCTATGGAAATCACATTTATCTTTTGCTATTTTGCATTTCATACATATTTATGCGAAATGAATATAAACGAATATAGAATTAGTTTTTGCTTTTTCATTTAAAGAGAACACCTTTTTCCAGTTCCGGTATGCGAATAGAAAAGAACAGCGACGTCGACGTCGACGCCGACGCTTCTCAAACAAAAGATCCCCAAAGTAGAGGCATCACAAGTCAACTGTCACACGGATGTCGTCTCGAAGAGGTTGTTGAATCGCAAATGTCTATTTAGGCGCCCATGCGTAGGTGTCTGCAACCAATCTTCCATCATACACAAGCTCCTCGTTCATCGTTTTTCCTCTTCGTTTGTTTGTTGGCACAACAGAGACAACAACTTGCATTTGCATATTTTGACGTCTTGGTTGTGTTGTGAACACCCTTCACAGCAAGATACCAAATTTGGCCAAATAAAAAGAGAAATAAAAAACGTATTTGAAAATCATTTGTGAGTTTATTCTGCATGATAATGAGGCTTATGCGCAGTCCGGCTTAAACTGTGTGCGTTGCTGCCGTCTCTTGGGCCATGATCACACTTTTCAATTTCTGTCAACTGTTGCAGAACTGCCAGAATCAATAAACAAAAAAACAAAAAAATACGAACAAACTTCAATTCGTGTAGGTTTTGATTAATAGGCCCGGTTCCAGGTTAGCCTCGTACTCGTATCTCTCCAAGATTTCGTGCACTGGCAAATGCTTTTGATTCGAAAGTCTCCATGCGGCAAAATTCATAGCGCTCGCGCTCTTTAATTTGTTCGAATTTGAATAAAGGTGCACACGGGATGTTATGTGTGGCAGAATTCGTCTTGATTGGAATTGGAACATGATCGTGTACGCCTGCGCAATGTGAAGGCTTGGCGTGTGGGTCTTGTGCATGAGAGACGCACTTGTACGGGTGACGAGGGACCAGGCTCACATTGGAATAAATTTACTCTTTCTATGCTGAGCTTGTGTTAATTGATTCCATAAATGGGAAATGTTTTTCTCTCTGGCTTTCCACTCCTCCATTTTTCGTCAAACATTAGTTGGGGGTTTTCATTCATGAATTTCGAAAAAAGAAAACAAGTCTTGAAATGTGGGCTTATCTGGTATGACTAGATGAGGCACGATTTGTTAGTTATTTATTTTATTATTTTTGGGGAAAGTGGTTGACGATGTGGGGCTACCAGTTTCATTCATTATTTGATATTTCTTTGATTGCAGACTTCGTTTTTTTTATGTCTTTCTGCTGGGTTGAGGTAATTTATGTTGATTATGTGCGAGGCGTGGGAGTTGAGCCTAATGAGAATGACGGCTCATCTTTATGGATCGGTTGTAATGCCTTGACCTCAGCTGGCGAGGTAAACGAATGTGTTTTAATATAAAGGCTCTATCTTTTTGGGCAACCAAGTGGTGAAGATCCTTATGAAAAGATAAAGATCGAAGGCATACGCAAGTGAAGTGATAGATAGTTTTGACGCGGTTGAAAAAGCTGTTCCGTTTAGTTAAACAATTCAATATCACCGATTCGTATATGGCTTGTTAAATGACTTTTAAATCGGCATCGGCAAGTCAAATAATTTTTTCATTTGAAATTGAAACCGTGTTCATTATTTTCTGATAGTTAAAAAGGTTCAAGTTTTTATTATTTATTAGTTAAAATTAACCCGAACATCATGAAATCGGAAATTCAAGAAATATGATTTATTTTAAGAAATATTGTTATTATGATTTAAGAAATATTTCTGACACATCTTTTTACAAAATACTATAAACTGTAGAATGTTAAACAGCCCTGCAGAAATATTGGGAACTGGTCATGACAGTAACCCTTACCAGCCTTCAGTTCTTGTTGGGTCCTTAGATGGTTTTCATAAAATTGGGATTTCAAAAAATGATAAAATCGGCGAACCTTATTGAGATGAGGCAATAGGTGAAGCGTTTCCCCATAACAGCCATTGATACCAATTAAAGTGTGAGTCGTTGCTCCATCCTGTTGAAATCAACTTTTTACTAAAACTAAAGCAAAAATAAGGCTTTAGTGAAATTCATCACAGACCACAGAACATCCCTTCGAGAAGTGAAGGTCAAGTCAGCAATCCCACTATTTTCTGGTGTTCAGACGCATAATGCCGACTGGCCTGAAGGACACCAACATTTAAAACACGCCTTTCGAGTGAAACCTGCTGCGCTTCGACCCCTACAGCCTGTATGGCGCATTCCGATTTAACAATTGAATACTCTTTTGTTTACGGTGTAAAATGGCTCTTTTGATAAATTCCAATATTTCTTTTCAAAAATATATTACCTCACAAATTGTTTGGTTGATGTCATTTCATTTTTTGATAAAAAGTTTTTTTTGAAAACTTTACTGATACATTTTATAACTTTACTTTTTGAGAGAAACAATGTTATGCGGCAGTCAGTGAAAGTTCTGTATGGTGTCGTCATATGATTAGTCTGAGACTCCCTCCGACGGCCGAATAATGTCAAGCTTGGTTATAAGGAAAAGTCGGATGATCTCTGCACCCTATTAGCCAAATCAGCGCTTGATGTGTTCCTCCTTCTTCAAGATAATCTGGGCAGGTTTTCAATTTGGTGCCAGAAAAACTTTCTAGATCTCAACATCAGCAAATGCTAAGCGTCTTCCCCAGCCCTCCAGGAACTATATTCATCTTAAATAAACCTGTTCCGCTAGTATCTTCTCTCCGCGATTTGGGTATTATCTGCGATAGAGAACTCAATTTTCGCACACACATGGACTCCATCATCAGTCGAGCTAACTCCGTCTTTGTCTACGTAAAGCGATGGTCCAATGAAATCTCAACAGCTATGTCAACAAAGCCCTTTACATTACGTTTGTTTGACCACTACTAGAATATGCTTCCCAAGTCTGGTCCCCTTACTATGAAACCACATATCGAATCGAGGCTGTTTAGCGCCGTTTTCTACGCTTCGCACTGCGTGGTCTCCACTGGACAGACAGCTTTAACCTACCACCCTATACACATCGTTTGCAACTCATCAGTCTCCAGTCCCTGGAGCAACGTCGTGACATTGCCGACATTCTTTTCATTCACCAGATCTTATCCGGTATCATTGACTGTCGTTGCTTCATTCGATCTCTATATTTACAAACCCCCGTAACCTCAGATCAGTTCATCTATTCCGATTAGACCCACTCTGCACTAACTACGATTCTCATGATAAATTCAATATTCAAATATTCATTTTTCCCATTTTTCTGGCAATTCATGGATACCCGTTCTGAAAAATTCGACCGGTTTGGCCGCAATCCACGAATCGATCCATTTTTTGACATCATCAAAATGACGGAAGTGCTGGTCAGCCAGGCCATGCTGCATCGATCGGAAGAGATAGTAATTGGATGGCGCAAGGTCTGGACTATACGGCGTGTGTGGTAGGACATCCCATTTGATCCTTTCAAGGTAAGTTTTGACGACATTTGCAACATGTGGCCGAGCATTGTAATAACTTTATCGTGTCTTGCGACCGTTTCCGGCCGTTTTCCCTTCAGTGCTCGGCTCAAACGCATCAATTGTCGTCGGTAGACCTGGCCTGTAATTGTTTCATTCGGTTTTAGCACCTCATAATACACAACACCCTTCTGGTCCCACCAAATGGACAGCATAACCTTCAGGTCATGAATATTCTGAACGGACGTGGATGTTGAGGCATGTCCGGGGTATCCATACGTTGCCCGACATTTTGGATTAACGTCATGTACCCATTTTTCATCACCAGTGACGATTCGATTCAAAATAGACTTCTTTTTGTGGCGTTCAAGCAGCATTTCGGACATGCGAAATCGGCGTTCGACGTCTCGTGGCTTCAATTCATACGGCACCCAATGTCCTACCTTTCGAATCATTCCCTTTGCTTTCAAACTATCGTAAATGGTTTGCTGAGCGACGCCAAGTGATTTTGCAAGTTCTTCTTGCGTTTGTGACGGATCTTGATCGAGCAATGCCTCCAATTCATGGTCTTCAAACTTTTTCACCTGGCCGGGGCGTTCGGTGTCGAAATCACCATCTTTAAACCGCTTAAACCACCGCTGACACATTCTAAAGTCTATAGTATAGCCCGCATAAGCTTCGGTAAGCAATTGATGCGCTTCGGTTGCTTTTTTCTTTAAATGAAAGAAGCATATTAAAACTTCCCGCAAATGTTGTGTTGATGGCACGAATGTAGACATTTTTTGGCTTTACAAAAACTTGTGTGTTTTCACTAATGACCAATAACCTAGACTGAAATAATTTGACAATGACATGAAGTTTCTGATGTGACAGCTGTCATGGTCAAAATTCACCTCAGAGTAATAGATATGAAGTTGTCTGCAATAACGACATTTTCAACCGGTAGTCCTATTATGTCCCGAATGTTGCGTACGGCCAATGCCACGAAGGACATCTTTAATTTCCACCTTAACAGGTCCACCCTTAAAAATATCCTCTTCTTTCACCTCAAATCCTAAGTTATAAGTTAGAAACCACTGCTTGTATTAAGTTAAGTCCGGGGTATACCCCGGGCACCAAATAAATAAACCAATTAGAAACCATGACAAGTGCAACAGATAACTTTTGTAAGGCATTGAATTGGCAACAAGTTGAAATTACTTAGCTTGAAAATTTTCCAAAAGCTTATTTCCTCCCAAGTTTAAAAATAACAAAGCCTTCCTTATTCTCATTCAATTTTTGATTGCAAAATTAAAATTTTGAATGAATCAATGACTATTTATGAAGTTAAAATTTTGCTACACGAATGAGTCAAAAATGCTCTAAGAAATATTGCTTATAACGTCCCTAATTTCAGTGTAAATCCATAGCGCATTCGGCCTTAAATGTGTAACAGTTCTTGAACATTTTTGCAAGAATTCTCACCTCGATTTCAAAACTTGGAAAAAATATATTGAAACATCTCATGGATGTGTCCATTCAATGACTTTTTGAACACACCTCAATTTTCATTTTCATTGGAAAACTATTTTACCACCCAGGAATGAAACCGTGAGAAAAACATTTCAACATCACGCGTTAATCACTTCAAACCGAAACAGCTCCTGCATTCTAATTGAAAATCTTGTTCATAAATCCGAATTCAGATGCCTCTTTGCTGGTGTTGCTCTTTGAAAAAAAAACGTGTAAAAAAAAAACGTTCAATGCGAGTTTGGAATTCCTTTTACGGAGACGGTGTGTTTATATACCTAACCCATCAACACCAATTTATGTGTTTAGAGACGGACACCCCGAAATGGACATCAAAGCACCCATAATACAATTAATCAAACAGCAACCGAAACTCCACTCCAATCATCAATCTCGAATAAAAAAATAAAAAAAAACCGACCAACAAGTATCCATTAGATACAAAATTATCAGCTAATTTGCCGTTGGTCGTCGTTGTCGATCGTCTGAGCCGTTGCGCTACAATTCAATTGTAAATGTCTCATCAAGTCGAGTCGAAATCCGCCGAAGTCGCCGCCTAGAGGCCAGACACAAACATGGCCCGACTTTTGTTGACTGCAACTGCATAAGCCAACTGTTGGGTGATTAGTAATTGCCGCAGTCAACCGCACTGCGGCACGATCGTTTGTTGATCTCGAAGACTTGAAGAGCACATGAAACGCCACCGGTTAAGTTAGTGGTTAGCATTGGGAATAGTGCCTTGTGGTTGTCTTATTGCGGCCCGCAAAATGTGAACCATTTCGAACGGTGGCGGAGCAGATGTCAGATGCATTTAGACGTGGTACCCCTGCAGGTACGGATCGATTATTATTGCTGTTTGTGGCTGGTTTGCTTGCTGAATGGCTTAATTGCTTCATACATCGAAGAGGGTTGCCATGTGACAAATTCTAATAATAATGAATTGTTGGTTTATTATGGATAAAGTTGGAACTATAAATCACAAACCTTAGGAAAATGTCTTTTCTTTTATTGTCTGTGTCCAACGAAACGCATTTGGTGTTCTATCATAGATTGGCAGACAAGAAACATACAAAGACCACGCAGCTAAGGAGTATATTTTCTTCAGCAGGCTGACGAATGTAAACTGCATTAGAATTTCTTCCAGTCAGTTGATATCCAATCCTTCGTCTCTTTTCCTCAATCTATCGGCTTACTTCGTTTTGAGGTAATTGTTTAAAATGAAATGTTAGGGTGACCATCAACTTCAGCAGCGAATGTGGCTCAAGTTCGACGACAAATTAAACGCAATACAAGTAAATCGTCCTAAAAGTGGCGCGAAGATTTTCAAACAGTGTTACTTGACGAAGCATACTTTTGTAACTATAGCTATGTTATAAAAGAAAACATAAGATACTGGTGCTTCGAAAAATGAAAAATGGAAAACATTCGCATCGGCCAAAGATAATATTGTACGAGCCAAAACCTGTGCACTTTGGACACTGAAAATTGTACCGTGCGACTGTAGGAGATTTTAAGTTCTGGAACAGTTCCGATTTCTTTCGGAGACCTTTCTTTCAACTACGGTGGAAATTTTTAATATAGTTATTGAAAACCGGATATTTTTTGAGCTACATTTTAATGCGTATCGAAATTTTGACGGAATTAGCAGAAGTTTTGAGTGTTTGTCTTGTTGAACGACAACTTTCGTTGAAAGCGGAGATCCTTTTCCAAAATATCAATGTAATGTTATTGATCTGTTGAATAAACTTCAATAAGCCAACACTATTCGCAGATCGTTGTACATGCAATCACCATTCTTGAATGTTGCTTGCTTGAGTTTTGCAAACCTATTTGAAAACAAGATTTGCTTTTGTCACTAAATATGAGGGTTTTCGAACACTCTGCATCCTTGTTTATAGAAGTTTGTAGACTTTGGAGATAAAAGGCCTGCGATGTACAATCCTTCCATTATAGTAATGTGATCTCAAAACGGTCTTCCTGGTTTTGGTGGGGATTGGTTTGTTTTACATCTCCGCTGTCAATTATTTGACAGGAACTATCATGATCTTCATTTTTTAGATTCTGTTCCTCAACAGAAAAAATGGAACCATTAAAGGGTCACTTTGTTGCCCATCAGTCTGTCACCAAACTTTTTCTCTAAAAAACACGTGGAGGTATCAAGTTGAAATTAAAACGAAAAACTTATGATTACAGTCTCTTAAACGACGCAGTCAAAAGATATGTGTATTGATATGGGAATTGAAACATATGAAGTACTTTTCGTTTTTCTTGAGAAATTAGGCAAGAAGTGTTATAACACAAGAAGTGAAAAATGCGAAAACCGTTTATCAACCGTTTATCAACTCTATGCCAAGAAGCAGGCTTCTTCTTAAAAAAACGGACAACTCTTCGAGACTCTATCTTCGTGATGGATTTACTTTTTATAAGCCTTCGTTTGTATGGTACCTTCGTTGCGCAAGTCCGACTCGCAGTTTGCCGTTTTTGTTTATGAGTAATTACCTAACATTGGCCGCTGATAAAATTCTTATAAGACCGCTTCCTGCGTTATTTTCCAAAGTTCTTTCACAACGATGGTGAAAGATCGCCTTACAAGCTCACCAACCTTTCGTTTTATTATCATTTAAATCTAAATGGCACACGGCAACTCTGCTAATCATCACTTTGGATGTTTTTTGAACCTACTCCCACAAAGTGTTGATATCGCAGCGGATTTCTTTCCATTAATTCAAATTAATTGTACACTATGCCGCCCCAAGCCAAAGGCTTATCATCACCCGAAAGGGGGTGATCGCGCTCTTGCCGCTAAACGCCTTAATTGTGAGTGCCTGGAGTGTTTTCGCGTGGCAAGTGCTGTTCCTTGGGAAATTCTTCTATTTGGCGGGTAAACACTCGTACACTTGGAAGTCAGAGTTGCGCGAACTCAAATATTTACCCACCTGCAGCTTGTTGATCTTTCGCAAGGTGCAATTCTAGCATCGCAAAGATACACAACGTTTGACAATATTACCCAATCCGACTGCACAGCGCAACTGCAGCAAGAGATGCGGGTATGAAAATGCCGCAACGCAGTCACACCGCCGGAGGTCATAGAAACTATTTGCGCCACCAGAATCGTGCTCAATTCGGCGATATAAAAGATTAGAGAAGCACTTAATGGCCTGCCTACCGTTTCTTTCATTACTGAGCTGGGCTAATAAGTCTGGTCGTGAGATTTTTAAGCGTTGAAAGATTAGACGCGCTGCTGGAGTTCCGGTGAATATCTGAAACTGAAATAAGCAACGCGACAAGAGAACAAAGGCTCATCCGGGGCATTAATGCATCGCGTCCACCTAACAAAACAATACTCTGCGGAGGTATGCCCGGTGCGGATACAGATACGGGTGCCTTGTCATATGTAAATGGGATTGAATGCGCGGCTGACGCGACTCAGATGAGTGGGTCGCTTTGTTTGGATGAATTCAGTTTCTGTTTCCGTCCCTGACGTTTATTTTTGGTCTTCGTTGTTGGCTTTATTGTTTGTTGGTCGTTCCGTTTCGTCGTCGTCTTTTGTCATTTGGAACTTGTTTCAGCGGAAGTAAACAAAGCTGGAGACCTCGACCAAAGCAACACCGGTGTACCAGAGCGTCTATCAGCAGTGACCAGCCAGCAAATAGAATTGGTCACGCGTGCGTAATCCAGGAAATCCATTCAACAATTGAAGGAGGATACTCGGCTTGGGGTATGAAATTCGAGTTGAAGTTTGGCAAGGTCTGGCGATGAAAATTTCATTCATTGTTTTGTATGTTGCTTTGATTTTGCGACTGTCATCAGTGGTCAGGTAATTGGACACTGTCAGCGGATGCATGACGGAAGATGATGGCATGTTGGCGCAGGTGGATAAATACGGTAATTGCCGTCGCAGTGGTAGCACATGGGGCTAATTAGATGGGAATGGGCGGTAATGGTTTCTTGATACGTAAATAATTGCTGGGATATGTTTTTGGTGGCACGATAGCTTCTTGAAGATTCCGAAATTACATTTTATTTTGGAAAGCAATTGTCTTTTTAGAATTTCAAGGTTTTTCCTATTCGAAGTTAAACAAAGGAGGAGGCGGCTTTTTTTTTCTTTTTTGTTTATTTTCTTTGGATTCTAAAATTAAGTTGGGGTCGAAATTTGTTTAGCATAAATTCTGTACACTTTCACTTTTTAAGCACGGATAGATGGAATGTGTAACATCGACAATTTCGTTCTCTGTCCAAGAACTCTAAAGATGAGTAAATTTTTTGGTTGATGCCAAAAACTGTCGTTCGAATCCACGCATTTTGTGTGAAAAGCAAAACGGAAATAGCGAAGATAGACTCTGGTTTTCGACAAAGTTATTGCCGCATGAATTTTTTTAAATAAACGAAAATAAATTGCTTAATAAGACAATTTAGCTTGAGAAGTACACTTATTAACTGAATTATGGATGCCGTTTAAGGATTCCCAAAGGTTGTCAAGCGTTATAAATAAGCCCGAACTAATGTGGTGGACAAAATATTAGGAGTGAATCTTTTTTTTTTATATTTTCAATATAAAGTCTATATTTTAGTTGGCATCGATAAAAAATGGACACACTCATATAACTTTAAATAAACATTATTACTTAAACAAACATGTTTGTAAGCAACGTTTTCATAAACATTTTTCGGCGGCTAGATAAGCTGAACAATAAAATAAGATTGTGGCGCATAACTTCACTTTAAAAAACAATAAGATCATATTTACTATGATCTATTAGCTATCTGAACTTAGCGATCTTATCAAAATTGTAAGCTACGAATTACCTGATAACTTCAATATTTAGTCGCATGACCTTTGTTTTTTTTTTGATAGGAAACACCTTACATCTTCTTGACTTAGAGTCGATAAGCTTGCAGCGGGTTAAGCACCATTTTTTTTTTCATTTCATTTCATTTATATATTCTAAAACATTTTATAGTGTACATCAAGACTAAGTCTCTTATAGTACTAATAATATTATGATAAAATTATTCTTAGATTTAATAGTTAATGGATAAGAAAAGAAAAATAATAGAATTCAGTGTGAAAAATAAACAAAAATTGAAGTAAGGATAATTAAATAACAATAAAAATAAAGTAAAAAATAACTAAGGTGGGAATGGGGGAATTATTGCCCCATTGAGAAGTATTCCAACATAATTTGTTTGAATTTAGTTGAATTTCTATATCTCTTGATGTGAAGAGGTAGAGAATTCCACAGTCTGATAGCATGAACATAAAACAATCGGGAGGAGCTTAAGTATTTATACGGAGGTACATTATACCCGAAGTTTCTTTGGGATCTGGTAAAAGATAGCTTATGATACAGATAATGCGGGGTCTTATATTTCACTATATTACACAAATATATACGATTACGTGCTTTTAGACATTGCTGCAGAGAGCATCCAAGAATACTATACGATAGTTCAGATATTCGGTCATACTTTCTTAAGCCGTGCGCATATCTCACAGCATCATTAAAAGCGATTTGGAGTTTGTGTAGAGATAAAGAATCTAAACTGCTATAGACTACTTCAGCATAGGTAATAATAGGAACTATCAAAGTTTTAACGAGCTTACAACGATTTAGAATGGGAGTGAAACTAGCTGAAAGCCATAGTTTTCGAAGACAGGCATAAATACGGCCGATAACGGAGTTTATGTGGTCGTAACACGATAAATTATGATTGATTATGTACCCAAGGTTATTTAATTTATTAGCAAAAGTAAGACTTGAGCCTGCGATGCAAATGTCCTGCAATAGGTTATGGTCTAATGAGCGTTGGGAAATTGGTATAATTTGCGATTTTGTGGGATTAATAAACAGACCATTAGCTAAAGACCATTCATGAATTGCCGATAAGTCATAATTCAGGTATTCTGTGAGCTCGTTGAAGTTTTCCAGTGGGCTTGACAAACACAATTGGACATCGTCAGCATATAAGTACGTGGTAACATGTTTGCATACAGACGGTAAATCATTAATAAACATGCAGAGCAAAATTGGGCCGAGAATGGAACCCTGTGGTACACCATGTGTAATGTGTTTTAGCGACGAGCAACTATCTGCAATTACAACTTTCTGCTGCCTGTCATTGAGAAAACTCCGAAGTAGCTTGAGTGCCTGAGAACTGAAATGGAAGTATTTTTTCATTATCCAAATAAGAATATCACGGTTTACTGTATCGAAGGCCTTTGAGAAGTCAAGTAAAATATTGTCTAATATCGTCCATAATATTAACCATAGCTGAAGAACAGCTATTACCAGCTCTAAATCCTGATTGGAGAGGATAAAGTAAGGAGTGACGATGAAGATGGTGTTGAATCTGCTTTGCTTTTAACTTCTCATAGACTTTAGATAGACATGGAAGTATACTGATTGGTCTGTAGTCACTCGCAGAGGTTGCCTTACGCTTTTTAGGAACAGGTATCACTTTGGCCACCTTCCAACTTTGGGGAAAGGTTGACGACATAAAGCAGTAATTTATAATATCTGTTAGATGAATCTCTTGAATTGAATCATCTTGAATTTCCCCCCACAATATCAGCTTGTAAGATGTTTTTTTTTACTTGAAACCCTTTTCTTTAGATCTTTCCATAGATTTTAAGAAGGATTAAGGTCAGGCGATTGTGAAACCAAAACCGACACATTTGGCTGTTCGAACCAACTGGTTACCACTTTGGCTGTATGTTTTGGGTCGTAATCTTGCTGGAAGGTCCAATTTTAGGCCATATTTTCGTCTGTAAAAGGAAACATTAAGTTGTCTAAAATTTCAAGCTACAGTTCTTTGGTCATGTTTGAATTTATCCAAGAAAATTTAACCAACAAAAAATTGTATATGTAAAACAACCCAAAAGTTTTATATTCCCGTCATCGTACTTAACGGTTTTAATAGTGTTCCTGGGGTTCAAGCTCTTGGTTTTTGCTCCCTCTTACATGTTTACATTCGTTCATCATTATGAAATTTTGGTAAATTTGTATTTGATACAATTTTAACTCAAATATAGATGGCATTGAAAGTGTTGCCGCAGTACAATTATAATTCATTTTGTTCAACACAAACTCAATTCGTTGTATTATGTTCCTTAAGCTTAGCAACGGAGCTTTTCTTGGAATACCCCAATGCAAATTTCATGCCTGCAACCGTTTTCGAATCATTCGAGAGCTGATATCCAAAGATAAATTCATTTTAATCGAGAAGATGGATTTTTAAGCGGTTCTCTTACGATTCGTTTATCTAGCAAATTTGTTGTTTATTTTTTAAGGACGACCTCTAATTTTGTTGTAAATTTCGCTCCTTCTATATAAAAGCTATGACACATGGAGAACGATGAAGAGCATTCGCGATAAAATCATACGTTTTGCCTTCATCTCTTAGCTGAAGAATCAATCGTCTTTCTTTATCTGAACAATGCTTTCTTCGTCCCAAAACTTTTTCAAAAACGCTTAAACCACAACTAAATGTCACTTCCTTTGCTTTAGAAGCTGGAGTACAATTTTAGTTGTTATATATAAAAATGTAACTCAAAAGAGCTTCCAGTCTAGAGGACGCAGCTGCCGCTACCTTACTACTTTAACGAATTAGAGGCGGGTCCATAGAAAAGTCCGATTAGTGTAAAATTTTTCAGAGAATATTTTTGAAACAATTTAACAAAAATCGATTTTTTCAAAACTTTAACGGTTTGCTCTTTAATCGAAGCTCTTGGGCTTCAAAAAGTCGTGTCACTGCAGAAGAATTCTATACTTTCGTAGGTTGTACTCGTGACTGGTGCTTTAAGGGCCCACAACTCATCACGGTCAGGATAGATTTACAAACATCTCAATCCACGCGATCATCTGAGCAAAATATAGAAGCTATTGTATGCCGTGGTATGAGGAATTTCCAAGCAATAAAAGTAGGAAGACCTCTGAATCTTAACTGGCGTTCTATTGGGTCACTGGCAACTAAAATACCATCAAGAGAAGAAGAGAACCGACTTCCTATCGACTCCCCAACAATTCCACAGTCCCAGTAAAACACTTGCTCTGCGAATGATAAGATGCGGTAAAGAAAAGATCGAATCATATGGGCTGTGAATAAAAAAAACCTGAGGACATATGTAAACGAGGATCAAGGGCAATAATAAGCTTGAGAAGAGTAGTTAAAGGACAAGCTCAATAGAACTTTTGATGCGGTAAACACACCCATTGGGCGTTGTAAAAAAACTTCTATAGGACCTATACCATTACCCTATAAGATCTTGAATTGAATCAGCTTCAACTCGCGCTTTGGCTCTAATAGACCAGAACGCTTGTAGTTGCATATGTTAGCTTAACGACTACTTTAAACCGACATTTGGACTGACGAACTCAAAGCTTGTCATGAATATCTAAACAAGATCACCAAGATCTAAGAATTAGCTAACGAAGCTGATTTCTGACTTTTAACTTTGTCTAGTTCTATTTTCGCCCACAATAAAGCCGCCGATAAGTTCCTGCTTTACAGTATTCTATTGATTATATTTAATGATCGAGATAATCTGTATTTTGATTTTTTTATCTCAAAGTTCTCATCCATTCGTTCCTTTTCAAGAGTTCAAGATATTTTATGGCTTTTTTTTCATAAAGGATAGCAACGGTCTCGGCACGAATCTCTGTCAACGAAAAAGTAGCCAATCAACTTCATTTGTTGCCAAAACTCGTTCAATTGAAATTGGAAAAAAGACGATTCATAACACCAAACCGACCGATAACGTAACACCTTTTGGGCATAAATTTTAATTCGACATCATAAACACCTTCGAGCGAGATATTGCCGCATAGGAAACGAGCACGTCCACCGAGCAACAAATGGAAGCACTAAAGGTGAGCATACTCTCTCCCGAGGGCCCGATGTCGAGGGGGTATTTCGTCAGGAACACGTTTTCGTTGCGAGGGTGTCTCAATTCCAGTTTCATTCCGAGTTTGAGTTCGAGTTCGAGTTGGAGTTCGTGTCGTTGCGAATTACCACAAACGTAGATTTATCTGTTTGTTTGTTTCCAGAGCTGGACATCAATTTTAAAGGCTTTTAACTCTTAATGGGATTACTGGTGATTGGTTGTTTATGAAAGGATCCTTAATTGGCGTCTGTCTGCTTCTATTTCTCATGTGGGTAGTTTGAAGATGAAGTGCCTTCAAAGTTATTAGCTTTCGCTTTGTGTTTGACAAAACCTTTAACGGTTATATTTTTGTGTCATAAAATATTTTATTGTTTTTTTGCCAGAGTGGTTGTCAAACAAAATGATCTCCATTCGTAGTCGAACACCCACTTGGGTAGCCGTTTCCAAATGCATTACCACATTTCCGTTCCGCCTTCGAGGTTAGCCCACGGATTGTCTTGTGGCGCATTGCGTGGATAGTGCGTTTATTAAATATCATTACCATCTCCCGGGCAGATATTTAGATTTCTGTTTTGATTAAATTTTCTTTTCTTTGGTTTTGTCAACAACAATGGAAAAGTCATGCTTACAAACGCCGACCGAGCGACGACGTGGGCTGGGATTATTGCAGAGTTCCGTGTGAGATTAGCGCCGTGCGAGCAGTTACCGGCGAATATCTGGAAAGGCAAACGGAGATAATTTTGCGATTTCTTATTCAAAAGCGGTGCTTAATTTATTGGATTACCCTTATTTGGTTTTTAATAGTTGACGATGGTATTCAGGTGGGAACATGGAGGTCGTTTGGTTTATTACTTAAATGTTGGATGCGTGTGACGGGTTATTTAAAATTTAAATTCTTATGATAACTTAAGTTCAGTCGGTTGTAAGCTAACATATGCATGTACACTGAGTGACTTGAACAAATGCCATAAACTATTTTTCCGTCTGTTTGTTCGGGCTAATCTTGGAAATGCATGAATAAATTTCAATGCGGCTTACTCTGAAAGGTAAAACATATTTAAGGTAACGATATTGGTTACCCATTATACGTAAATTTTTGGAGAAATATAAAAAAAACCTTTTCCCTTTGTACACCTACTTTTGAGATATATGTGCTTGCCTTCAATAATGGCCAATGCATCGTTTTCGTTGTAGTGGCCTTATGAAGCCCAGCACATGAGAGACGGAAATTCTGACTACTCACGGGCAGTGTTGCCAAAAGTCTTTCACTTGAACCTGGCGAAAAAGTATCTCTTGAGAAATAATGGGATTCGAGGCTGTTGACGGTCTCTGACAATTGCAAACAAGCGAAATCGAATCTTTTCTTGAAGGTTAAAGGCTTACGGAGTCCGAGAATTTGTACTCATGTGGACCCTGATTGCAACTTAATAGTGAGCCGAATCGATGTTGGCCCCATGGACATGCGGAATACTCGATCGCAACGTTATTAGTTCGCTTTGTTGATGTTAAACTGTAGGAAACGCGTGCGTTCCACCGCCAGATTTAGTCTCTCATCCGTTTTAGACGCTGTTAATGTGAAGGCTATTTTTTGTATCTAACAACTAAAAATATTTGTAAAACCGAACTTAACATCGTAATGTTCTTATTATTTCGAGGAGGTCCCGGAAATTTTCTTTAGTAGCATCATAATATTCTTCAGCTTGAGCATGCGCTCTGATAGACGGTCTTCAGCTATGCCAAAATAGACTAAGTTACTTAAAATGTATTCATTTGTATGAAATAAAGAGCCCATATACCTAAGTAACTAGCTAAGTTTAATGCGCATTGTTTTCGAACGTTCAAATACATGTAGCTTCGAAAATGTGCTGCTGTCAGTCAATCAGCGTAATAGATGTCACGGTTTCTCCTCCTGATTTTCCTGGGCTTATCAAATCACATTTCTGGGATCTCAGGTCTTCTAAATCTATTCCAATTCATTCTTTTGCTGATGACTAGGGTTCGAAGTATCGGTCCTTCATATTGATACCGAGTTCTTTTTAGTATTGAACTGGTGAGAAGCGATACCATGAAAGTTTCGAGCTAAAAGTTTCGATTCTACTTAGTATCGAATACTTTTAAAATAAAAGTAACATCGGTTAATGGAACAAATTTTGTTCAAGAAAATATAAAAATATGTTCCCTCTGCTGCTCCGGAACGGCTCGCAACTGTTCCGTCAAATTGTCGCAGAATCTCAACTTTCAATAGCATCGACAAACTCGCTTCCCAAAGCTTGGCACGCTCCTCCACCAAAGCAGTTAAATGGTGGATTCTGAACTTTTCTGCCTCCCAATTGGGGCAACGCAGCTTTGACAGCCAATGTGACAGCAAATTGATAACTGGTGGTGGTGAATCATACACTCATCAAAATCACTCATGACCATAAACAATCTGGCAAGGGGGTTGAATGCGAATGTGTAATTTTGTGCAGCATTACAATTTCAGAAGGTAATCAAACGTGCTCTACTGTAGGCGACATTGAGTTTTCTAACCGTATCACTCTTTCCAAAGACATAGCATCAGTAGGCGTAATGAGGGTCTTGTCTGAAAGGATTCGTATTCGTACGGGAGCTAAGAATACAATGAGCTTTGTCCACCGATTTGTTTGCAAGATCATTCCAAGTTGAAGTTTTAGTTTTTACGATCTTTTGAAAATGCGAAGTTCTTACGGATTTCTTGAATATAACAATGCACTTAGACTTTTTAGGGTTAGAAGTTTCTTCCAAGTCGGAGTTCATGGAGCCAACAACTGATTCGAGAGACCAGCTGTTATGTAGTTGGTCGTCAACATTTGTATGTACATTTCAAGTGATGATAGATGTGAATTCGCTCAGAAAGAGTTAAAATAGAGAGTGACCCAATTTGGACCCCTGCGGTACTCCATACGAATTTGGAAGAAATTCTGATTTTGAATTTTAAACACATACGAAGACAGTTGACTTATTGAGGAATAAGTAAAGTTATATTTTTTGAGAGCTTTTTGCATAAAACTGAATGATGACGATAGTCAAAAGTGGGGAAAGCCAGAATCTGATAGCGGTACCTATTAACTTGCATTTGCAAAATTTTCTCAAAAGCTTTTGATAGGAAAGAGAGAATTGCAATTGGGTGGAAATCTTTACCCGAGGTGCTCTTAGATAAAGATATAGTTTTTGACTTCTTGCACAGCGGGGGAAACACTCCCGTAGTAATAATATGGTTAGAGATAAACGTTTAAAATTTTGGGTGAATTCCATCTACTCGGACTGAAATTGATTGAATGAATAGGCTCTCAACTACATCCTTGAGTGGCACTTGTATCACTGAAACTGAAAAACTCTTCAAAATTTCCTTGTTTGCTTAAGCAGTGCAAGAAATACTTTACCCGTCTGATCGGGGTGCTATTTTTATAACTAAAATTTTCCCCAAATTAGAGTATATCTCCCGAGTCAAGACATTTGCTACAAATACCACATTTTGACTGCCAGACATATTTCAAAATCAAGAAATAAAACTCCAAAAGGACGAAATTACAAAGTCAATTGAATCTCTGCATCATTGACGTTTAGTTTCCTATCTATTTCCAATTCACAATTTTCAGTACTCCCGTTTAGCAGTTTCACCCTAACATCGCCTTAACAGGAATGGTCTTCAGTTCAACCTCAAATTTTGACGGTAAAGTTGACTGTACACTCGGTCTTTCCTTCTCAAAACAATTAAGAGAAGTTCCAAAATCATTAAACTTGTCTTTATGAGCTTAGATCATAAGGGTATTCATAACCCCTTGAAAGTGGAAATATTATAATAAGAAACCAATGCGGTATATTGTTTTTTATTTCACGAAACTTTTTCAAAAAACATGCCGCACACATAAAGTAAAGCAATGCTTACATCCATCTTGTCTTCACTAGACCCTAACGTTGTCAGAACTTATGTAACCCATGTAACTCATATTTCCTGCCTACTGGCGCATCGCCTGCGGAAGCAAATGCTATTATTCCAAGCTCATTGTAGAAAACTGTACGCTTCGCTGAAGTTCGCGTCTTCATCAAGTATCAGCAGCCAAGACTTCACGTAGACCACCAAAAACAATAGACCTTATAGTTCATCCGGCGGCGGCGGCAACGACGACGACTTGGCACCAATCAAATGTTAATCACGATGATTCTTGGTCTAAAATCCATTCGGCCAAATGTATAATTAATCTAAATCGTAGCGTTCACACCGGTCACCATTCCTGGCGTTTTATTGACTTCTTAAATGAATATTCCTAATTAATGCGACGGTTAAAGTGTTAAGAGTTTTAACATAAATTAAGAACCGCACAATATTCATCTTCCTACTCGTTTTTTGTCTCAGCTCGTTAAAATTAATTTAAATCATTGATTAATTTGTTTTAATTTGTTCGAGAACATTAAAAGTAGCCATTTGTTTGGGCAAACAATGGTACGGTCAAGAATAGCGCGGCTCTTCAATAGGGCACTTAAGCGCTGTTTAGTGTGCAAAAGTCAAAAATTAAAAACAAGAAAAAAAAAACGAAAATCATAAAGTGACATTAGTCTGACAGGTGCGTATGAATTAAAGGCTTACTCGAAAACAAAAAATAAAACAACAAAGTGGATAAAGTTGTTTAGGGTGACAATTAAATCCTAAAGAGTGTATTAATCTATTTCTTATCTCTGTTCTGATCTTTGAGCTGTCATGTTTTATTTTTTTCAAATGAAGAATTCAAAAAACAAACGTGCATGGCACGTATGAGGGAACAAAGAAAATCATCAGTAGACAGTTTATTGTGAAAAATGGCAACGTGACGTCTGCTGGAACTTCTGAAATTAACAACAGTCTACAACAGGGTATAGTTATTTCGCCGATTTTATTTACGATCTTCACAAGCGATCTCGTAGGCTCTCTCTCTCCATAGCATACGCAGATGAAGATCGAAGTCATCGTTAGTCTTTTGCAACCAGATTTCGAAAAGATTCAGCGATATTGCGCCGATTCGAATTCGAAGATTAATTTCCAAAAGTGCGAGACTATTCTGTTCAGGACTATGTTGTCTGGGGCCCCTAGGATCGTGTAAAAGAGATAGACCTAAGAATCCATGCACGATCGCACAATATCATAGCATGATTATTTGAATCAAAATTCTCACATGTCATCCAACCGCAGTTTTTGTTTTACCGGAGTTGACTCAACTGACGTACTTGAAGGCCTACTTTCCATAAAATCGAAGGTCGTTGGGGTCGATGAGATACATCCGTTATTCATTAAATTAATTCTTCCCTTTATTTTGCCCTTCATCACACACATCTTTAACACAGTGCTTACTACAGGAGTGTTTCCTTCACATTGGAAACTAAGTAAAATTATTCGTATTCCCAAAACAACAATGGGTAATGCTTTTCGACCGATTTCAATTTTGCCATTTCTCTCGAAAGTTTTTGTAAAAATTGTTCAAAAACAAATTAGTCGCTATCTTATAAATAATATTTTAACGTACAAACAAACTGACTTGCGACAGAAACATAGCTGCCTTAATAGATGTTTCCGAATACATTCGGCTTGTCTTGGATGAAGGAAATGTGACGCTTCTAACACTTCTTGGATTTTCCAGGCATTTGATACAGTGAATCACACTATTTTGTGTAAAAAGCTTGATCGTCTTTATAATTTTTCACAGTGCGCAGTTAAATTAATAGCGTCATACCTCGCTGATAGGATGCAATCCATGGAGCTAAATAACGTTATGTCCGAATTTTTGCCTAAGGTCAGTGGAGTCCCTCAAGGATCTATTTTAGGGTCATTATTGTTCTCCCTTTATGTGAATGATCTCCCTTTAGTTACTAAATTTATAGTACCTCGCTACACATGTATTCGGACGATGTTCAGCTTTATATGATTGAGCATGGAACCAGTTGATATCACAATGGTCGCTACGGAATGGGCTTTTGCTGAACCCGACAAAATCTAAGTGTATTGTTATTTCCAAAAATTCCTTGGACCTTTCATATTTCCCCCCAATAATGTTAAACAATGAGTCAATAAATATAAACTTTAGATACGACTTCACCTATCTAAAACTTTTATTGTACCCATTTTGACATATGGATGTGAAATTTATTGCAAATCCAATTACAGAAGTAAAAGAAAACTGATGGTTGCATTTAACAACGTGGTGCGCTATGCTTACGGTCTACGTAGATACAAACGATTTTCGAACTTCGCTATTAGACTTTATGGCATGACGTTCGATAAGCTTCTTCAGTTTCGCACATAAAGCCTTTTCTCGGATGTCCTTCTGACACAACAACCGGGTTAGATTCGCCTCCTCCAGCAGATCAGGTCAACTCATTCATCCTCGACACTCATCAACTGTTACTGAATGCCAGTTTTTTGTCAACTCTACTCGCTTATGGAACAACTTGCCGCGACGCATTAGAAGGATAGGTAACACTGCAAATTTTATAAGAGAATTAAAATTGTACCCTTTTCAAATTACTTGGAAATACTTTTTTTTTAAATAAATTATTTGTGTTTTGATATTTTTAAATTTTGATTTCAATTCAATTGTTCTTCTTCGGGAAAATAAATATGTGTAACTTTATTTAATAATATAGCTTCCCTACATTGATATACCTTAATGAACTTGTATGGATGCTATGCTCTGGAATTGAAGAGTTACGATATTCTAAGTCCGCATCATTGGACGGTGTCGTGGTATTACACCTTCGGAATGGGCCTTAGCTAAAGTAAATGCACCATCCGAGTATATGACAACAAATACTAAATTTAAATGTTCAGGTCCTTTATTGTTAGATTTATAATCAAGAGATGCCAGGAAGGTAAGCACTTCCAAGTGTGCACTTTGACAAATTTTGCTTAAATAAGGCTTAAGATATTTATTCTCCCATGTTTCAAAAAACCGATTTTCCAGAATTATTTTAAGCCAGAAAGAAGATGAAGATTTGATGGTAAAAATTCATTTAGTCTCAAGTCGATTTGCAGACCATTTGCCGAACGTACGACACAACTGAGTATCTACTGACTTCAATTGCTGCTCCAATTCGATTTTATAAGTCTGTTGGACAAGATTTTTCTTCAACAACTGCTGCTAATGGCGTCGAATAGATAAACTTAGGTCCTTTCCCCTACAGAGGAGTTGAGTTCTTCGGTACACACAGTATGGGCCGTGTTGGATGAATATTCTCATAGTCAAAAATCGATCCAAAGTATAAAGAACTGTAGCTGCTCAAATGGACAATTCAATGGACACTGTAAATCAGGCTTAGTGCTTTATTCGTTTGGAACGGAAGTTTTGAAAAAAAGTCCAACATTTCTTTGCATGATAATTTGCCGCAACTGAAGCTAAAAATTTTATAGCGATTTTAAAGAGGGTGGGTTGTTTCAATATATACCCAGAAATCCGATCCATATGTATTTATTTAATTTCATTAATAAATCATGTTAAGTGAATGCTCATAGCTGTCGCATTATAATTTTAAATTCCATCTACAAGAACGATGAATTCCTGCGACACTCTGTCCCAAAGAACAAAGTGTTAACGCCTCTCAATTAGCATATGTATCTTCATTTCCTTCCTCTTGATTACAAGATAGGGTCTGTTAATAAAACACGTTCCTTACCTAACGAACTATAAACAAAAACCTCCGGATTTCAAATTAATAAAAAGCTGTGCTAATGCTTCCTTAACGAATAAAAAAACATACATTTTCCACACGACTTATCATTCATTCTCAAGACGCCACCTACATGAAATGTATCTCAGCGGATCTCACACAAAACTATCTGTTCCTCTGTAAGACTAACTTGCTAGTTGTTCCTCTCCTACTAACTTATGTGGGCAGTTTATTGCCCTACAAACCAGTCACCTGAACACATTGTTATTTATGAGATTCCAAAAAATTATGGCTACTTTCTAAAAAAAAAAAAAAAACAGAGCAGACATTTAGATACAAAGATGTAAGGCACATCCAGAGCAGACAATGTGAACTTTCATATATCACAATCCGACGCGCGAGGCTCTTCTTCGCCACGGGATCTCCATTCTGTAACCCGGTACGGCGAAGAAGATCTCGGGCATTAATTTCAATCTGGTCTAGCGCACGCTGGCTACGCTGGAGAAATCGTCTGCAATCACTGCAATCTCTGCTTTTGGATGCATTGAATTTTTTTTATTTTTTATTTAAATGAAACTATCAAAGAGAAGGGACCGAGATGGAGGCATGATGCCATCGCTGTCGGCTTAAGATGCGCAGCAAAACAATACGCGTAGGTGTTAAGTTAAGTGGTGTCTTGTCTTGTTTCTTTTTTTTTTTTTGGAAATGAATATTGTAACAGGAGATGATGCATCGTTTTTCCAGTGACTGAATATTTATAGCGGAAATACGAATATCTAGATACTTGACAAGATAAAGAAGTGAGAGGATTGAGATGAAATGTCGTCGCTTGAGGTGGTTTCTACCAGAGAATGTAAAAGTAGGTCTAACAAATAATTTGATTTGGAATTTCTTTCGAATATGTCAATAAAATTAACAAAAAGAAAAGAAGATTTTAGACATACGAGAATTGACTTGGACAAACATTGATTGTGGTTTAGTTTGCTGTCGATCGTCACAGTAGATAAAAGATATTCATTTAAATGTTAATTTTTCAATTCGGTTGACAAGGCTTACAGTTCTTGATTCTAAATGATTTGTTTAAATAAAAAAGGCAGTGTTTTATTAGCTGTAGATCCAATAAGTACTCGATCGATTTCGCTGAAAATTGTACAGTATTTAACCTGCCATTTGGAGATTTTCGGTCGGGTTATTGGATTTCCAAATATTGACATAACTATCTTTGGAATGGTGAACTTAAACTTATGCATTGACTGAACTTATCCGCCCAGGAGGCGGTGGGATAATACCCCAACCATACTAGATATACTACTGTGTCCAAAAAATAAGGGATTTGGAAATTTTTCTTTCTTTTTAGGTTGGTAGTACTGTCAGTGACATCTATGTGAAATTTCATGTCAAAATATATTCATAGTGTTTGAGATACGCGTCGTTTTGTGAGCTGCTAAAAGTGAGTTTTTCGTTTTTTGCGATGTCGAAATTTATTGAGCAAAGAATTTGCATTAAATTTTGTTTGCGGAATCAATTTTCTGCTGCGGATACGTTGAGGATGGTGCAGAAAGCCTTTGATGATGAGGCTATGTCTAAAAAAAATATTTACAAGTGGTATAGTGATTTCCAAGCCGGCCGTGAACGTGTCGAAGACGAAGAGCGTTCTGGGCGACCATCAACCTCAACCGATGAAGCTCACGTCCAACAAATCAAAGATTTGGTGTTGAAAAACCATCGATTAACGATTAGAGACCTTGCTGATGAAGTTGGCTTATCGAAAGGCTCAGTCAATACCATTTTGAAGGATGCTTTGGGCCTCAAGCGCGTCAAATCTCGACTGGTACCGAAAACATTGAATTTTTTGGAAAAAAGGCGTCGCGTTGAAGTGTGTGAAACAATGCTTTCCGACTACCAGGATGTCATGAAACGAATTATAACTGGCGATGAGACTTGGATCTATGTTTACGACCCCGAAACAACCGATCAATCGAGCGAATATCGTGCCAAAGGAGAGCCGAGACCAAAAAACCGCGCCAAAGTCGCTCAAAAATCAAGGTAATGTTGACTGTTTTCTTCGATTATCGTGGTGTTGTGCTTTATGAATTCCTTCCAACCGGCCAAACAGTCAACAAGGAATATTATTTGAACGTTATGCGTCGTTTGCGTAACGCTATCCGCCTAAAAAGGCCGGAATACCGCACTCGTAATTCGTGATCATTTCGCCAAAAACTCAACTCATATCGTTCCGCAACCACAGTATTCACCTAATCTGGCGCCGTGCGACTTCTGGCTGTTCAACAAGCTCAAAAGACCGCTCCGGGGACACCGTTTTGATACGATAGAGGAGATTCAAGCCGCAGCGAAGACGGAACTGAAGGCCATCCCGGAAAGTGACTACAACCAGTGTTTCAAAGATTGGAAAATCCGTTGGCATAAGTGCATTGCATCGGGAGGGGATTACTTTGAAGGGGATGAAATTGAATTGGAAGAATAAATAAAGAATTTTCAAAATAAATACAATGTCACCTTATTTTTTGGACACAGTAGTATCCTCGTTATTAGAGAGCAAAAAAGAAGACGATACGGCGTAATATAATGAAAGCTGCACAGCAGCAACTATTGAAACATGCAAGCGGCAACGGACTAGCAGTGAGCGAATTGAGGACAAACCTGATTCTGTTCATATAAAAAAAATCGAGCTGCTTAGACTGAGGCTACAAAGAGGGTTTGAAAAAAAGACTCAATATTTCTTGTGGTCTTCCTTTCTGTCAAACAAATTGCGCAGACTTTTTCATCTGTACAATTTTTGTTGTCTCTTCCCGAGTAGAATGAAAAATGCGACGAATCATTTTCTCCCCTACAATACCAACCCTTCTTTCTAAGGGCACAGAAACGCTACTAATAAAATATCACCATCACCAAAGCTTCTTAATAACAGAACGGTATTCGTTGCAAAAGTCCACTGGCGATCAGATGGCATGTGTAGAACGACATCTCTGAATCATTCAAGTGACTGTAAAATTGTTGCGCCAGATAGTCTAGTATCACACTCTTTTTTTGGAAGTGTGGGTATAAGATACTAAGGACAACTCTTCATCATCGGACTTCATATTGTTTCAAGTTGCAAGTTGTAATTCACCATATAAAATGTCAATACTGATCTCTTGCCTGCTTCATCTTATCCAAAATGGCTTCAACATAGTGGTCTGCCACTGTTCCAAAACATTTGCAGATGAGCTGCTATTGTCTTCCATCGATCGGTATATGTTTGCTTTCTGACTGTCAAATCTGCTTCAGGAACTGTGAGTAAGGTTTCTCCAATCAGAAAGTGTGCTGGTGTCAAAGCGTTAAAGTCGTCGCTAAGGGGGGACAAAGGCCTCGAATTTAGACAAGCTTCGATTTGAGCTAAAGGTGTGCCGAGCTCTTTGAGTGTAAGTGTCCTGTTACCTATAATCCTTTTAAGGTAAAATTTAACGCTTTTAACACTTGCTTCCCACAAACTTCCAAAGTGGGGTGAAGCTGGTGAAATGAAATTCCACTTTGTCCCTTCCGTGGCTAAGATGTCTGCAATGTCCTTCAAGTCCTTAATCCCATTCTTCATCAGTCGTCGTAGCTCCGCCTCTTCCCCTACAAAGCTGATCCCGCAGTCGCTGTATACTTGCAGAGAGACTCCACACCGTACCACAAATCGCCGATACACTGCAAGAAACGCCTGTGTGGTTAAGTCGCTCACTGCCTTTAAATCTATAGCCTTATTGGCCAAGCACAAAGTATCCGCACGAATGTTAATTGGCCCTTTAGTTGGAAAAATGCTTTGATGCTATTACTCTAGGCGCTGGTGACTCTCCCATAAGCTGTTGTGCGGTTTTGCTCCGAAATCTAAAGCAAGATGTGCTTCTTCACTATTCTTTTGAGTTGCATGATCCAGTATTTCTGTCGAAGAAGTTGCATCATGAGCTGAATACCTCCATGTGGTGTTGTGATGTGTGCTTCCCAAATGAGCAGCTATGAAATTGCGTGTTGCGAGTTTAATATGATGGGATGCTACCGGTCATAGGGAATGTTGGTATGCCTGAGTCCACAGAGCGGAAAACCGGGTGAGAAATTTCAAAACAAAATTATTACTAAGTTTATCTCCCTTATGAATTTTATTGTAACATTCGCCTCGCAGAGAATACTCAGAACACTTCAGTCATACAGTCAAGCATAATGAGAAAACATTGTGCATCAGCATCTCGATATGCTCTCTGATCATTTCAGTGTTCGAGCGTGTAAGAATCATCTGTGAATCAGGACATTTTTTAACGAAAACAAGATTAACGCTTCAGTAACAAACTTATATTTTCGTTAATGGCCAACTTGAGTTTGACTCTCATCATACAGATTATTAAAATAATTTTATTATATTAGAATATATTTCTTTCTATTCGAGAAAAAAAGGTGGAATCTAAAAAACACCTCAAAGTTATATTTAAAAAAAAAAAACTTACAAAGAAAAACAATAAAACTCAATCTAACTTATCCTCAGAGTAAGTTCATACCCAATGTGGTCACCAGAATTTATTAAAATTTGACTAAAAGATAGCCATATACATCCAGACAAAGAAGAGCTTCATGTAGTATATGTCCACTTACTAATGAATTCCTAAACTACCTAGAGTTAGGATTAAATAAATAAATGAATTTAGGATAACATCAGCCGTTCAGCAGTGCTTGTATCGATTTCTAGACACATCCAATAGTATTGTGATAAAGTCGCAGCACAGCATTTCCGGGGGCTAAGATAGCACTTCAGTCAGTTTTGCTTTGTTGTGTATTTATTTATACCATAAATTTCCGGATGGTTCGACTGACATAATTACAGTCAACCTGAAAAAGAGGCGTTAGCTTTGTGAAGAAATTTCACATTACAAACAGAACATCAATCACTTTTGTGCACTATTTGGTTCTAAGTATTCCAATATTTACGGCACATCGGTTATAGGGATGGGAGCTTGTACTACGCTAGGACCCTTTCAAAATCAGATGTTTTTAATCATAGTGGATTCGTATTCGAAATGGCGGGAGATTTTTTATATGCAATCAACACCAATAGCTGCATCTATCAGAGTGATGCGAGAAGTTTTTGCGTGGTTTGGACTTCCTTATGTTATAGTGTCGGGCAAAGGCGCTCAATTTACCTCAGGGAATCAACCGGGCATCTACAAGGGCGGAATGAAAAAGAGCAAATCACAAGCAGTGGAATTCATACCCTACCTCAGGGCTATCGGTCCACACCAAATGCTCGACTTTCAGAAAGCATAACGCATCAGTTGTAATTCTTTAAAGGAATTCGAAAATGATAATTGAATTTAATCGAAAACATGGAACGGTACCCAGTGATTTTCAGCCCGATGATCCAGTATGTGCAAAGAATTTCAGTCAATGCCAATCGCCCTGTCTACATGGGACTATTCTTCAAAAGATTTGATCCGTGATGCTTGCGATAAATAGGAGATAACATTTGGTGAAGACATCAGCTACAAGACAAAAGTAACTTATTCTTTTCAGGAAGACAATGCAAATAAAATCGAAAAGAACGTTTCTGAATATAAAAGCTGGACAACTACGTTTGAAGCTCTAAGGAAAAAGGAAACTTCAGCTTTATCAAGCAGGTCAGAAATTCAGGAACTTCCTTCCAAGTCAGACCAACATAACAAGCAAACCCCAATAGAACCGGAAAAGAGCGTCCCAAACGCCCAGTTCGAAATCGTGTTCCGCCTAAGCGTCTTGAAGTTAAAAGAAGGTACACTTACGTATAATCGTTTAGTAGGGGAACAGTTGTAGACTAATACACAATACTTTGCTTTAGAATCAAATACCGCGTATTTTTGTGAAAAGGTAGTTTGGCGACAGTTTTAATTGGGAACGCAAAAGCGAGTATTTTCGTCATATTTTCAACTTCCCATCAGGAAGCTCTTGTACATTTTTATGGAAAATAAAAGCGTGAACGCAGAGCAAGCTGCTAAAAACGTGATTTTTATGAATAAGAAGCCTTAAAAAAAAAAACACTACCGGAATTGGTTTTACATATTTCGATTTTTCACTGAAAGATAAACAACCATCAGGTCGCATCACTGGCGATGAAAAATAGGTTGTTTATAGTAACGTCAATCGAAATCGATTTTGGTCCAAACACCATGAACCGGCACAATCCACCTCAAAAGCTGATATTCACCAAAAGAAGATTTTGTTCTCAATTTGGTGGGATTGGAAAGGTGTGCTGCATTGTGAGTTGCTTCCAAGGAATAAAAAGATTTATTTGAATGTGTACTATCAACAGGTGGATAGATTAAATATAGCGATCAACGAAAAGCGACAAGAGTTGGTTCATTGAAATGGTGTCATTTTTCACCTGGGAAACGGTGGTAAAGCTTTCAATGATGATGATGCTGTAAAGCCGCACTTGATTCGATTTTTTGCTAGTAAAGATTAGAAGTTTTAAAAACATGGAAAGGGGGTCTCAAAAGGCTGGTAGCAAATGACCTTCACATCGGATCTCAAAAAGTTGGATTAAAAATGTTTTTTTATCGACAAAAGTCTGCCCTTGCTTTTTTTAAGAGGCCATTTATCTGCTAAATATAATAAAGGAAAATCCTAAATTCCTCACAACAGTTTTTGATTCGAAACGAAAGCCTTTTGAGGATGTAACAACCAAATTTCTCCAATAGCCTCTTGCACCTTTTGATCATTAGTTTCCAGTCTTGCCAGAATTTTTCCAGATTATCAAACATCAGTTGGATTTCTTTTTTTATTGCGCAAATTTTTTTAGCCATAATCATACCGAAGGAAGCCGTCGGCGAATGCTATTGTTCATCATTTTAGAAACTTAAAAATTAAAGAGCATTGCTGACTTTTGTTCTTATTCAACATTTATTTTCTTTCCCCACACTCCAATATATTTTTGAAATTAGAAAATACTTTATTACTGTCAACAAGACGCCTTGAGAATAATGAAAGAACTACATAGGTCGGGTTCATAAGGTTAATACTTTAAGCACTTCAATATAGTTCAAAAACAAAGCTAATTCCATTAAATTACCATCTCCTTAACCTCTGCCTCTTTCGCAAATGCTTTCTTATTCTGTTCGACGCTCAATTAAGATTTGTTTTACTATCTTGATGTCAAAGATCCAAATCTCTTTTCATTCTGAAGCAGTTGATCTTTCTTTATCATCTGCCACCTCCAATCTGTGAGTTAACCTACAGACCGACATTTAAGTAAATAGTTTCCCTGACCCGCATGCTAATTGTCTGTGAAAATTATGCTCATTTGTGTCCGAATCATATCTCATGAGATAGATCTTCGCGTCATTATAGCGGCGAGTGTTTTTTTTTTGTTTAGGGCATCCAAGGCTTGCAACTCTAACCTTCTCAGCTTTTCTTTTCTCTTTTCTTCTTCACTCTGGACAAATTGAATCATCGATCCGTTGTATCGAAATGATTCATTATAGCGGCTTAATTTGTCATCGGAAACCATTCGGTTTGAATTCAAATTAGTGGTCATTGGCGTCGCAAGTTTGCTCAATACTCATACTCGTATATGGATTAGCCCAGTGAGGCACTCGAGCACGCACAGACCTTTTCCCGGGGCATAATCAAATGGGCCGGACCGCCGGAAATTAAACGCAATCGATTTGAAAAGCGTGACATCAATTTTTTGTTGTTGTTGTTGTTTTTTCTCTTTTAGTTTTGTATTTATGGATAATGGGCCGACATTTGTCAATACTTATTGGAAGGAAAGGAAACTGTGTTGGAATAATCACGTCACCAAGATTGTCTGAACTTGGTTCTGTGGGTATTTTATTATTATTTAATTCCATTTTCGGGAGTAACGGACTCCTTAATGGCCTGACAAATGTCTTGACAAACATTCCATATGAAATAAGATATTTGTTTTGATAGGGAAGTGATCGATATACCCGCATTTGACAAGCGACAGATAGAGTCGTAGGCAGTGACTGTGAAACTTCTGTTCATTTTTTTCAGAGCGGATTAGCATAAATTAAGCTTTCTTTTCTGCGATGTGGACGTGACAGATCAGCTTAGTTGGCTTAAATTGACCTACCACAGATTGGCTTTTGTAATTCCTAATGAGGTTATGTTAAACGACTGACATCCACAGCGGGTAAGAAACAAACATACTACTATGAGAGACCTACCGTAATTGGAAGGTTTTCGAATTACTGGATCATTTTTCAAAGTCAATATTTAGTTAGTAAGATTTAAGGAATGAATTATGTCTGGCAAAAAAAAATAGGTTTAAATTTGTTTAAAGAAATGTGACATTTTGGTTTGCTTCACCTTTTTTTGCAACCGTTTTCATTTTTTGGTTTCAAGTTTTAAAATAATGTCCGCGTTCAGAATTCAAGGCAATAGCTAGTCAACCGGCTCTGATTGGTCGAGAGCCCGTGAATTTGATGGCAAAGCTAGTTGACATACTACTGAGTCCAAAAAATAAGGTGACATATGAATTTAAACTGCGCGCGTCGAAGGATTTGGAAATTTTTGTTTCTTTTAAGGTTGGCAGTACTGTCAGTGACATCTATGTGAAATTTCATGTCAAAATATATTCATAGTGTTTGAGGTACGCGTCGTTTTGTGAGCTGCTAAAAGTGAGTTTTTCGTTTTTTGCGATGTCGAAATTTATTGAACAAATTAAATTTTGTTTGCGGAATCAATTTTCTGCTGCGGATACGTTGAGGATGGTGCAGAAAGCCTTTGATGATGAGGCTATGTCTAAAAAAAATATTTACAAGTGGTATAGTGATTTCCAAGCCGGCCGTGAACGTGTCGAAGACGAACAGCGTACTGGGCGACCATCAACCTCAACCGATGAAGCTCACGTCCAACAAATCAAAGATTTGGTGTTGAAAAACCATCGATTAACGATTAGAGACCTTGCTGATGAAGTTGGCTAGTAGAAAGGCTCAGTCAATACCATTTTGAAGGATGCTTTGGGCCTCAAGCGCGTCAAATCTCGACTGGTACCGAAAACATTGAATTTTTGGAAAAAAGGCGTCGCGTTGAAGTGTGTGAAATAATGCTTTCCGACTACCAGGATGTGATGAAACGCATTATAACTGGCGATGAGACTTGGATCTTTGCTTACGACCCCGAAACAACCGATCAATCGAGCGAATATCGTGCCAAAGGAGAGCCGAGACCAAAAAAACCGCGCCAAAGTCGCTCAAAAATCAAGGTCATGTTGACTGTTTTCTTCGATTATCGTGGTGTTGTGCTTTATGAATTCCTTCCAACCGGCCAAACAGTCAACAAGGAATATTATTAAAACGTTTTGCGTCGTTTGCGTAACGCTATCCGCCTAAAAAGGCCGGAATTGTGGAAAGACAATTCTTGGTTTTCACACCACGATAATGCACCATCCCATACCGCACTCGTAATTCGTGATCATTTCGCCAAAAACTCAACCCATATCACCTGATCTGGCGCCGTGCGACTTCTGGCTGTTCAACAAGCTCAAAAGACCGCTCCGGGGACACCGTTTTGATACGATAGAGGAGATTCAAGCCGCAGCGAAGACGGAACTGAAGGCCATCCCGGAAAGTGACTACAACCAGTGTTTCAAAGATTGGAAAATCCGTTGGCATAAGTGCATTGCATCGGGAGGGGATTACTTTGAAGGGGATGAAATTGATATAGAAGAATAAATCAAGAATTTTCAAATTAAATACAATGTCACATTATTTTTTGGACACAGTAGTATTTAGAGGAAGTGGACTGGATTTGCAGTTAAAAATATGTGACTGCTTCTTGCAGTTGATTGATGAAACGTCAAAAGTCAGCTGTTGATTTTGAAATCGTTTACTAACCGGTTGAAATCGGTTTATGAAACACGAAAGTGGTAATGTATTATTTTAAAATTTATTAATAACGTAGGATGAGGATTTCAAAATCTAAGTCGAAATGGGATCACAAGGCAGTACTTTTATACTAACCGAAAAATAAGCCCGACTCTTCCTGAAGTGGACACGAAATTCTGCCAGCGAGTACGCAGGAATTATTTCCTCAAAGTAGCTGTGATTTCTAGTTGGCCGTTCAATCAATCCAAACATTGCAGAATTTCGCAAAATGAACGATGTTGTCTGGAACTCATTTTCAACGAATAACGAAACTTGACCTACTGGTGTTAAAATAAGTTCACTGTCTTGGCACGTGTTCACACAATTCAACTTATAGTATATAAAAGTTCTTCGTCCGTGGCGCTCATTTTAATCGTTTAATTCAAAACACCCAATTGAAACTTATTAATAACTAGTACAAATTCAAAGTAATATGTACACAATTCACGTAACAAACTTATTCCAAGTACGAATTGAAAGTAAATCTCCAAAAATAATTTGTTTGACATATGAAACTCTCAACTGCATTAGCAGTCAGTTTTCTCGTTCAAAATTCTAGGTTTTGACTGAAATTTTAGTCCCTAGAACTCTGATCGAGGCCAATATTAAGCTGTTCGATTTGAATTGTTGAAAATGCAAGTTTCACAAGATAGTGCAGTAGTTGATTCACTTTGTGAAGAGCGTCGCTGGTGAATTTTCGTTGTCAAGATTTGCATTCGCTGCATCCTCTAGCCAGTCTAGAATTTCATCTTTACCAATAAACCATCTGTACTTTGCAAGTCTTTGTGAATGGCGTGATGCATTATCCAGTAACAAAGGCGCTTTCTGCGGAAGGTGATGTTTTTGAACCTACATTTTTTTTTGACGTGTCGTTGGTTCGTATAATCTTGATATGACGAAAAGTTTAACTTACCAAAGGAATGAAAAATTGATGAAACTAATTCTCAAAAATGTCAGTATTCATCCATGCGTTCTTATCAGCCTTATTTATAAGCGGGCTATTAAAGTTCTTGATGACTCTTGGGCTTGCTGATTTCCCAATGACTGATGGTCGAATTTTGTGCTCTCCAGATCCAAAGGTTACCCTTTCCTTGCTAATCTTTCTTCATTGAGTACTTTTTTTTTACGAACAAAGAAGTGTCTTATCAGGAAGTTAGAGCCAGTACAAGCCAGTTTCGTCCGTATTATAGATCTGGTCTTTTGTTTGATCCATGTGTTTTTTTTTTTTGTGAAATTCCAGAATGAAGGAGCGACTTGTTTGGTATCAGTTGAAAGTGTTTCGATAGTTTCAAAATGTGTCGTTTCCTATATATTTTGATCCACCCCTTGCTAGCATTGAAATGTTGGAATTCTTAGTAAATTCCGTTAAGCTGCATAGTCTTTTGCGATAGCCTTTTGTGTGTCACAGACGACATCGGTGTGTGTCTCTCACGTTGCTTACAAAGCCAATTTGAACAAGGCTTTTTCCATTTTTGGCATTTCAAGCATTTTCAACGTTTAACGTTTCCCAGTACCTGACTCAGGCTGATTCGAATAGCTAAAATTTTCGTCAAATTTTGATTGTCGGTCAACTTTCCACCGCCAAACTGAGATGCTAAAAAGGTGACACTCTTTCCTTTGTCTATTGCATCTAAAATTTCGCATTTCTGCGATAGCTTTGGATAACTCCATAAAGACGTCTCGAAAATGGAAGGAGGAAATGATACCGAATTATTTTCATTCGCTTGATTCGCAGTAATTTATTCGCCATAAGTTGGTCTACTAGAAACTGCAGATTTTTTACGCCGAGGCAGATTGCTTCATCACTGTGATGTCAGTGTTATACTTATCATCTAAACACTCGTACATTTTAAGGACACAAGCTTGGATCTCCGGAATGAAAAGCGCTACGGCACGCTGGTCGCCGGTCGACCACTCTAGCGGTAGCGTCGTTAATTTTATCCCAACGGCAAATGGTGAATGTACCAGATTTGATAAAAGTCCTATTCTTACTGAAGATTCAAACCTGAGGTCAATCAATTTGTCAAATTAAAAGCAAGGGGCTTAACCATCCAGGCGACCCAGCCGTTTATGTTACAACTTACAAAAATGGCAGTTTTGTGAATTCAACTTATATAGCGAAATATTTTAGACAGATTTCTCGGTCTTCCTAAGCCAACTGGAAACCCACTTAGGCCTTAAGCACGCGATAGAAGAGGTGCCGGCCCCGTATTGTTTTTTCTGATGAGAAAATCCGCGCTATGACTGAAGATGCCGCGGATAAGACATCAACTTGATCAGACAACCTGCCTCGCAATTGGCCATCAAAAGCTCATTTCAGTGAAAGAGCTGAAGATGTTTCCTTGCATAGTGAAGATAGTTCATAAGCTTCTGCTACTAATTGTCATCGAAGATGATGATGTTTCAGATGCGTGGCTATTTGCACTAGTCGGCAGAATTTGTTTTTGGGGTTTTTGAGGTCACGGTCCAAATGTTTATCAGCAGGGGCGGCGCCCTATTGACTGGTATCACCTTCAGAGAGTATGGGAAAAAACTTAAGGCTCCAGGTAATCAATTATGAAACAAGTTATGAAATTGTGCAATTTCATTTTAAAGCTATAACAAAACATCATCAGCTGAGTAATTTGGGCGACTCTTTGTAACGCCAGTCATATTTTTGTTCAGCTTAATAAAATGCTTAATTTATTATTTCCAAGTCTCCAAGGTAACTTAGAAAAAGCGAAATAAAATGGCACTTTATATTAACAAGCCAGCTGAATAAGAAATAAACACTTGCCAAGTGCTGACTCTAATTAGCGCAACTCAAAGCCCGACACTTGTGCCATTTAATTGTTCAAACGCCAACTGGGGAAGCCCCATCGATCAGACATAGAAGTGGGGGTAGCTGCTGTCACCTCTGCCTTTATCCATTCAGGCACATATTAATAGCCAGTATGGTCCACAAATAATGCTAATTAAAATCGTGCTGATGGCTGTCAGCCAGCTTCAGCAATCTCCCGCAACAAGTCACAAAGTTATTCTTAAAGCTCAAGTTTCGCTCTCCCTCTCTTTCTCTATATAATAATACCGTTAGCTTTGATCGTGCCGTCAAAATGGTTTGATTCAAGGAAAAAACGTCAAACAAATACCCAAACCACCCCGACGACGTGCCTCGTTCAGTGCCCAAAAGTTACCGGAAAAATCAGACGTACGTTGATTGAGGCAGAAAAAAAAATGCCAAAGTAAAAGCCGATTCGATTTGGGGCGGGAGCCACGATGGCCGGAGTCGTGAGTCGTGTCACCCGCTCATCGACGGAAGCTTAATGCGTGCTTATCGATCTTGCTACCTGTTTACATTTCCCATTCTCATTTGACACGATGTTAACTGCGTCGAGATGTGAAAAGGGTCAGAACATGAATGGGATCAGATTAGCTATTGGCCACCAGGCAGTAAACCCGTCTTCGTCGTCATAAATGGGTTCCGATTCCGAGACTAATCTTGTTGAGTTGCCAAATGCTCTTGAAGTCTATTTTTATGTTTGTTTGTTGTTTTCTTTTGTTGGTGGCCTCCACGCATCTTCGCCCACATGGTTTCCATTGTAAGTATACGGGCCAAGATGTTGGGCAAACGCTTGTTGCCTGGGCGGACGGCGACAAGTTGTTGAATTGAATCTCGACGGGGCGTCTACTGCTTTGTTTGGTTGTGATTTGAAGAAACATTGACAACAAATGCGTTGGTACAAGTACGCACTTTGGATTCGAGGAACTGAGTGGCTTGGGAAATCTCAACATAGAGAGCGGTCTTCGGCGCGCGATAGTGGGTACGAATCGATTGGAGTGTTTATAAAATGTGGTGTATTCCAAATTTGAGAGATTTCTTGGATCAGAACACTACTTTTTATTGGAAGCTGAAGTTTAGTTTAGTAAGTCAGGTTGCAAGTAAGTGGGATAGTTGCCAAAAGAAAACGAGGCACGTTGTTGAGGTTAATTAGACTCCTAAATTCTAAAATACCAAATGATAGAATTTGATGTTTTTGAAAAAAATACGACAAGCTTTGAAGAAACTAAACTTCTGTCTGAACTTTCTCCTTTGATCAATGAACCGGTAACGTTGTGACTCTTGCTAATAGGTAAAGAAATGAAGTTAGCTTGTTCTAAAGAGATAAAAACTATGTTCAGACGATTGCCAGATCTATCAGTGAGAAACAACCGTGTGAGCTATCAATATTATCTGACAATCTTTGCTGAAAACACATTGTAAGACCACCATATGATAATGAAATTTTCAGGTATCTGGCAATCATGTGAACACACAATTGTACCATTGACAGACGTTTAGAACATTTGCAGACTCATGTGCTGTGCTTTCGACGTCTGTAAATTTTTTAAAATTCAGATTATTATTTCTCACTTTTGAAGAGGGTAAATGAATTTTCGGTTCAACTATTTTAGATTTTTTGAATAGATTTTTTTTTGAAATTGAGTCAATTGAAATTGAAATTTATTCAGATCATCGAATTGTTTAGAATTTTTTGCGATACAGTTCTTCCTCCGCAGCTCTCCTCTTTCTGTTGAAAGCGAGCCACTCAATCCTTGGTTCAAACACGCCGACGTTTCTGTGGCAATTCATGCTCCTCGCTGCTTTCAATACGTATGCATCCAAAGGACTCGCAAGTGCGTCTTTGTTTTCCATTTCGATAAATTTTTAATTTCACATCTGGAAGTTCTTGTTATAGGTCCGATTTTCGGAATTCTAAATTTTTTACAATTTTCCACGTTTTGAGGTACCACGAGTCGTATTCCATTTTTTTAAGAAAGATGTCTGTTGGTGTGTGTACGTTTGTGGTTATTTTTTCGTCTCGCATAACTCGAGAACAAATGAATCTATCAAATTTAAATTCAAAGTCTATGTGCACAATGAACACCTGAAAAGCTTTTGATTAAATTTGATCGGATGGTTTAAATTTTATAACGAAAAACTTGTCAAAAAAATGGACGATTTCTCTTCTTAAATTAAAATAAATTTACTTCTCTAATGAAAACAGTTCAAAGTTATAGTTTGTAGTTTTCAACTTTCAACTGTTATATCAGATGCAAATATATTTGTATTCCGAAATTTTTTTGTTATTTAGCCAATTGATTTAATTAAAATAAAAAATACTTTGGCTATAAAATATGGCTCATTTTCGTCGGAAATTCACTTCATACTTTCACCCCTTAGGCCGTCAATTTAGACATTCAATCGATCGATTTCTTACTGTTTTCAAATCTTATTGATATGAAAGATCTCCCTAAATTTATCGCTCGTTGTTGGACACTATTTAACGAACCTGTCTGTGAAGTTCATCCCAAAACAGTTGAGGCCATTTCATATTTTGATGTGTCCCTTTCTCTTTTTCTTTCTCCACGCTGCAACGGCAGTGCCTGGAGAACTATTTCAGAAATGTGAATCCTATAAATCTATACTTTTAATTCTACATGATTCCAAATGGCGTCTACATCACTGAATCATGAAAACATTCTTATACAACTGTGGAGCCACCAGTTTTTTTTTATTATTAAAGCCTGCAGTAGCTTGACGCTTCTTTATCGTTATTAGCAAAAATAAACACATGGGGCAAGTTATATTTCGTAAGAAAAACATCAATACACTTGTTTAAAGTTGCATTACTCGTATATTAACAAGCATTGCAAGGCAGTTCAAAACGTACCAAGATTAAGTTTTTTTGTACCATCGTTGTGGTTTCTTATCGTGAACCAAATCCTAGAGGTCTTTTCAGAAAATGACAGACATATTAAATAGCACCTAAACAATTTTCGTAATTTTCGTTATATCTTGAGATGGTATGGGGAAGTCGATTGGCACTTACACAAATTTTTTTCATTAAATCACGTTTCTCATATTTACTTCACTTATGCAGAATGAAAATATAATTTTAAATTTGTCTGAAAATGCTTGTCAACGGAGATGCCACTATTTTTTTTTTGTAAAGAAACTGCCAACCATCTGACAATGAAATTGACAATTTAACATTGTGCGGTAGTCGCTATTGTCAGCTCATTTGCAGCTCATTGTCGGATCATGGGTATATAAATCTGACAAGTTTAGTATAAGTCTAAGTTTAGTATCGTCTGAACATAGCGCAAGAACAAATATCACAAAATCACAAAACGGAAAAAAATATCTAAATTCAACTTAAAAAAAAAACAAAAAAACTAAGCATAAATAACATAAAACAAAAAAGTATATATATAGTACTTGTATATAAAAAATTTAATTTTTTTGCAATTCCTGTAACTATTAATACTTTTTGAAGTATAGTGTCTGTCCGAAACATGATTTTCAGCCGAAACCTCGGCTTAAGTTTCGGCCGAAACCGAAACCGAACCTTCCTTAGACAACTTGAAATTAATTAAGTATTTTAATTCTTTTTATATAAATTTAATATATTTTTACACATATAGAAAGTTTTCTCGTCCGAAGTCACCTAACACATCACGCAAGCACTTACCTAGCCTAAACAAGAAACGAGAAAATAAACAAATTCAAAAATACGGCTCACGGACTAAGAACTCACGCGAAGATAACCGTGCTTGTCAAACAAAAAAGTTTGTGTTGGTAAGACTCAATGCAATCTCGTCATGCACCAGAGTTGATTTTGATCAGTCTTCAATCTTTGGAGTAGATTTCCCTTCCAACAGTTATAGACTATATAAATTTTCCGAAATCTGCCGGCTCCATCACGATAACAGCCAATGGGTCACAACTCGAACGAAAACTGGAACTATATCTTTTTGAGTAATCTTAGTCTAGAACTCTCCTTCCATGTTTTACCACGACTGCGAAATCGTTGTTGTATAATAACATTTCTGGAAATATTCACTTCGACCGACAGCCAAGCTGCCATAAAATCCACATATAAGCTTGTCAAGGAACGCCGCGTATCTCTTTAAGGAGATAGCTGACTTTTTTAAGGTTCACCTTTACGGGGTTCCTGGACATAGGGAAATCCACGGAATCTGCAGAGCAGATGAGCTTGTATGTGAAGGTACAATGCACCCTCACAGATGCATCTCACGATATATTAACATACCATTAGCTGCGGTCAAACTAAGCATAAAAATTAAATACATCAACCATCTTGCAACATCACAAGACAAACCTGGAACCTCCTTAACAAACAGAAAAACCAGAAAGCTACTAAATCTCCTCAGACATAGAAAGCTACTATATGTTCCCATTTCTTTACTGCTCTGCCAAAAGACCTCGCTCAGTTCATTTGAGAAGCAAACTAGTTTTCTCCACCTTCTCCTTCATCACCATCTGGGAGGAAGGCCCTCAATACTCACTTATTTCTAATATAGATAGATACATTTATCCACATTACCACAATTGCTTTGTGCCTTGTGGAAGACTGAGTTTCGGCCGATTTTTTGCCAAAACCGAAACTGTGGCCGAAAGCAATTTTTTGGCCGAATCTTGCCGAAACCGAAGCCGAATGTTCGGTCGGTCACTAATACTTGAACTTTTAAAATAGCGTTACGGTCGAGCTGTTTCGAAGGCATTAATCAGCTTGCTTTCTGAATTCGCGATATCTTATTTGTCGCTCGAGATCCTCCCAGAGATATTCAATAACATTTTTATTGGGCAATTGAGGTGACGTTCTTCATTTCATTTCATTCTTTGCAATATGAGAAGTGTGCTTAGGGTCATTATCTTGTTGGAAAGCAAAAGTCCCTTCTTAACCAAATTTTCTAGCGTTTTCATATTGATTGTTTTCAAAATGTTAGGGTAGCCGTTGTGTCCATTAAAGAGTTTATAAACATAAAATCTCCGATACCGAAATCCGCCTTACACCCCGAAACCATTACAGACCCACCGCCATGCTTTACAGGTCTCGCCGTATTTTTAGGATAAAGCTCGGCAATTGGTTTCCTCGAGATTTAACTCGTCCGTCTGATCCGTGGATATTGAATTGGCTTTCTACTGAAAAAATGTCAACAGTATTCCAGAAACTTTTGGGATTTTGTTTGATTTCGCGAACAATGAGAAGCTTTTCTTTTTCCGTAAACTTGCAAGGACGCGCAGGTCGATGTTTATTTTCGATGTTGCCCCGACCGAAATCGAAGAAAGTGTGCACAGATTCTTTAGACTGATAATCTTTGGATGCTAATCGCGTTGCAATCGTTGGGGTTCTTGACAGGGTGGCAATTGTGTACCTCCATATGTTTTCAAAATATGCGAGAAGTAAAAACCCAACTCTGGGTAACTCAAATATAAAAAATTAGATTAATTGTCAACATGAAGCCTTAAAACTCCTTAGCATTATTAGCTAAGGAGGATGAACAAAGCAGATTAAAAAATACAGAAGATTATCAAAGGCAACCTCGCTTGTTAAGCCTATAAAAGTTCACAATCAGAATCTTTGTAGCTTTAGACCATTTGTCCTCAAGTTGAAGATATGGTTTCCCTGTTTCCAAAGTTTCCAATGTTTGAAATTGTTAGCTTGTTAGCTGCAATATTATTCTTCTATTATTTGGAAGATCAGTAGTATCCCTATTGACAACCATATTTGAAAATCGAACCTATTTTGAGCCACATTTCGCTAGAAACCGCCCTATTCTATGTATTGCCCTCAAAGTTCTTTTTTTCAATCAATAAAAAGTTGGCATCCAGTTGCGTTTATTTCAAAATCATCCTGTTTTTTTTTTACCTTAATTCAATAAGTCTACAATTTGTATTTAAATTCGGCAAGTTAATTCGTTCACGACAAGTTCGATTCCATCCAGCCCAATGTTTGAAGCCATCACGTTCAAAAACCCTTTTGACACACTCTACATCGTCTGAAATATTTTCATCAATGAAGTCTGTAAAAATAAATCCCTTTTGATTTGATTTGTTTATAAAAATATATTTTTAAAGTTTCTCACAGACCTTCACATTTGACATTGCAAATGCCGCCTTTACGACCATCCTTACACCATTCTGAGCTGCTGATCTGCAAAATTTTAACTTATATTATTTGAATTGAAAAAAATAATTTTTAATCGAAACCTGGAAAAGCCCATAATTAGCTGAGCCATTTGGTTTTTGAGTCACTTTTGATGTATTTCTGTCGCTTTCGTGCTCGATCATACAAACCCCTAGGAAAGGAATTTTTGTTTTTCAATTTTTATCCTTTGAGTAGAATTTGAAAATAACTTACAATTTGACAGAAAAGTTTTGTCGAATTTGTACTTTTGAACTAGTTCCTTGACCATTTCGCATCGCATATACTTTTTGCCATCGGTGAGGATTGAAAAAGTAGCAATGAAGAATAAGGCTGCCAGCGTAAAAGGTTTCATTGCAGACTTCTGAAACTGAAAGAAGAAAGGTTAGAAAAATGTAAATAGGAATCGGTACAGTCTAACAAGGATTTCAGTTATATGGTGACTTATTGGAGCTTCTCTTCAGTTTCGTTCAAGTTTCGGACAAAAAACCTGTTATACAAGTCTTATAGAAGCTGGAAAAAAACTAGGATAAAAAATCAAAAACATTTTCGTTATATTTATTTAAAGCTGGTTTGCACGCTAATCTCAATTTATACGTAATCATTCGAGCTCAAGTAGTTATTGTGTCCGACTGCTGAGAGTCAGCTTTCATTTTACTATTCGGGGAAATGCAATAACTTTAGGCGTACTACAATTACAATAGTATTTCGGGCAGTGCCGAGTTTTTTTCGAACCCCTGAAAAGTAAAAATGATTGGGAAGAAGCTTTATCATGACAACAAGTGCTCTTCAGAGGAATATCCGGGTTCAACCAGCAGTCTATCTATCAACAGCCGACGCACTTTCCACTGAGCTATAGACACCGACTGAGGCTCAATTACTGCGAGTGAAGATCCGCATCTCATCGGACCAAAATTGGCCGCCGAAGTGTATGAAGTACTTTAAGAAGACTCAGCCGGAAACTAAACGCATAGTCCTACGAAAGTTAAAATTTCACGGAAGAGTAGCTAAAAGAAAGCCGTTTATAAGCAACAAACGGAAAAGGAAGCAGTTTGCTCAAGTTCATGATAAAAAAGACTTTTTTTTTTCTGCGAGAAGGTAAGTTATAAAGACGTAGGCAGTTTGATGTTTTTCAGAGACCAAATGAAAAGCTCCGGGAAAAAAATCTTGGGCACCCCTGTTAAGCACAGTGGTGGCTCAGATTTGGTGTGGGGGTCAATTTCAGCTGTTGGTGTCGGTAATCTGCAGATTATTTAAAGTGTTAGGGATCAGTACATTTACTTGAACATGCTCTTATAATCCTGCACCAAGCGCACACAAATTGGGATAAGGTTATGAGCTTTATTTTAACCAGGATTATGATCCCAAGCTCAAGGCTGACACTGTAAAGTTGTGGCTTCTCTTTAATTGTAAGCAAGTTTTAGATACACCACCTCAGTCACCCGATCTTAACCTGGCTGAAGACCTGTGATTTCATTTGAAAGAAAAATTAAAGAAATATTCCATAAAAAAGGATTTGAAAAGGCATTAAATATCGAATGGCATTGATGCAGCCATACTACTGCATGAATCAAAACAGTTTGTCAACAAAATATTATGTTTTTATATAAGATTTTAATTAAGAGTTTTGTTTCAATATTCCACTTTAACTTTGAAATTACAATTACATTTTGAATTTTATTAAAATTTCCTTTGTTTTATAGCGTTCGAAATAAATTGATATTTTAAGTTACTTTTCGTCTAACACGAATTATAAAAAGAAAAAATATTTTTCATTTTGATAAAGAGCCTGTGTTTAATTTTTAGAAAATTATTTATAGTGTCTCCCATTTTCACTTTGATATACTGTATGTAGACAGGACAAGCATATTTGGTGATAAAGAGACAGCACTCTTTTGTTCGTGAATGGCAAAGTTTGTAAAGTGCCAAGTTCCAATTCTAGTGATAGTCTAGATTTAGTTTATAGCACTATCAGGTCTTCCCATATCCATCTGATCGTTCTCTACACTTCTTAAAGGGTAGTCATAATCCCTTGAGAGCCAAACAAAAAATGTATCTCAAAATCTTGACAAGAGTTACCGTGTTTCGTAGTGCAATAGTCTTGGATAGACGCAGTGAATATCACGGCCGATATTATCCTTCAGCTGCGGACAGACCGAGGAGTATAAACATAGACGCTACTCTTGAATGTAAGGTCTGATGACCTCGATGGCTGAACAAATTTTGTGAGAAAAATTCAGCAAGAGAGTTCATGAAGGTTGTGACGGTATACGTAGTCGCTTTCCTCTTCAGAAATCACGTGTGTGACGAGGAAGATGGACGTACTCGCAAATTTGTCAAAAAATTGCCTGTGATCATGTGCCTGTAATTTACACTGTTAACGCTTAAATTTTGTTTTCGACAATTCCGTTCGTCGAAAGGGTTCACTGACAGTAGCTCTGCGGTTAGTTAGCCTCTTCGCTCAAAAAGTTCTTGAACTGAGTTTGCAAAAGTGTGTGAACAATAATTTTTGGAACTTCAAAGCAACCATTCTCGTTTGGATTTTTGAGTCATGCTTCGTTCCTCCACCTAAATGTTTTCAGTGTTCCTTGAGCGATACGCCCTTTTGGAACTAAACTATTTTACTGTATAACATCCACAGAAGGCGAGAGCGCCTTAAGGCGGCAATCCTCGTCCAGCAGAGACCGTAGAATGATCTGCAGCCACTAAGTTGATATCACAGGGGTCTCAAATGGCAGAACTCAGAGGATCCTTCATAATCGACTTTACATGAAGACGATGTCGGCGCGCTGACTAAAGAAGAAACGAGTTGGCAGCTGGTCTTAAGAACTACCAGTCAGTGAGACAAAAAAAAGTCTTCACTCTACACCCCAAAAATACTCCGAACAAATTCAAAGTTCCAAGTTCGGCCAAAAGGTTATGGCGTCCAGATTTCAGGATGTCATAATAGTTTTCCTGGAGAAGGGAGTCACTTTTTCAGGCTT
The DNA here is from genome assembly GCA_963555765.1 of Orthonevra nobilis. Classification (NCBI taxonomy): domain Eukaryota; kingdom Metazoa; phylum Arthropoda; class Insecta; order Diptera; family Syrphidae; genus Orthonevra; species Orthonevra nobilis. Next base: position 30,690,382 of record OY743226.1, on the reverse strand, counting down.
TTACTACGCGGACAAAATAAGTAGAATGCAGGCAGGCAGGGCCGGAGTTACCAAGGCCGCCATTCCCGGTTTCAAACTGTTCAAGCAGCCACTCTTTTCCCCAAAATCTAGCATCGAGGTTTTGCAAATCTCAAAATCTATCTATTAGGCTTTAGAAGCAGCTTAGGGGAAAGAATTTCCAAGTCACCTGTGAGATGTAGAAGCAGTGTTAAAATATAAACTGTGCATCTAAGTTTTGAATTTTATTTTAATAAAATATTAACACACAAAATGATAGCCAGATGCAAACTCCAAAGGCTTTGTGCAGCACTTACAATGGCGTAGCGATCCTCAGGTCAACAAATCATTAGCTTGCAGTCAAGTTTTTTTTCTATAATATTTCTTAGTCATTAATAACGTGTCAATTTGCCCCCACCTTGAAGCTATGAAATTTGCATCAAGCACTGCGAAACAATTTATGCGTCTTATGACATCGCTTGGCCACGTTTTTGCTATTTCGGGTACGCGTGAGAAGTGTGCTAATTCCCCTCCAAACCATTTCGTAATACCATGAAATGTGTTCAAACACAACCGCGGCATTATTTCCTAAAAATTTCAATCCTTAATAGATGTGATAAGAAAATTAAATCAAATCTTTAATTTTAGTCAATATAAGAGAATAGCTAGTAACTATTCCTTAACTGAAACTAGCGAAGCGCATTGAATTTTACGGTAATTTTAAATGAAACATGTCAACCATCGCCCGGCAAATGCCAAACACAGAAAGTAAACAAAAAAAACGCAATCAAGGTCGCAAATAGTAAACACAAAAATAACAACACGACAAACGTGAGAAACTCAACAAGCGTGATATCTGAGTCAAATATAAAACCTCACCTTAAAACAGATGTGCCACCGCGGAGCAGGTACCCGTCGTCTTTTTAAAGAGTCCCAACTAAACTGTGATTCAAGTCGAATATCTATTTTTTCAATCTCAAAACGCTTTAAACATGTTTCAAGCGGGGGACTTTTTTTTTAAAGGTAAATCAATCGAACTAGCGACGTTGTGGGTTGCGGTTGGTGGAGCGCGCGTTTTGCACGTTTTGAGAGACAAGCACGTTGTTAACTAAAATCGAATGAGGCTTGCTTGAGCTTTTATTTAATAAGAAACCGTATTTATCTCATTCTATATGCTCTTTTTGTTGTGTGCTCATCAATAAATAAATCTTCTTCTTAAGTGAATAATAAGCGAGCCACGAGACTGTGTTCTTGTTAATTGATAAGCATGGGAGAGAGTGCCGGCGCTTTTTGCAAGATGTACATAGATACTGGCTAGGATGGAGATAGTCATTATTTGGATTTTTGCATGAGTTAAACAGTGATGATTAAAGTGAAAAGTAAATGATAAGGCGAAGAGTTGAATATCTCATATATAACCTCACAATATTTAGCGCAAGCGTAACCGTAAGCGTAAGCGCCTGCATTTCAATTGAATCAATTGATAAGAACCAGGTTCGAATCCTAAAATTTGCTAGTTTATCTTTATTTCAAACATTTCTAACACTGGAGTGGTCGACAAACGATAGGCTTGTCATGCAAAAGTTCTGAATTCCCGTCGTCGGAATGGAGGATTTTGTAGATGAGCAGACTTATGACGAAAACTTGAAAACCAGCGGTACCGACAAACGTTATTCTTACTTAACGTTGGCTTGAGTTAAGCAAAGAGTTTTTCGTAGGAAACTTAAGAACAGTCAGAGGACAGTTAATTTAATTAACAGCTTTACATAGAGTACCACAAGGCTAAATTCTAGGACCGATACTCTTTTGTTTATTCATTAATAACCTCCTATCAGTTTTCAAATATTGCTCGGTATATTTATATGCAAATGATGTTCAATTCCACTTATCGAAGCCATTCTATAATTTAAATGAACTTGATCTCCTTATTAATGAGGAGCTGAAAAATATTTAAAATTGGTCAAATTGACTAAAGCTAAACCCGACTAGTTTTATCAATTTTAAAGAGAAGTTTTCTTTATTTGAATAATAATAAAATTTCAAGTTTAGAGTCTCTCACTAGCGTGGGATATATGATAAGATGAACTCTTTACCATTTAATATCAAAAATATTTCAACATTTTACTTCTTTCTCTGATCTTTCTCTTCTGTGTTTTATTCTTATAAATTTTTACAAAAAAATGATCTCAAAATTAAAATCAATCCACTTTGGTTGGTACTGCAAGCTTAACGATTTATAGAGTCATAAAAATACCAGTTAATTTCATCAAAAAAAATCAGCGCCAACTTTTAGCATAATTTTGATATATTTTCATAGGGTTTATTATTCGATTTTCAGAAAGCTTAGCGGTCAATTATAAATTGAAAAATGTTGGTTAGTATACCTAAAACATCCAGGGACTCACTCAAACCCACACAAAAAATTGTATTAATATCTATCCAGCCGTATAGCAAGAGTTCAGTGACTAACACAAAAAAATAAAATTTTATTTTAATTATGATGAGCATTTAAATAAAAGGTTTTTGCTCTAATGGTAAGAAATGTTTAATTACTTTTTGTGAAAAAGTTGTAGAACTCAAAAAGGACAATAAAAAAGTCCGCAATGACATAACTCTTTCTGTTAAAAATATGAATAAAATAATATATTTTGAATCAATTTTCATACGTCAGGGGCTATTAACATAATTTCAAAATGTTAAATTCTCATCTAATGAGGTTAGCTTATCGTCGAGGTCCTTTTTGGAATATAAAAATTGCCGTTTACACAACATTGTTTAGACAAGTAGAAAGTTTTGATATTTCCGGAAGGACGTTTTTGAATTCCATAATATTTCTACTTACACAAAATCTACGCGGACGAAGTTGCAGGTGACTGCTCGTTTTATATTAAAAGAAGCAGTGGTGAAGAAAATACTACGAATCAAGCGAATGCAAATGGTTCGATATGAAATTCCTCATCCCTATTTGGATCCCATTCATCGAGTAATAGAAACAGAATTACATCTGAGGTTCGAACTACTACACAATCCGTCAGCATTTTTTCTTATTATTCTGTCCCTTGAAAGCGAGTTTAGTTTTACAAGTACACAACTCTTAAGGAATCAATGGTGATTGAAATGCACAGTCCTCAGGTGTGATTGATATCTACTTTGCTTTTTTGTGGGTGTCTTAATAAAATTGGAACATTTTAATCGACTTGTTTGTATTCGTTCATATTTGCTGTATTTTTTTTTAGATAAAGGCAAGTTCGTAATATATGTATATAAGAGTAAATGACAACCCTTTAAAAAATCTATTGAAACTTTCACTAAGCCCGCTTCCAGTCAAGCTAAAAAGAAGTTGACCGGCTGCATGGTATGCTTTCCCGTCAAAAGAAAAAAACAGTTTAAACAAAACGCCATCAAAAAGGCTCAATAACAAATTCCGAAGAATTGCTTCTTCCACTCCCTCCATAACGACTGCTGTTCTTGTGTCTACAAGTTTTTGGGTGAACGTTCAATTTCATGACCTACTGTGGATGGTTTAATACTACGAGTCCAATGCTAGAAGCTGAGCAAGACAAACTAGGAGTCATCCGACGGGATGCTATCACTTTTGGTAATGCCGAATCTGTTTGTTGTGGAGTAAAGGTGCTGAAAGCACTTAATACTCAGGCACGGAGGCAACATGTTTTCGGTGCAGATCTTATGGCCGTCCTAGGTCAATTGGTCTAAATCTTGTGCAGCTAGCAACTCGCCTCTAAGACATGACAGAAAAGGCCTTTTGTTTGACGTACTCGTTCCGTCGTACTCGATAATCACTACTGTGTCTGAAAATAACGTGCATGAGCCGACGACCTTACTATTCTAGGCAATTGGCTCTAAAACGTTCGACCCTGCAGCGCCATTAACGCTGGAAGTGTCATTCGGCCTCGATCTTTCCAGAACGCCGTCTTGACTATCATGCTAAGCGATGCGGAACCAAGTTTAGCGAGCCTTATATACTGCCAGTACATGAATTTGCACTGGATGTGGTTCCAGCAGGACGGTGGGACCGCGTGACAATGCAGATTTTAAAGGATAGGTTCCTGGGAAACATAATACCATACCTTCCTCGATTTGACGGCTCCTGAAGTGTTTCCTTGGAATTTTTTTTAAGTCACAGATCTATGAGAACAATTCTCACGAAGTCAAGTCGCCAAAGTTTCTTGCCAAAACAAATGAAATAGCATTGAAAAGTGCCCAAATAGTCATTCATGTTGCGGCGCCAACTCGATCAATATCACCTTCAAAGGCAAAGCAACTTCGGGTGATTGTTATTGCGCCGTCCTGATAGGCGTATTTTTTACGTTTTTTTTATAAATAGAAGATTCCATTATACGTGACAGCATCCGAAAAACGATAAGCGACATCTAAGTACGTCTCAGCCAAATAAATTTTATAAGTCTTGCTGACTTAAATCTACAAAACTCTAAATTCATTCTTTCTATCAGTCTTAGTTTTTGCTGTTTGTTAAATGGAAAACAGAATCAAGTTTAATCCTTCTACACATATTCTTTTTGTCATCAGGCTCTTTTGAAGAACGTAGAACCGATCCTTGTAATGTTTGGATTTTGGTCACAGGAGCTGATGGCAAAATAGAAGGCTTTTTAAAATGAAACTTCTATTTGGAGAACATTGCATTTATTATTTATCTGCAAATACTTCAATGTCACATATCATCGATTCCACAAATAACACTCAGATTGAGTAAGTTTTCCGGCTGCCTGCAGCTTTGTAACCAACCGTTCCAATGACGGAATCCTTCTCTGGAATGTATCGTTCTTGCACAGGCAACAGCTTCGCTAATATTATCGTTCAAAAGATCTAAAAAAAAACAGAACAAAAATATATTAAATGGTCAAAAATATGATCAAAGAGATTGTACCTTCGCATTTAGCATTACAAGTGCCACCTTTATGACCGACTGCACACCAACCCTTACTACTAATCTGTAAATGTTTAAAAGATCTTTGCAATAAATAATTGTCAATTGTTTTTTTACTTTTAATGGCACCTGAAATATTCCATAGTTTGTACTTCCATTAGGCTTTCTGGTCACCTTGGCCGTATCTCTTCCACTCTCGTGTTCAATCAAACAGATCCCTAACATTAATTTAACAGATTCAAATGACAAGTTATTTTTTAAGCGAAGGATATTTTCTGAACTGTCCAAAACAGCGAAACATTTTAACTATGAACTAATTATGAATAGAGGGTGGGCCATGTTTTGTTGTAGTTTTAAAAAAGCCTTCGACAAACTTTTCACTTTTCAACGATTGTTTCTTTATTCAAAATAAATCCGATTCGGATTAATTAAAAAATATTATTTCATTCAAATGACTACCTCTGTGGGCATAGAGTCAAGCCCATCCTGTCAATACAATTTTTACAGGCATTTTGCATGGTTTCCATAAAAAAGCCCTAAAGCGAAATATACAATCAATTGAATGTTGGATAAGTTGTGTTGAAAGACATCCCATCTCATTAGAACCATAGCTCGTCCAAGTTGGAAAAAAATCGGGACATAAAACTAAAAAAAACCGCCACAGCCAAAAACGGATTAAAAATTACACGTTCAAGTTTCTTGAAGATAGCTTGTGCATTTTACTAGCCCTAAATAAATTTTGGGCTGCTTACGTAATCGTCGAGATGAAAAGGTGTTTTCTTTTTAGTTAATTTGTCGTCGTCGATATCGACCTTGCACGCGAATAGTTATTCTCCTCAGCCTGATCCTACTGATGATCAGCTGCTGAAATATTTGGCAGCACAAAGGGCGAACACGGGAATATGTTCAGTCATCACGAACTTTCCTGATAGCAATAACAATAAGCACTGTTTTTCCGGAACAGTGAAGAGGTAATTTTGAAATATTTTTCAGCGCTTTTCAAGCGTAAGAAGATCCAATTCATCACGCGAAACGATACCTTTGAGCTTCTGACTGTCAGTATTAAAAAAATATTTAATTTTAAAAGAAACCAACAGATGGCCCACCCTATTTTAACCTGCAACAAATAATCCTGTGAAGTTTGTTGTCCTTTTAACTATTTATTCAGGCCAGGCCAATTTGACAGGTTCTCGAAAAAATCGAGCATCTTTTGAACAGTTTTGAAAATACTTCTTCTTTTATTAGTTAAAAAAAAAAACACTTACAATTGGACAAAAAGGACTTGTCAAAGTTGTATTTTTGTATGAGTTCCTTACAAAGTTCACATCGCATGAATTGTTTACCATTCACAAGCGTAAACAAATATGCAGACAACATGAAGATGCTTATTGAGATTTTTCTCATTTTTAAAAGCTGAAAAGAAATGAAAAATTTTGATGTAAGGTATATTTTAAACATTCTAGGGTATTTGTGTTTCTTAAATTTGTTGCAAGACGGCCGAATTGTATCCGAAAGGTTTCTGACATTTCCTCATATCTCTGGACGACTTATACCGGGCATAATCTTAACCAGTGATCCCTAACGAACTCTCTGAATGCAGAAACCGTCAGGATTCCTGAATTAGTTCACAGAGTATTTACAGAGTATTTCTTGGGTTTTTCGCATTTGTTCGTTGCTAGACATGAGGTGGAAGTCAGATCATCGAATTTACAACAATTTTTGCTTAAATCTCGGAAAGACTTTTGGAGATACAATTGAACTGATGGCAAAGGAAATCCCAAAGGCGATGAGGTTCGCGGACTTCGAGCCTAATGCGTGACATCTGAGTTCCAGGACTGCTTCAGCGATGGGATACCGAAACGTAACACCAGCGCGGTGGTATGGAGGCAAGTCGGAATCTTTACGGGCAGTCCTCGTATATCACTGATAGACTTGCTGAATAAAGATTATTTAAGGTTGATAAGTATGTTTACACTAAATGAGGTAACCTAGGTTAATACGAGGAGCCTTCTTATGATTGTACATCACATATTTTCCACTTATATTCTTAGCAGTGGTTAAGCTTATCAAATCCCTAAGTGCCACTTTCGGGAGTGCCCTGATTTCTGTTGCCGGAACCGTATATTGGGGCACCCACAAAGAAGTGTGTACAAGTTTCAGGCTCCAGTCCAGTGTGTTATGTTCGCCAATCGTTACGTCAATCTCTTTTTTTTTAACAAATCGTAGAAGGATATATTTTTACGAAGGAAGATCCAAAAGGAATGATAATCGACAGAATGTGCGGCAGTCTTAATTTGATTATTTTTTCTAACTACAGTTATCTTCTGGCAAATCAAAACATTTACTCCTTCTTGTCTCGACTGCGCGAATTAACTCAAACCCTTTTTTTTATCTCGGCTCTTCTGCTTCTACAGCGGCTATCACCTCACCAATTGTCCTCAAAATTCTTCACCGCTGAGATGCTCTTTATGCCGAAAAAAGGAATGGAAGTCGCTGAGGCCCAAATCTTGAGAAAACGTTGGGTATTCCAACAATTCAAAACCCGATGGCAGTCGTCGCAACTTTGGCTTTGTGTGTTGATTGTGCGTTGTCTTGGTGAAGCAGTATTCCGGCCCAAAACTTGTCATGTTTGAACGCAATTTTTTGATTTTATTTGAGCTATTAAAGCCCATAATAGCGAGTCCCTTAACCGGGTTATCCTCGGCATTACAAAATACGGACACAATAAATACGGTCTTTTCCTGGTCATGTACTCAAAGTGATAGATGTCAACTCCTTTCTTCTCTTATACGACTGTATGGGACGTGTGTTAGATGGTCATCATACAGTGTGAGGCTTCCTTTTTTACATAAGAGGCTTCTTACCAGTAAAGCATTTCTTCCTCAGGCACGACAGCTTTCCTTCCATTTCAACAATTTTTGTTTTGTTTCCAAATTTTCCCAAAACAGCACTAGTGGATGCAATTCGCAAAAGTGAGGTCATTCGGCGAGGCGTATGTACTTTCAAATCTTACCTGATTGACACTACATATTTGAATTGCATAAACACTCAAAAGCTAATCCAGGGGAAACAATCCCTAAATGTATTCAAATTGTATGTTATTTTCAGCAGGACAGCTTCTGTAGAGATAAATGTTTAAATTAGCTAAAAACAAATAAGCTTTTCTCTTCATAAGACCGGAAACTAAAAACCAAAATTCCTATCATCTCAAGATACTTAATTATCATAAAACTTCCTTAAAATATTCAACAAACAAATTGTGATAACAATTTTCCTTATCTTACACATTTTAAGCACATTTCAAATGCTCTCTTATCGGGTTTTGCAAACCTAGTGACACGAATCGGAAGTGAGTCAGCGCTTACAGAATCGCTAGTTAGCACACGTCAAATTGTTTAAACAAATATCGCGTCAACCGCAGTTATCAACAAATAAAAAAACGAAAAAAAAGTTCAACAACTTGTTGGCTCGAAAACACTCACCCGAACTCTTTTTATCTGCAAATATTTGAACTTTGATATCAACTCGGGTCTTTAGTTTGGCTTAGAGAAGGACTCTAAGGACTCCTATTAGGTTAGACAATTAGCACTATTCTCGCCATAAAGGTGCGAGCGATGTTTTAATCGAAGCCGGACGGCGCGAGACGAAAAAAAGCTCGTCTTACGAAGTCAGCGCGCAATAAACTAATCCGAAATGGTGAAATATTTCACAGTTTTATTTATAGAAAGTTTTGTTTTGTTTTTGTCTATACTCTCAGGTTGGCCGAGAGTACAGACGAGTTTATTTATAATTGCGGTAGTTGTAAGCTTAGTCTACAGGGTGTCCCAAAAAGTGGGTCCAAAGAAAAGGTTTACTTTTTTCAAAAACCTTTCAAATGCTACATAATAAAACAAGTCATGGAACGCTTTAATATTATATTTGTTCTTTATTTAAAGAATTTAAAGACTGTGAATAAGTAGTTTAGGACCACCCTATATAGCAAATTTTTTACAAGGCAGTTTTGCGGTTCCGAAAGCTGATAAAGATCAAAACATAAGTATGATTTATATAGTTGTATAAATGGAGGAGGAGTCCTGACAGAACTCGATTCTGGCAATGTAATTTTCGATGACTCTTCGACACATATCAGACAACTACTCGGTCCTACCTTGACGAATATTCGTTCTCACAGCGGCAAGGGCTTTTGGATTCCCTAGGTAAGCACTTTCCTTTGTTTAAATTCAACGGCTCACCGGAAAAACACAAGATCTTAGCGGCCAGTTCATATCACCAAAAATATAAATAGGAATTTATTGTCTTGCAATTTAGCCAAAACGGTTCGTGCTGTCCGAGTTATGGCAAATTCTTGTTGCCTCCGCATCCATATTTTCTATTTATGGCCACCAAAATTCGTTAACTTATAAAGATGAGAATCAACAAGTACGATAACATCTGTCTCACTTCGAGAAGAAGTAAAGAACCACCAAACCAAATTTCCCGCCACACAGTGAATTTTTGGGGATGCCATCGTTTTCCGACACTTATACGATATTAAGCGAATATTTAAAGGGTGTGCTTTAGAGGCATACAAATTCAATATGAAATAAAACACTAAAAGCTAATGTTAATGTCATAGAACATGCTATGCAATTATTATTTAAAAAGATTCTTTCAGTCCATAAAGCACACCAAACAAGGAGTTTAAATAGATGTAAGGGCGTCTCCATAAAGGCTTCTGGGTTTTCTCCACTCCAAATTTGATTTAACTTATTTACATATCCATTTAACCAAAAATGGTCCTCATCAAAGAACAAAATTTGTGTTGAAAACGGGGATCAAGTTGAATAATGTTTTCGGCCCATTCACCTAACCTACGTCGCGTATATAGGTCCCGCGTTTTGCACAAGATGGACCTTATAAGCTTTAAAGCCGCACCGTAAGATCATCCATTAAGTGTTCGGGCATAGCTCCAATAGAAGAACATGATGGCGTATCGACTCTTTCGGACTCTGTTCAACACTGCGCTCCACAACGGCAATAACTTCTCATGTTCGCATTGCTTGTCGTCTTTGGGGATGTGTTTTATTCACTAGAGTGAACGTGGTTGGAAAGCTTTTAATTGTTCTGGCGTTAATCGTTAAATGGGAAAACTTATCACTCACAAGCAAACATTCAACTGTCAAATTGACAATCTGTGGAAACAGTGCTGCAAGTTAATAGCCAAACCAAACAAAAACCCTTAACATCCCCAGATGCGACAAAATAATAATATATATTAATATAATAATATTTTCATTATTATTTATTTATATAATAATATAAGAAAATAGATTTTTTATCTGTGGTTTAAGTACTGACCGAGTGAAAAATGAGCCTCATCGCTGAAGAAAACTTCTCGAAATAAAAACTGTTTTTAACGAAGAAACCTAAACTTCAAAGATGCTGAACCATTTTCAAACAGCATGAATGCTTATAGTCTTCTGATGAAGCACATTTCACTACCGGTGGCAATGAATGTGAGATACTGGTGACCGAGCAATCCAAAGGAAAACCATCAAAAATAACGGTGGCGTGTATTTTCCAATGATCGGGAAGTTTTTGGTAAAGCGAATATACGATATTTCGGAGAGATTGGGCTACTCCAGAAGAGAAGCTGATGGTAATTTTTCAATAAATTTGTCCCTGGACAATTCAGGCCCTGAAACAAAATATTCGCCTTTCGGTTGCTGGCAATTAACACTTTGGTCGCGCGTTAAGTTCGATTGCAAGTATGGGTTGAAATCAATCGATAATATTTAGATTATATTCTTTTAAAAAACATAACAATGAATTTTTCACTGGACACCCTTTATGACCACCAATTCCACATTTTCCCGTATCTTACTCGGTCTGGAACAACCTGTATACTCGCATAAGTATCTCTTGTCGTATTTGTTGCAATCGTTTTTAGTTGAGTTGAGTTCTGAAGGTTAAGATTGAACGCAATAATCACGGGGAAATACCCATTCTATAGGTAGTTGTTTTTATTTTGATAATTTCAAAACATGTTATCATTTAACGAGTAATCTCATGAAAAGCCTGTTGAATGTCCCGTGATTACAGCAAGAATTGTGGTATTTTCGCAACGGAATTCAAATTTTTCGGAAAGCCATAAAACGCTATTCAGCTAAGGACCTTGGATCACTCGTGACTATTTTATTTTATTTTAAAATCCATCAGTAAGGCTTTTGGCATGTGACAGAAAAGGCGCCAAAAGATTATTACCGCTGTTTACGTGCATCGGAATACGTCGCCTCAGCAGCGCATTTCAGTCAAACAGTAAACAATGTTCTCTTACAAAGTGTAGATAGCCTTTCAGCTTCTGTCTGTAGATTGCCGATCGCGAACTACGCCCTGGCTCTGCTGAACCGCAAGTCGACGATTTTCGATAGAAATTTATCATTAGCCACGATCAATGTAAAACAAAACAATTAAAATTGGCGGTTCTGAGGATACACCTATCATGCACGAAGAGCAATTGCTTGAAGGTGCGCCATTTATGCCAAAGGAGTTATCGGGTCTCATTTTTTCGAGGAAGCCTTGAATACCATGATTACAGAGTTATGTTTAACGAGGACGATTTTCATTGGTCAGAAAGATCGCCTTATATCACCGTTCCAGTCTTCTTTCTTTGCTCAAACCGATGAAGATATTGGCAAAGGTTCTCGACAAAAACTTCCCGCGATTTCTCAATGATACGATTTTAAGATCGGTAAGACCCTAGATGGATAGCAAGAGCCTAAGGAACTTACTGGGCTCTCACAATTCTATTCTGATGTAGAAGATCAATCTTTTCCTAACATTCGGACACAAAGTGGTTAGTTTTAATTTTTTTCAGCTACGTTAGAATTGGTTGTGAGTGTGCATATTGGCCAGTGCCTTGCCGCTGCTGCTGTAACTGCTACAGTTCTAGTAATTTCAATGGCTCAATAGCTGACAATAAGGACCGCCACTGATTTTGAAGTTTTTACAGGGGAGTACAATATTTGGCAGGCTTCCCTGATCGTTAGTATCTCTTCATAAAATGCGCTTTTTTGACTTTTGAAATGTTGAGTTCCTTTTGAAAATTTGGTTCAACGCCGTTGCACATTTCGGAGACGTCGGTATAGATAAGGATTTGGTTATTTGTCTGGAGAATATTTACTTTTTTAAACTTGGTAGCTAAGTATTATGTAGTCAATGGAAGCTGCAGATTGTGTTGTTGGAACCGTCTCTATAACCCGTATGGAACGCTTGACTACAAGTGGGTTTTCCCTTATATAACCGCGGTGTCCGACGCAATGAATATTATACGTATGATGTCTATTGACGCAATGTATCGAATCACAAACTTGAGCATAAAGCACAAGCTATTCCTACGGCAGCAGTTCTTCCAATTCTCCTTACCAAACTGCAGGCTTTTCATCAATCTTGTGATGCATATAGTATATGAGAATTTAGATTTTTGATAAATCCATGCATGCTTTCCGCATCTTGGTGTCGAAAGTGATTTTAAATCTTAGTTCTGGATCTAGGAATTGACCGAGATTCCTTGCAATGGAAGAGAGCGATAGCCTTCCTTTTCTGAGCCTTGAGGGCATTAAGATTAGTATTTTTATCTTTATTGTAATCATTGATAACGATAACGTTACGGTCTTCTGGATATCTGGACCAATAGCGTGCTCAAAGAAATCCGTGCTTCGTCACGAGGTGATTCAACCTACTTATGCCTGTAATAAATCAGCACAGCTGGCGACGGATGATGACTCTTGTTGGGTCGGCCACATTTTCACTCACTCAGAAATAAAGTTCTTTGTAAAGCTTTCTCGCAATGCAACGGTGATGGCGACTTTTAAAACGGATATATCATCCTTAAGGTGTCATTCCATATGAAGAGTCCTTAAAAGATGTTTTCTTAAGTAATTTAAAAAGCGACCAGTAAAAAGGGAATCACTCTCGTTGATTCCGTTAACAACTTGTGTTGTATATTTTTTACAAATTGAAAAAGAAACCGTCTCAAGTTTGGTTAATTTCAGTGACGTCTTGCCCACACACTGAGTCGGTTTTATTTATTCCATAAATTTGTCAAATTAATTGTTTATTATTGTTTTTTTTTATAGCTAAACAAATTTTTCAATAAAACTTAAGACTAAACACACACAAATTAATCTATTATTAATTATATAAGATTTGTTTTTTTTTTTTTTTTTTTTTGAGAAGACGAGTATATAAATAACTGATAGGTACTATCTTATCACGATTGCAGTTCGCAGTTCGCCAAACATAATTTACGATTTCTTGTTAAAAGCCATAAAAAAAAATGTCTACATAATAAAAATTAACACACGACAAAAAAAGAGTAATAATAATAATTAATTCTCTAATAAATAAGTTTCCAATTTAGTCTCATAAATTTCATTTCATCCAATATTAAAATCATCTCTAGTCTCTCCACACACAAGCTAGAGTATCTATGTATCTCTATCTGAAAGGAAATAAAATTATTCATACGAGTGGAAGCATCTCTTTGGGTGTCCATCACATACTGCCTTAAAAATAATATGGAAATCTGTTTTTTTTTTGTTTTGTTTACTTTTTTGCTTTTTCGCTTCGCCTGTCTTTCGGGTTGTTCAAATAGGGTTTTAGTTTTTTTTTTGTTTCAATTTTTTGTTCCTTTTATTGACTTTTGTTTAGCATCTTGAGATGTCGGGAAGACTTCGCCCACGACATTTGCTCACCCAACCGGGCCAAGCCTGGAAACCATGACGATTGAAGATCTGTTTAGCACATCTAGAGTCATCCAGAATATCGTCGTTGAGGAAGTCTACACAAAAAAAAAAAAAACAATTGATCGTAGGTTGATTTGAGTATAACAGTGGTCGCCCACTTTCTCAACTAGTCTTATTATTATTCTATTTTTGAATAAACGCCACCTACCTTCACATTTCATGTTGCAAATGCCGCCTTTGCGACCCTTCCGGCACCACGTCTTGCTATTGACCTGTAATTGATTGATAGAGTTTCTCTGGCTAGTGTGTGATTTGTTGGCAGCAAACTTACCTGGAACAGGCCATAGCTGACACTGGTGTTTGGCTGCTGCATGACTTTTGAAGTACTTCGGCCGCTCTCGTGCTCCACTAAGCACACCCCTGTCGAGATGCAAATGGTTTGATAAAAAGCTCGACTCGCATTCGATGGTTACTTACAGTTCGAAAGGTAACTGCGTGGAAAGTCGTGTCTCACGAGTTCCTTAGCCAATTGGCAACGTGTAAAAATTCTTCCATCAACCTCGACGTTACAGAGAAAAGACAGGAAGACTATTACTAAAATGGCGGTGATTTGTTTTGAAGACATTATAAGACTGTCGTCTTTTATTTTTTTTTTAAATTCAGCAAGTGGGATCTGAAAGCAAAAATTTAACACATCAGTTTGGGATCTACGCAGACAACTGACTGCATTCATTCATGGAGATGGAATTTTATGAATCATAGTTGGGTTCTTTTTTATCCGAAATTTGGACCTGATCAAAATATTCAGATTTTTCCTTCGGGTTTAAAACCTTAGTTTTTGAGGAGCGGGTAGGACAACATGCTGTTTTTGTTTTTGCATAATTAATGAGGTACTTAAACACAACGACAAATGAAGAATCTTCGATGTGCAACTTATTTGCTTATAATTTCAAATCTGTTTATTCATCACATTCTGTTTCTTCCGATGAGTAACCTTATGAAGGCAATGCGTTTGTCATCGGAAGTTAAAGATACCAAAGATGTAAAAGCAGCTCTAAGTTATGCTGAGGCGTTCAAAAAAGAAGGTCTAGATGATGTACCTTCGTCATTATTTAAGAGTTTATATTTTCACTCATTTTTTCAACTTGTCTCTCAAAAGTGTAAGGTATCCTATTTAAATCCTATTTCATAATTTGGGTCAGAGCAGAATGTTCGTTGCTGGTTCTTCTGCGTCTAATCTTACTCTGTTGATTGATAAGTTTTGCACTCGTAATTTCACTAAAAGATGTCAAAATGATATCTTTTTTACAAATTTTGTCAAAGGCGATAGAGTTAATCATGAAGTTTTACTACATAAATGATCTTGTTTAGGTTTTCATTCGAGCTTTTTAAATTGGATAAAGTCATATCTTTTACAAATCCGATCCGAATTGTAAAGATTGGAGAAATTTTTTTCGGAGTTTATTCATGTATCATCTGGCATCCCACAAGGTAGCCATTTGGGACCTCTGCTTTTAACTTTATTTATAAAGGATGTCCCATTTTTCTTCTCACATTTATTATGACTGTTATATGCTGGCGATTTAAAACTTATATTAATTCCTTTCATCTTAATGTTCAAAAATGTCGAGCTATGTCTCCCCGCAGGAAGAGTAGGTCTATCAATTTGCCATATAAAATTCTCAATGTCCAGCTTGAAAGAGTAACTCACAAGAAGGAACTTGGAGTGATCCTTGGAGTTAACATTTTTGCTACATACAAATTTTAACGTCTTACATGAAAGACACAGAATTTATAAGATATTTTTGATAATTTTGACGTCTTGAGTAAAAGAAGTAAAAAAAAGTTGTGGAACTTGCTATATTTTTTAGAAAGAAATGAAATAAATGAAAATTTTCTATCGATTTCACGAAGAAATTGGCCTTAAATTGCCGCGCTTTGGTTGAATATTCTCTTTGAAAGTCTTTGGAGCCTGTGACCTTTCACTTAGACCCGCGACTTAAAAAGGAAACAATTCTGGAGCGACCAAAATGCCAAACAGAGGCAAAAGGCCGCCCGAAAACACATCCTTTGAAATATCAGTACGTAGACCGTCAAATCATCTCCAGTGATGAGGCTTAGTCCATTAGCAAAATTACAATTTTTAAAGTCAGCCCAATCCTCATGACCCTCGACACCTCTTTTGGGTTCGTAAAAGTCCCTATTGAGTTCAGTCTTTTCTTTTTCTTTCAAAAATTAAATTGATAAATTGAAGACGAACCTAAAACCACCGTCAATGGCTAGCAGTTCATGCAAATGCCTCCGATTTTTCCATTCTCTTATTAGAACAGAGCTTTTGTCACCTCAGAAAATTGTAGGCGCTACTTTTTGGAGCGGCATTTCAAGTCACTCGTCCTCAGCTACAGTTGACAACTAACAACTAAAGAACCAACATTCAGCGTGTTATTGTCCAAAATTATTCCGCCTAAAGTTGAAAAACTGATGCAGAATTGGACGTCGCATTCTTAACAAAGCATTTGTCTGAAGGCTGCTTAAAGATTTGTTGGTCCCACATAAAGCTAAGCTTTTCAGTTCGGAATTATTCAAAACTAGTTACAGAAGGGAATGCTGAAGCTTCTATCGACTCCAATCACAATCCCATAATTATTTCTTCGAAATCATTTAGCGATATAAATGCAAATGTAAAATAGACTTAAAAAAAAAACAACCATACCTCGAATGATAATTGACTTTGCACAAGTAAAAAAAAAAAGCCACTAAAATTATCACTTCTCAACAACGCACTACACTTTAGAAATCAAACGATTAATCTTATCTCCGCGAACAACTTCGCTTGGCTATGTGGGCACTGAGCGACTTCCTTGCGGCGAGATGCTTTGCATCAGACTAATTGCAAAAAATGGCAATGCGGGCCTTTTAAAGACTCGGCTCAACGCGTGCTACTTAGCTATATAGACACAAAGTCTGGTTAGCTAGCATATATATGTTCTGGAATTCTAAAATCATGATCTATGCGCTGCGGTTGAGAGGAGAGGCAAATACTAGGTACTCGTATCTTGCAACCCTCGTTTAGGGTGGTTTGTTTGATCTGATATTTTCACTTAAACTGTTTTCTTTTGTGTTGATTGGAAATTTAGCCTGGATTTATTTTTTGGACCTTGGTAGCTAACATTGAATGTAATGAAAACGAAGCTAATATGGGAAAGCATAGGTATGAGTTTTTCGTATATTTTAATAACAATGGAATAAGAACTGTGGACAAAAAAGACTCTTTTTTGGTGCAAATTTAAGGCTCTTTGTCTATCTCTTAATGTATGGCACTCAAAAATGTGAAAAGGAACATTCGAAAATATATTTCTATCTGC
This sequence comes from Orthonevra nobilis, assembly GCA_963555765.1. Lineage (NCBI taxonomy): Eukaryota > Metazoa > Arthropoda > Insecta > Diptera > Syrphidae > Orthonevra > Orthonevra nobilis. The sequence goes on along the minus strand of OY743226.1, from coordinate 30,673,388 downwards.
AATCTGCATTCAAACTTCAAAAGCCCTGATATTCAACCTGGCCCTTATCCTCAACAATCTCAATTCTCCAGCCAACTCGATCTTTAACTACCTATCGCCAATTGCGTACACTCAATTGATTGAGATCCCTTAGTTTTCCTGAACGACATCGAAGGTGAGCTCTTTCAAACCTGTCCCTCAGCACTTAAAGCTGATATACCATCTCCACGTCCGCGTCCGTCATTACTCGAGCAGTATGTGAAGCAACGATTTAGACTAACAGCTTAAGGATCAAAGAGTCTTAGAACAGGAAAAAAAGACAAAAGTAAGTTGCAGTCTCTTCGTAATTCAAAGAAATCTTATCAGCGATCCGCAGGGAATCGTGGAACCAGCAGCATCTGCTGGAACCAAGAGGTGACTTCAACCCATAAAGAAGTTCGTTTGTCCCGCTGTAGAACAAAAGCTGATAGGGCTCAATATCATCAACAGATGACCTATCTGACATACGACTACAAGTGCCAAAATGGAAGGCAGGATTTTTTTCAAGTCTTTCCTAACTCGAAGTATACAAATCGTATCCTTAAGACACGCATCTTCCCGGTTCTTCGAAATGTTAGACGATAAGCAAGACAGCACAACAAATTTAAGGGACCTTCGAAAGAAAATTTCTCCGTCGAATTAACGGTCCCGTCTGCAAGGAGAACGAATGTAAAAGAAGGTATGACTGTGAACTCTGAAGGCAAAAACTTATTGACTACAATGACTCGGCCACATTGAATGAATGGACAATGCTCCAGCTAAGATTGTCTTCGATACCAACCGACAGGTTCATGAAAGAAGGGAGGACCGAACCTGCGGTTCAAGGAACAAGAAACAGCTTTAGTTCAGACTAAGATCCTCCAGGGATTGATGGTCTGAAGTTAATAAAAGAATGAAGAATATGAACATGATGCAAAACAAACAAGGTGTTCGATTCGTTCTGTTCATTTGTTCCACTTATTTACTCATTGTATTCTGTGTATTCTCATTAAATAATTGTAATTGTAATTGTAATTGTAATTGTAATTGAATTAAAATTTCAAAGGCAAATTTTAAATGTGAATATTTGAATGGAGGAACACAATTTTATTAATGTTGTCAGAATAAACAACATTTTTCTGTTTTCGGAAAATGATTTTTGTGTAAATACCAACGTTGAATGCAATCAAATTTGTCGGCAAAAACAACATTTAGATTAAGATAACTACGTCTGCAAAAACGTCCGCCTTCTTCATTAGCGAATTCTATTTTTGGAAAATGCTTTGCCATAATTTTCTTACACCCATTTAAAATATAAGGCTTATCAAGCGTGATGAAAGGAGTTCATCTTAAACGGATTTGAACTTCATTGTGATTGTATGTATGTCGTTTGTGTCGGTAACACATGTTCACTTTAGTTTATTTGTGTATGGAATTACAAAATAATTGATTGGTGATTTACTGCCTTCAAGTTTTTTTTCGAAGCGTTTGAAGTTGAACAAAATTTAAGCTTTCTTTATTTGTAATATTAATCCAGTTATGGTCAAAGGATTTCAGTAAATAGTGTACTATATTCCAGCGTGTTCTTTTGTGACTTTTTTTTTTATACACGTAAATTGCAGTTTTTGGCGGAGAATTTGAAATATTTTACCAGTTTGCTGCGTTTGCTCACAATTTCGGCCAATTCCGATACTCTCTTCACAGCTTTTGACGAAAGATCGCAATCATGTTCGAACCTCTGTCAGTCACAATAACGGGCTTAGTTTCTTCCTGATCGCATCCAAATTGTCTAAAAATTTGTGTCAATATTTCATTTATCTTAGCAGTTTAAAAATAATTTGAATCTTTTGTACACACTTGGAATTAAAGTAAATGCATGCTTACCGGTTGATTTTACAGATAAAAGACAAACTGACTTTTTAATCTTTGCAGATGCTTGTTTTATAGCTAACTCTACTGAGAACGATACAGAGTACACCGAATTTTTGTTCGGTTTACCTTGTGCTTTTCGCTATGAATATTCAAAACATTCACTCACCGCTCACTCAAAATATGGTGTACTCAATGTTCATTACCCGAATTTTCTTGTAGCATTCATGAGTATATTGAGAGCCGAAGTTTTTGAGTGCACTCATGCAGCTCTGTAGTTAATAAGCAAGTAAATAAGGTAAGTTCTTACCAATTATAAAATTGGGCTCAGAATCGCGAGATACGAGTATGTTGGTGCGAAATATCATATTTCTAGAGTCGGTGGCCTCGTGAATGACACAATGTGCATTGCTTAAAAAATTAATTGACTTCTCTCCGGAGAGATCAATTGTTCTAGCTAAGTGGGTGTCCTTGCTGTAGTGGTTTTAGTATCAGCTGCTCAATTTCTTAGTTCGTTATATCAAAAATAATGGTTTGTGTAGAAGATCACTTCTCTAAAGGCATCATAAATTTGACAGAAGAGTGCTGGACGAGTCTATCTTGCAATTTCAACCAACGTCGAAAAGAATTCTGTAATTGAGTGAAAGTTTATAAATCGCTGATATTAAAACAAACTGTCCACAAATTACAGGGCGCAATCTTCAATAAGACAAGAACTGGTTAAGGCTACAATGGCTATCGGTTGCGTTAAAAATCAAGAAAACATAGTCTTGTCCGATTGAGATGCAAAAAAGTTGTTTAAATCGACCATACGATGTGGGTAGACAGTCGTGCTTGGCCACGGCTACAAATACAGCGGAGGGGGATCATAAGTGGAAACAGATCATATTACACCCATTCTGGTTACAATTTAAGGGTTTCGTATTCTGTCCTCCTCGATGTCAGTTTAAGCCCTGAAGATAGTCAACGTTTAAATAAATCCTAAGAGTTCAATCAAATAAAATAGGAAGCAATGGAGTTGCAAAAACTCCTTTTTTTGCAGTCGGTTAAACATTTAAACTGGTGCAGTAGAAATAAGTCACGCAGACCTTATTTTTGAGTGCCAGCCTTCTGCAGTTCTAAAGAATTTTCCTCTGAAACTCGCATCCATAAATAGAAATGATGTTTGTCATAACTCAGAGTAGTCTCCCACGCGCCACTCCATTTAAAAAAGAAGATCAAAATAAATAATAGAAAAAGAAATATTCAATTATATTATTAACATGTCCAGTCCTTCTTCCACACCATCTTTATATCATTCAAATAGGTCAAATGCCGGCAATCACCTTTAAAAAAAAAAACACACAACCAACAAACATAACAAAACGCGCGCCAAATCAGAAGCCCCCGCGTTGCGTCTGTACCTCATTTTGTTTAATTCACAGGCCTACGAGTTGGAAAGATATAAATCTTATTCTTTGATTAGAGCGTATGCTCTAACTGGCAAATTGCTGGACAATTTAACAATTGCATTCGTCAGACGCGAGACGCGAGAGGCGTCGAAACGCGCTTAACATGCTAATCAAATAATGCGTAGCGCTGTCATCTAACGGTGGCAGCTAATCGCATCCGATGCATCAGAGCATCACTTGACCCAAAAAAACACCACATACTCGAGTTTCATTTAGTCTTTTTTTCTTTTGTTACAGAAATCTAACGACGTTTATGGCATGTTGCATGCTTTTCACTTCATTGACCAACGTCCGGGCAACTGAGGATGTCATTGAGAGCGGTACGAGTGTGATCATTGATCCATCGGATGCTAATGATGGTGGGAATGCATCAGAGACGATGGTGTCACGACTGGAGGGCAAAACGGTCGCAGTCACTGTGACGCCAAAGAGCTCAGTGAAGTTCTTCAATAAAAGCTCACCAAAGAAACGAAAAGTTGAGGCAGTCTCACTGCCAATTGGTCAGGATTCAGCGGAATGGAAGTGTCCAAATATAACGAGTTCCAGGAGCCTGGAGTGCGGCTGTGACCTGCCGCATACGTTGAGATGTAATGGAGATCTGCATGGACTATCGGTGAGTAAGCAGATTTCTTCCAGTTGAGCTTTTCATGAAAAAAAAAACATTTCAGGTTCTAGCACAGAGCCTTCGGGCATCTCCGTATCCAATTTCGCTTTTGGACTGTTCACTACGGAACGTGACGTTCCTAAGCGATGCAAAAATTTTCGAGAATATATCGTTGCACGGTTTGGTCATGTCTTCGGGTGAGATCAAACGTGTTCACAAGTCGGCGTTTCTTGGCCTAAAAACACCTCTTCAAGCACTTGGTAAGTTTAACCGAATTTCGACATAGAGCTTCCGATATCAAGCTCTATTTATTTATTTCAGGTTTACCCAGTAATGCTCTTCTGAGTGTCCCATGGAACTCAATTGCTCCGTTATCGTCTCTGGAACGCCTTGACCTGTCAAATAACAAAATCAAGGCCCTGAGCGCAGCCGACTTTGCCAGCTTACAGAATTTGATTTATTTGGAACTAAGCAACAATCAAATATCCAGCATCTCTCTGCGGTCTTTCATGAATTCCAAGAGACTTGAGGTTTTGAAACTCGGCGGAAACCGCTTGGGAGACTATCCCTCTAGTCTTCGGTCACTAAGTCAGTGCTTTAACCTTCGGTAAATTCTGCTTTTCTGTTCGTCTTTGAAACTGTTTTTTTAACAAATATTTTCGTTCCACAGCCAACTCGATCTTAGCTCAAATTCAATAAACGGTCCTCTGTCAGCCTCTACGCTGCCAGCTCTTCGCAATCTGGACTCACTCAATTTCGACAAGAATCTCATAAAGAGTATACAAAACAAGGCTCTACAAAACTTCACTAGACTGACCAGTCTATCACTTCGACACAATCAAATCGATGTGCTTCAAGACCATGCATTCTTTGGCCTTGGAGCTCTTGAAGTTCTTGATCTAAGCTACAATGGAATCGTGGCCATATCAAGTTCTTCCCTCCAACATTTATCCCGCTTGAAAGTTCTCGACATCACGCATAATTTTCTCCGAGCACTGACCTCAGATCTGATATCACCTTTGCCATCGTTAAGTGAACTTCGATTGGCAGGGAATGATATATCGATAGTGGCCAAGAATGCCCTCGACGGTGCCAAGGAGCTGAAGAGTCTTTCTCTACAAGAGAATCCACTTTCATGTGATTGTACGATTCGTTCGTTTGCCGAATGGCTTTTGGTGGCCAAGTTGCCATCGCAGGACCTGATGAGCCCAACTTGTGTGACACCGCCGAGGTTAGAGGGAGCTCCATTGTTTCAGGTTCCAATTGAGTCATTGCATTGTGATATGGACAACGTTGAGAAGGACAATGCTGATATTTTGGAACAACTAGAGGCTCTTTCAAGGCAGAATGATTCGACTAACATTCGGGATCTCAGCGAGAAGGTAAGGATTTTTTTTGTGATTATATTGTAGTTGGTAATGAAAGTCTTTGAATTACTTTCAGATCTCTCTTTTGGAGCTGCATTACTCAGCTGACTATGGACTTATTTTGCAGTGGGTATTGAACCTCAGTCAGGACGATTATATGTGTGATGCTATTTTTGTCTACAAGGAGGAAAACATCAATGAGATCCTGATTGACAAATCACCGGTAAGAAAATAAATGCACGCAAGACCTAAGCTGTATTTTAAAACTGAACCATACCGGCACTGGTTTCTTAGTGTAATTCATTTGATGTAAAACTATGCAAAGCTGGTAATATGTCAGGGAAGGTTAGGTAAGGGAGGCTAAAAAATAAAAAGAACTCGTTGAAAACTTCCTTCTCATATCTTTGTAGATTCTGCTAAATACCTAAAAAATAGAAAAGACTATTGCAAATGTTATTTCCTCAGGGATGCCTTAAAGGTTCCTAGCATGGTCAAGAAGAACGCAGGAGACGGTGACTGGTAAATGACGAATTCCATTCATCCTCGAATCTTATTTAAGTCTAGCTGAGATTAGGGTAAAGTACTCGTAGATAAGACGAGAAGTTGTGCCAGTCATATCTAGGTAACAGGTCATAGCCAGGTACGCATACCCATGGGACGGCCACAACTCTCCGCATATTTTATAGGTTCTGCCAAGTTGAAGAACTTAACAAATGGGACGGAACTAGCAAGATTCAATTCGACCAGTCACTGCCATTATCCCACTATCAATGTCAGAACTCACTCTGTATGTCATCCTCAGTATAAAAAGAGCCTCCAACAGCGTGAACGCCATTATTAGCAATCTATACTGATCCCGGCTGGATGATGGAGTGAACAGGTGGATTTTTATTAGCCTAGCATTAGCAGCGCGTATTCTAAAAGGAAAATTAAGGTTTTCCTAAGGGAGTAGCTGCCTCATCGCTACTGTGAGTGCAAGGGACCGAATACATTATAGAAGTATCTAAACTGGGACTCACGGTTTCATAGTGATAGCCTACGCAGACGATGCTGACATTTTTGTATCGGGCAGACTTCTATCAACACTCCTAGATACTTTTTACTTTTCGCTAACACATGAGTTGGAAACATAAAATCGATGATCGCGTAAAAAAAAACACGTGTTGCTGCAGTATCTTTCAGGCCGGAATCACTTCGTTGTGATTGCGGCCATTAAAGCTCTCTTGACAATATGGATAAAATCCTAGCTTGTCAAGATGTGCACTCAAAGCAAAAAATTATATCAAAACGTAAAGATGTATGAAGAAACCAGAAAGCATCTGACAAAGTTAACCATGAAATCTAATGCTGGAAAACTTGAAAACAATTTCGGGCCCAGTGAGAGGGCAGTAATATTTTAAGCAGTTTTTAATCTGATGGATCACAGAAAGTTTTTTTGACTGAACGCTTTTCGTCCTAAAGGGGAAATAAAGCAAGGAGTACTGCAAGGCTGAATTCTAGGACCGATACTCTTTAGAGTGTTCATTAATGACCTCCCATCAGTTTTCAAATGATGATGTTGAATAACACTAAGCAAAGTCTTTCAATAACTGAAATGAACATGCTGTCCTTCTTAATAAAGAGCTGAAATTTTTTTGTAATTTATCAGTGTCAAATGGACTATTTTTTAACCGGCCTTAAACGCAAGTGATAACCATTTCAAGGAAAAGTTTTAATTTAAATCGTTTGCCTCATATATATTTGAACAATAATGAAATGTCAGCTGTATAATATGTCTCTAGCCTGAGCTTCAAAATCAGCCGTAGTCTTTCTGGCTATAGTCACGTCAACATGGTCATTGTTCAAATATACGGGTGTCTTCGAAAATTGTGGCTTCGCGCTAACTTGAAGCTACTGGAAAAACGAAACTGATGATAACCCTCGTCTTGCCTCTTATAACTTATGCTGAGGCTGTCTACTGTAGTCTTGATTCACTATCGCAACGCAAATTGCAAAAAACGTATTTAGGTCTAAAATGCAATCATGTTGAGTAGACTCAAGAACCACCGATACATTAATATGGCCAAGTATGGAGAGAATAAGATCAAAAGATCTCATAAATCTTAGTCGAGGAGATATCCGAGTCGTATTACTATCGGCCACTTACCAGATTTTGCTGAGATAGCTGCAAAGGGGAAGTGGAAATAATTATTATATTTTGATTGCCCTAAAAATGGGACGACCGGGACGACAGATGCGACAAGCAATTCCATCGGAGCTACTCTTGAAACCTCAACTTCTCGTAGAGGAAGGACTTCCGATTTTTGTTTGCATGTTTTCCGTGAGTCTGCGTCAAAATATAATTACTGACCAAGTCACACTATTTCCTTCACTTCAAATGGCCAATGAAGTTCACTATTCCTTTCTGGTATCCCCAGACAACGGAGCATGTCGTGAAGTCGAGAAATGTACCCAACGCGTACTATTATACTAGAACCCAAGGATGTGTTTGAACATATGTATGTCTCTGACCTCGTAGTCTCGTTGGGAATTGTTATTTTATCAGTAAATCCGCCAGTCCTTTGATGAGACGAAATTTTCGTCATCTGCCTTTGAATCTTCAGGTAAGTTTTAATAAATTTTCTGCGAACGTAGCCTAGTTTCGCAAAGGCGTCTCCATATAGAAAGCTTGTTGAATAGCTTAAGTTGCATGGACTGTGGATGCATATAGATAAATGTATTGGATCCATTCCTCCAGCATCTGGAATCTACGCACAATTGAATATTACTCTGTAATTTGTTAATAAAAATAGATAAACATAATATTCATCAATTTAAGTTCGTCGGCAGAACGTGTATAATTGAACATAGGTTTGTAGTCCTTGTAAGATATTTAAAAAAAAAAAATAAGTCCGAGTAGGATAAGCACGCGAAGGGTTCTGTACAACCGCACAAGTTTTATACTCCTTGGCGTAAAACAAAAGTGTGATTTTAAAAACACTTTTTTTTATGGAGACCCCCTTTATTTTTAATTTTATATTTTTTCTATTTGTTGTCATAACACCCGTAGTAGTACATACCACATGCTGTTAAAATTGCAAGTGCTTCAGATGATACAGTCTTTTGACAAACTTAAGGGTTACTTTTGAGCCTTAAGGGTTCGCACCCTTTAGTACGCAACCAACCGTTGCATGCAAGTAGACTTAGTCTCTCTGTCAGGGATGAATGTGATTTGAGTGTCGAAGAGGATATTACTTATTTATTATATGAATGCCATGGTACCAAGTGTCTTATAAAGCACTTCATAACTCTACACAATCTAACCTAACCAACCGGAAAAATAACAAATATTTTACAACTTGCGATTCGGAACTTTTAAATCGAACATGCACTAGCCTCATCCCTCTTTAATTAAAAACAAACAAAAAAAAGATTTGGATGTTCCTTCGCAGCTCTTCCGTAAAATTATACGAAATAAATTCCGCCAGAGTTCGAAGGAGGGAATGCCAGGACATATTCCGCACATGTATGCCAACTTCTGAGTTAATTTAATCGATATTTTTCCAACCCAAAAATGGCGTGTGTTATGCTCTATGCGCTTTCATAAAATTTTTATATAATGTATCAGTTTATTGCCTTTTTATGATCAAGTTTTTTTGACATAATTAAATAGAAATAATGCGAAACTGGATTTTAGGTCACGTTTGACATTTCTTTGACAAACCAATGAGTTTCCCGTTCCCATACGAATAGCTATTTTACATGAGCCTCATTAATTCAGCAATTAACATTTTTTTTTCTGCTTCTTATAAGCACATCAGTATTTCTGGTGATTTTGATGCAGATTTCTAGTTAGCAGAGCTTGTGGTGCTGTTGCTCGACATCTGCTTTGTCGCGGTCTGAATCTGCCTAAGTGCAACTTTTCGAGTAAAGTTCAGTCTCCTATCCATGTTTGTAGATTATCAGCTTGTTAGCAGTGATAATCTCTCCCTAAGCAAACCTTGACAAGCGAAATGAAAGAAAGCCTCGAGCGAAATAAAGCTTCAAAGACACACTTTCTCCTGGTAAGGGTAAGAAAAAAGGAGATCATATGTCTTGCAACAACTGCCGAGCAGTAGCGTTGCTCAATGTCGCCTTCAAGATTATATCCAGCTCTTTTTGAGAACATCTTAAGCCTTTTTGCTCCACACAAATTGGACTGGACAATACCTGTCTGGCTTCCGGCGCCCGGCAAATCGACGATAGACCCAATTTTCAAAGTACTTCAAACCCTAGAAAAGACCAGCGATTTGCAAGTCGATACCCAGCATACATTTATCAACTTCAAAGCCACATATGTCAGTCTAAATCGCTCCGAGCTCTACAACATGAAAGAGTTTTTCTGGATGTCGGGAAAACTGACCCGGCTGAGTCGTACAACGCTCGAAAAATGACACGATGTACAGTGGACCCAAAACCTCCGAACTTTTTCAAGCATGCAACGGTTTTCGGAAAGAAGATGCACTGTCATGTGACTTCTTCAATCATGTCTTGGAACAGACGACGGGCAGGTGTTGTTCAAGTCTTCCCATCTTCTGGGATTACGATATCGAGATCATCGCTCGTTCCCAGCGCACCTTAGAGGAAGCTTTTACAGCGATTGAGAACAGGCAATACGGGTTGGTCCAAGGATCAATAAGGGCAAATCAATCAAGTGCTGTCAACCAAAAATAGATCCGTCAAACACCTTTTGCCAGTCCTGTTCTATGGAGCCGAATGCTGGACATTAGGCAAAGCAGCTGAGTAAATATTGGGATCATTCGAAAGAAAAATCCTTCGTCAGATTTTTGATCGTATCTGTGTGGAGGTGGAATGGAGGACAAGAGCAATTTGCTATTGTGAGAGTTATGTGGTGACTACTCTCGGGTTACAAGGATCTCGGGCGTATCTAAAGCATTGACTTTGGTTAGTTGGAAACTTCCAAATAGCAGAAACTGTTCTTTTTTATTTCACAAGGATCCATTTTGGCCCACGGTCTTTCTGTCTATTATTGTAAACAGTTTTCCGTTCAATACTGTACTAGTATTTTTTTTTAAATGGGCACACATCTTACATGTTTATAAATGTTTAGCTATTTACGGACTCATATGAATACAACTATTTTCATGTTTCAATACTTTCACAGATCCACTGCGAGAGCAAGATAATTAACGGTCAGAACACAGTCAGCGTGATAGTTCCCGAAAGCTCGATTCTAGAAATCGGAGAAAGGTAATCAGTCTCATAGTTTTTTTTTATTGAAAGTCCCTTAAATAACTTATTTTCCTTCCAGCTACCGTTTCTGCCTTGTTCTGGTCCAAGAAGACAACCCCAAGTCCGATCTTGTGATCGGCTGTTCAAACATCACAAAACTCCAGTTGAGCAATCCGAACTCTTACTCTGATCTCCGACCACTCGTGGCCAATCGGCGACCCATTTACACATCCGACATATCCAATTTCGATCGCATATCAACGCGTAGCGATGAAATCAGTAACAACGACGACTTCAATCCACATTCCGCCGCTGGTAGTCGAAAGTTTTCCATCGCCGAGTATCCCAATCAGGATCCAAATAGAAACTACAACTTCATCGATAGTCTAAACAAAAGCTTCCTCCCCGGATTGGGTCTAGGTATTTTAGTCACCAGTGTGTTTGTCCTCATTTGGGGTGCCACACGGATACGAAGCAGTAGTCGGCCAAGTACTCCGACAGCAACCACTTGCTATGCAGCTTCGGAACGCATCGCTCACTTGGCAGATCCAGAGCATGGAGCTCGCTACCTCAAGCTACAGGCGACGACAAGCCTTTAGGGACGAGACTCCCTTTCGTTAGCGTTTGTTTGCAATTTTGTGAGTCGATCCTGAGAATGGATTCGGAACTCTTGTGATAATTACTGTACCAATGTGCCGTGTTCTGCAACAGTATGCGCAAAAAGTTCACTTCGTATTGTTTTTTTTTTATTTTTTTTTGTTTTGTTTATATTTAAGATGAAACTGCTATTTCTCAATTTTAATGAGACTAACATTAAAGGCAGTCACTCAGCACTCAAGTTGAGCAACGATTGTTTAATTACTAAATTTGTTATAGAAATTCATTGTTAACACTTTATTATTATTATTATTTTTATATTTATTAATACCAATATTATTTTACTAGTAGTGTAAATGCGTATGTCTGGTGCCATAAATGCGTTTTATTTTTATTCACTAAAATTAGTAACTTTAAATGTTTTATAAATATTTTTCTGCAAAATACTTAAGTCATTAACATTAGTAATAGACTTAAAAAAATTATAATAAATAAATTGTTTGAATTAATTTAATATTTTTACGAGAGATATATTAAATAATTTTTGTAATTAAATAAATTTAGTGTTCATGTAAAGTTAACTATTTTAAACTTTGAAGAGCTCTTAATAGGGAAATAAATTAATTAAATAAAAAAATGAATTTTTTGTTCTTTGATTTTAACAAACGAGGATTTCCACAAACTTACCTACAGCTAGTTAAACTGGTACAGAACCTGCCAAAAGTATGTGAGTTATTATTTTCAATTTAAGTGCATAAATTCAACATTTAATTTTGCTTATTAGGCAGAAAAATAAATAATGAAGAATAAGCTCTCTTATCACGTATTCCAAATAGGAAAATTATTTTTTTTAACATTCAATGGAATTCTTTAAAACAATTTTATTTTTTTTATTCCTGTAGTGGGTTCTGCGTCCCTTTTTATAATTACATCTAAAATCTGATCCGGTAATTAAAGCTATCATAAACTTCTTATCAGCATCGACACTGGTGAGAGAGTGTAAGCACAAATTAAATATCCCAGCAACACTAAACGACGTCAGTTTAACAAGGGTACCGGGACAGGAAGGTTTAACGTGTAACGAAAAAGCTGACGAACGAATGGGCAACCCAGGGTTTCAAAAATTACTGGGTCAACCAAACCACATGTAGAATGACAAGATCGGAATAGAGTTAAACCGAGAAACAATGAAGCGAAACTTGAAGCTTTGAGCTCCAGCAAGAGAAAGAGCGATACTGCGACATAAAATACTGGTGTCAGATCTGATGCACCTTAGAGATATTGGAACCGGTGAGATCATGGATTTCGTAAGGCGAAGCTTAAGGGGGGAAATTACAGTAGCACACAAAAAAATAGGCATATTTTCGGGAATTAATTTTGGCTGAATAGAAGTATCAATCGAAAATCTGTAAAGTAAATTTTATAGCAATACTAAAAAAGTACAAAATGTAATTTTTTCAATAAAAAATATTTAAAAATGGCGGCTGCGCAGCATATACCCCAAGGCGCCTATTTTTGAAAGCGTGTCGATGGCCGAAGACGTAGACTCCTTAATTTTTGACCTGCAAGAAAACACCAACATTTTTTAGTTTTCATATAACAACAGCTAGCGAGCTACGTAGGATCTTTTTTCGATATAATGATTTTTTTCAAAATGGTGCATGTTTGAAAATAAAGTTATATTTTTAACAAAAAAAAAACGCCATAAAATCGTCGAAAAAAAAATTAAGCCATATAAAATAAAAAATCTTACGTAGGAGAAAGATATTTCAAAGCTACTGTCAAAATTTCAAGTTGATCGAGATTTACTCGAGTTATATCTTCGGCGAGCTCAAAAAAAGTGGTTTCGAGAAAAACACGTTTAAAGTTTTAAGAACTGAGAAACCATATGAAAATATACTATATGAGCATACTGCAGAGGCGTTACCGCAGAGTGAAAAATTTGGTCACTCGGACACTTTTGCCGTATTCCATCATTTGGTATATTATTTTAAAGATCCTAAAGCACCTTTTAAGCGAAAATTTTTTTTTCCAAAATTAAAAATTTTACTGTGATTTCCCCCTTAAATATTTTCTTCCCCCCTCCTCCCTTTAAGCAAAATTTGCTGCAAATAGGAAAAAGGGGAACAGAACTGGCCCAATCAGAAATGCTAAAAATCTCATACAGTGAGTGAAATTAATAATTTAAGAAGGTCCTTGAAGACTCGATCCACAATTTCGTGCTATTCGCAGAGTTTGCGGTTCTTCCTTCTCCTCTATGCGCCATCCTTAATAAAACAATACGCGACGGAGAATAGGGAGAGAGAATAGGGAATAAATTTTGTTGTTCGATTTAAGAATTTTGACCCTAGTTCTTTGCACAACCCGAAGTAGCATCGATTGCCTAGGATGAGACTTTGTCCCAGCTGCTGTTCGATGGATTGGTTTCTTTTCGACAGCACAAACACTTCTTTTCCTCAGTATTTTTACGGGACAAGCTTCAAGGAAGGCACGTTGGGTGCGAGCGAAGATGTCAGTATCGTCAACGTATCACAAAAACAAGGTAGACTTGAAAAATATAGGGTCTTCCATGTTGATCGTGTCTTGTTCGCTTGTTCTGTACGAATGCTTTATTAAGGTAGTCATAATCCCTAAGGAGCGAATCGGACTCGCGCAACGAAGGTTCCGTACAAACTTGTAGGTATGGTAAATTTTTTGTGTGTGAAGTACAAATTGACGGTTTTCGGATTTTTCCCTTTACTTGTGCTATATGACCAAATGCCAACATCTCATGATTGTAGGTCAACGAGAGGTAGCTCATAGGTTTTGTTTCTCTTTCAGGGATCAATATATATACGATTGCGTTGATTTAGGAGCTTTTAGGGGCTGGCCGTAGAAATAAGTATTTTGTATTAATTTCAACCTGACACCTCCACATGTTTTAGAGAAAATGGCTGTTGACAGACAGGCGGACAACTTATTGATCCTATAACAGTTCCCTTGGAATGGAATGGAACTAAATATAATAATTGTATTTCTAGAAAAGCGCAACTATAGCATTTAAGTACAAAAATTAATTTAATGACAATGAGTTGGATTTGAAAAAATCAAATAGGATAACGAATGTCAGTCGTAAACAGCTCTTTGGAAATCAGGAGTTTTTGAACTTTACGTCTAACAATATAACCCAACACTTCAGTGATCGACCAGCGGCAATAGTCCGACTAACGAGCGTAAAATTTTGAGCGTCCCATGTTCGTGCTGTCACGTGACTTTTGAGAATTTCGACATTGCTATTTTGGAAGTATGACACCGCCATCAGAGTGAAGACGCAATTTAAAAAAAAAAAACCCACAAAATAATGCGAATTGAGAGAATACAAATAATTCTTATTAAGTTCGAAAATAGTTTCAAAATATTGGGGCTTATGACCACTTGGATCAGAGCCTAATGATGGCGGTGGAAAACTACATGCGACACATGAAAATTGTTTAAGTCCCTGTGATGTGAAAAAAACAATGACAGCGGCAATGGAGCAGGCGTTCAAATGTTCATATATTATGATATTGTCAGGTATTGACGAGAGGTGAACAATCAAATAAGAAATATATAGTTCACTACAAGTTCGTCACGATGGAAAACATTTTCTCGATTAATACAGGGTGGGCAAAAGAACCCTCCTCATATTGTTTTAAAATTATTAATAGAAAAATTTTACTTGGACCTTTACGATTTTTTTCCAACACATTTTAAGGATAATATCGGCCAATCTTCGACAAATTAAACCCCGATGACACCTCAGAAGTAAATGGAACAGCATGCAGTTATATTTGAGTGGAAGTAGTGGCTGAGTGAATGATACGTCGATAATCAGTGTCCCAGAAGCCCAGCTTTGTGTCGGCAAAAATAGTAATGGGTCTCGTCACGTGCCAGGAAATTAGAGCACCGGAAATCTTCCACCACGTCGCGACATCGTTTGGTCGAAGTTGACGATTCAAATG
Organism: Orthonevra nobilis; assembly: GCA_963555765.1. Classification (NCBI taxonomy): domain Eukaryota; kingdom Metazoa; phylum Arthropoda; class Insecta; order Diptera; family Syrphidae; genus Orthonevra; species Orthonevra nobilis. The sequence goes on along the minus strand of OY743226.1, from coordinate 30,658,312 downwards.
TTACATCTTCAGCCACAGCGGAGACATTCTCACTTCGCATTTCTTTCGGGGGGGGATTACCAGTCATGCGTTAATCCACCTTATTCGGTAGTGCGGATTAATGTCTGATTGTTTGAACATTTACCATAGAAAATCCTAAGCGAAACTCATGGTGCGCTAAAATCTCTGACGAATTATTATTAAACAAAATTTCACGATTATTTTTTGCGATCTAGATGATACTACTGTGTCCAAAAAATAAGGTTACATTGTATTTATTTTGAAAATTCTTGATTTATTCTTCCATATCAATTTCATCCCCTTCAAAGTAATCCCCTCCCGATGCAAAGCACTTATGCCAACGGATTTTCCAATCTTTGAAACACTGGTTGTAGTCACTTTCCGGGATGGCCTTCAGTTTCGTCTTCGCTGCGGCTTGAATCTCCTCTATCGTATCAAAACGGTGTCCCCGGAGCGGTCTTTTGAGCTTGTTGAACAGCCAGAAGTCGCACGGCGCCAGATCTGGTGAATATGGTGGTTGCGGAACGATATGAGTGCGGTATGGGATGGTGCATTATCGTGGTGTAAAAACCAAGAATTGTCTTTCCACAATTCCGGCCTTTTTAGGCGGATAGCGTGACGTGAATGACGCATAACGTTCAAATAATATTCCTTGTTGACTGTTTTACCGGTTGGAAGGAATTCATTAAGCACAACACCACGATAATCGAAGAAAACAGTCAACATGACCTTGATTTTTGAGCGACTTTGGCGCGGTTTTTTTGGTCTCGGCTCTCCTTTGGCACGATATTCGCTCGATTGATCGGTAGTTTCGGGGTCGTAAGCATAGATCCAAGTCTCATCGCCAGCTATAATGCGTTTCATGATATCCTGGTAGTCGGAAAGCATTGTTTCACACACTTCAACGCGACGCCTTTTTTCCAAAAAATTCAATGTTTTCGGTACCAGTCGAGATTTGACGCGCTTGAGGCCCAAAGCATCCTTCAAAATGGTATTGACTGAGCCTTTCGATAAGCCAACTTCATCAGCAAGGTCTCTAATCGTTAATCGATGGGTTTTCAACACCAAATCTTTGATTTGTTGGACGTGAGCTTCATCGGTTGAGGTTGATGGTCGCCCAGAACGCGGTTCGTCTTCGATACGTTCACGGCCGGTTTGGAAATCACTATACCACTTGCAAACATTTTTTTTAGACATAGCCTCATCATCAAAGGCTTTCTGCACCATCCTCAACGTATCCGCAGCAGAAAATTGATTCCGCAAACAAAATTTAATGCAAATTCTTTGCTCAATAAATTTCGACATCGCGAAAAACGAAAAACTCACTTTAAGCAGCTCACAAAACGACGCGTATGTCAAACACTATGAATATATTTTGACATGAAATTTCACATAGATGTCACTGACAGTACTACCAACCTAAAAAGAAAGAAACATTTCCAAATCATACGACGCGCGCAGTTTAAATTCATATGTCACCTTATTTTTTGGACACAGTAGTATTTTATCAGGGACGTCGGGCCCCAAAACTACAAATAACTTTTTATACTCAGCTTGGGAAAAAATATTTTAAAGTTACGCTACCATTTATCCAAAATCTTCTTAAATACAAAATCACCAAGTTCAATATATCATAGTTCGGTGACCGTCATTAACTGAAACCACGGCGCAAGTACATACCATGCGTTTAAATTTAGATGTCGATAGAGTCAGGTCAGTTTTTCGTATAATACCTAACTTTTCACTCAATTAAGGAGCCACAAGTGGTTCATCTTTCCCACTCCTCTTTCTTGTTCTTTTTGCCTTTGTCAAACATTCCAAAGCGTTCAGACTTTAAAAACTTTATCATCGTCGTGACACCACTCCATTTATTTCAGACACTATTCTCTCTAAAAAAAAAGCCCCGACAGGTGTAAAAAATAGAGAGATACAAAACGAGCTAACCCCATTTCTGTTTGTTATAAAAATAGTTAAAGCGTCTGCCAAACTTATGTCATGTAATAGTTTTAATGAGCACACTAAATACGATGAAAAAAACGCCACTAAAATCGCAACTTGCTTCGTCCCTATTGTTTACTTGGAAACCTTTTGTCAACATTTGACTTAACAAGGCCACAATACCACGCGAATTGTATTTCATCCTATTAAACCACAAAAACCCACACCTTCCGTTCTAGACCCAAATGCGTACCCGTTTATATAAAGCCTCACAAATACACGTCCCTCTTGCTGGGTGGCTTTGTATAACTATGAGAATAGACATTCCAACCCTCGTGTCCCGTTCCAATTACATTTTTTCTGAAGCTAATTACAAATGACAATATTCCAAACGTGTGTTTTTGCTCGACCAAACGATGACGTGAAAGGTCCTTGCTCGCATTTACTACTGTCCATACGTCCACAATGCACATTGTTTTAGAAAAGCTGAAACAGAGAACAGCAACCACCTGAATGGCAGTCACAAGCTCGAAAAAGAACAAAAAGGAAAGACCAAGGAGAAAGGAAAACGTACGTAGTCATATACTAAATACTACTACAACTCCCACCAGGAAAGGTCTATTGCCGCCCGCCCGTTGTTGTGAGTTTTTACATGTAGACGCACATCGCGCACCGATGCCAAAGAAAATCGGTTACATTTGTTCTCCGATTGTCGGTGGCTCCAGATGAAAATAAAGAAACAAGGACAAGAGTACAGAAATCCTTGGCTCTCTTGGCTAGGAGCGGACAATTTTTCATTTATTTTTTTACGTTTTTAAGGACCTTTCAAATCAGTTAAGCGGGACTTATCACTTTATCGATTCAAGCAGATTTTGAGTGAAATTGAATGAAATCAGTTTTCGGTGCCTTGAAGTGTTGTTTTTCTTTTTTGTTTGCCTGTGACCAATGAAAATTCGATTTTAGCCTTTAAGTGAATCCTTGTGCTGCTACCAAGGTTTCCATTTGTTGTGGCCAGTGAGAATGCAATTTTTTTTTTGACCTGCTATTCCCTGGAAATAGTGTTACTGACCAGGAATCGTCGTCTGGAGTCTAAAATCAAAATCTAATGGTAAAACAAATCGCAAGGATACGCCGACTAATACACGGATGATGTTGGGGTTCATCTATTTGTTGTTAATTCTTGGTTGGATCTTGATTGTGTTGTTTCTGCGATGCAAAAAGTCGATAGCACCTCATTTGGCATTCACCGATAATTACACAGACACTATTGGTAAGGACCCTCGTTTCTACCGCCTTCTAACGTGTGTTTATTTTGATTTATTTTTTTTTTTAGAGCGCCAACCATCGGTTCATGTTATTGAACTGCCTTCGGATGAGTTCAGAGACGACATGGACTCACAATCTATGGCCAGTCGATCCAGGCTGAGCTCTCATCGATCTAGATCTGTCATCGATGAGAGGACCATTGAAACATACCCCACGGACGCGGTTATAAATCCCGCCTATACAAACGAAGAGGAATATATAATAAATGGTAAATTTATCACAGTGTTTGTTTGGTGACTATTTGTTCGTGAAAGTGGCGTGATGGCCCTGAGGCGTGAAATTTGTTCATACCTAAGCCAATTATGTATATGTTATTAAGCTAATAAGGACCTAAACAAAAAAATACTACTGAGACAGTAGTTCGATTTATTTCGTCACACGGCTGTCGATGGGCATTCAAAATATGATTGATTAGGTTGAGGTTGTCAGAATACCGAGTTGAAAACAAATTTTTAGGATTCCGATTTTTAGTTAAACGATTTTTGTTTATAAAAGCTTGATTATTTCTCGTCGGGCTTATTTGGTTGATGAGGAGGGCAGCCTTATAGAAGCTTAACGAAATATAACTATAGTATAAGTATTTATGCTCGTCCTTCAGCTCATTTGGCAGGCAGGCCAAAACTTTAGCATTTGTTATCGCGGGTATTTTTTTTTCGCCGACACGGCTTCAAAGGTTTTGTCATGAAAATTTGGTTATCATTGTTTGCGAAATTTTACCCCTGATCTGTTCCTTAAATCATGTTAAGAGAAAGCGAGAGAGAGAGAGAGAGTCGCTAGGGTGAATGTTGGATCAAATCTTAATGCACTCGGCTTTAGATCCTGTGGTTTTTTCTTTATGAAACAATTTTCCTGCTCGAGGAATAGCCCACCTCTTTTCCTTTATTGCTTCCCGCATTCATCCAATTTGGTCCTCATAGTATTGAGTCATTGACAGTGTTTCAAGTTATCTACCATTTCAATTTAGTCGGCATTCCAAAAACTTCATTGTGAAGGAATCTCTGAATGCTGGCTGTTATATCAACTCATTGACTGATGTTAACTCTTCGGCCAGCTTACAAAAGATTTGCAATTTCGACCGCCACGATCATCTTTTTCGGCTTAAGGTCATACATCAGTTTGCAACTATAGAATGTCGAGGAGAAGAGTTGCCCAATGTTTCTACCAAGTCGGAGTGCATCACTTTGGTGGAATTTTATTTCCAGATGGAGATACTTGATGAAGACTCTAACTTCGTTTTTTTTTCTAATGACTCTGCTTTTATATATGCATATGCAACTATTGAAGGTACTTATAAGCAGCCTGTCGCAATATTTTTGAGATTTTGGATCACTCTTAGTATATTTTCGCAGGATAACTAATCACTTAAGAAAACATTGGGATTTGAAAAAGTCTCACACTTAAAGCCACGCGTGGTCGCTCTTTACACCGATTTTGAAAAGAGAAGAGCTCGTTACTGCCCATTTTTTTAAAACAGAAACGTTTTGTTTGCTTAAAACTCAGTCTATAAAATAAAGTCTGTGATGCTAAACGTTAAACCAACCATGGCCATGCTGTGGAGAATGTTCATATTTCTGCCCTAAGACAACATCCTTCTGAGAAAATGCCGCTTCCTCAGTCAACGAAAATTGTTAAAGATCGTTAAGAATATCTTCCCTGTTGTGAACCAATAACGGCTTGCTGAGACTATCTGTGCGATGCAAGATGTATTTTTTTTTTCAGAGGCATAAAACTTAATTGTATAAAAAATATAAATGTTTGAAATTGATTTCAGTCTTATGGCCGCCGCGTCTCTGTCTTATGAAGTGCATCCTTAATTTTGGGCAAACTTTGCACAACTTTTATAAGCTTTTGACGCCTTATTTCGACAACAACGTGCCGAAAGTTGCGCTCTATGTTGTCAACTGTATCTAGCTTATCAGCATGAATGAATGACTTGACTTGCACCCTCAAAAATTAGTCCAAAGGATTTAAATCACAAAAATCATAATGTAAGCTTCGTCTTTAAAATTGAAAAAAAAGATCAAATATGACTCCGGTTTGCTGACCCGCACAGGAATATAACTGAGTTTTATTCACTGACAAAAAAATTGGATGAATTTCCAGTTGATTTTCAACTCTTTTACAATTTAATTTCTTCACCAATTGGATCTTATATAGATGCAAACCATGATCTAACCTAAAAATATTTTACTTAGTGATCTGACAGAGGCTGTATTTCGGAAACCGGTTTCGAATCGATATATTCGTTTTCTCGACTACACTTGTTAAAGTTGCGATTTACTAGAGGAACCTTACTTATCAGTGTTATTGTTATGTTTACAATAATTTAACACAAATAAATACAGACATTTTTTTTCTTAAACAGTGCAAAAAAGACGCTTTTTTAATGGTCTTCATTTTCTCTAGTATGAGTCTAGCACATGAGAAGCCCTTCTCCTTAGTGCTGATCGGCAGATCGATCTGGAGAATTTGTCTGGCTTGTTTAAAGATCTCTGTTTACAAAATGTTGACACCTTCCCCAAAATCAAATCTTTAATATATGAACCGACAAATAAAGTAGTGAATCGAGCTCCAGCAAAAGGAATCTTCGGTTAATGGTTGGAGTGGTAACGTGGTAAATTAACCTAAATCTCCACTTACATTGACTCGGACTATCAGTAACTTCAATATGCAAAAACTGTGAGGAGGAAGTGGAAGATCTGTAGCACTTCCTCTGCTAGAGCCAAGCAACAGCGAGACTGCGACATAAGTAAATTTTGGGTGTCAACACTTATACGAAGTCTTTCACATCTCAAAGGAAAAGGGACCGGTGATTTCCTGGATTTCGCAAAACGGATGAAAAGATTTCCCGACTTCACAAATCAAGCCCCTCCATAAAAATTACTTGACAACCCCCCATTTAATGAAAATTCTTTCCATAAAGGAAATAAGGGAACACAATGGGCCCAATCAGAGGCCTAGGTGAAGTGCAAATAATGCTCATCCTAATCAACCAATCCCAAAAGGGTGAATCGATTCTTCGATAGAGTGGCTATGTTGAAGCTCAGTGGATGGGTGAATCGGTGGGTCTTAGTGTCAGTCACAGATTAAAACCCTCTCAAGTAAAATTTTGTACATATATCCTCAAGCATCTCAATCGTTAACATGTTGCTTCTTACAGTGCCGTTTGAAAAATGTTAGTCGAACTTTTTTTTTCGAATTTTGTCAAATTAATTGCAAAAGCTAAACATTTTTTAATTAGGTTTTGTTTTCTTGCGCGGTTTCAATTTTTTCATGATACATTTAAGGTTCTACAAATTTTCACACGCGATTACGGTAGCAAAAAATTGATGGATCGAAAAATAGTTCTTGGCTCACTTTTTGGGATTAAAGAAAAATTCTTTATTGGTGCAGTGTTTTTGTTTTTTTATTGCTTCTCGGAAACAACCCATTTTTAACATTATTGATCTTTCGAAATACTTTTTTTTTACCTTAGAAACATAAAAAATAAAATGCAAATATTATTTTTAATCAAACAAGTTCTAGCTTATTTAAAAGCTTGACATTAATTTTTTATATTACAAAAAAAAAGTTCATACCTACAATTTTGGCTGTAGCGTTGTCCTGTTGAAAAATGAATCAGCAAGCGTCACCAAACAGCTCCAGCGCATTGGGCTCAAATTGATTTTCCAGAACCTCTGAATACCATAGGAAGTCCATTTTACCTTTTTTATCTGCGGAGAAGCAGCCTCAGACCATAACACCTTCAGTTTAGTGCATCCGGAGAATGCCTTTTGAGCTCAGTGTTTCCTTCTCTTTGTGCAAAAATCCTTCCATCTCCAACATGCAGCTTAAAATTTGATTCGTCGGAAAAGATTACATTGTTCCACATGTCTTGAGTTCAATTAAGATGCTCCTGAGCCCAGAGCAATAGTTTTTCTCTGACTCTTATTGGAAAATCCGGCTTCAGTACTGACTTGAGTGCTCTTAGTCCAGCTTTCACGTGCCTTTTTCTCACTGCGCTTGAGGAAATTATATTTTCTCAAGCTCGATACAGATCGTTTTTAGGCTCCTCGAGCCTTTCTTTCTGCTGGTAGTTCCGGTCTCTCTTCTATGCCATTGTTTTCTGAGCTACATTTTATCTTTAAGAAGAGATTCCACGTGTTGTCAAATGGAGACAAAACATAAATTCTAAGGACTAACTAACTAATAACGTGTAACGAGTAATTTTTTATGTCAAATACTTATGGCTGCTTCTCATCTTTCACGATCCGTATCGAAGAACTCAGTGTTTTTAACCTTTTTAAGAATATGACTTTGTCCTTCGAGTAAATAGTTTTTTTTTCTGCCTTTGATGAGTCCAAGGTACCAAGTGTCGCTTAAGGGTTGACAACTTTACTTCCATATTTCATTTACCTTCTTTTATTGGGAACAAATAAAATAAATAAAGGGTTTGTCAATAAGAGCGCTACAAAAGTTTTTTTTTTAAATAAAACAAAAACGGTTTTGGATATCAATGAAATTCTTTATTCCTGTGAAAGTACGTTCGATGCCATTATGTATGGAACTCGATTTCTTTTGCATGGCCACCACGGGCACGCTTGCAGAGGTCCAGACGCTGAATCCAATTTTCGACGGTTTTCAAACATAAATTGGCCGATGCTGCTGCAATTTCACGTTCGATATTCGCACGAAGTTCATCAATCGTTGCTGGCTTGTTGGCATAGATCATAGACTTGACGTAGCCCCACAGGAAATAGTCTAACGGCGTCAAATCGCACGGCCGAGGCGGCCAAGCGACTGGACCATTTCTTGAGATAACACGTTCTCCAAACTTGGTTTCCAATAAATTGATTGTGACATTCTCTGTGTGACTTGTGGCGCCGTCCTGTTGGAACCACATGTCCTCCAAGTCCATATCATCCAATTGGGGCCAAAAATATTCGGTTATCATTGAACGGTAGCGATCCCCATTCACAGTAACGTGCTGGTCTTGATCATCACGGAAGAAGTACGGCCCAATGACGCCGCCGGCCCATAAACCACACCAAACCGTAATTTTTTCGGGATGCAATGATGACTCATGGGAGTACGTGTGGATTGCTGCCTGACAAATACAGCATATTTTGTTTATTGACTGAGACATTCAACCAGAAATGAGCCTCATTCGGATGAAAATCCGAATCAGTTCTTGCGCCATTTTAATCTTGTAAGGATGTAGGCCAAGATCTTTTCGCAAAATTCGCCACAACGACGTGACAGAGATGCCCAACGCTTGAGAACGACGTGTGAGAGACACATTTGGGCTTTCTACAACTGAAGCCTCAGGGGCAGCAATATTCTCGACACTACGGGCACTTCTTTGTCTCACAGGCACGGGAACATTTTGTACTGCGCCTGTGGATTCGAATTTTTTCACTAGACGCTCAATTGTTGATCTGCTAGGACGATTATGACGACCATAAATTGGACGTGGTGCTCTTAACGTTGAGGCCACTGACTCCGAATTTCGGTAGTTAATTTTAATTATTTCGACTCGTTGTTGGCTCGTATATCTTTCCACCATGAAATGGCAAACCTTACTGAAGAGAAATGTCGAAAGAGCGGCAAGAAATATGGCGTCGTTTGCTGTCCCTGTAGCTCTACTTTTGTAGCGTTCCTGTTGAAATATACTTTACTTGCTTAACTCGAAATATTGAAGAATTTTCAATTTTCTAGTACTTCCATCTCATGTGTATTTTCTTTTTTTTTTCTAGCCCCACCGCCAACTTACGATGAAGTCATGAGACAGCCTGAAATTTACCCAAAAGTTAGTGAGCTCCATAAATCAAGATCGCATGACATTTAAACGGCGCAATTAAATGACAAAAAAAAAAAATACTTATCCTAGTTAAGATTTTTATTATGAGTTTTTAATTCGTTTTGTTTTCTTACCTGTGATACACAATTTTCCTTTTTGTTTTGTTTTTCTAGAAAAAATTAAATTTAAATTTAAATTTATTATGTTACGTATGTAAATGTTATATTGTTGCCACTGTGTCTAAAAATCGCATTTCGAAAATTATAAACGATCGAATCTTAAACTATCTGTGATTTGTAGAAATAAACTAAAAATGTGAACACAATAATGAAGTAAAATTAATATAAGTAAAAGTCCTTATTAGAAAGCCTTAAAGATGACTTTTTGTATAAACTATAATGCTGTCCAATCGACATTGAACAAAATGAAATAAAAAAAAAACTATATAAATCAAATTTTGTTATTATTTAATAATTAAGTATACGCCCAATATGACAAAAATTAGCATCCCCTAGCCGCTCGATTTGATGAAACTGCGTTTGCTAAAGAGTCCGGGAGATTGTTGTGCATTTAAGGAACTTATTAGATGGATTGATCTTCATCTAATTATGAGACCATACGCCAGTATTTGCTATAAGAGGCCTCGAATTAAGTTATCTAAACGTTAGCTGCTTTGGTTAAATATTTGCATAGAATGGACAGAAGAATTGAAAGACTGTCTAGCGGTTTGGAACTGAGATTGTGGTTGCCTGGGTGAGGTCCGAAGAGTGACAGAGCAATTGATATTGATTTATTTGAATTCATTCAATTCGAAGTATTTTATTCTCCACTAGCGATTAAGTTATTCTTACAAATGCTCAAGTTCTTTACGGGACCTCACATGACTTAAGGATGATTTAAGTGGATCTGATTTTGCTGTAGACATATTTGACAAATAAATATTTTGAAAATTGGCAGGTATGTATATGAATACACAATTGCAGATATATATCCAAATATTTATAAAGCATCCCATAAAAATATGTATAGTACATTGTATGACGACTAATCGTTGGAGAATCCAGATAAAAGAATGAACCTCAGAAGGAGGAGGGACATTCGCAGAACAGAAGACGAATAGATTGCAGCTTCTGCAAAAGTTGCAAGAGTGCCTCTGGTGTAATGGCCTTGAGACGAGGCGGATATCCATTCAATTGGATCTATAAGCGTCGATGACTGGCCACGCTAGATTGCAGCTTCTGCAAAAGTTGCAAGAGTGCCTCTGGTGTAATGGCCTTGAGACGAGGCGGATATCCATTCAATTGGATCTATAAGCGTCGATGACTGGCCACAAGAGCCTTTTTTTTTTTTTTTTTAAAAAAAGAACACACGCTTACAAGGGGTTATGACTACCCTTAAAATGTAAATACATAACGCGAGTGGAAGGGATCAGGGAGGAAATAGGGATAAGTACTGATGCACATTGTTTTTGAATTTCTGCAGATTGTAATGGGTGGGAAATACCGAGCGTGGTAGAGCGTTCCACATTTCTGTTGTGCGGCTAATAAACGAGCCTCTATACTTGACTGTTCGACCGAAGTTGGGCTTGAGGGTGAACTGATGAGCATTCCTGGCATGACGGGTGTTACGGTGAAAGTGATAGGAGGGTGGAATGCAGCTGGCTAATTCGCTAAAGCACTGCTTATGGTAGAAGCGATAAAACAGTGTTAGACAGGAGACGTTACGACGGTGGTGAAGAGAGTCAATTGACTTTGTAACATTTTTGTCCCCTATGAGTTTTATCGCTCGATTTTGAATTCTATCAAGCAGGCTCAAGATGGTCTTTGGAGCGCCTGCTCATAAATGGGAGTTGTATTCCAGTTTGGGGCGAATGTACGCTTTATATATGGCAGCCAGATCAGATGGGGTAAAGTATTTCTTGCACCGCTTCAGGAAACCTAAACATTTCGCAGCATTTTTGGCGATAACGGTTATGTGGTCATTCCAACCGAGATTCTTATTGATACACATACCAAGTACTGAAAGTTTTTCGGCTTCAGCATTCATGGATAATGGTCGAGGGTTTTCGTTTCGCTTTAGTGACAGAAGACAGCATTGAGTTTTGGAGGCATTAAATTCCACTCTGTTTGTAGAGCCCCATGATAGTATGCTGTTAATATCGGAATTTAATGAGTTAATCATACGCTGCCGTTCCATTTCCACGGTCGAAGATGAGGGACGTGAATTTGAAAACGAATATGAAAAACTGAGAGAACTATCATCAGCGAATGAGTGTATTGGATTAGATGTTGCAGACAGAAGATCGTTAATGAATATTAAAAAGAGAGTTGGTGACAAAACGGAGCCCTGAGGAACACCAGCATTTATATGGTGGATAGCGGACTTGGCACCGCCCAATACAACTTGAATTGAACGGCCCGAAAGAAAGTTTCTAATCCATTGAATAAGAGATTCGTCGATACCAAATGCACGCATTTTCGACAAAAGAGCCTGGTGCCAAACTCTGTCAAATGCTTTAGAAATATCAAGCGCAACAATCTTGCTTTCATCAGAAAGGTGTAGAGAGTTGTTCCACTTTTCGGTGAGATATACTATCAAATCACGAGTGGATCTTTTGCTACGAAAACCGTACTGCCGGTCATTGAGGAGTTTTCGTGTTTCGAGATATTTCATTAGCTGACGGTTAATCAGCGTTTCCATGACCTTGGAAAACAGGGACGTTAGTGCAATGGGTCGATAGTTGGAGGGAGAAGAAGATTCGCCTTTTTTAGGGACAGGTTGGACAAATGCTGTTTTCCATCTACTCGGGAAGAGACCAGAAGAGTAGGACAGATGAAAAAGTCTAGCTTTTGCGCTTGTTTCAGTTTTATTCCAGCGTCTGTAAGCCCTGGTTATTGTTTCCGAATCAATAGTTTTATAAAGAGCCTCAATTGGCGTTTTAAAAAAGGGTAGAATTTGATTAACTTCCAGTTCTGATACCTGTTTAGCAAGTTCCTCTGCCTGAAAATACTGAGTCTTTCAAATATTGTTTTAAAAATAGATAGTCAGGTAAAAGATGTTGTTCAGTGAGAACCTAATTAGCACTTTGTGCCGTTTTAATACCACAGCTCTATTACCTTACTTATGAGGTGTATTTGAGATATCTCTAAATCCAGCCCGAAGGTATTTAAGAAGGAAATTAGCTCCTTAGCAGAAATCTCATCAATTGAGTTTGAAGAAGGATCTACCAAGCGCTCGCTGACTGTTTTACAGATAAATAAGGAATAATAACTTGCCCATCAGTTTAAAGAAGTTTTCGCATTCAGTAAAAAAAAAATATTCGCCGAAAGTTAAAATTTTCAAACTTTTGCCCGATCTGGAAGCTTAGCGACTCGTCGAATCATAAAAATCCCAAATTATTTATTTATTTAATCAGCGAAAACTATCAACATTATTATGAATTATTCACAGAAGGTTAATTATTGACTTATTTTCGATTGTTTTCGTAAAAAAAATCATTGGTTAGTGAATCTAAACCACACTCTGCCTCAATCATACTCAAAAAAATTCATTTACATCTATCCAGCCGTTAAGAAGAAGTTTATCAACATACGTACATAAACCCCTTTGCAGGCCACAGATACATGAAAGGGGTGAGCCCGAGCTTAGGCAGCCTTTCATCCTTGACGGTCCCGAGTCCGCTGCTTCCAGTTGCCAAGACTAACTCGAACCAGAAGGCTTGGATTCAAAGAGCCTTCTAGCTAGATTCTACGGATTTTTGCCATCGAGACTATGTCCGCATCGTTGCACAGTTCATAAAGATCGCGGTTGTGTCTTCTCCATTCGCCTTCCTCGCATAAAAGACCAAATATCTGACGGATTTTTCATTCGCAGGAGCCACTGGCAAGATAAGCTGTTTGTAGAGCATGATTTTGATCCTTTGTTTCGACATACCGAAATAGCTACGGTTGCCAAGGGTTATCCTGCGTCGAATCTCCACTGTGGTGTCGTTTGTTGAGCTCCAATTTGCCACCTTGACTATCTTTGTCGATTGTTACGTTTGAGGATGATGGATTAGTTTCCGGTCGACAGCGCATAGTTTGTTTTGTCCTCGTTAGCCCTCAGACCAACTCGCTTCGCCTGCGCTTCAATCGCCGTGAAAGCTTCGAAAACGACTCGTTGGGAAAGCGCGATGATGTCGATATCATCTGCATATTCCAACAATTGGATTGGCTCATGAAAGACAGTGCCTTCTGTTTTGCGCTCTTTGAACCGAACTGCAGGATGCAATCACGTGGCTCAGCTATATCAATTTTGCCGGGATGCCGAATTCGGCCAACGCATTAAAAAGTTCTGTGCAATGAATACTGAAATATGTGGTTTTGAAATCGATGAAAAGATGCTGCGTATCGATTTGAAACTCGCCAGTCTCTACCAAGATTTGTTTCAGTGTGAAAATTTGGTTTATAGTCGATTTGCCGGGCTGGAAGCCGCAATGGTACGTGCCGTGCAAAAAGGTTTTAGACGCTTACACAGCACGCTGGATAGGATTTTGAATATAACGTAAGACAACAGTGGTTAACGCACGAGGTAGGATTTCCTTTTTTGTGGATGGGGCAAATAGAGCTGATATATCAGTCTTTGGGCATGCTCCCATATTCTGCATACGAACTGCTGCATGCTCTCTATCAGAACATTGCCGCCAGCCTTGAAGAGATTTGCTCGGAGGCCATCTGAGCCTGCGAACTTGTTGTTCTTAAGTTTTTAGATAGATGTGCCCACTTCTTCAATGCTGGAAAAAAGGGCAACTTCGTCGACTTCGTGCCCCATAACTCTCTCCTTTCCAAGCTTTTTAAATAGCTGAAGAAAGTGCTGCTTAAATACATCCATTATTCCTTGTTTGTCAGTAACAAGTAACTAACACACATGCAGAAGAATTTTATGTTTCAAGACTAGGTGTTGTAGTATGAAGCGCAAGTTTTGTACAACTGCGCCATCAATCTGCTTTCAGTGAAATACGTGCGCACCAGCTTCAATAATTTGCGAAAGTTCAAGTTCGTTGGCTTAACCAACTGCGCCAATCAGTCGTCAGCCACAGGTTCACATCAGCCGTATTCAAAGAAGTTTTTCAAGGAAAATATTTAGTTTCGAAATAAAAAATCGGCCATAAAACTGCAATGGTATTACGCGATAATAAATTCACTTTAGTTGTGTATATACATTTATTTTTTTATATATATACAATAAAAAAATATATCTACATTTTATTATTATTATAATATGCCAACGTTGTCAGTTCTTAAAAAAAATAGATCAAAATTAGTGTTTTTAAAATAAAATAAATAATAAATAATAAAATATAAATGAATTCTTCAAATAAATTTACATAATATTGTATAAAAAAATATAAATTTAATTTATTTATGATCGAATGAATGAGGTTTTAAACAATTGTGCACAAGGCATGATCAACATTCTCTCATTACCCCGTTTACCTGTTTCATTCCTATGAAAATATGATTCGTAAAAATTTAAATAACACAAATTCACAGCGCTTTGCATTGAACAAATCCTAGATTAACTGCAGCCTTTAGTCATCAGACGTCTAGTTTTTCAGTGCTATGCATGTGCATGAAAGTCTCTAAGGTCTTCGGTATGAATCCTTTGTATTTCAGTTTATAGAACGCAACACTACGTGCTGCGATGCACTTGAGTGACGCAAATCGGTTTTCGTACTTTGTCATCATCGTACTAATCGAAGCTGAAGGGAAACAAATCGAATGTAAATAAAATAAGAGAGAAAAATAAAGTACTTACAGACAGAGGCCAATTGGGCGGGAGTGAGTCCTTGTGCGTTGACAGCATCCAAGTGAGCGCCAGCATTGGCAAATAGCTGAACGATTTTCTCAACTTGACCGATTATTGTTGGATTATCACGACGAATCTGTGAAGGACATAAAAACATGTTAATTTGCAATAATTTTGGAGAAGACATTGTTACTTACACTTGAAATCAAAACATGCAGTGGGGTATTTCTCTCGCAATCTTCAGCAGTCACAGGCGCTCCAACATGAACCAACAGCAATGCAGTCTTAAAGCAAGGAAATCTAAAAGAAAAATTTTATTCGATTCAAATATTGTAAATAATCGTAAGATTGTGCCTCTTCTTACCGGCAAATCTCACTCGTATAGAAATCATCAACAGGTGTGACTCCATTCACTGCTCTATGAAGTAAGGTTTGGCCATCGCGGAGCTTTGTATCTGTTCGTATTAGTTCCGACACCAAAGAATACAAATGGTGTATCTGTTGCTTTATCACAGCGTTCTTTTTATTTCCAATGAGGATAGTGATGATTTTTATAAGATATAAGGCAGTGACTATATTATTATCCAGCTCATCCTTAAAGTAAACAAATTAGCTACGCTTTACTATAAAGATGTACTTGAAGACTTACAGCTAGAAGAGATACAACATCTTTTGGTCCTGGTGTGATAATCTTTCGGCGATTATTGCTGATTTCCCGTTGACACTTTTCAAGTACCGACACTGCCACAGATATTTCGAGATTCTGTTCTAGTCGCACCATTTGTGAGAAAAGCTGTGCAAACCTAAGTAAATCCCTTTCCACAGACAACTGCAAGTGAAAAGCATTAGAGTAAAAAAACCACATGCAAACTGAGAGACACAACTTACGTCATTTTGCATTCGTAAATCGATTGCATAGTTCCAGAGGGAGCAGCACATTTCGAATCTCTCCTGATCAGCGAATATCGCACCTCGAAAAACGATTGGCTGTGGCAGGTCAGGATAATTCCTTCCCAAGATTCTTTCCCTAATTGTTAATGATTCCATGTGAATGGAGTGATGGTTCAGTCTAATTGCTTGGAGATCCTAAAATGAACATCTTTACATTGGTATTCATATAAAAAAGGTATGAATGTTACCAACCTCAATAGTTTCTGTTTCGATCCAATTGTCGTAGGCGGAAATTGGCGGACAACGTCGCTTTCGGATAATGTTTTCCGGGTCCATGTAACGCATTTCCATTGCATTCATCAAATACTGATAAGCTTTGACCACACTGTAATTATCTTTATCGTTCGCAAAGGAAGCGCCCATTAACTCTAGTGCGACAATTTTCTGGAAAGAACAAAAAGTCGGTATTAGTACAGATTGATTCTGTTCTTCAGAGCGACGAAATTACAACAATAGCGACTAAGATGCAAAAATAGATAAATTCTTTTATCGTTCGGTGACAAACCAATACATTTTCCAGCTTCACTTTTCACTTCACTTCTATTGTTACCCTTATTAAGTTAGTGGGATGATTAAATATGTAACCACATTCCATTGCTTTCTTTAAGAAACGATTTATCTTTGACCTTAAGATAAACTTCAGTGTTGGCAATCACTTCTTCATCGAAGAAGTCTTTTACTCGAGCACTATTCTCAAAGCGCTGAATATTCAAAGCTATTGGAATAATATAAAACTGCATACTTCACAACTGTAGCCTTGAACTCTTAATATTCATTTTCTCCGAAGGTAAAGCTGCTTTAAAATCTCTCCATAGACTAAACACTTCATCTAAGCTTGCCAAGGAGCGCGGAGTAACACTATTTTTCTTGCATTAAGTCTTCGTTTTCGGTTTTTTTCGGCAAAATATGTTTTTTTTCGAGGGACTGTGCCGTGTAGCCCCATTACTAAGGCACCCCATTACTCGAGAATGTTGGGTAATGTTTTCAGTAATCTTCACTACACCTACCGCTGGTTTTTTGCGAACTTTCCGCACAATAGCACGTTCATCACCTACCGACAGTTTCTTTGGTCTAAATTTGTTCAAAATTTTGTTCACCGTGTTATGACATCTAACCACTGTTTTAGCTTTTTTCGTGGTATGATAGAGACAACAGTTCTCCTTACAGATCTCATTCTTTTGTTGGCGTGCGCTTAGAATTAACGTGATTTTTTGGAGAAATTCTTGTGATTTTTTCACCATGAAATAAGAAAGGAGAGTAAAAAACAAGCATCCCACCGGTAACCAGGCAGATTATTATTGACGAAAGAAGCAATTCATTCTTAAACTAGACTGGAGGACGCAACTGAACTAGACTGGAGGAGGCAACTGAACACAGGAAGGAGAATTCGTTATGGAATAAGGTTTTTCTTCACCGATTAACGCAAATTTAACATCTTTGGACCGGCTGGTCGTCGTATGATGTAAAGAAAGCCTGCTTTGAATATAAAAAACGTGCAATTGCCATTGGGTGCACTTTGGATATATTTGGATACTAGAATCTACTCAAGACAAATCTCCTTATAAGTGCTTAAATGTTTTATCTCGTAAATAAGTTGATTTTTCAACAAGATAACGACCTCAAGCCAACATCATTAACTGAAAAGAATGTTTTTTTTATAATGTCAGAAATCAAATTAAATATCTTGCCAATCCGTGGATCTCAACCCAATTAAGCTTTTGTAGGATCACTTGGAAAAAAATCGCAAATATAAAATATGGTATCTAACAAAACTGACCTTGAATAGATCTAACTTGAGTAATGGAAAAAGGGTCCCCCGGAGACGACTTCCAAGCGAGTACATTCGATTAAAAAGATAGTAGGAAGTCATTAAAAACAAAAGGAGGTCCAAGTAGTTGTTAATATTCACTTACTGTTAAGTTAAAGTAAATTCTTTAATTTTGTTTTCAGGAACATCGATGGAAAATTGAACTATTTTTTGTCATGGCTTTTCTTTTGTGTTAGCGAATTTCAAATAACTTCCAATGAATGATCGTTTGCGAAGTGTTTCTTTTTAGAATTTTTCTTATTGGAATTCGAGCTTTTATTTTGTGTTGGATGGACGGGATCATTGCCTACTTTTAGGTGTTGAATTAAGTTGTGATTTTATGAAACACTTTCTTTGTATGGTAACACCCTTTTATTTTTAACTTCACATAATTTTTATTATTTGTTGTTGTTGCGACAATTGCAGTTCAGCTTCTGTGAAAATTGCAAATGTCTCCCTCTAACAGTTTACGAGATACAGCTCTGTGACAGACGAACGGACAACCCGAGGGTACGGAATACTAAAATACAAAAGCCTTCATGTTCACCTCTTATGAGAGGCAGCTCGCTCATGCATTTGTAATAGTATTTTCTAAAGAGGCGGATTTGTATCTTTAGACCGAATACTCTCCAGGTCTACTGCTTTAAAAGCACAACATTTTACGATATTTTCATTTTGCACGCTGTGAACTTTTTTTTGTTACTTTATTTAAAAGCATGTCGCATGCTGAAACTATGCGTATCCCGTAAAAATTAAATATTTCATCACAAGAGTCTTTCGATCAGTGATCCCAACGCCTACCTTGGCATTGAGTCACATTCTTAAGTAAAAAATATGTATGGCCTCATCTCAATTAAATTCTATTTTTTCGAACAAAATATATTAATTCTTCTCCTAATTCTTCCTCTCACTCTGTGCTACACGCATTATAAGAGTCTTAATATCCTCTTGAAGAGCGAGCAAATAATTAAAAAAAATTAAAAAAAATAAAAACTTACTTCTTCGGTGCTCATAATGTCTGGCCGATTGATAAACATTTCAACGACATTTTCGTGTGAACGTTCGGCTGCCTGCAGCACTGGTGTCAATCCATGTTCATTTTTCAGTAATTTGGCTCCATGATCAAGCAACAGTTGGCAGACTTCCATATGACCACATTCGGCTGCATAATGCAACGCTGTCGCCCCACACAAGGCCTGCTCGTTGGGATCAGCGCCGTTCTTCAATAAAGTATCCACCTTAAGTAAAGTAAGAAATAAGTTAAGGTTGACAATATATATAGAGCGACATGCACATACCACTGCTGTATGATCTTTGTACGAGGCAATCATAATGCATGTATTATTGTAGGTGTTGGCTAAATTGACATCGGCACCATGTTCAATCAAATACTTTACAATATCCAATCGCCCTGGAAAGATGACAAACGTTTAGCTTTAGATAAAGAAAGTGTGCTCTTGACCTTTTTTCAAACTAACCTTCATAGCATGCAGCCCTCAGTGGCGAGGAATGCGCTTTTGTGTTGTGATTGATGTTGGCTCCTTGATGTACCAAGAACTTTACAATTGCCAAGTGGCCTACATTACGAGTAAAAAAATAAGATATAAATCCACATCCAACTCTTATCTGAAGTACAATAATTACCCATTCCGGCTGCAACCCAAAGTGCTGTTGCACCATAGACAACCAGTCCATCGAATATCACATTGCATTCGCGTTCCAAGTCCAATTCATAGTGCGACAAGATGGTCCGTACAAATGTTGTATGTCCAGACTTGGCAGCCAGCACGAGCGGGGTCACAGATTGTCCATCCTTCTCTTCGAATTTCTGGAAAACGAAAGGCAATTTATTAATCAGTATTAACGCATTGCAATGTGTTATTGAAGTTGGCTGTTCAATGTGCATTTTCAAGAGCGCACATCAATGAATGCGTGATACTTAAATTTATATTCATCCAGAGGTTTGCAAGTACGCCTACTGATTTTAAACCTGATGATAAAAATGCTCACAATTGAAATGGTTTCGCAGCATTCCAGCAAGATTATTAGGCGATTATAAAAGATTATGTTGAAATGCAATAACAACTGCTTTAGTTTTTGATGTGCGTTTCGTCCGATACTTTGGCAGGTGCATGCACCAAATTATCAGCCAATTATGGGTGGATGAAGTCATACCCGTTGCCCCCTATATATGTCTTGCAAGAACTATTGACGCATTATCTCTGCTTAATGTCACACAAAAGATCCCATCCAAAGACACAAGGTGCAATATGTAATTTGAAAGCAGTTCCTCAGAACTTTTCCGAACATGTGCCGGTTTTCGGAAAGGAGATGCGCTATCATGTGACTTCTTCAATCTCGTGGTGGAGCTGATAGTGCGCAAGGTAGATGTAAACACAAAAGGCACTAACTTGAACATCTCGGTCCAGCTGCTGGGATATCCAGACTTGGAGAACAGGCGAAACGAGTTGACCTTTAAGTAAACGAGAACGAAACCAAGTATATGCTGTCAACAAGCAAAGAAGCATCTGTATGAACTTTAATCCTGCCAGTTCTGCTATATGGAGCCGACTGCTGGAAGGTAGAGAAGTCTTTGAGGACTTGCGAGTGAAAAATTCTTCGAAGACTATTATGTCCCGTACGCGAGGGCGAATGGAGAAGATGTAACCACGAACTCTTAAGGCTTCATCTAGATGCGGATGCATGTAGTTCAATGGTAAACGTCTCGCAATGGTAAACCCTACTGAAGAAAACCCTGTGAAATTCTCCTTTGGACAAAAATTCAGACAAAAAATACTTCGTTGTCCCAGCGGCAGTAAAAACAACGTCGTTGATTGCGACGCTCATTTGAAAATTACTCTCCAATTAAATATATTTTCGCAGTCTTACAGTCGCAAGAGTACTGCAAGATCTATACATACACAAATCCGCTGGCCCCCAATAGTATTTCCCCAATAGTTCTGAAGAGTTGTTCTTTTCCGCAGGTAAAACTACTGCGTAAGCTTTTTCATCCTTCCTACTCTTCAGGTCTCTTTCCGAGCAGATGGAAAATTGCATTTGTCCAGCCTCTCCCTAAAAAAGTTGAATCTTCTTCTCCATCCAATAACAGACCCATAGCACTTACGTTCCTTTTTTTTTTAGGTCATGAAAACGCTCGCGTCGATGAAACCAAAAAGCTTTCAATGCTCGGTTTGCGCGTTAATATTAACCTAATTCGATGTTGCCTACTATGCAGCGAAATGATTTGGTTTCCTTAACCGGTGCAAGAAATACTTTACGCCCTTCTGACTGGGCTTCAATTTATAAGTCATATATTAGGCCTTATATGGAGTACAACGCTCACATCTGAGTAGATGTTTGTGATTTGGATAGAATTCAAAATTCAAATTTATAAACGATGAGGACGTTTTATCGCGACTTTTACCACCAATGCTCGGAAGAAGTATGTAGTTCTGATCGTGATGCGTAAACAATCACTTTAAGGGTACTCCAAATCCCTTGAGCACTTGCCAACCATTTGAGGACTAAAATACAGACGTTGGTCTCTAAAATAGATTCATTGGCGTGTACATGGTTTTGAGGGCAAAGTGAATTATATAAAATCAGACACAGCCGCAAGTTTTCCTGAAGAACAGAGTACTTGGATCTCTTAAACTATTCTGACGCAACTAGAAAAACAATATCCCAGCTTTACTTGAGATATAATCGTAGAAAATGAAAATAAATTGACTTCACAAAATGTTTTGATGATTTGTCATTTGGAAACCACACACGCAGGATATCTTATGCTTCTGATTTGTGTGTCCGGTGGGAAGGACAACCAAGAGAGTCGCACTTGGAGTATAATGAAAATTCTATTAGAGGACGAATATAATCAGCATCTAAATTGGTAACAGAAGCTGTTAAACTTGTTTAATAAGTTTAAAACCGCATTTGAATTAAGAACTGATCTTCCACGAGATAAAGTTGTTGGAGGAAGCACCAGAATAATCCATATTTGAACTGAGTTAAACTGGTAAGTAGGTAACGCTAGAGAAAGGACTGTTTAACTAACATTGTTTAAACTTCTTGTTTTTCATTCAAATTAAGTCACACCTTTTGATACTCCCAGACTTACCAAGAGTCAACTTGGTGGTGTTGAACTTATCCAAAGGTCATTTAATATCGGAAGAGCAAGGCGACTACAAATAAATGTATTAACAAAAAAGCAAAAAAACACTCAAAATTAATATTTTTCTGACTAAATCATTTGAAATCTAAAATATTAAACATATTTGCAATGAGTCGCGGGAGAAAAATAGCCCGCAAACAAATAAAAGTAACAAGTAAATATTTAGATCTTCGTCATGGAATGGAACGTTGCCAACACTTATTCGCGTGCGTTTGATATGGACACCTTAAGAGAAGAATAATTGTCTCTTAATATTTATTGTGTTATAACGATCGCTTAGGCCATTGCTTTTAGATTTCAGTGAAATGTTTCAAATGTTAAAAGTGATTTGCAGAGCGACAAAACCTTGTTTTTTTTTGTATTCCCTTAAAATTATAAAAAAAAGGAATAAGTTGTTAAACATTGTAAATATTGCAAATTTGAGTCAACTCTTTTAATGGAAACCATTTTAACATATTTCAAGTTTTCATAGCACTATTATCCCGACACAATCAGTGTTGTTCATAGTGACAATGTTCAAATTTCCAGTTTGAAAATTGTGTACATTTGTTTTTTGAAATTGATGATGATGAACTGAAATCATAACAAAACCACACAGGACAAAAAACAGAGGACCTCGAAATTCCTGCAGGCGCTTTATAGTTTTGTCCACGAATAGTTGGGGAGATTCTTGTCCTTTCCGATGTCCTTTCGAGGCTTTATCAGCGGTATTGGTATTTAATTTTGATATTTATTTAATCTCATGCTGAATAAGTCTTGAAAGGACATCGGAGGCACAGAAATAGAGTTCCGTTTGAGCACTTGAACTTAATAATAAAGTACACATCAAATCATTAATTTGCTTGTAAAAGAATCTAGAATTTTATTAAATCTTTTTCTACTATTAGACTTTTAATTTATATGAAATGAAATCAGAAGTCTTTGGCACAGCATTATTCAATGATTTCAAACCACTTCAAAGAATTCAAACTGTCTAAAAATGGAACAATTATAGGAGCACTTTGTTGCCCGTCTGTCTATCACCACCCTTTTTCTAACAAACGCGTGGGGATATTGATTTGGAATGAAATCTAAATACTGATGACTGCAGTCCCTTAAAGCTGTAATGTAAGGCAAGCTTCTTAATCGACGCACTCACAAGATTTGACTATTTTTGCCGTAAATTTTGTTAGTCGTAAGGAGATTCAACACTTATGGAATACTTCCCATTCCTTAAGGAGTTATTCTAGTCTAGAAATTAAAAAAAATCGATTTTATATTTTCAAAGTTTAACTATTCAAGAATATAGTATATCTACAAGAGGATTTTTCAAAATTCAAATTATTTTCGAAGATATCGGTATTTGCTGACCCGGCAATCCAAACTGATTCGGCCGGAACTAATCGAAGAAAAGACATTAGGGATTCTCCGTCTACCTGAATCTATATTTCTCAGTAAAACCTTTTGACCTTATATATATTGTAATACAAGAACCCAGGGTGACTTGTATCTTTTATATTTATTGTTCACTTACGTCGAGCTGCTAACATTTGTATTCTAACCTTCAAACCACGTGGGCGTACACATACTATATGTGCTGTGAGTGAAAAAAAAATATTGTGAAATATTTTTTTTGAAACCTTCATTCCTATTTTAAACAATGGAGCTTCTGGGAATGAAAATTGGCCCGGAAGCTCATTCATTTGCTGTGAAACGAAGACAAGGCCTGGGTTGACCACTCCGAGATACGAGCATCCAACGAATCAAAGGAGAGCAGAACTGCTCGATATGAAGAGAGAAACGCAGAAAATAGTTTTTTACGAAGTCGAGGAAGGTCCGATGTATGAAGCAGGAATTGCAGATTGAATAAATGTAAGTCTATAATCATTTCATGACTTAGACTGCGAAAAACTTTATGCCAAACTTTAAACGCGTTTTTCTCGAAACTGTCTTTTTCAAAACAATACCCACGATTTCTCAGGTTCTACTGGACCGATTTACCTGAAATTTTAAGAGAGTCTTCTTTATAGACTTGTCTATATCTGGAACTATCCCCATCCCCAAATTTTTATTATATTTTTTTTTTTAAATTCGAAACTGTCAAACAAATTGGTACAAAAATTGTTTTTTTTTTCAGGCAGTCGCCATTTTGTGAAAAATAATCTTTCCAACTTTTTCGTAGTTCCAGACATTGCGACATTATTGTAGATTAATAACCTTTTTTTTTGGTTTCAGATTGCTAGGAGGGTTGAAATCGTGGGCATGGTTGCGAGCCAATTTTTTGAGGCTCCCACTTCATCAACTGCTAATTTTTTTAAATTTTCAACTTTTTTTATTTTTTCATTTTTTTCTGTTATAACTCGTAAATAACTACTAAAAAAATGAATACTAAAAATATTAATTGCCTTTTTTTTTATGACACTTCAAAAATTAAAATTACAAGAAATTAATTCTTCTAGACCAGAATACCCCCTTAAATCATGAATTTTGACAAGAATCAATGTCTTACAGCAAAAGTAAATGAAAAGATCCGAAAACCGTTAATTTGCGCTTAGTATACCATAAAAAAAGTTATAAATCGCTTCTCAATTCTACGCCAAGAAGTTGGCTATGTACATATGTATGTGAAATTTGAATTGCCGGGTACTTTGATCCTCGCCAGGGAATCAAAATCTTAAGGGTACTACTACATACAAATAAAAGCAGGAAAACTCTTCGGGACTCGATTTCCGTGATGGAGGAACTGTTTACGTACCTACACGTCTGTATGAAGCCTTCTTTGCGCGATTCCAAATTGCCCCTATCAGTTTCTTTTTCTTTAAATCAGCATCGGTTGGAACTTGGAACGTCAGCAATTGAATTTTGCACAATCTCCCACTAAGAGTGATTCTATAATTGAAGAGATGATTTATTTTTTTCTAATCGTTGTTCCTGGGCAATGGGTGTATGAAATCCTGAACTTTGAATATAATCCGAATTTTCAAAAGAGGAAAAAACTTTGATGTATGTCATCAGATGTTTGGTACTGACGTGAGAGAAATAATCTGTCATTAGCAAACAATCCGCACCGTTTGCGAGTCATCGAAAACACTGCGACAGTACTCGTATTACTTTCATGAGGAAGCTTCTGTGCCATTCGGAGTCGGCAATTTGCAGTAGAGACCGAAAACTCTAACTCGAACAATGCAATTGGTGAAACTATGCCATGGCTTCCAAACGAGAAGAATTTTTTTAGTTCACATTGTACGAGTATTTCAATAATATACTACTGTGTCCAAAAAATAAGGTGACATTGTATTTATTTTGAAAATTCTTTATTTATTCTTCCAAATCAATTTCATCCCCTTCAAAGTAATCCCCTCCCGATGCAATGCACTTATGCCAACGGATTTTCCAATCTTTGAAACACTGGTTGTAGTCACTTTCCGGGATGGCCTTCAGTTCCGTCTTCGCTGCGGCTTGAATCTCCACTATCGTATCAAAACGGTGTCCCCGGAGCGGTCTTTTGAGCTTGTTGAACAGCCAGAAGTCGCACGGCGCCAGATCAGGTGAATACGGTGGTTGCGGAACGATATGGGTTGAGTTTTTGGCGAAATGATCACGAATTACGAGTGGGGTATGGGATCGTGGTGTAAAAACCAAGAATTGTCTTTCCACAATTCCGGCCTTTTTAGGCGGATAGCGTTACGCAAACGACGCATAACGTTCAAATAATATTCCTTGTTGACTGTTTGGCCGGTTGGAAGGAATTCATAAAGCACAACACCACGATAATCGAAGAAAACAGTCAACATGACCTTGATTTTTGAGCGACTTTGGCGCGGTTTTTTTGGTCTCGGCTCTCCTTTGGCACGATATTCGCTCGATTGATCGGTTGTTTCTAGGTCGTAAGCATAGATCCAAGTCTCATCGCCAGTTATAATGCATTTCATGACATCCTGGTAGTCGGAAAGCATTGTTTCACACACTTCAACGCGACGCCTTTTTTCCAAAAAATTCAATGTTTTCGGTACCAGTCGAGATTTGACGCGCTTGAGGCCCAAAGCATCCTTCAAAATGGTATTGACTTAGCCTTTCGATAAGCCAACTTCATCAGCAAGGTCTCTTATCGTTAATCAATGGTTTTTCAACACCAAATCTTGATTTGTTGGACGTGAGCTTCATCGGTTGAGGTTGATGGTCGCCCAGAACGCTCTTCGTCTTCGACACGTTCACGGACTTGGAAATCACTATTCCACTTGTAAACATTTTTTTTAGACATAGCCTCATCATCAAAGGCTTTCTGCACCATCCTCAACGTATCCGCAGCAGAAAATTGATTCCGCAAACAAAATTTAATGCAAATTCTTTGCTCAATAAATTTCGACATCGCAAAAAACGAAAAACTCACTTTTAACAGCTCACAAAACGACGCGTATCTCTATACTATGAATATATTTTGACATGAAATTTCACATAGATGTCACTGACAGTACTACCAACCTAAAAAGAAAGAAAAATTTCCAAATCATTCGACGCGCGCAGTTTAAATTCATATGTCACCTTATTTTTTGGACACAGTAGTATGAAGTATACATATTTGCTCTTATGCCCGCGTCCTGGCCGCAGTTTACGAAATTGGAAAGGTCCACCATCACGAGAATCTCCTTAGAAAAGGAAACGAACAGAAAAATATAGTACATCTTGGAAGAAATGTCTTCATTGAACTTTCGGGGAATCTGCACTATTATATGTTAAAGTTGAATGTTTTCGAGGAATAAAATTGTGGCCGAAATGTTTAAAAAAGTTCTTGAAGCCACTGTCGGAAGAGTAGAGAAAAAAATCAGCTATGAATTTTTGCAAGATAACGCTTACAGAAAAAAATTAATCCATTATGTTCTATAGCAAAAGATGTAAGAATTGAATGGAAGTCCAAAAAGAGAATAGAGATTTTTTAAGCAACAACGTAAATGGGTTCTCTATGAAAAAGGTATCGGATTTTTTTGGAACTCTTTCTATCAAGCTATAGACTTAAAATTTGGTACGCAGGATACACGTATGTCCGTTAAACTTCAAGAAACAATGGAGTTATAATGAAGACATACGAGTACAGCCCAAAAATTAACTAAAAGATAGTAGTATTTCCCAAATACATAGAAAGAAACCTTATAGCCCTGCAAGCCAAACTCCATTAGTGGCGTTTGAATAAATGGACGGACGATTTGATATCGACTTATTTGCATTCGTTCAGTTCACAGTATTTTTATTTTTTATATAATCTCAACTGCCATTTTTGTGTTTGGAAGCTTTTGACATCTCTTTGCTTATATGAATTCAAAACAGAGCCAATGACATTATTTGAACACCAAACATAAAATTGTAACAGAAAAGTAAGCCGAAAGAGAAATCGCTACAGCACGGACATCACCTACACGCTGCACCAGATTCGAAAAAAAAGTTCAAGACATATTATTGAATTCGAACCAGGAATCTGTCAATTGATCCAATTGGCACTGTTTTCAATTGGCTAGAACTCTGGGTTGTGATTTAAAGATCCCCTTTTTGGAGCATTATTGCACTCCACTAAGGTACCGTTCGTAGGGTTTATGTTTACTACGAGTCTCCTTAACAACTTCGAACTTGCTACAACCAAAAGTGACGTTTTGTTCTAAGCGGCATTTGTTTTTTGACTTTTACTTGGTTTTGTCCTTGTTTACATCCTTCAAGTCCAATATAGATTGCTCTTCGGTGAAGATCTTTCGAACTATTTAGCTACAGTATAAAATGGAATTCCATCTTAAGGCGCAATTTCCTTCCATTCAAATTATAACAAACAACGCAAAAATCTTAAGTAGGTAATTATCACGAGATCGGTGAATAACCTCCTGTTGTTAAGGAAATTGATTTCCATTTTTCCAAAGAAAATCTTTGAAATTTCATCGTTTTTTTTTTAGCGCTAAGGTGAATATTGTTCTTATGCCAAATCGTACATGTCTTACAAAATTATTCTAAACAAGTTTTAATAATTGCACAGTGCTGAAAATTCGCGTTAAAAATAAGTTTTCAAAAAGGTAAATAAATTAATAAATTACTTTTGATTGCTTTCGAAATCAATTTCAAAAATTCGCAGCCAATGCATCGAATCGCAATTCGCGGCCCAACGATCATTTTTATAAATATGCCCCGCATCTGCCTTTGAGGGAAATACGTTCAAAAACTGTTCATTTCTTTGTCATCGTTGGGAAAATACGATTTTTCGAGAAGTTCTTTATTCGAAAATTGCATGGAAATGTGTATGAAACATTTCGTTCATCTTTGTCTAGCTGATAGAAACCGAGTTGGGTTAAAGTTGCGGACACAGTCCCGTACCAAGCCTCACCCCATGAACAAGGGGTAGACAACAACGGCGGCAAGAGAAATGGCAGGCGTACGTAAAACATGCTCGCTCACAGATCGTCGAGAAGTGATGTTCAAAATCAAGGTCTTGACGAACAAAAACTTTGTTTTTCTTGTTCGACTTTGGGGCGGCAGTCTTGGAGGAAAGTACACCCACCCACCGTCCCACTGTCGGTGGGTCGGTGAGGGAAAAAAAAGGTATTTTTAGAGCGACCAGCTCTTTGTTTCCTCGTTCCGTTCCACGATGCGAATTTTCTTTTAATCGTCAAGAAAACATGCCCGCAATGTATACACAAAGTATATAGGTTATTCTTAAAATAAATGGAAAATCGAAAATTTTCCGCGTTCAGAAATGTGTGCGTTCAAATCCTGGCGGATTCTGTTGACCTTTGGGCTGTGGCGTCGAAGCTACGTAGCCGTTGGTTTGGAGAAAAACACAAATGTCCGCTTCCAGACAAAGCTATTGCGGATGGATTCAGAGATGCGGAATTTCTTTTGTCCTTTGACGGTGATACGCATCGCTCTTGATTTGATTCGAGCGTAATTTTTTATAGCGCGTGTGGACATAAATCAGAGACAGAGACAAAGCCAATGTTGGCGTATTCAGAACGCAAAAGAATTTATTTTCTTTTGACGCATATTCTTCTGTTCATTGCTGATGAAATTCGATTGAGAAGTGACGGCAAACGAGAAGTGTGAACCTCTCTTTCGGTGGAGTGTACAATAAAGTATAAACTGGCACAGGTCAGTGGCATACAATTTGTAGACTAAAGTTAAGAAAGTAAAGAAAAAGAGAAATCCATCTTAAAGAAGATCAAGGGTCATTCCACTCGAATCTTGTTTACAGTGTCACTCGGTAGCCATTTGGCTACGCAAAGAATCTCTGAACTTTAAAGAAACATCTTTGCAGAACATTTTTTTAAGGTTCTGTACCTCAAAAGGAAAAACGGATTCATTATAGAATCAATTAGTTGTTCATCTATCTTTCACCAACCTTTTTTTCCAGGAACGCGTGGAAGTATCAAGTTGAAATTAATACCAAATAAAGGGTGATTTTTTAGCTAATATCTTTTTGGCAACACTGGTTAAAACAGCTGACGCACGTTTCGTGTTTTGTTTCACTGTCAAACATCTTCAGTTTGGTCTATAATTTAACCATGAATCGAACAACGCTTGCAAATTATTGAAATTTATTATCAAAATGCGTGCTCTGTTAAGAAAGTTCATCGCGCGCTTCTTACATTTTATTGTCAGCTTAATCGACCCACTGAAGCTGCTATTCGGGCTATTGTGACTAAATTTCGCACCAAATTTACATTGTTGGACATTAAACCACCAACACGCTTACGTAGAGTGTGAACTGAAGAAAATATCGCAGCTTAGTTGGCCAGTGTTAATGATGACCATCAATTATCGATTCGTCGCCGTTCGCAGCAATTGGGCCTCTGTTACTCAACAACGTGGGAAAATTTTGCGGAAGGATTAAGGTGTGATGCCTTTCTAAATACAGCTGGTGCAAGAATTGAAGTCGAACGACCTACCGCAACGTAAAATTTTTGGTGTACGGGCTCTTGGAAAGTTGGCCGAAGATCCACTTTTTTAACGAAAAATTGTGATCAGCGACGAAGCTAATTTTTGGCTCAATGGGTACGTAAATAAGCAGAATTGTCGATTTTGGAGTGAATATCAGCCAGAAGCATTGCAGAGCTACCAATGCATCCAGAAAAAGTCAAAGTTTGGCGCGGTTTATGGGCTGGTGGCATCATTGGACCGTACTTTCTCAAAAATGATGCGAATCGTAACCAATCGTTTTTTACCAAAATGCAAGAGCTTGACTTGCATGACATGTGGTTTCAACAAGACGGTGCCACATGCCACACAGCACGCGCAACAATGGACTTAATGAGGGGCGAGTTCGGTGAACATTTTATTTCACGTTCGGGACCGGCCGCCTAGATCGTGCGATTTTACGCCTTTAGAATATTTTTTGTGGGGCTATGTTAAAGCTCAAGTCTATACAGACAAGCCCGCTTCAATTGACGCATTGGAAGACAACATTGAAGCATTTATTCGTGAGTATGCCGAAATTAAACTAAGCGGATGGACCATTTGTGGCGCAGTCAAGGTCAACAGTTGCATGAAATAATCTTCAAACATTAAATTATATGGACCGTACTATCGATTCAAATAAAGATTTCATGCATTTTTCTGAATTTTATGTTTTTTTTTTTGTTTGAAAAACTTTCCTATAGCTTTTAAAAAATCACCCTTTACTTATGGGAGTGGTCACTTGAAGCTTCTAAATCGATGTAGTGAAAAGATATGACTGCTTTTGCTGCACATTTTGATACTTGAAAGGAAACTTGAAGGGTACAACAAACAACTCCATGACTCGTTTCCCGTAATGGAGTTTGTAAAAGAATCTGTTCCTTGGATGCGCTGTGGTTTAATCAAACATCTAAATGTCCACCCTAATAAAATCCAAAACGAAAGCGATGATAGCATCCTTTTTGAACTTCTATTTTCCTGAGAGGATACGGGCTCAACACAACAAGTTTCATCAGCCAGCTCGACGTTATTGATTCAGGTTTTGTATAATCGCAGTTTGGTCGTTCAAAATAGGTAAATAATTAAATTAGCCTAAGTAGACGAAGCTCTTGACTTTGTCTTCTTTTTATACGATGGGTCATTTTTTTAAACCAATTGTTGCTCACTGAAAAGAGTACAGGTTCCGATAAGTTACGGAGTATAACACAGCATCGGGTGGGTTGTCAGTAAGCCATCCTGTCAGCCAGATTGACTGTAATGAAGCTTATTTGACGTCAGTGTCAATATAAGATACAATTCAACAAGGAACCCACAGATGGGCCACTCCATATATCAGATTGACAGAGTGTGCGGCTCAGGATGTAACAGATACGAACATATACAGGTTGGTTTATATGCAGCTCTTGAGGACATGATCGGTTGATATACGTGCCACAAATCTCAGCTAGTAGCGGGCAAGATTTGATTGATCCCAGGTTGTATAAAATCCTAAACGTAAGAACCAAAATCTTGATCAAACAACATTTTGTTTTTTTTTTTTTTAATTATTTGCTCACTCTTCAAGAGGATATTAAGACTCTTATAATGCGTGTAGCACAGAGCGAGCGGAAGAATTAGGAGAAGAATGAAAGATTGTGTAGTGGTTTGAGAAACTCAGGTGTAATTGGTTTCAACTCACTTCCGTGGGTGGAGCCCGAAACGGGATGGAGGATTTGGATATCGACCTATTGACTTTAACCTAATTCACAGGATTTTGTTCGACATTCGACAACTTTGAAAGTTTGGAAGATTTAGCTTAAATACCCCGCTGTCAGTGTTATGCCTTCACAGCAGAGCCATCTACAAACAATCCACACAAACAGCTATTTTGAAAACACGAATTAGGAACTAAGCTGATACAACAACCACTACAACAACACCACACATTAGTCAGACTACTATCACTGGTCGACCAACCCAGTGATAGTGCCATTAACTTGATCCCAATGGCAAATGGTGACTGGAACAGATTCGAAAAACTAGACCACTACTCTAGGAATCGAACCTGGGACCTATCAATTGAATTAATTGAAAGGCAGGCGCTCTACCAACTTCGCCACCCAACATGTCGAATAAGGGCGTTTAATGCAACCGTGCAGGGGAAGTTCCCAGAATGTTGGAAAGAGGCGGTGGTGGTACCTGTGCCTAAGGTTGCTGGAACAACTAAATGCGAGGAATTTAGGCCAATAAATATGCTTCCCATGTTGGAAAAGATTCTGGAGAGGGTAGTCAACAAGCAGCTAGTAAAATACCTGGAGAGTAATGGGTTGCTGAGCGAAGAACAGTCTGGATTCAGGAGAAATCACTCATGCGAGACGGCCATAAATTGGCTTATCTTAAATTGGAAGCAAGAATTGGAGAAAAAGAATGGAATTATTGCGGTATTTCTTGATTTTAAAAGGGCCTTTGAAACCATAGATAGGACAATATTAATAAAGAAATTGTCAAAATATGGCATAAATGGCAGGGAGCTTAGTTGGTTTGAGTCATATCTAACAGCAAGAAAGCAGAAGGTTAAATACAACAACCATTACTCGACAGCACGAGAAATTTTATTGGGTGTGCCACAAGGATCGGTCCTCGGAACCCTGCTCTTCCTGCTGTACATTAACGACATGAAATACGTTGTTAAATACAGTCAGGTGATGTTATTTGCAGATGATACCCTGCTATACATATCGGGAAATAATCGAGAAGAATGTGTGAGCCTATTGCAGGAAGATATGAAAAGTGTTGAAGACTGGCTGATTCAGAATAAATTGAAGCTCAATGTTCGTAAATCAAAAGTAATGACCATGCGCTTCTCTCTTTCGCACATCCAGTTAACAATGGAGAGTGAAGTCATTGGAGTTGTCGACCATATGAGGTATTTGGGGGTAATAGTGGATAGAGGATTGAAGTTTAGTAGGCATGTGGATTTTGTGTGTAAGAAGGTCGGAAAAAAGATTGGCTTCATGAAGCGCATAAGAAGTAAAGTGTCAACTACGTGTTTAATCAATATCTACAATGTGATTGTAAAGCCGCACTTTGAATACTGCGCCACGGTACTGTTCCTATGCGTAGAGGGGGACATCGCAAGACTGCAAAAACTGCAGAATAGGGCTATGAGAGTCATCCTGAGGTGTAACCGATTCACACCGATCAATTCGATGCTGCAAATTTTAAGGTGGATGAATATTGAACAAAGAATCGAGTTGAATGCGATGGTCTTTTTGGAGTTGAGAGTCAGCTGGTCTCGAAATACACTTAAATATTTTTATACCGTCAGCGTACATAGAGAAGATGAAAGTATGCTCGTAGAAAGAAACTTCAGCATTGTTATACTGATATCTGTTAACGGTGGAGGTGTATGTTGTTGAGACAAAAAATACAACATCGTCAATTTTTATATATAAACAAACACATTAGACTGATATAACTGTGAATGATCACTCTTGGCCCAAACGACCGGTATGTCATTATACAAGACCCTTGTCCTAAAGGCGCCTTATGGGGTAAAAGCATGGACTTAACGAAAAACGGATGAAAATGCAGTTAATGATTTAAAGAGAACAAAATGCATCGTTTAATTTTTTTCCCCAGATCCAGTTTGTTAGAGAAGATTCAACGAATTTTTGTGCTGACTGGAGCATCAGCGTAGTAAATAAGTTAGAAGAAAGCATCTGATGTTCTACTTTCCTTGCTGGTCAAAAACAAAAAGACCATTCAATTACTTCTGAAGATCTAAATATAAACAGCTCCGTGTTAGAACAAAGATTTATGAGACCTAAATGAACATTTTTTTTTTTTGGTTTTTACTCATAAAGCATCTGTCCTTATGGTGGAACACAAATACTCGTACTATGAATTTTTAACTTTTTTTTTAGGTCATGTCCATTCTTGGCAAGTCGTTTGAATTATTTGCAAAGCGTGTTAATACTTTTTATTTGGATGCTATTTTTAGAAACGTTTGCCATTGCCAGTTGAGTTGAAAGATGAATGGCATGTTCGCTGGCTACACCGCGTCTAGGACCCTTTGACTGTATTGAATGTTTGTACTTTGGTTTTAGCTTAGAATTATGTTGGAAATGTTGAAAGCAATGGTAATACGAGTTTCCCAATCTCCAAATCATATGAGTGATAACAAGAGGATTCGATTTATTATCATCTCTGCGGCGGATTTATCTTCGTAATCCTGGAAGCAAAGTGTTCAAACTACTACAGAATTTATCAAAGTTGTTTTAATTGGATCTCTCGCATCGTTTTGGTACGAGTAAATCGATCCGATAATTAATATGAGCTTTAATTATTGGGATGCAAGCTAAGAAACTTGACCATGGGTCAATTTGCTACCTCAAGGGAGACTTCAAAATGCCTTCCGTCGCGTGATTTGTTGGTTTTCTTCTTAAATTCGAAGAAAACGTTAACAACTAAGTTAAACAACTTGCGGTGATTGTTTCCGTGGTTTTAAAGATAATGATCCACGTCGGACCGTCCGCGTGAAGGAAGGCCAACATCCTTTGAAGACGCTTAATTAGAGGCATTGCTCGATGAGGATCCCTGCCAAACGCAAGAACAGCGTTGGAAATGATTCAAAAACAAGGAAGTTGAGTTCCTCATCATTTGAAGCCAAGGGACGTGTAGTGTCGTTTTTTCGCCTGTGGCAACTGCGCAAGTGGCATAAAAGGGAGGGTTTTCTTCATCGCATTCTAACGTGTGATGAAAATAGATTCATTACAGCAACCCAAAGAAAAGTAATTCATTGGGACTGTCCGCTCGTGCTTCTACGTCTTTGGCTCGGCACTGCACGAAAAATGGCCACAATGCGAGCAGAGGCACGAAAGAGTGACAACGCTACAGCATGACAACGCTCGGTACAACTTTGCCGAACCCGTTAAAACCTACTTGGAAACGCTCATATGAGAAGTCCTACTCCTTTCGCCAAATTCCAAGTTGTACGTCTGCCCTTCCTTTGTCTCTACATCACTTAATTTGTGTTTGCTGAGCTTGAAAAGGTCTAGTTAATTGGATAGACTTAAGGTCATGGACGTGTTTTCAAACACACATAACACGCAATTTATTGGAGGTCCGGATTTTCGATTCGATATGAGGATAGAGACTAGAGAGACCATACGTGCCAACGACCCAACGACTCTTTATACTTCATTGCTTTAAAAAGGGCTGAAGCTTCTGTTTTGAAGATTGAGGAATGTTCAGGGAGAAGCCCCTGTATTTTTATTGTGGTGTTTTTGAACAAAAGAATCTTTTCTTTTTTTTTTCAGTGAATTCTTGTTCAATCCTCTTAAAGGCGGATTGAAAACCTGCGCTAGCATTAGCACATGGATGGTGGATGAAAGACAGCAGAAAGTCGATTGATCGGTGTCGATCTGGTGCCATTCTCTACTTTTATTTTCAATGGTTATTTAGGCTGATCATTTTCTAATTATTTTCTTCCGCAGAAGGTTTATGTTTCTCATGGCATGATCCATTGAGTCAAAAGTTGGAATTCACCGAGTAAGTAAGATGCGATGGTTACAACAATCATCATTCACTGAAAAATGCTGAGTGCTGCAGAGCAGATTTTGAGCACTTTTTCGCCGAATATTTGGTCCCGTTTGAGTCTGGAGGAGAAGATATAATCGCGAACTCTTTAAGCTGACTACACTGGCTCGACCACATCGAGCGAATGGACAATGCTCCAGGAGAGAGAAGATCTTCGAATCAAAGCCCCTAAGGTTCGAGACGACGAGGAAGACTGAACCTCCCTCGAGGACTAAGCGTTCGCGGATCTGGCAACCGGTCAAGATAACTGCGAGCAGCGTGCCCGGGATCGACAGGAGTGGATGGCAGATATGTATGTCGCAAACAGACTCTTCACGGGTCGGGAAGCCCGTCAAAGCAAAAAGCACTGAAAAATGCTTCACGATGACGTTGAAACTTTAACAATAAAATAAGCCGTAGTTTATTTCTCGTAGATCAATTATAAATTCAGACAAAAAACCAAGGATCCCTGACTAATGAATAAATAAAAGCTGATGTCCTGAAAGGATAGCATCTGATTCACTCCAAGTGGTTTTACTAGAGATCTGCTTTCTACAGTCATAATCTAATCGCAAATAGTTGCAGGCACTTGATTTGGTTAAGGCTTTTACTGGTCAAAATTCTTGGTAATGCTGTTTGATAAATTTCACCACTGATTCCCACGACGCTTGATTGAGAAAATAAGTATAAACGATTAATCAGCTTGTAGTGCAAGTGTCATTGCCAAGCGAAATGCCGCAGCCGGATCGTATCGACTCAGCTGAGTATTTCTTTTTTTTTTTTGCGTCTAACTAGCAAACGTTGCCAGCGAAATACACAGAGGAAAGCGCACCAGAATCAAAACAGAATATCACCAAAGTAGATCGTTCCCACTTTGTTTGTGCTTTTATACCCCGGCCGTTTGTCGACAAACAATTCGATTTTGGTCTCATGATGATGATGATGATGATGCCCCCATGGCCTCGTTCGGCGCAACTTCTCTGTTTTCATGTTCGCAATCAAAAACGTTCGTTCTGTTTTGATCAAAAATCGTGATCATCTACGCTTTTGTACACACATTAGAGATGAATAGACGAAAGACCCAATAGATAGAGATTAGCTCTAAAAATAGCGCCCTCCACTGACACTATAAATAATTCGTGACAGGACCAGTAACAAAGCGAAAAATCTCACGAAATCTCGCGTGTGATTTTTGCAATGTTTATGCTTAAAATCTGTTGTAAGGAGAGCCTACGAAATCAAACTATGCACTTACCACGTTCAATAGGTAATT
The DNA here is from genome assembly GCA_963555765.1 of Orthonevra nobilis. Lineage (NCBI taxonomy): Eukaryota > Metazoa > Arthropoda > Insecta > Diptera > Syrphidae > Orthonevra > Orthonevra nobilis. Next base: position 30,621,819 of record OY743226.1, on the reverse strand, counting down.
GCAGAGCTCCCGATTCGGTATGTCATTTAGAGCTGCGACCAATGTTTTGGCCAAATCCAATTTCGCCGCATAATAGATCTTTGTGAAGATGTTTCCCGGGATCTTCTCGTCCGGAAATCGATCCCGGCAATCGTCCACCAGCTCCTCCATTATGAATTTCTCAATTTTATGAATTTTGACAGAATTTTTTTGCCCCAAACGAGTTGAGTTATACAACGCACTTTTCCAGCACACAGCACTTGCCACTGCCGCCAATTGTTTACACTTGTTGTTGTGTTTAGTTTAAGGCAAGGCGGGGAATTTTTCCTCTTTCGTATTTTTATAAAATACCTTTAATTCGATTTGTTGATTAAATGAAATTAATTCACGCGAAATTATTCGATGATTGAGTATGAAGGAAATTCTTCTTTACAGATTTTCTTTTATCCATCTGCTGTACCGAACTTCCCGAATTGGACTGACAACTGACATTTCAGTCATTGGGAATTTTTATTCGCTGTTCTGGTTTTGACACTTGTGTTGATGGTGCGCTTTTCCCATTTCCATTTGTCAGCTGTTCCTCATGGTGGATATGTTTTAATCTAGTACAATTTGGCGGAAGTCGTTTCAGTTTAAAAAACAAAAACATATAGTAGTAGGATGGGGCAATTAAGGCTTGTAATGCAATTGGAGATCTTCAAATGGCTTTCGTGTTGATTAAAAACCTATTGTGAGGTAAGGTTATGTATTATTATAAGCCAGGCAGCGTTTGTGTCGCTTAGGAAACTTTTTTAATCCAACAGTATGGTGGAACATAAGCCCATCTTAAATTGAGAAATGTAGAATTTTTTAGAGGAACTATCGACGACTGTATAAAAGCGCTTAATCCAAATTTCGGCTTTGCGTCTCTACCAAAAGACTATTGGATGCTTTCGACATGTCTTGAATCGATCATTTTATTGAAAAAAATTGGTTTGGGTGCGAGTAGGCCTGCCCATACCGTGAACTTCCCATCTCAAGATACAAAAGAAATAGGTGCTATTTTATTTGCCTACATCCCTAATCAAATGCATTGCAGACGTCGGATTTTGTTTTTCTTGATGGCAGCATATGCTTCTTTTTGCCCTCTTTTGTTGACAAGGTTCTTTTGCACTATTGTCCCAAGAATGATGTTGAATAAATCGCATGACAGAGCATCACCTTGTCTAAAACTTTGTTTGACATCAAGTGGGTCGGTGACGTCTTTGCCGACCTCAATTTGTTCAGGATGGCGGTGATCTCCATCGCCATCCTGCACAAAAGTAGGAGCTTGGCAGGGATGCCAAATCTAGACATGACTTCATAAATCTCGTGTCTGTGGACGAAACAGACACCAAAACCAACCTTGAAATTGATAAAAACGTGGTGCGTACTGGCTTGGCGCTCCTGGGTTTTTCCAAGGTCTGCCGTTATGTTAATATTTGGTTTATGGTGGACTTTTCTGGTCGAAAACCACATTAATACGGACCTATCAGGATGTTGACGAACTGCTTCAGACGTTCACATCATACGGCGGAAAAGATGTTAAAGGCAATTCTGAGGAGATTGATACCTCTATAATTGGCTTGCTTCTTTCAGGATTGGGCAACCAATACTGAGATTCCATTCATCTCGCATGCTTTCTTCTCACCATGTGTTGAAGATGAGTTGGTGCATACTCCCAACTAAGTCATCGCCGCCGCTTTTAGAAGTTCTATCTTGCTACCTGTACTTCGTCTAGGTCAGGAAGATGGAAGATGGCATTGTTGGTTCTTCCATGTCCTCAGCATTGACTGCAATTTTACTATGATATTTCCATTTCAGTTTGGGGTGTATAACCTTGAGATAATTGTCTTTGCTGGCTGGCTTTCCATGGCTTGCATTAAACGACTCAATGAAAGCATTTTCGACTCTAATGTAGGACCAACGACTCAAAATCTTAGCCAGTCATCCCTCTAAGAGTATCCAACTCAACGTGAAGATAAGATATTTTAAATTTAGAGTTGCGAAAAACGATTTCATAACAACAACTTTAACATTGGAAGTTGAATTTTTATTTGCATTTGGCAGTTGTTTTTCAACTTCTGCAGTAAAGTGTTATAAATCAGACAGCCAGCTTAGTTTCGAAAGTATTACATTTTGTAAGAACTCTGTTTATAGGGATTCATATTTTAAAAGTTTTAGGACCAACTGCTTATCTCAACTTCATGTATTTTTGGAATTATTTTTAATCAATCAAATTTGTTTTATTGCTTTTCCTTAGAAGATACTAACCACTGCTCGGAATATTAAGGCGTGATTAACTTTATCTCATTTTTGAAAGGGTTCAAAAGAACATAGTTTCAATCCGCAGATTTCCACCATCTCTTCCTTCCGAGCTGGTAACTGCTCAGTAAACGATCTTTTTCTGTCTGGTAAATACATACCTGAAAGAAGATCACATTCAGTGCAGTTTTCTTTGCAGATTTTGATAGGACTTTCCACGCCGATTCCGAGAGATTTTTTTATCTCTGTGTCATTTTCTGGAAAGACCTCTAGGATTGGGTTCATGGTAAGAAACCACAACAGTGGAAAGCAAACTAAATCGGATGTTATGGTCTTCTTCCATGTATTTTAACTTTGTCATTTAGGTTTCTCTCGATGCTTTTGCTTTAAATTCAATTGCCTCATGTTATTTGCGCCATGAGTTTCTCTTTGCTAATATATTATAACTATAAAAAAGCGTCAAGCTACAGCCGAGCAGGTTTTGAACAAAAAAAAACTGGTGGCTCCATAATTTTCTAAGGATGTTTTCAAGTGTCAGTGTTGCAGACGTCACTCTGAGTCTTGAAAAATGGGAAAGACTTAAAGGATTCACATTTCGGAAACAATTTGCCAAGAACTTCCGTGGAAATTTGGATCAGGAAATAGAGAAAGGGGCATATCAATGTATGAAATGGCCTCAACTAAATACTGTTTTAGTCTTTTTGGTAGTCTCTTTAGTTAGTTACTTACTTAGTTTAGTCAATTGGCTAAATAAACATAACATTGATGAAACTTTTGGCATTAAAATTGAACAAAAAAATAAAATTCAAACCACCCTGTGAAATTTAACCAAAATCTTTTCAGGTGATCTTTATGCACACACGCTTAGAATGAAACCAATTTGGCTTTGATAGCTTGATTTGTTCTCGAGTTAGGCTGTACGAAAGAATCCGCACATGGAAAAATGTAAAAATTTTGAATTTCGAAAATCGGACCGATTACAAGAACTTCCTGATGGGAAGTTAATAAAGTCATATCGGGTTTGTTTTGTCCTCTACCTGGGGATTTAAGAAATCGCTTGGTAAGTGGACATACTATACACCACGGGAGGCATGACTTTTTCTAGATGCAGATAAATCTTATACCTTTAGGACTCGAGTTAAGTATATTTGGTGGGGCATATTATTCAGCATTACAATACTTCTTGTGCTGCTCAGATACTCGTGAATGTAAGCACACACCATATGGTTTGGAAACTTGTCCACAGCTCTGAAAATGGCTCACAATGTTAGGGCAACATGAAGTCTGAAACCAATAGAACAATAAAGTAGAGTGTGGACTCATTTTCACCAAAACGCGCTTGGAAAACCAATTTTGCTCAGACAGATGTAATTTTAGTTATTTTTGAAAATTTTGGAAAGTACTTCATAAATCAATTGTAACTTATTTGTTCTGAAGGTAGTTCATTTTTTGTTTTGTAGATTTTTGAAATGTTTGGTGACAGGCGCTATTGAAGAAAACGTGTTCATTGGAATCTAGACATGGATATCTCTGTGGAGAAGAGGGCAAAAGAAATTGCTTTACATGAGCACACTGGAAAAAGCATAAGGTAGATTTCGGTTGATGTCGGAGTGGAAAATCAAGTGTTTCCAGGATTATTGCGCTGCGCAAGTCAACAGGTTCGAGTGCAATGAGTCGTAAGCGCTATTGCGGCCGAAAATGCAAAACCACGGCTCATGATGACAAAGTGTTGATCCGAAATAGCGTGATCAACCTTGGAAAGACAAGTGGCGATCTTTAAAGGGACTTGGCATCGGCTGGTATACAGGAAGATTCGTCTACAGTTCTCCGCGTCTTCTTGCCACTGAAGAAACAACCTCTGACTGACAATGTGAGGAAAAAGACTTCATTGGGCTAGGAAAAATAGAAATTGGATTGCAGAGAATGGGAAAAAAGTTATTTTTCCAGACGAGATTCACTTTGAGGTCAAAGGATACAGGGTTAGTGTCGTGAGATGTGAAAATGAAAAACTCCGAACGGGTCATATTGTCCAAGCCCCTAAGCAACCATCCAAATCATATCAATGTTCAGGAATGGGCTGGCAACTCTCCTGACCACAATCCGATAGAGAATCGGTGGGCCATTATTTAAGCTAGGCTCAAGAAAAAGGTTTACATGAGCAAAAACAAGTTGATTTCAGCAATAATTGTGGCATGGTTCCATGAAGAAAAAATCAAAAATATTTGCGGAAAATTAATATCTTCAATGCCCAGAAGACCTCATTGAGGCGCGGGTACTAAGTCTTTATACCGGAGCTTCGGTCTCTCTTCCTCTTCTTCTGGAACCAGGAGGCTCGGATTCGAAGACTCTTTTAGCTGGAGCGAGCCAATGTAGTCGACGGATTTTTTCCTGCCGGACATTGTTCACATCGTTGTACAGTTTAAAGAGATTGGGATTGTGTCTTCTCCTCCACTCGCCTTCCTCGCAGACAGGACCGAATTACTTTCGGAGGAGCCAAGAATTAACTCTGCCATTCTGCTTATCATCAAGCTTTCCATAAAGCACGACTGTCATGAAAGAATGATTCTGGTCCTTCGAGTGGGGAGTTTCGACGTACCGGCCTATTCTGCGGTGGATCTCCACTGTGGTGTCGTTTGTGGAGTTCATATTTGCCCTGAGGTAGACAAACTCCTAACTACATCAAAATTGTGGCTGTCGATTGTTGCGTTCTGCACTAGGTGGTGCGAAAGGTTGTTTTGTCCTCATTAACTCTCAGACCAGTTCGCTTCGCCTGCTCGTTCGAAACGCCCGATGATGTCGACGTAGTCTGCACATCCCAACTTTCAATCCATTGAGCACTATTTAAAAAAAATGACTAACTTATGAAAGACGGTGCCTTCCATGTTAAACCTTGTCCTTCGCACTATCTGTTCGAGTACAAGACTGAAGAAGTCACGATAGCGCATCTCCCTGCCGAAATCCGGTGCAGAATCGATGGAAAAATGTCCCAAACAAAACCAGCCAAAAATAAGATATTTTAATCGGAAAAAGGGGGATGAAATTTTAAAATTGAAGTCATTACAAAACATTTTCCTCCTCTTTTAGTGGACTTTTTTTTAGAACCATCTAAGCAAGCATGTAATATAGTACAATTGTAACATTTCAATTCAACAATTTATTTTATTTCCACTTAAGGGTATTTTCAATCCATTGCCTGACTTATGAAAGAAAGTGCCTTCCGTGTTAACTCTCGTCCTTCGCACTATCTGTTCGAGTGCAAGACTGAAGAGGTCACACGATAGCGCATCTCCCTGCCGAAATCCGGTGCAGGATCGATTAGCCAAAACTAAGATATTTTAAATTGAAGTCATAATACAAAACATTTTCCTCCTCTTTTAGTGGACTTTTTTAAGAACCATCTAAGCAAGCAAGTAATAGAGTACAATTGTAACATTTCAATTCAACAATTTATTTTATTTCAAAAAGAAAAGAACATTAAAGCTAATAACAATGGAAAATGAATGCATATACAAGGTGTATGCATAAATTGCACTAAACATAATTTCACTCTATTACATCGATCAACAGATTTAGGCGCTAACATTTTTTTGTTTGTTTTGCATCTCATTTTACAGAGTCAACAATTTATGATTGTTGGTTTTATTTTGTTGAAATGTGTGTTGAGGCTTCTTTTGTTCTTCAAATGTTTGTTGTGTGCGAGTCTGTATATATCTGTCTGCCTTTCTGTGTGTGTTAACAACAACATAACAAACATATTTTTGGTATTTTTATTTTTTTTTTTTTGTTTTTTATATGCAATTCATTATTTTCTGTTTCATCCAAGTGAAAATTCAAGAAAAACGATTTTATAATTATATAGCAACAAACAAAAAAAAAAAAAACTCCTAGTAACAACCATTTGCGCGTTGATTGTCGAGGAAACAACAGTCTAGCTGCGTAAATGGGGGCTGCGCCATTCCAACCGCAAACGGTGCATAATTCTTCAATTCAGTATGTAAATGTATTTTTTTTTTTTTTTTTTTGTTTTGTTTTTTAATTTTTTGCTTCTTTCACATAGAATAATTTCGGAACGGCGAATGATATTTATAATCCGAAAAATGAAATTAATGAACTATTGAAAATTTCATATAAACTACGACGACGATAACGCTGATGAGAAGGCGATCTAAATGATGGCTTTGGTGTGACTTGCGCGCGCCAGGACATCTCTTTTTTCATTTTTCACTTCAGTTTTTTGATTCGTTTTTTGTGTTTTTTTATATTTTCTGGATCGAGAATGGTAGAGGAAAGCGATTAACTCATTTGTTTTTTCTTTACTTCATTTTCATAGTAAAATTACTATTTTTGTGTGTGTTTAAAAAAACAATGCGTAACGATAATCGAAATGTTGTCGATAAATGCAACATTCTGTTTGATGTGTATAAAATAAAAAAAAAAAATAATAGAGTTGAAGCGTTTGTTTAAATCTAGTGGTCCCTGCGTGAGTTAAAGGCACGTTAGTGATACTAAGGCTGTCTGGTTAAAATCAAGACAAACCAATTTTTGTTTTTGTTTTTACAAGCTAGAAGTTAAAGGCACCTCAGTGGCGTCGGCAACAGGAGCAGTTGTGGCAGGCATTTGAGTGTTAACTGCATTGGCATTACGAAGTGAAGTGTTTCGTGAGCGTGGACCTCCTCCTCTCCGAGAGCGAGGTGGCTTTCGATTGCCCGATTTTGTGGTCGAATCCGCTTGTGCCACCTGCTTGTCACCAGCTCCTCCTTGATTGCTATGATTTGCATCTCCAGCTGCATCGTTTTCCTTGTTACGCACTGAAAGTGAAGCTGAAACAGTGAAAAAAAAAAAAATGAAAATGCATGCAATTGATTACCTGATCGCCTTGGAGTTCTTCGGCTGGATTTCACCACTGGTTTAATGGTTGCCTTCGACGGATCAAAGAAACTATCAAAAAGGTCAATAAGTTCTACCTTGTCCTCCTGCTTAAGGTCCTCAATGGCCTGAATCACTTCAGCGAGCCCCTCCTTTCGCTTCTCCGTCCAGATAGTGTTCAAACTACTCAAATCATGACCATTCTCTGCCAAAACAATACGATACTTCACCGCACGCAGACGGTGTTGCAGTGTTGCTTTGAAATAATTCAAAAACACCGGACGAAAAGAGTTCTGTCTATCGAGCATTAAATTCTGGCTCTCCAATTCATCTAAATCACAGGATAGTGGTTGTGCATATTGGGTAATCACTTCGTGCATCTGCTCGACTTCTGATCCCTTCGTTTCGGTGAATTTGACTTGATTTGCCAAACGAAGTGCAACTCCGTATGTCATTTTGGCACGAATACTGGCACTTCCATCGAATATCTCTGATTCGCTATTCGATTGTTTGCGATTCCTTTGTGGTTGTGGCGATTTTTGCTTGTTGGAAACGTCCAAGCTTGATGTGGACACATCACCGTTCTCCATCGGTTGGGCGCTTGTTGTTTCTATTGTTGTTGTCGAACTAACTTTGTCGTCGTTGTTATTCTGATCGGTCGACAAAATCTTGGATAGTTTTCGAAGAGACAAATACTGAGGTGAACCACCTTCGATTGTGGTCGCATGACTCTGTGCCAAATGGAAACCATTGGCAAATGATTTCACTGTCTCTTGGAACCTGTCCAAGAGATCGTATTTCTTGAGTGACTCCAAAATCATATACGGAATGAATTTTCTTTCTTCGTGATAAATTAAAATAACGCCATTCGATGCGGGATCAAGCTTTTTTAACATTTCCAACCAATTCAGAAAGTCTCTGAGAGCGGCTACTTCCGATTTAGATTTGATTACCTAAAGCATTAAAAGATTTTAGTGTTTTGTTTTGCAAGTTTTAAGATAAAAGAAGCTACAATCACGCATGGAAATTCATAAAATTTATAATTTATGTGCATGAAAATGTCGGACTCTCAGTTGGCAACAAATGACTAGATTTTTTCGACTTGACGCTAACCAGATTTGGCTGACTTTTTTTTATTGTTAAGATCTCAATGACTCTGCAGTGCGATGCTAGGAATTGACTCCAAGGAGTTTTGTCGGAAAGGAATGCAGGCTTAGCAAGAGTTGGTTGAATAGAATAGCACAGTAAAAGTTCTCAGGGAAGCAACAGCAGTTGACATGGATATTGTTGATTGGTTAGAAAACAAATTGCCCAATGTTAAGGGAAACTTTAAGGATGAAGCGACGAGACTGGCTCATTTTATAAACTTACCCCTAAAAGAACATCGCATTTTAAAGGAGAAACGTGGAGAGATGGTGGAGAACTATTGAAAGAACACATTGAAAGACTTTGTCAGGAGAATCCAAGGTGCTTTTAGAATATCAAAAAATTGCTGGTGAAGTAAACAATTAATCGGAGGGCTTGGGTGAATTACAAAACAACAATGAGGTTGAGGATTTGGAGTCGATTAAGTCAGTTTTCATGCATCCTTACACAATCTCCAGACTGCGACCTATGGACCAAGGTGTCATTCACAGTTTAAAGAGCAATTATTTGCATTTGCTTCTCATGAAAATGATAAATTCAATTGTTAAAAAAAAGATGAAATCTTTACACCTAATCTACATGGCAAAAAACGATTTTTAATAGTTTTCATAAATATTACAAATGATACATCCTGGAGGACGACATATGTTCACTTAATTGACTGGCTCAGACTTAACCAAAATGAAGATATAGGGTCTCAAATGCTTTATCAGTGTTTGGAAGCGACGCTTTTGAGGAAAATGTGCACTTTGATGCTATTGTGGATTCTATAAGACGAGAATAAAAACGGCGAAGTTAGTGAGAATGATGAATTTTTAGCAGCTCGAGTACGCCTTGCTTCAAAATAGTTAATGCTCTATACTTAAAAACAATTTTTTTATGTTTTCAACAATTGTTTGGAATTCTTTTCTTCTGTTTTCATTTTGAAAACGAAATTTGATGGTATTTTCAGCGTATCTATAATAATATTTTAAAATTTATTGCATACACTGTTCCTTCTAAATTACAAGATACAAAATCAGAGAAAGGAACTATTCATCAGAAAAATAAATAGACAAAAGGTAAATTTCATTACATCAAATAGTTAAGATTCTTGAGGCTGATACTTAGAGAAAGAAAAGGAATTGTTGGGCAGCACATACCATCAATCCAATGATATTTATACGAAATAAGCTTTTCAGTAGTTAATTGTTATTCATTCTTGATCATACCCTCAGTAAAGTTTCAACTAAATCTGAACAGCTTAGTCTTAAGGAGTATCCCCGTTTAACTAAACTGTTTTTTATTTCTTTATAAAAAAATGTCTAGTATTGTAAATTCTATAGAGTAGTAATCTCTCTAGACCTTAAAAATATTTCAATGTAAACGAACGTCCTTATTTTCACGAAATTGAAAAAAGTGTATTTCAAGCTTGGAGCGCGAAGACATAGTTTAAAAATCTATTTCCGGGCACTTGGTCACTTCACGATAACAAATCATGATATTAAAATTTAAGGCTTAAAATAAGTCTCCTATATACATATAAATATTGTATGTACAAATGTTTTTTCATGTAGAATCTCCAAAGCAAAAGTCTAGTGCTAAGAGCGTGGAGTTCTATCCTGAATAGGGACAACTCTACCAATTTGAAACAATAGAACATATGGGTTTACCAATTGGTCGGAAAAAAATTGACAAAACGAAAATCAATTTGTTGGGTAACATCCAACGATTAAGTGTAACTGCATAGAGTGGAGCGGGGAGCAAATAAAATTAAATTAAATTAAAGAGCCTGAAAACGCACCAATTCACTTTTCTATACAATCGCTTCAACAAAAAATATAGAACTACTCCAATTGCCAGCATGCAGTCCCGATTGTAACCCTATCGAGCACCTGCACGGTATACAGCTGCGGTCAAAAATATGGCATCAAAAGCGTGCCTGCAGTATCATATGTAATATTTATTTACCTTTCTTTTTTGCACACAACTATTTAAACGTTTTGTCCAAATTATGTTCTCTGTAATTTAATTTCATTAAGTGCAAGTGTTGAACTAAGTGCTCGTGGCTCTTCAGTTAAAATAATAGCGCCAACAGTATCAGTTGCAAAAGGTTTTTTTTTTCTTTTTAGGAAAAAACAAATATTGCTCCTTATTTCTTGGCCATGGGCCGTGGAAAACATTCATTGCACTACAGAAAAAAGAAAATTCATGAGGAGCTTTATTTCTGACGATAAAAGCTATTAAGACATCAGGAAATTGTTGGCTGTTCGAACTAAATGATTCGAAACGCAATGCAGCACCAACCAAAACCAGAAAAGCGCTGTATAAAGCTAGCAATGTCACCTCATTTAATAAAACGTTTGGTCAGGCTCTCTTAAAAGGAGGCGTTTAAGTCAGATGTGGAACTGAAAACAGAACGGCAAGCGTTGACACAATACGACGAAAATAAAAAGAAGTCAATTTGAACACCCGCAGTCCAAGAAAGGTTCCGCTCTTAAAACCGATATATGTTAAAAAAAAAAAAAAAAAAACGTTGCGGTTCGAAAGAAACCAAATCGATTGGCCAGTTCAAAAGAGGAAGAATGTTCTCTGGTTTGACGAGGGCAAAATCGTTCTATTCGGTGGTGTTGGGTCTCGTGGTTTTGTTAGAAAACCACCAACAAACACAGAATTTAAACCAACTAACACAAAAGAGTCAAACACGGTGTTTTCAATTAGATTAAAACTTTACTAGACCATCACCTTTATGATAAAATCTTGGAGGAAACTATGTGGTCATTTGCTTCGGACGATACTAGTAAGAAGGCAAAGACCACCACAATCTCCAGACTTAAATCCACTGGAAACTATGTGGGTTGACGTTGAGAAAGGCGTTGGTAAAGAACATCCAAGCAACATCAACCAACTTTGGGATAGCATTCAACGCTGCTTGTATGTCATTCCTTCGGAGTGATGACAGATTTTGGTTGACTTAATGCCATGACGCTGCAAAGCTATAGTATACAACAAAGGGCATGCAACAATATATCCATTTAATTATTAACAAAGCAGTTAATAAAATACAAACTGTTTTTAAAAGATAGTACTATTTTTTGGACCGGCGCCGAATAGGCCCATGTGGAGAAAATATTTTTTTAAAACTGTATTTATCGATTAAATTTAATTTAATCTGCAACTGATTGAGTTGCAGCTCAATCGATGCTATTTTTTTGTTACCGCAACTGTATATTCAAATGAGAAGCAGTGCTCGAGCAACAGTGTTTGGCTTGAAATCGGTTCCGACACCATATACAAGTATTCTTGTGTTATTCAGAATAAAGGGGTTGACACGAAATGTTTAAAAAAGTTTCATCCAATTTTTTTTGCAAAATTTATAGCATCTTTACTAAAGTGCGTCTTAACAAATGGATACCACTGTATTCTTTGGTGGATTCGGCGTTACTTTATTCTACTACGTTTTGATTCCTTTAAGTGAAAATAAGTCTGGCGTTCATTCCACGAATTAACAAACAATAGAGTTTCTGAGAACCACCGAATAAACAAATAAATGCGACGGAATCAATTGTTTTTTCACGCGGCTACGGCTTCCAAGCCCTTGATAAGAAATAAATAAAACAATGTGTTTCCTGTTTTCTCTATCACAATAAAAAAAGAAAGACAAGCAGGCTTTTTTTGCTTGCTTCTCGAAAACGTTATTCTCTCGTAGAAGACCAAAGCTTTTTTTTTCGTTTAACGAAAAACGCTTTTCTGAACCAAATATAACCGTTAAGCGTCCATTTTGATTGAATTTAGTTTATTGCTAAGGGTACTCACCTTGTATGTCTGTAAGGACTTGAGCATCCGATAGAATCCAATTGTGATAACCCGCACCTGGTGTCGATTCCTGGCAGCCGGATTCAGATTCATGTACGGCATGATATACTGTTCGAAATGGGAATTTGGTGTATACGCTGCTAATTGGACAATCTGTACGCGTATCCAAACAATAAACAGTTACCATTAACAGTTCTGCATTTTTGCAATACAAAAAACGACAACTTTTCACTTACTTCGTCAATAAGCCTCTTACCGGTGGTGTCGATATCTACGCCCACAAGCGTATACCTTCCCTGTGGCAGCGTCTTCACAGCCTTAGCTTCTTGCAACGAACCCATATTCTCTCAATTTGTTTTTGTTTTTTTTTTTTCTTTCACTCTGCAATAAAATTCATTGAAAACAAATTACATAAAACGCAAAAGGAATGGAGGAAAACTTTTCCAGACTAACCAAAAAAAAATGAAAATAAAAAACGGAAAATTGGAATTTTATGGAAGATTCGATTGTTACCTTTTTTCGCGAACAAAAAAAAAATATAAACCTTTTTTTTTGAAAACAAGAAATTTCTCCAAAAAGAAAAAATGAAAATTATCTTTTTTCAGTTTTCCTTCGGTTTTCCCCGGAGTGAAAAAGTGTGCAATTTTCTCAGAAGCGAATGTGCGCACGTGTCTAGCAGGTGCAGTCACCGATCTCAGCTCTTTTTTTCAGTCCTCGCAGTTTGACCTCAACTTTTTAAATGAGCTTCCGAACGCCAGATTTTCCGAAAATTTCCTTCATGAGGTGTGCCGTTATTATTTCCTAATGGGATTTTTATTTCTCGTATTCCCCCTCATTGAAACGAGGAACAAAAAATATGAGGAGAAAAGTTTTTTTTTTTTAATCAGAGTAGGCTTTCGGCCAGTGTGTCGGAGTGAGGGGGTGCCGAGCGTACAGTAGTTTTTCTTCAGTAATCGACACGAAAATAGTTTTTCAATTTTTCAGGGTATAAGAAAAACAAAACCAAAATAAATAGCTTATGAGTCACTTGACATGAGTGTGGTACGTAAATGAATGAGGGATTTTTGAACATACCTGTTTAATGAATATGTTGCTAATTTGTGGAAATATTGCTGCTTTGAAATTGGTTAATTTTGAAGTGGAAACTTAAAAAATTCACATGAATTTTGAAAATCCAAAGACACAAAACACTTGGCAGCAGCAACTGGTGGTGATAAGAAAAGTTTTATCAGCTGTTTGCCTATGAGCCGCTGTATGGCATAAGGGGAAGCAGGCCAATCGAAGACAGGTATGCTCTTCAGGACGTGCAACTACATAAGCATCATGGTTTGCAGCTTATTTTCTATACGTGCGTTGAAGACACAACGTAAGAGACTCCAACTTGTGTTCTTCAGGGCAGGGTCAGCTAAAAGTATGGCCGCCGTTGCAAACAGTAATTTGACTTAAATTCCTGGCTTAAAAATCCCAGTCGCTGATTAGGTGCTGCGAATTAATACGATTATCGTTAGTAAATCTGACATTTTTATATTCCGATTTCTATTCAGAAAATTCACGGAAAGTACGCAATTAGATTGCTTAAGTCATTTCAACTTCTTCTCTTAATTTCTATCACTCAATGATCACTTGAAATAATAAAACTGTTATTTTTTCGTCATTTCGTGAGGATAAAGACGATTAAGACATTAAGCAATAAGTATACAGTAGAACCTCGATTATCCGAACTAATTGGGACCGAGACTAGTTCGGATAATCAAAAGTTCGGATAATCGAAATGTAGGTACTCGTTTTTCTCCGAGTTGACACTTCTTCAACTTCCGGCTCTTGAGGAAAAGTCCACAATTTCTTCCAAGCATTTCGTAGATGGTCTTCGGTCAAAGAATCTCAAGCATCGGCTATCATATAACAGCAGTGCTACAGGTTTAGCGCCTTCGAGAACGCAACGACGCTACCTTCAGTGCCATCATCTAACAGAAGTCTTCTTAGAATTTGCTTCTGGTACATTCTTTTCAGTTGTTCGATGACACCCTGGTCCATGGGTTGGATTAAAGATGTAACGTTTGGGGGAAGATACATCACTTGAAAGTCCGGATCGAGCGAATTTAGAGTTTCGGCAGATGGGTGTGATGGTGCATTATCTAAGAGAAGCAGCACTTTACCAGTTTTGTTATGATCTTGTCGCCACTTTTTAACAGTTTTGATAAAAGCGCTTGTGTACCATTCGACGAATAAAGTCGCGTCCATCCAAGCGTTCTTTTGCGCTTTATAAGTCACAGGTAAGTTCGTGATGCTCTTGAAACACCGTAGTTCTTTGGATTTCCCGATAAGCAGTAATGGCAATCTATGAGTTCCAGCGGAATTAGCACATGTCATAGCTGTCACCCTTTCTTTGGACACCTTGGACACCCTACCTACGCACAGCGACAGCCAGAGTTATAGGTGAGGGAATTTAATTCCAATTAAACACGTACAAAAATTTTTTTCCGTCGAAAGTTTATTTATTTTTTTCTTTTCTTTTTTTGTTGTTCTATTTCACAAACGTGGTGTCTTTAAGCATTGATCTGCATAGTGTTGCTTAGCTTTAGATCTATCCATTTAAGGGTTCCCACTATCGAAGTATGTAACTAGAGCAACAAGTTCGCGCCAACGTTCGGATAAACTAAGTCAGCGTTCGGATAATTGAGGGTTCGGATAATCAAGGTTCTACTGTAATTCATTCGAGTCAATTTAGAATTTCGAAACAATGCATGAGCTGCAAAGCATTAAAAACTTCGCTTCGCTTCTGTGCATTTAAAGTAAGTGTTTCAAAAGACATCTGAGAACGCTCCATTCCATGTTAACTATGTAAACACATGTGCGCGTTTTGAGGTTAGATTCAACAAAAGATCATACGCAACATGTGATGGAAAAAATATCATACTTTGAGCTTTCAGATATCGTTGATTGTATCAATACTTACCAACCCGAGCAAGGGTTTAGTTTGCGAAATCAATTGGCTGGGATTTGCTGTTACAGAACCTGCCTTTGAATTGAATCAGTTCATAAATCCAACGTTGGAATCCTAGGCTACCAATTGTATTGTTCTCGAATCTTGTTTACCTATCTGACAATGCACTGTTGTTGAGTTTAATTTGTCGGCTTGTATTCTGTTGCTAAGAAAATCTAAATCTTCTGCTCGCAATATGCATAGTTTTTTTAATGGAATTCATAAACACATTTCGTACAAAATTGTACATATTTTGGCATCACAGGTCCACCACACATTCTTGTTGTAAGATGAGACTTACCCTAGTAGAGCAGAACCAGACGTAGTAATTCTTCAAAATTTGGCTCAAATCTTTAGGCTCTACAAAAAACTAATAAAGCCTTTGACACGGTTTGGATTGACGGGCTTATTTACAAACTAATAAGATATGAGTTTCCCCATCACCTTACAGTGATAATCGTATCTATGATACGCAAGAAGAAAGTACAAGACTGAAAAAATGTCTGATGCCATTAATGGTCTGCTACAAGGCACATTATCCGCACCAATTCTCTTTAATATTTACGTTTCTTAAATGCTGAGGGACTTGGATGGCTCAATAGCTTTCGCCGACGACGTCATTCTGTATGCTTATGGTTCAAAAATTTGCGAAATTAAAAACGAACTCCAACTGAAGTTTGATACCCTCGAAAAATTCTATGAGGATTGGAAACTAAAAATAAACAATTCTAAATGCGAAACCGCTTAGATAAATTCCTATATTATAATGATCATGTTAATATCCAATTAAAAAAAAAGCAAGGGCAGCATTTATGTCGCTGAAGAAACTTTTTTATTCCAACTATTTGAGATCAGATGTGAAGGTCATTTGCTACCAAGCTTTTGTGCGTCCAATTTTGACTTATGCGAGTCCAGTGTGGTGGAACATAAGCCCATCTTATATGGAGAAGTACAGAATTTTTGAGAGGAAATATCTTCGAGCATGCACGGGAATGTACAGAAGCGCTCATTCCGACTTTCGGCATTACGTCTCCAACAAAAGACTATTGGATGCTTCCGGCGTGTCTAGAATTGACAATGTCATTCTAGACCTTGCGAGGAATCATTTTGCGTGGTCGAGTAATGTTATCGAGTTTATTTTATCCGAACTCTGGGTATTTTAGAAATTCATTGATAAGTGGACATATACAACCTGAAGCATTTCTTTATCTGGATGCATATGGCTATCTTTCAGACTCGAGTAATGTCCCTATCATATAGAAACAGATAAACGAATCCTCCATGTGCCTGCACACTCAAGCGATGAAAGCAAGATTTGGAAATACTGCATGAGCGTACATGATAGAGATGTAAATAATGACAATAGGTCAAATTCAAAAAAATACTGGTGGCTAGATTGGGTAGAAGCTAACAATTAGGCTTAGTTAGGTTAAGTCGTTTTATCTTAGTTTGTAAGCACTGTTTTTTCGTTTATTTTTGTTCATTCTTTGTTAAAACCTCCACCTTTTCTTCTCGCAACTAAATTATATAAAAATTATAAATATCACAAAACAAAATATGTTCTAGTAATTAAGTCTAAGTAATTATTATAAAATTATTTGTAATGAGAGCCAATTTTTAGTTGGCCATTTACAAAAATGTAAATTTATTGATTTAGCGTTTATCTTGTTTCTCGTTAAGAAAATTGTTAAAATTATGGTGGAAATAAACAAGTTTGAAAAAAAAAAAATACTAATAAAATGTATTGTGCCATATTTTAAGAAAAATATAACTATTATTATTTTCATGAGAGAGGAATGCTACGAATTTTAGTCCAGGAACAGATTTGAACAGATTTATGAAAAGTGTCAAATCTGTCAAGTCCCTTTATTAAAACCCGATTGCCGTATGTTAGAAGCTTCAAAGCATGGTGGCAATCGAGCGGGAACGCAATGAAATCCTGATACAATTGTGGAATCGATTGACGTAAAATTTGAGTCAGTAATCGTTCGTTTGCTTTTTGGAAATTTTTCTTGTTTTTGAGGGAATTTCACCTTTGCAATTCTCTCAACTACGAATTTTGGTGCAAAAAGCACACAAGCAGACCTAAGTCTATTTTGGAAAGTAAAGCTCGAAATTTATAGTAACGGAAGAATTGTGACATCTCTTGTGGTTAAAAATACATCTCTTTGAAGGTTCTGAGAATCGTTTAACTCTTAACTATTTATTTTTCGTATTTTCCATAAAACCAAAACTATTCGTATGCGTTTAAATTTTTCAAATCCCAAACGACCGTTTCGATTTGAATAGCCTCTCTGGACATTTCGCTTTAAGCGCCATCTACTTCATCGCAATCAGCTGCTTTCAATCGAACATGTCAAATTTGACAATTCTCCGACAAGGGGAAATTTTAACCAAAACAAAGTTGTTATATATATTAAATCACCAACCTGAAGAGATAAACAGAAAATAAAAAAATATAAATATAATTAAATAACAACAACTGCTAATCCCCACGATGTTATCATTCTTCAGAAAGAAGTCAACGGACAACATGCAGGCGGCGAGCATACGCGGCGGCATGAGCAATTCAAATTCACTTTCACTTGGCGACGAAATTCCCATTGGTGAAGACGCACTTCTAAAAGAATTGGGATACAAGGATGCCCAGGAATTGCAGGAGACAGTTTACGGTACGATGGGAATTGTAAACTATTTTGAATTGCATAACGTTCACGTGTGAGAATTTGTTTCACAGATGTTCTGCGGACAATTCGTGACCCCGAAAAACCATCCACGTTGGAAGACCTGAATGTGATCTATGAAGAAGGAGTCTTTGTCCTGCCGCCTACTAAGTCAAATGTTTATGTGGTAAGGTCAACCTTGAGGGGGTTCTTATACAAATTTCAATATTTCTTTTGTTTTCTTTTAAAGGTGCGCGTTGAATTTAATCCAACAGTGCCTCACTGCTCGCTGGCGACGCTTATCGGCCTCTGCATTCGGATTAAGGTGGAAAGAAGCTTGCCGCATAATGTTAAACTGGATATATATATCAAGAAAGGAGCACATTCAACTGAAGATGAAAGTGAGTAGATGTTGTTTTTGTAACTTAAATGAATGGTATCGAGAGAGTTGATTTCGGCAAGATTATTGAACTTTGTGTAAAAAGTAAATTATGAGGATTGTTGTTGTGTAATCAGTGATTCGTAATCATCTAATTCTGATACCTATTTAAAATTTCATCTCTTTCACGTCTTTTCAATTAAACAAAGCAAAACAATAAGAGGTCAAGAACAAAGATAACACAGCGGTGAAAATACGGGCTTATGTTTGAAAGCGGCCTCTTATGGTATTGAATGTTTTTTCATTCATTGGCAGAGGGCCAAATAATTGCTCTATTTTTGAGATCAGATTTTGAGAGTACATCTTAACAGGTTTCAAATATACTTTTAGTTTTTTTTTAATCAGATCTAGTTTTGATTTGGTTGAAAAAAAAACATTTTTTTATTATTCAGAATACAAAAATACTTCTCTTGTTTTTCCTTTGGATCGTCTCTCATTAGAGTCCAGCAGTAATCAGCCATCATGTGAACATCCTATCTACCCTGGTACCGATCCAACAAGACTTTCATATCTTGATGGAACTGCTCTTTTTTATTTAGTCACGCAGGCTTAGTCGGAAGCAGTCCAAATTGGTGTGTGGGTTATGAACTTTGATGCTGCTCATATTACATCCCAAGTTCCATTTGGTTTTGAAGACTTCCATAATTTCCTGCCTTATGATTAACAAGAAGGACATTTTAAATCAGAGGCTTTTGCAAAATTATCCTCTTCAACTTATTGTCATACCTGGGGACCGACAAATATTCCAGCCTTGAGTTTTTTGTACTTTTCTTGAGACACTAAAGGTGTTTAAATAACATGCTATTCAAAGCTAGAGAAAATCTCTGTCTGGCGAATTCTTCCCTAATCAGATTTATGTATGCTTTCCCTAAGAAACTAACTATATCCATCTTGCGGTCCCAACAAAAAATTAACCATTTTGAGGTCGACGCTTATAAACCATTTGTGGTTTTCCACAATTAATCTTTTCTTAAAGCAGTGCAGTTGCTTTTGATTCATCTTTCATTCGTGTGGAATGAGTAATTGGAACACAAGTGTGTTTCCTTCTTTTGAAACTGTCTGTCAGAAGACGCCATTCTGTTCGTCATAATCACTATCAATTTAGGAAATTTCTTCGGTTTCGTTATATTCTTCCACTGGGATATGTCAAACGGTATGGCGGACATACACGAGGACACTTTCGGAATGAGGTGTAATGACGAAAATCTAAACCAAACAGTAATAACAGTCGTCGAAGTAATTTTGTGTGTTTTGTTCTCTCTAATCACTTCATACACCATCTTATGTAATCAATTTATATCCATTGTCTCGAATCTGGATTTGTCGAGCACCATCTGGATGAGTCGAACCGACGAAGTCTTGAGAATGTTGGAAATTGTTAAATTATAGCTGATTTTAACAGCACAAAAAAAGGTTTTTATTTCTCGTTCAGTGTTGTCTAAGTCACTTAAGAAAGCCTTTTGTCAACATCATGCAGTAAATTAGTGGAGTCATTCTCATATGTTAAGAAATACGGATCAGTCAAGACCTGAGTTAAGACACAATTATTTTCTGTGTGCTGAAGCTCCGCGATAAAATCAATCACCTAATGATTAAAATACATTTGATAGCCATATTGCTTCTGCTTTGGATCCTGTCTTAGTCTCAATCGTCATATTTGTCTTTTCGGAACGTCCGGCTGTTGAGACCACTAAAAGTATTCTTCGTCGATTACAAAGGGAATAAATTTGGTTTGAGATTCGTCGATAAGAAGGTCCTTGTGAAGGTTGAGGTGTCTGGATTTTGTTCATTATTGGAAGTGTTTTTAAATACCATAAATAATGTTTCGCTTTGAAATAAATTAGTTCTTGCTCGTTATCTTTAGTTCTTTCTGCAATTTTACAGATTGTACCATCTTGGGAATTATTTGTCTGTCTAAGAACGATAGATTGTTTGAATTCGACGTTTCTTGGCAGCAGTCAATGGAATTAATTGCAACAGCTTCTTTGATAGTAACGCAATGTCTCGCAATGCTTGCGTATCGTCCTTTACTGACATATTATTTTTGGAGTATTCACGATTCTTCCACCTGTTTTCTGGTCAAAGAGTTCTTTTAGTTTCTCAAAAATTTACTTTACATTATGGCATTATAAGCTTCCTAAATTCTTGCGTCCGTATTCAAATATATTTTAGAAGTATTTTACTTCTGGAGCTTTTCAAATCATAATTGACAGAATCGCATCCGTTAAATCTGCTTTGTGTGACGCAATTGAGCGGCCTTATTGCAGAAAAACAATGTTTAGTGCTGTGGAATCGAGTATTCCCTGGTCACTGTGATATGCCAAGACAGAATAAGTTCAGATACTTCGGTATGAACTCAACTCAAAACATTATTTTAAAAATATACTTAATCTAAAACAAAGTCGCAATTTAAAAATTTCATCACACAGCCTTGACGGTGACTAAACTAATTAATATATTTTTTTCCCATTTCAGTTAATAAACAAATTAACGATAAGGAGCGAATAGCAGCTGCAATGGAGAATCCAAATCTGCGGGAACTTGTGGAGAGCTGCATTAAAGAGGAAGAATAGTTCTCGCTGTGTCTTTAAACTAGTTCATTGGATTTGTTTTTAATGTAAATACATTTGTAAGGCAACTGTGTTTTGTGGTGCCGCGTGATATTGGTACATCTTGGTTTGTGGGCGGTGCTCTAACTATAGTCTTTACGTAGATTGACACCTAATACATATATGAATTCCTTCTACGCAATCGATATCTATACGTTTGTATATTTGTTACATAAATTAAAGTTATAATTTTTTTACCCTCAAATTGTGTGTGTTTTTTTTAAATTTTTATGATCTTGAGTCATCAAAGGCTTAAATAATTGAAGACATCGCCTCTATCGCAGGAATCGATTTGTCGTGTGCAATTCGGTTGAGGGCAAGATGGCTTCACACGTGAATATGCCCACCATATTGCTAGCATAGAAGACGATAAGAACGTAGTATTTGTTAATGAGTAAGAAATGATTACTATGAACGAGTATATGGTATCTTCCGAGCGACCGACGTTATCGGGTGAAGGTATTATACAAACCAGATATGGATGAGTGCACTTGTCTTTAGATAACGTATTTGTTAATTGATCGTTTAGGAGCAAGCTCTGATTTTTCTGCCTTTTGTAGATTTGGCGCCAATTAATATTTCTGGAAAACTGAACGGCTTATGGATTAAGGTGGTTTAAGCTGGACGGGAATAGTCTGAAATAGTTCTCAGTGAAGCGGATACTTTGCAACTATAAACATATAGCAAACGTTTAATGGGCTTAGCGTCTTCTTCATCTGGAAAGGTCACATTAAAGTCAATAGAGGCGTAGCTCAGTCGAGCGCTATGGGCGATTATAAATTAAAAATAAAAAAAAAATCAAAAATCGTCTTTCGCTTTGATGCTGTCCTCGGTTATTTCCGGTGTGTTGAGGAATCCATGTTGAATGTAATATTGTCTGATGCAGCTTTCTAGCAATGGATATTCGGACTCTTACAAATTCAGCTTAAGTTTTATGAATCAAGACGAGCCTTGGGTGCCTTGGGTGCCTTTTGTGTGGAAAGCATGTAGTGAACATTTGATAAAATGGATAAACTACAAAAGAAGGTGTATGAAGTTTGGAATACCGATGATTTGGAGTAATTACTGTTTGGTTAAGATTTTCGGAAAACACCTCTACCTCATTCCGAAGTATATAACGAAGATGACAGTGATTATGACGATTTTCGACGATCGAACGAAGGTGAGCTAAATGGTCTGATAAGGAATTTAGATCTTTCAAAGGCGCGAGCTGAGTAACTGGCTTCCAGATAAAAAGAGAAGAATTGTTTTGCATCGAACACCGGGAGTAACATTTTACCTTCAGAGGGATCGTGATTGGTTACCATATTTTTCTGAAGATAACCTTGTTTATTGTAATGATATTGGTGATTTATCAATAGGAATGGGCTTAGGAAGGTTCCACTGAACTGAATGGCGTCTTTTAACAGACAGTTTCAAAAGAAGGGAACACGCTTTTGTTCCAATTGCAATTGCACTGCTTTTAGAAAACATTAAATATGACAACTACCAATGGTCTATAAGCGTCCATCTCAAAATGGTTAATTATTTGTTGAGACCGCAAGATAGAAATATTTAGTTTCCGTGCTCTATGTGACTTTGGGATAGCAGACATAAATCGAATCAGTGGTTACGGAAAAAATCCACCAGTCAGAGGTTTTCTCTAGCTGTTGAAAAGCAAACACACATTTAGTTGCTCGAGAAAAGATTATTTTGCCACCTCTTAAAGATTTAAAGCTTGGTCTCATGTAATTTGTAAAGTTTGTAAAATTTGTAATCCATCTGCCACTAACATTTGGTCAGAGTCGACATAAAGAACGTTTCCTGAATCTTTGAAGAGCGGCTTGCCTCAATCATTGGCAATTCGACCGCCTGAATGATACCAGAGTTGCTGCATTGCTAGCTGCAATGACAATTAAACCCAACCTAACTTTACCTTAGGTCGCCTTTGAAACTAATAGCCTCATTATCAATAACCAAGAAGTCTCATTAAAAGAACACTCATAACGGGTACAATCAACATTCCGATTATGTATATCATATTGTTCCACTAAAATTGCCGTCACACTTGGAAGCGACGACGCCATATGAACTTAATTTCGAGTTAAAATTAATTTCGAAATATTTTCATAAACTGATATGAGGACGCAAAGAGTTGGGTGCCTTGTGCACCCTCAACTCAGCGTTAAATGTATACCCTCATATTCAAGGTGATATTTAATTAGAGCAACAAATTGAAACTCCTGTGCGCCCACCTTCATCTGTAAAGATCTCTTTTCAGGGTCTCATTGGGTATTGCTGGGTGCACTTGTGAACACTCTTAGCATTCGCTTGATAAGTTAACGCATTCCGTCATAACTTGTGCGAAAGTCCTCCTGGGTACACTACAGCCCAAAAGATTAAGGCTTGCTTGATGTATGAAAGCTGAAATTGTGTATGAAATTGAAACAGATAAAAGGAACACGAAATGGGTGCCAAAATGAATTTGACATGGTCACACGAAGACTGAGACATCCTCGCAAGTTGCTGTCCGAAAACCGATTGCAGGGACCAAAAAACAGCTTGTAATTTACTAAACAGACTTTACAGGAGAAGACTTAGGGAGAGTTTTTTTCGGAGGGCATCTGTTTGGTACCTTTGATCAAGGAGGCGGCTCTGTTTTGGTCTGTGATTGTTTTTCTTCAAGTGAAGATATGAGGCTCCAGTGAAAAAGTTAAGTAATTGATTTGCGGGTCACATCCTTTCAATTTCAACCAAGAAATTTGTTTAGACTTCATTAAAAAGAAGGGAAAAAACGAAATCACCAGGTTAAGGCACAAATTTTGACATACGCGTGGATGTTTTTTTTTCTTCCTGGCATAAAAGAAAACCCGATCATGACGGAACAGCGATTGTTCTCCATCATCTGGCAGGCTGATCGGACCAATTTGTTATGTACAGAATAATTGATGGTGAACAAGCAGGTATGGCAGAAAAGGCGATTTCAGGAAGACTTATCCTTTTGTCGGTGCTGTACTATATGTTAGAAGCTCTCCTTCTCAAAGATATACTGATGTTCCATTCATAGCTCATTCTTTCAACTGACAAAACTTTGGTGGGTAATTTGTTAACTGTGTCATCTTTTCCGACCGAAAAATTCTACGGGAAGTTCATTGACACGAGCAGTCTTATTGAACTTGAGTTTGGCCATCACAGCTTTCACTCTCGTAAAGCCTGGTACATGGTATTTTCATCATCATTGTGATTGTTGAATGGTTCTTTCTTTCTGACAACGGTAGCCCTTTTGTCTCCGATTTTTTACACCCTGCAGAAGTGGTCTTCCAATGTTCCGTGTTGATCGCCGCTTTGTAAAACTCCTGTTCAACTATTCGTTTCCTCGTTTTGACCAGATCAAGCCTAGAGGCGGCATCACTGATTGCTCTCTGGTAGTGTTGCCAATGGTCTTTTGTGTTTAATGTTAGCGCCCTAGGATCTCTTGAGAGGTATTGGGATACGCGATCAGCAAAGTTGTTCGCGGTCTCTTGTGATTGGATTTCTCGGAATCGAGCACTGGCTTCAACTAAATGTAGTTAGATTCGATGACAGTTCCTCGGATCGCATTAAACGCGTTTAATTTGGTTGATGATTTGTAAATCTGATGCCCGACAGGTCGTGAAGCGGGCTTTTACAAGCCCCAAAGTCGGCGACCATTGTTAATTGTAAAAATTCACAGTGTTAATCGAAAGTATTAAAAACGATCGAAGTATTTTTCCTTTTTTCTAAAACTTATCTTTTAATAGCAATAAACAGCCACGCGAGCAGCCTTAGACTTTTTGCGTGCAGAGTATATCGACGAAGAGGATGTACTGAGGGGTGGAACAGTGCTGGAAATGAAACGATTTGGATGCAGGATGAACGACTTTCCCTGTGCGAGAAAACTTTCCAAATCCGTTATTTAAATTTACAGGCCATTAGAGCGTTATTTAGTTACACGGCAACGCACGACATGCATTTCGCTTTTCAGGTACACTCTTGCAAGCAACTCTTAGAGCGTGCAAACTTCTTCTTCAACGATATCCTTTGCAAGGACTTTGAAGGATGATGAAGGTGCTGTAGGTGGCGGGTTGCCAAGTTGATGGGTTGGTTATACTGTGACAGTTTGCAATTTGGCATCCTTGGCTGGCGTGTGGAAGCGGGTACACGCTGCTGTGTGAACTTGTAATTTATTCCCCAATTAAAAGGAATTAAAGTTCATAGTTGCCGACGACGATCTCAATCGATGTCTTTCCACTTGAGTTCGAAGATTTTAATTATTTTCTTCAGTAATATTATGAGTGTCAGAATCTATCTTAAGTGTTTCGGTGTAACTTGGGTCTATTGATCAATTTCAC
This sequence comes from Orthonevra nobilis, assembly GCA_963555765.1. Taxonomy (NCBI): domain Eukaryota; kingdom Metazoa; phylum Arthropoda; class Insecta; order Diptera; family Syrphidae; genus Orthonevra; species Orthonevra nobilis. Next base: position 30,596,707 of record OY743226.1, on the reverse strand, counting down.
ACGAATGTCAAAGTTTGTCAAAGTAGGTCATCGTAAATTGTAATTGATGCGATGTAGTGAAATGTAGGCAATTGGCAAAGAGGTCATGGCTAATGAAGGGAGTATGTAACAGATCATCTTTCCGGCTTGAGAGGACGAAAGCATGCCCATTGATATTGAACTTGTTAACTTTGGACAGTAAACTCTCGGTTCGCAAATAGCGCTCAGAAGCATTAGGAGAAGAATTGAAAGATGATGTGGTGGTTTGAAACTCTGATATACTATATTTTGAATTTGACATTTATTTGCATTCGCTTAGTTCGCAGTATTTAAAAAATTTAACGCGACCAGATTGATGATGAAGCTTGGTCGTGTCTTCCAAAAGGTTTGTCGTAAATTTTGAACATCAGTTTCTCCTGTCAGCTGACAAAGATAACAGTGAAATTTTAATCAATACGCATCACTTGTATTCCTGAATGTTATACTACTGTGTCCAAAAAATAAGGTGACATATGAATTTAAACTGCGCGCGTCGAATGATTTGGAAATTTTTCTTTCTTTTTAGGTTGGTAGTACTGTCAGTGACATCTATGTGAAATTTCATGTCAAAATATATTCATAGTGTTTGAGACACACGTCGTTTTGTGAGCTGCTAAAAGTGAGTTTTTCGTTTTTTGCGATGTCGAATTTATTGAGGAATTTTCTGCTACGGATACGTTGAGGATGGTGCAGAAAGCCTTTGATGATGAGGCTATGTCTCAAAAAAAATTTACAAGTAATTTCCAAGCCGGCCGTGAACGTGTCGAAGACGAAGAGCGTTCTGGGCGACCATCAACCTCAACCGATGAAGCTCACGTCCAACAAATCAAAGATTTGGTGTTGAAAAACCATCGATTAACGATTAGAGACCTGGCTGATGAAGTTGGCTTATCGAAAGGCTCAGTCAATACCATTTTGAAGGATGCTTTGGGCCTCAAGCGCGTCAAATCTCGACTGGTACCGAAAACATTGAATTTTTTGGAAAAAAGGCGTCGCGTTGAAGTGTGTGAAACAATGCTTTCCGACTACCAGGATGTCATGAAACGCATTATAACTGGCGATGAGACTTGGATCTATGCTTACGACCCCGAAACAACCGATCAATCGAGCGAATATCGTGCCAAAGGAGAGCCGAGACCAAAAAAACCGCGCCAAAGTCGCTCAAAAATCAAGGTCATGTTGACTGTTTTCTTCGATTATCGTGGTGTTGTGCTTTATGAATTCCTTCCAACCGGCCAAACAGTCAACATGGAATATTATTTGAACGTTATGCGTCGTTTGCGTAACGCTATCCGCCTAAAAAGGCCGGAAATGTGGAAAGACAATTCTTGGTTTTTACACCACGATAATGCACCATCCCATACCGCACTCGTAATTCGTGATCATTTCGCCAAAAACTCAACCCGTGCGACTTCTGGCTGTTCAACAAGCTCAAAAGACCGCTCCGGGGACACCGCTTTGATACGATAGAGGAGATTCAAGCCGCAGCGAAGACGGAACTGAAGGCCATCCCGGAAAGTGACTACAACCAGTGTTTCAAAGATTGGAAAATCCGTTGGCATAAGTGCATTGCATCGGGAGGGGATTACTTTGAAGGGGATGAAATTGATTTGGAAGAATAAATAAAGAATTTTCAAAATAAATACAATGTCACCTTATTTTTTGGACACAGTAGTATGTCGCCATTTATGTTTATGTTTTATTTAAAAGTGGTATCTTGCGACTTCGTCCGCAGTATGAACGTAGAAAAGTTGTAAGATTCAAACAGGTTTATTCATCACCCTCTAGCACCAAAGCAGTTAGATTTTCAAAAAATGTTTCAAAATTTCCTGTCTATCTAACTTACAGTTCCATATTGAAATTAATTTTAAATTTATTATTTATTCGTATTTTGACGTAGCTCAGTGGTAAGTGCTTCTGCTCCTGAGCTTGGAAACCCGGGTTCAAATCCGGTTAAGCACATCTGGCATTTTTCACGGCTCCTGTCGCGAGTGACTGACAATCACTTCGATGAGTACCATCTGTCAAGAAAAAGCTTCTGGGGCCGTTCGGAGTAGACTGTAGGTCTAATCCCCGCCATTTGCGAAAAATATGAGACGCACACACAAATGGTGCAGCTAGGCGATAGCCCTCAACGGAGCTGTTGTGCCACCAATTTATATTTTTAACATTAACGATTTTTGTCCAAACCTTATCATATAGAGACATGTTATCGCAGGCTATTTTGTAGATCTTTTTGATTTCTAGAACTTTCTTAAGAAAGCCTCTTCTCGTTACGACAGCGTTTCTTAAAAATTTTCAAAAAATTGACTAAAATAATCGGTCGCCACGAAAGACACTTTTATTTAAATTGGATAATTTAAAGCCCATGATCATTCCGAAGGTCCACTGTAAGTAAGCTTTAGACGTCGTTATCGTTGCGTCTAAAGCTTTTTTATAGAAAGGAATTAAATACATACCTATTGCCAGCAGCGATAGCAGGTCGACCATTTTTTACTTGCATAATTGGTCCTGGATAATTAACAGCCCATGTTCATTAAAAAAGTCCATTGTAAGTATTGGTGGACGAATTTTTGTAATCGTATGGATAGTTTCGAAGATTACCTCATACATACAAACTTACAAACATAACCTCTAAACTAAATACATATATTCTCTTATCTTAATTCGTCCTCTTTTACAGTTTCCTACCCAAAGGGATCCAAGGGAACTCTATTACTAAGCCTTCGCTGTCCGTCCATTTCGTCTATTATGGGGCTGTATTTTCGGAAACATACTAGGTAGATCCTTGCAATTCACAGTTATATAAAGTTAAAAATAAAATGGGGCTCCTATGCAGAAAACGTGCTTCTTTAAATCACATCTCAATTTAACGTTAACGTTTAAAAAAATGTAATCCAAACGATTGGTTGAAAAAAGCGCATCCAAACTGACTTAGAGCTTTTGTTTTATTTTTAGGATTAGGTGGGTTCACCAGCAGGTGTCTTGTCTCATGAAAACAATACCTATCGTCAAATGGTTTAGTCGTACACGTGTGCGATGCTTTAAGAAGTCTAAAATTATTGAAAAATAAAGTGTTGCATACTGAAGAATGGCGCGGAACCCTTGGTGGAGGACTCAAACTCACACTTGGTTGCTTTTTGTTTGGTTTCGTGGGCTTGAGTCGATTTCAACTTGCAACATCTTTTTCTGGATCGATTTATGGACATATTCCAAGGTATGTATGCATTGTTTTGAAAAGTTTTGAAAATCCTGCCGAAGCCACTCGGAGTCGACATAAATAGATCAAATCTATGATTTTTATTTCGTCAATGATGCTTAAATAAAACATGAATTTATCATGGCAATTCCGGATCTTAAATCATCTCCGGACACCTGCCCATGAGAATAGTATTACCATGAGCTCGACATGTCTTATGCACGAATGCATTTGCATTCATATGAGAAGATTTTATCCTTTTTTTTTTATTTATTCATTATTAGCCTCCATCTGTCAGGCCTTGTAGGAAATGAATTCCTTCAGTCCCGTGTTCCTCTGATTGTTACGCTGAAAGAAATACGCACTCACACGGATATGATGGGAATATCTAATGCACTTTGCAAATGTTTAAAGTGCGTAGAGTCCTTTCGAATGTGTTGTAACAAGGACAACTGCCTGCATTGTTTTTTTTAATGAATGAAGCTCCAAACGGATGTTTGCTTTTTACAAATGTTTGCTGAGTTTAAAATGTCAAGGTATGCAAAAATACATATGTAAATGTTTGTAAGAAATTTTTTTTATAGTATATGTATTTTCCAGTTGAGTTGGCCTAAAACGCAAAGCCATCTAATCAAATAAAAGGCTTAAGTCAAATCAAATAAAACTAAGCTGGGGTAGTTGAGATTTGATTGCTTTTGTATGTGTTAAGAAGGATTCTGGACTCTGCACTTTGCATTATTTGTGAACAATTGTTCTTGGTGTTGAATTCTTTACGACCCAGTTCCCTTTGGATAGAAACAATAACCTATGAGGTTGATGCACTTCGATTTCAGCTCATCTATAATCATTAGATTGGTGTCACTCATGTTGGCTATTGTTTGAGTTGCACATCGTACGAGTCCTATTGAGGAGCTGTCGATTTTGATTGAAAATACTTTTGTTATAAATATTGCAAGGAACTATTGTGAAGTGAAACCGTTTGTTGTCCTGAGAATGCATACGAATCGAATGGGATCCTTCTATCATTAGTGTATTTCTTCGGGATCCATTAAATTTGTCAAAGAGTCAAATCGCTTATTATTGGAGTTCATATTGGCAAAAGAAATGCTTTGTTTCTCGTTTACCATTCAAGTCACATGGTTTTGTTTTATCCTGCAGGGAATCGCAATAATAAAGGCTGCTAAGTCTGGAGTCATTTATATTTTCGTGTCTTTGGCAAGAATATATTTCTTTTGAAGTGCCTTCAACTAAGAGTGGATCTGGTTTCCGCAGCGGATATAAAGTAAGCTTCAATGGTCTTGTTGTATCGTCTTACCAACGTAGAAAGCCTTGCAAGCCTTTCGAACGCTAGGTATTTCACCGAGCTCGTAGATTTCAGCTGGAATTGATGATCCTAGTTTACAGTACTTGCAATTTATGTGGGCAGGAATCAGCCCTATACCCCGTATTTGAAAACCTTCGGCGTACGCTTTAGACATACACACACAGGCATCTCTCTAAAAACTATGGAATACGACTACTATGCCTAAAGGGCATAAGTTGTCCATGGCTTAAGTCTTTTTAGCTAAGATCGCCTTCTATTAGGCATAGCAGAATATATTTCGATATGAGTATTCAAGCGTTTATAGAACAATTCAAAGGCTACAGAGGGATTATTTTCAGTGTAAACACCTGACCAGTCTTCCTTCATCAAGCACGCAAACTGTTGTTTTCTGATTGTATTTTTAAGTTCACACTGAATAAAGAGATATATCACGCAATGATTAGAGATTCTTAAGTCAGATTTTGCACTTGATACGGTAATTCTCGTGTAACGATCGATCCTGGCAAAGATATGGTCAATACATGCTGGAGAAGAGCCAGAAATTCTAGTTTCGGATTTCCTATAAAATTGAAAACGCTGCACTTTAAAAAAAAAGTCGTAGAGAAAAGTTCGGTACACTCGCCAAAAGCAAGCCATTCATAAACTTCCAAGTATGTAATAGGACTACCGATTGAAAATGTCGTTTTTTTATTTTTTTCAAAAATCAATGCTTTATTGAGGAAAAATAGATACAAGTTCAAAATTCAAAGTATTGCTCATCGCTGGCCACACATTTTTCCCATTTTTCTGGCAATTCATGGATACCCGTTCTGAAAAATTCGACCGGTTTGGCCGCAATCCACGAATCGATCCATTTTTTGACATCATCGATATGACGGAAGTGCTGGTCAGCCAGGCCATGTTGCATCGATCGGAAGAGATAGTAATCGGATGGCGCAAGGTCTGGACTATACGGCGGGTGGGGTAGGACATCCCATTTGAGCGTTTCAAGGTAAGTTTTGACGAAATTTGCAACATGTGGCCGAGCATTGTCATGTTGCAAAATAACTTTATCGTGTCTTGCGACCGTTTCCGGCCGTTTTTCCTTCAGTGCTCGGCTCAAATGCATCACTTGTCGTCGGTAGACCTCGCCTGTGATTGTTTCATTCGGTTTTAGCAGCTCATAATACACAACACCCTTCTGGTCCCACCAAATGGACAGCATAACCTTCAGGCTATGAATATTCTGAACGGCCGTCGATGTTGAGGCATATCCGGAGTTTCCCGACGTTTTGGATTAACGTCATGTACCCATTTTTCATCACCAGTGACGATTCGATGCAAAAAAGACTTCTTTTTGTGGCGTTCAATCAGCATTCCGGCCGGTGGCTTCAATTCATACGGCATCCAATGCCCCACCTTACCGATCATTCCCTTTGCTTTCAAAAAATGGGAAATGGTTTGCTGAGCGACGGCAAGTGATTTTGCAAGTCCTTCTTGCGTTTGTGACGGATCTTGATCGATCAATGCCTCCAATTCATGGTCTTCAAACTTTTTCACCTGGTCGGGGCGTTCTTTGTTTTCGGTGTCGAAATCACCATCTTTGAACCGCTTAAACCACCACTGCCACATTCTAACGTCTATAGTATAGGCCGGGTAAGCTTCGGTAAGCATTCGATGCGCTTCGGTTGCCTTATTTTTAAATGAAAGAAGCATATTAAAACTTTCCGCAAATGTTGTTTTGATGGCACGAATGTAGACATTTTACGGCTTTACAAAAACTTGTGTGTTTTCACTAATGACCAATAACCTAGACTGAAATAATTAGACAATGACATGAAGTTTCTGATGTGACAGCTGTCATGAACAAAATTCACCTCAGAGTAATAGATTTGAAGTTGTCTGCAATAACTACATTTTCAACCGGTAGTCCTATTATTAATTATTTAACAAAAACGGTGCTGTTCCAAGGACTATAAACTATAAAAATCCTTTTCATAACTATTTATCCAAATTTCAGAAATGAAAATCAAATCTGACTTATTTACGAATGAATGATAAAGGGTGATTTTTTAAAAGCTATAGGAAAGTTTAAAAAAAAAAAACACATAAAATTCAGAAAAATGCATGAAATCTTTATTTGAATCGATAGAACGGTCCGTATAATTTAATGTTTGAAGATTATTTCATGCAAATGTTGACCTTGACTGCGCCTCAAATGGTCCATCCGCTTAGTCCAATTTTGGCATACTCTTTCCAACATTTCGGCCGGTATCTCACGAATAAATGCTTCAATGTTGTCTTCCAATGCGTCAATTAAAGCGGTCTTGTCTGTATAGACATGAGCCTTAACATAGCCCCACAAAAAATAGTCTAATGGCGTTAAATCGCATGATCTAGGCGGCCAATTGACCGGTCCCGATCGTGAAATAAAATGTTCACCGAACTCGCTTCTCAATAAGTCCATTGTTGCGCTTGCTGTGTGGCATGTGGCACCGTCACAGTTACGTTACGATTCGCATCATCTTTGAAGAAGTACGGTCCAATGATGCCACCAGCCCATAAACCGCACCAAACTGTGACTTTTTCTGGATGCATTGGTAGCTCTTTCAATGCTTCTGGCTGATATTCACTCCAAAATCGACAATTCTACTTATTTACGTACCTATTGAGCCAAAAATGAGCTTCGTCGCTGAACACAATTTTTCGGTAAAAAAGTGGATCTTCGGTCAACTTTCCAAGAGCCCATTCACCAAAAATTTTATGTTGCGGTAGGTCGTTCGGTTTCAATTCTTGCACCAGCTGTATTTCGAAAGGCATCACACCTAAATCCTTCCGCAAAATTTTTCACGTTGTTGAGTAACAGAGGCCCAATTGCTGCGAACGGCGACGAATCGATAGTTGATGGTCATTATTAATACTGGCCGATACAGCTGCGAAATTTTCTTCAGTTCGCACTCTACGTAAGCGTGTTGGTGGTTTAATGTCCAACAATGTAAATTTGGTGCGAAATTTAGACACAATAACCCGAATAGCCGCTTCAGTGGGCTTCCATAAAATGGAAGAAGCGCGCGATGAACTTTCTTAACAGAGCACGCATTTTAATAATAAAATTCAATAATTTGCAAGTTCAAAGTAACAACTTATTTCAACACGGTTTCCAGGCTACCCACAGACGGTCGAACTATCAACTAAACTGACCAAATGCTGGTTGACTCATCAAAGATTGGGCGAACGTAAAGTAATGATTAAATCTGACAGCACACAAAGCCTACAGAGAGCATCTTCGTGTAAGGCTGTCAGAAGACTCCAAGAGCAGTTGGGACAAACGTTAATTTGACGAGCCAGACAAAGATGCAGTTCTCTAAATAAGGGAAGATCAAATTCAAATTGAAATAAGTTATCTTGACTGCAAAAGATCCTAAGCAGCTTAAACTCTGGCTCAGTTACTTCAAGGATCAATGGCCTGAAAAGTTACTAAATATTTTGCAAAACACAATGAATTGTTAGTTTAAAAAAACACACTTTAAAGCAAGAGATACACTTTAAACAAATAAATAACCTTAACTAAATATATCGTTTCTGTTATCTTAAATAAACACAAACAACATTCCCTTGCTGCTTGTTCCAATCAGGCGTCCAAATGCAAATAGATTTAAATACATTATTGTGTCACATGCACAGATGGGCCAAAAGGATACTTCTCTACCCATAATTGCCACGTAAATTATCTGCTCATCGAAATCATACACAAACACCCATACACTGGAGAAACTAAATTAAATTGTTTAATTGTTTCTCGCAATGCATATTATTTGAGCAACATCAGCATGTCCATTAGCAGGACAATGACAGAGGCATTAGTCACACAGAAACAATTTAATTTTCACCACAATAATTACTTGATTCTAGACACCATGCAGTTGTCTGGCCAAGTGTCAACCTACCATTAAGCCACTCAAAGCGCCGGCCGACGACGGCTAAGCAAAATCCATTACAAATAGAATGCTCCATCCGACGCTTGAGATTAATTAGAAATCCAAGACGATAGGAGATACGAATCTCAGAGCTCTCACTCAAGGACATGAACACTACACAAAAGGCATGATGGCCGCAGCAAGTAGAGAGCACCCACCAATACCAACAAATGGGTCACCCCAGGGGGAGATTTTTCCTTCTGTTTTTTTTGTCTTTATTTTTTTTTGCTACAACAGGCTCAAGTAGTTATTATCGTTCCTGGTCTCCTGGCGTGCGGTTATTGATTCACTCTCTGCAACCGATGGATTGATATCTTCTCCCCTAATTGATATCCTTCTCCAAATTTATTAATGTTCCCCACGACTTTGGATGAGGTTATAAATTTCTTTCCTTTTTTATTTGGTTAATTGCCATGTCACAAGCAGATCCTTAATATTCTCCATTTCCTCGGCAAACAATAAAAAGTCCTGGCAAAAGAAAATATATTTGGAACAATTGTTTCGACATTTGTTTAATTGCTCGGATTGTAAATGTGCTTTTTTTTATATTTTTTTTTAGGCGCTAAACATCCGTACTACTTAACGCCTCAAAATCAATTTGTTTGTAGAAAAAAAAAAAGAAGTTTCAAATTGAGGCCTACTCAAATTTATCCCGGAAGTCGCCTCCTGCGCGCCTCTTGTGTATTTATAAAGCGAGCAATTACGGATGAAATCTGATGTGTAAATATGCACTTCCGAAATTATGCTAATTAATATTTACGATTTGAAAACAGTAGCAGTCAATTAATTGGGCTTTACAATGATTTCCCTTGGGAGAGGGTGGCTGTTTAGGGCCGCGCGTCGATTGTTGGATGGTGTCAATTATGGAAATTCGAAAGGAATTGGTGCTCCAGAAAGCTATATTTTATCGTAAAATGGGAACTTTGTGACTTGTTTCTTTATTATTTTTTTTTTTATCGTTGAAATATTAATGGTGTGGATCTGACAGATGTGCCGAATTTTGGTTGCCAAGAGAGTTGTTTCATTTAATGCGAAGTACTTTAAGGTACACTTTGGTTGCGTTTAGAGATTGTTAAATTATGACATTTAAGAAGGCTTACAATATATAAACAACAATTTGTTTAGTTCGAGAATGACACACTTTCAAAGAGCTTCAAATTTATGCAAGTTAACGTTATGATACGACATCGTTTTCTTGATTTCCGAAGGACCTATCAAATTTAAATTGCCGCAACACTGGCTGCAACACGAGAGCCTTATGTATAAAGTTCATCAATTTGTCATTAATCATTTGTCGCTTCGCGAGGATTCAAAATCTTTTTTTTTTTGGTTACCAAACGTTTTATTTTAATAGGACTACCGGTTGTAAATGTCGTTATTGCAGACAACTTCATATCTATAACTCTGAGGTGAATTTTGATCATGACAGCTGTCACATCAAAAACTTCATGTCATTGTCTAATTATTTCAGTCTAGGCTATTGGTCATTAGTGAAATCACACAAGTTTTTGTAAAGCCGTAAAATGTCTACATTCGTGCCATCATTTCCGATCGTTTGAAAGCAATGGGAATGATCCAAAAGGTAGGACATTGGGTGCCGTATGAATTGAAGCCACGAGACGTCGAACGCCGATTTCGCATGTCCGAAATGTTGCTTGAACGCCACAAAAATAAGTCTTTTTTGCATCGAATCGTCACTGGCAATGAAAAATAGGTACATTACGATAATCCAAAACGTCGGGCAACGTACTATATGGATACCCCGGACATGCCTCAACATCGACATGGCCTGAAGGTTATGCTGTGCTGTGCTGGTGGGACCAGAAGGGTGTTGTATATTTTGAGCTGCTAAAACCGAATGAACAATGAAGGAAAAACGGCCGGAAACGGTCGCAAGACACGATAAAGTTATTTTGCAACATGACAATGCTCGGCCACATGTTGCAAATGTCGTCAAAGCTTACCTTGAAACGCTCAAATGGGATGTCCTACCCCACCCGCCGTATAGTCCAGACCTTGCGCCATCCGATTACTATCTCTTCCGATCGATGTAACATGGCCTGGCTGACCAGCACTTCCGTCATATCGATGATGTCAAAAAATGGATCGATTCGTGGATTGCGGCCAAGCGGGTCGAATTTTTCAGAACGGGTATCCATGAATTGCCAGAAAAATGGGAAAAATGTGTGGCCAGCGATGAGCAATACTTTGAATTTTGAACTTGTACTATATCTATTTTTCCTCAATAAAGCATTGATTTTTGAAAAAAAACGACATTTTCAATCGGTAGTCCTTTTATTTAAGGAACAAAAAATTAAGTTCTTGCTTTTTTTAACAACGCTGGTGCCTTGTGCCTCGACCATCTGGGTTGATGGTTGTGACAAAAAACAGCGGGAAGCCGCCCACAACTAACTGAGACCAGTATTTTATATGTCATCATCTGATCATCGTCCGATAAAAAAATTGCAACGTTTCCAACAAGTGTGGGCGGGAAGATGATTCCAAAAAATTAAAACAAATACAAATACAACGACAGGACATTTACAATAAGGAAATCGTAGACAATAATGTTTAGTAAATAAAATTTCATCGCAAATTTACTACAATTAATATGAAAAAAAAGCAAAAGAATATATAGCCCCAACTTTGCCAATGCATTCTTTTGCATTCCTTGCATTCGAGACATTCTATTGCATTCATTTCGCTTCTATAAGAAACCATAGAATGGGAACCCTACGGAAGAACAATGGACTAGTGGCAGCCCTTTGAAATGAACAGAAAGACGGTTCTTGTATTGGTTATAACCGAAGAGATAAAGGAAGTATAGAATATGAAGATTACATAAATTTGAAAATGAATGCAAATGAATGCAAATGAATGCAAAAAAAGAAAAGACTAAAAATGAATGAAAAAAAAGTCGTTCGTTCTTAAAGATTAAAATTGCATCGTGAGAAAATAACAATGATTTATTATGCGAAAATTCATGTCAAAATCAATAATTCAATATCGGACTTTGATGGTCTGCTAACGTCGACTGGAGCAAGTAAACAACATATGGGAGGCCTGATCTTCGCAGTGTTGTCGCGTGGCAATATTAATAAATCGTCGCTTTGACTGTCCACAAAGCTGTGCTCATTATGCGTGCAGCAAGACTCGACACTGCCAGGATCCGATAGTGATAGAGACACCTTTGAGATCCAGCGATCTCGTCATACTTAGAACGAACATTTCTTCATTGTGGATACATGTTTTGCTCTATCATTCTTCACTTTCAAGAAACATTGTTTTCTACTTAGAAATGAGAGCATTTGTCCACCTGGCGGATGACCCATCCTTGTCAGCCCATCATCACATCAAGTTTGATATCCCTGGTCAACTCTCACAGGTTTGTAACAAATATGATCCCAAATGTACGGATTGGATCTTGTTTTCTCTAAAAAGGAGACCACGTTCATCGAGCCCATAGATTTGATTCCCACCATGACAGGTGTGTCCCCAAAGCCAACTGAGGAAACTCAGGAAAAATGTCAAAAAACTCTTCTGCAAATAAAACGAAGAGGAGGGACAAATTTAGATTTGCTTTCACAGAATATAATTCAGAGTTACGACGAACCAACCGGGATACTTGGAAAAAATGCTGCGAAACCATTAAGGACATGCCAGTAACGACACGTATCCAAAAATCGCTCGTAAGCGATCGGAAAAAATGTGTGTGGTTACGTACCAGGAATACCGCACTTAAAACGCTGCTTCAGGTACATTTACCAGGCCGGTCTCCTTACACATCTCATGTGCACTCCAACACAACAGACCACAGGGCTTACATTAATAGTAGAGTTAACAGTTTATCTGGAAAAATATTTGGTACAGATAAGGTTGAATGGCCTGTAGGGACTGTGGACGATGAAGAAACTAAATGATGTTCACATTAGAAACCGGTAAGAGTTGTCTAACCCTCTAAACTCAAACCAGTTTGCAGATAAGAAAGGTAAATCTACCACAGGTACCCTCGACATAGGGCTACGACTTGATCACAAGAGCGATCGGAAGTAGAGTTATCGAAGAAGCGACCAACTAATGGATCAGGGCCATGCTGGAAAGCTGTTCTATTACTTCCTCTTCTGGAGGAGTGTCGGTTTCTGTAACCGCAGCGAAGAAGTACCCTCACTGGGAGTTCTCTCCACTTTGTTTAAGGTCAATAATTATTGACAAACTCTTAGCGGGTCTTCAAAGATATGGCTACACCGTAGGCTATGCTGATGATTTAGCGATTATTACCAGGGGTTGACACTACACAACAAAATCTAGTGTCATGCAGAGTGCATAACTATAGTTAGTTGAATGGTGTTGTACAGAAGAATTTTCAATCAATCCCAGTAAGGCCGTTCTAGTACCCCTCACAAGGAAGACAAGAGTCAACCATGAACTGACGAGTCAACCTTGACAAGCAACGTAACTGGAATTCACAAATCAAGTCCACCGTAGAGCGTGCTACAAGAGTACCGGTCTGTCTCCCAAAATTATACAACAGATCTCTTAACTACAGTCTGTCTTACTACATTGCCCATCTTCATTAGGAAGATAGCTGTCGGATATGCCATCAAACTGCAGGCAAATAAAAAATACGCCAGGCGACCTAGTGGGTCATTTTAGAACACTCAACTCAATCGCTGTGATATCTACATTCTTTTGGCAGGTTATTTGAGGTTGAAATATTAGAAAATTGGTTCACTGGTGTTCCTACACTAGACCCCAGAAGTCTGGAATGGTTCTTAGACGGATCAAAAATGGAATATGAAATTGGATCTGGATTCTTTGGACCCAACACAAGGATCTCTGTGTCAATGAGTTCAGATCCTACCGTATTTCAAGATGAAACCCACGCCATTTAGATCTTCGCCAGACACAATCTCCTCAAAGGTGTTAAGGGCGCTAAATTTCAAATCTTTTCAGACGGCCAGGTAGCACTGTCAAATGTTCCTACGATGCCAGGACCACTGGACGATTGGGGAAGTTCTAGGGCAATTCAAGCGACTAGTTAAGCCTTATTCCAACAAGGCAATCCTTAGCCTTGACCAGGAAGGTAAGAGAAGGCTAACGAGCTTTTGCAACATCGTTTTTTTTTTCTACTTCAGGTCGCCAAGGCGGCATGAGCTGGGTGGCGAAGTTGGTGGAGCGCCTGCCTTTCAATTGATTTAATTGATAGATCCCAGGTTCGATTCCTAGAGTAGTGGTCTAGTTTTTCGAATCTGGTCCAGTCACCATTTGCCATTGGGATCAAGTTAATGGGTGGCGTTGTTGTAGTGGTTGTTGTATCGGCTTAGTTCCTAATTCGCGTGTTCAAAATCGCAGTTTGTGTAGATTGTGTGTAGATGGCTCTGCTGTGAAGGCATAACACTGACAGCGGGGTGTTTAAGCTAAATCTTCCAAACTTTCAAAGTTCATAGATAACAACTAATGTCGAATAAAATCCTGCGAATTAGATTAAAGCAAATAGGTCGATATCAAAATCCTCCGTCCCGTTTCGGGCTCCACCCACGGAAGTGAGTTAAAACCAATTCTCAAACCACTACACATTCTTTCATTCTTCTCCTAATTCTTCCGCTCGCTCTATGCTAAACGCATTATAAGAGTATTAATATCCTCTTGAAGATCGAAGCAAATAACCTAAAAAGACTAAGGCCGCTGATCCATTGTAGACTTCTTCTAAGTATCTGTCTATTGTATAATCTCGAGAATTATTGCAAGGTAATATTAATCAGAAGCAGATGCTCAATGAGGTTAATTTTCCTTGATGGAATTTGGCTTAAAGAAGCAACATGGTTCTCAAAATATTTTTTTTTTTGATATTCCAAATATTTTATTAAAAGGATAATGGTGGGATTCCTCATAAATTTCTAGTGTGAGTTAAAACAGTGTGTTCAGAGTTAAGTGCTAAGAAATGTACTATCAAAGTCCAAAGCCTAAAGCCCCCTCTAACTTTAGGCGTTGGACTGTGCTCCAGCCCTTTTTTATGCACTATCTCAAGAGGCACTTTGAATGACTTTCAGTCCCTCTCGCTTTTCTTTCTCAATTAAGCCAGTTGAGTATATTTCCCAGTTCTATAAAATCTTTTTTTTAACGATTTGCTCACAAAAAAAAGGAAATAAAAGGACATCAAGGTAACGGGCGAATACGAATCATTGGTAAGGGCATAACGAGCAAAGACCATACCAATGGCAAAGGTTTAATTGCTTCTCACGAAACTACTCCAGTTCGTCCTTGTCCATCGGTCGACCGTGGCGACGTGACGGTGTCGATAGTAGTTCTGTTGTGTTGGTCCTTGACAAGAACATTTTTTAAGTGTGAAAATGCAAACGGCCGAGAAACGCCTTTGAATAATGTAGAATACTACGACTGTCGAGACGACTGTGGCAATGAGGATGACGAAAATTTATAATCAGAGTATTTGTATTCTGGAGCATACCTTGTTCAAAGATCGACTCAATGATGCTATGGAGGTAGTCCTTGCCAGTGCTTATTGTAGTGCTAATGAGTCACGATGTAAATAGTTATTGTAGAATATATTGAGCTGAGGTTGTTTTACCATTCACCTTGCCTAAGGAAAGAGTTTCTTGATGGTGATGAATATAATGGCCGATAGTGCATTCTGTTTCGCTCACCTGGTAAAGTTCCCAAGGAAGAGTTACTCCTTTTTTATGTTCTCTGACGTTACAGGCGATTTGATTGCCGCCAATTAGGGCAAAGGTTCTCTCTTTTAAAGCTCTTATTGTAGTTGGTAATTAGTTTGAACTTCGTTACTGGTTACAGTGTGAATTTAGCATTTATTTCATAAAAAGGGTGGGAAATCAATTAAAAGAGTAAGTCTGTCGATCTCATCGTATTCAAGAGACTACCTCGCCAGGCTTGGCAGGAAGATATCCTGTCAACACAATTTTTCAAAGTATTTTCGGCCCTTTTTTCAAAAATAGTTTAACCAACTTTTTTCTTGATTACATGAATCATCTCCAGATTATTCTCAAAGCGTTAGTCTTTCAATGCACCACACAAGGCTCAAGCCAAAGGCATCAAAGTGGGGTTCCGTTGAGGCAAAGTTAAATCAAAATACTGATATCATGATAATCGAACTGTGTACAGTTAATCTTTTATTATAAAGTCCTTTTTTATTTCTTAAATTTAAAACTGAGTGGCAAAATGCTTGTTTCCCTATTCCGCTCGTAATTTTTAACCAATTTAATTATTTTCAAGGTTCCATGCCTCAAAAGAAACCACTTAACAGGATCAATTAATACCAAATCAAGCTTCTAAATCAAAAGGTACGTCTGCTTATGCCGCATAATTTGACACTCGAAAGGGAATCAAATCCTAAAGGACACTTCCCGTTGGCGTAGAATCATGAAATTTGTCAAGAAGCAATGCCTCAATTGTCTGTGAATTTGTTCATCAAAAATCATTTTGTTTTTTAAATCGTGAACAACCTGCTTCATTTAAATTTGTACGGAACCTTCGCTGCGCGAGTCCGACTCGCCATTGGACTTTTTTTTTAAATGTTGATGATTCGCATTTTGAATCGATTTGTCAATTTCGTGGTGCTCTAAAGCCCAGACAGGGGAGAGAAAGCAGTAAGTATTCTTCTCAGGCTAGATTTTGGCATTGTGAAGTTCTCTGGTTAAAGCGCTTACCTGCGGTACTAGCGACTTTTCTCTGCGTTAAGCTCACATGAACAAGCGAATATGTATGGCCATCGGTTAACGAAGCAGTCTCATGAGCATTAGTCGATGAAGAGGATTATAAGCTTCCACTGAAAAGATTTGAAACGCTGCGGTCATATTTCAATATATCGGGTTTTTCAATAAGAGCGCTACAAAAGGGTTTTTAAATAAAACAAAAACGGCTTTGGATATCAATGAAATTCTTTATTCCTGTGAAAGTACGTTCGATGCCATTATGTATGGAACTCGATTTCTTTTGCATGGCCACCACGGGCACGCTTGCAGATGTCCAGACGCTGAACCCAATTTTCGACGGTTTTCAAGCATAAAACGGCCGATACTGCTGCAATTTCACGTTCGATATTCGTACGAAGTTCATCAATCGTCGCTGGCTTGTTGGCATAGACCATAGACTTGACGTAGCCCCACAGGAAATAGTCTAACGGCGTCAAATCGCACGACCGAGGCAACCAAGCGACTGGACCATTTCGTGAGATAACACGTTCTCCAAACTTGGTTTCCAATAAATTGATTTTTGGAACCAAGTCCATATCATCCAATTCGGGCCAAAAATATTTGGTTATCATTGAACGGTAGCGATCCCCATTCACACTAACGTGCTGGTCTTGGTCATCACGGAAGAAGTACGACCCAATGACGCCGCCCGCCCATAAACCACACCAAACCGTAATTTTTTCGGGATGCAATGATGACTCATGGAGTACGTGTGGATTGCTGCCTGACCAATACAGCATATTTTGTTAATTGACTGAGACATTCAACCAGAAATGAGCCTCATCGGTGAAGATGACTTTTCGATGAAAATCCGAATAATTTTCAAGTCAATACGACGCTTCTGGTGGTCAAGCGGCTTCAGTTCTTGCGTCATTTTAATCTTGTAAGGATGTAGGCCAAGATCTTTTCGCAAAATTCGCCACAACGACGTGACAGAGATGCCCAACGCTTCAGAACGACGTGTGAGAGACACATTTGGGCTTTCTGCAACTGAAGCCTCAGCGGCAGCAATGTTCTCGACACTACGGGCACTTCTTTGTCCTACAGGCACGGGAACATTTTGTACTGTGCATGTGGATTCAAATTTTTCCACTAGACGCTCAATTGTTGATCTTCTAGGACGATTATGACGATCATAAATTGGACGTGGCGTTCTTAACGTTGAGGCCACTGACTACGAATTTCGGTAGTAAATTTTAATAATTTCGACTCGTTGTTGGCTCATATTTCTTTCCATCATGAAATGGCAAACCTTACTGAATAGAAATGTCAAAAGAGCGGCAAGGAATATGGCGTCGTTTGCTGTCCCTGTCGCTCTACTTTTGTAGCGTCCCTGTTGAAAAAACCGTTACAAGGACACACACCCATCGAAATTATGGCCAACCTGGATTTGGCCAATTTAGTCTACGAAGTGACTCGACTCGACCGAAATGATCCAACAAAAAGGTACCTTTTTAAAATTAAGCACACGTGCCAAGGCTGGCATTAAAATGAAACAAAGTTCAAAGAAACAAATGAACGCAGACAGCGCCATTACAAGCGCTTTCAAAAGAGTATATGAGTAAATGTACGTCTATCAAGGAAGACAAACTGGGTGTGCATACTCGTTTCATTTCATCATTTGCAACCCATGAAATGAAATCAAAGCAAACTAGCTTAATTCTCACCGACAGACACACTTCACGTGCAGACTTTACGCTCCAAAAACCATTCAAGTTGCAAACATCAAGGAACCGAAGCGGCAAAGGTTCTGCTCATCCTCTAACCTTTCGCGAACTATGAGTAATATGCATGTAGTAAGACGTTCATTTACGCAACTATCATCTTTCGTTGCCGTCTTCCCTTAACGTAGTACTATACACACGCTGCTTGTTGCGAGCTATCAATTTTTAATAAAGCCCAAACTCCCCATAGGCAAGGCAAGAAGGAACACCTCCCCCGACCGTAATGGGACCTAAGTACACACAACAGCTCACTCCCCTCACTTTGGCATTGTCGCCTTAGCAATAACGCATCCAGCTCCTTGACGTCTATCTCATCGCGATGACAATAAATATTCAACGTATCCTCGTTTAAATACAATTACGGGCGCGAATCCAACGTATCCCTATGCGCTTCGACATGGCAAACATTGACACGAACGCAAGGACTACGACATTACACCTTCGCTTCCACCTCGGGGATAGGGTAGCACACACACACACTTGATAAGGGATCTGTTCAGGCTGTGTAGAGCCATGTTTTCCACGACACCGGACGTCGCGACGTCGGCATCGTTCGTCGTTGCTGTGCACCAGTTTTGTTGTTGGGTTTTCAGCGGTTACCTGATATCGTAAATTATGCGACGAATACTTCCAGCGTATCAGTTGAACGTAGTACACGTTTAGGAGTTGAGGACTATTTACCGGGATCAACCTTGTTGTCACAAGCGTTTACCGTAAACTACACTTTGTCCTTTTCGAATAAGAATTATTGCTTTCTCATGTTATGCACAGTGTGTTGAAGAAGAACGCTTCGTAACGATTTTTTGGATTTTAGTGTAGTAATTTTTAAGGGTTCCGTATACAAATTGCGTCAACGGAATCGTAATCGAAGGCGCAGCTGTTCATCCGTTTGCCACGAGGTTTTATCTACTGAATCGTAATAGGTAGGGACTTGCAATTTTCATAGAATTCATACTAGTATGACCGCTATAAAATAGATAATATAAAGTTGAAAATAAAATGGGGTGATCGTACAAAAACGTATTTTCAAATATCGCAACAATTGCAGAATGTAAACTTGTAACATGGCCCTTCTTTTTGTACTGAGATACATTTTCGGAACTCAACATTTTGAGATTTCTCTTCGTATCGATGTCCCCAGAGTTGTTTAGCTTTAAAATAAAACGATACAAGTGCTAAATTACTCTTTACTTTCGGCTCTTTTAAGCTCATTTTCAATCACTTTTAAAATTGCATACGGAAGGGGTAAATGTGATCGAAGATCCATTCGTAAACAAGGATTAATTTTTTCATAGCCATAAAAAATCTGTCAAAAAATGATATCACCAGAAGTGGCACAGATTGGGTTGGATAGGTTCTAAATTCCAATTTGTCTGTAACTGGCTTCCGCTAACTAACAACTTAGCTGAAAGAATCGCTCCACTGTTTTCGGATTTCTGCTGTCTAAAATTCTAGAGGGCTTTACAGAAAGGGACATTAAGATAATCGTACATTTGGGTGACCTGGATTCAACGATAACCATTCTAATAGAATTTACATGGGAGGAGCTAACAAAACCTGCAAAATCCGGGCTGCACCCTACATTAGTTAAGAAGCACATCCATAAGTCTCTTGACTATTGAGGCTGCTTACCTCGGAATCATCTTGGCTCAAAATAGAAATGAGAAATGAGGAAAATAGCTTAATATTTTCTAGACTTTGAAGGGACATGTCGAAAGACTGAGACCTTCGAGAGATCATTTAATTGAAAAAGCTGCAAGAGTAATACAGAAAAGTTGGCTCTTAGTGCTGATAAGGTTGAGAGAGGATGCAGAAATTAATTTAATAACGTTGGACTCGCGCACCGAGGGTTCCGTACAAACCTATAGGTATAAAAGTAAAAGTTCACCTATCACGACAATAGTTATGGTATTTTTAAAGACAAAGGTCTCTTTATCGTTTCAGTAATCTTTTATTTTATATTAACATATATTATTTATTTTAGAATATAACTGAAATACCTAAAATAGACTTGCAGCAGCTTTGCAAAATAAAATATAGGAACAATACAAGCAAAATGTCTGAGAATATGTTTGAAAATATTATAATATAATTTAACAAGCTGTTTGAAAAATTTTGTCCCCACCCGATAAATAGAAAAAAGTCGCGGTCATTGCGGTTAATATAATTATGTTTATAATCATTATTTGAATTTAAGTTTTGATTCCATTGCGAGTAGTTGCGAGATTCAAAGTATAAGTTATAAATGGTTGTACCTTTGCGTTTGTGCGTTGACTTAGAAATTTGTTTTATTTTCACAGTTTAAAGGCGATTAGACCTAAAGTGTTTGATAGATTTATTAAAAATAAAATATTTTTATTATATGATGTAACTAAAAATTTATAATTTTCGCCATTTTTCCCTTATCTGTGCTATAAAAAGTTGCTTCGTTCCAAATTTCAAGTTTCTGAATTCACGGGAAGTACCCTGAAGGTTTTGATTCCTTTTGATTGCGTTGGCTAAGATTTTTGATTTTTTCACAGCTCCAAGGAACAGTAGACTTGAGTATTTGTTATAAATTCCAGCTTGATACCTCTAAGCGATCCTGAGAAAAAGGGTCTTGACAGACAGACGGACGGACAATTAAATGATCCTATAAGGGTTCCGTTTTTTCCTTTCGAGGTACGGAACCCTTAAAAAGACTAAAAGTAAGATGTATCAGATGAAGCATCATCAACGACTTCTTTCGGAAAAATTTTTAGATTCTTTTTGGGGAATTTTCGGAAGCTGGTTATTAATGGATCTGGTGCTATCAGCGTTTAATAAAAAACATCCTCGTAACAATTTTCACGGGAACACTTTTTTGAATAATTTCCCTATATTTTGTTAAATCTTCGTTTCTTGCCTCTTGAGCGTCTTCCGATAGTTGACCTATTGGAAGCAATGCAGCAAAAATGGCATCTGAGCCATGAAAACGTAGCTTTTTGGGGCACATAATACCAAGGGTAAGAGTCAACAAGTAGGCCATAGGCAGTATGCATTTCACATACTCTAAGCTTTTCAATGTTTATGTCACATGAAATCGTCACCAATACTGTATGAAGTAAATCAATCAATTTTTTATCAAAACCCAAGATTATAGACGCTACGTTTGCGTTGCCAAAAAATGACCTTGCAATATAACCATCTTTTAAGTTTTCGAAACCAGGTTTAATAATCATTCCCGATCGTGCGTGCCATTTTTCGCGTGGAAGGTCAAAACTTCGAATCCAACAATTCAACACTGACAAACTAAACGACTACGTATTTGAATTCTAGGGTTTCGACAGAATTTTGTCAATGGCATTGAAATTGTTGGTACATGCCCCGCAGATGTAACAACGCTGAGAAGAGAATGTATCCGTCAAAGCGTTACAAACTTTTCCACCATAGTAAAAGTTAATTGGAGCGACACTTCTACTCATTCAATATCAACTACAGAAGGGTTTCATGAATTTGTATTGATTCCTTGGCATAGTTTATTTTTTTTCAGACGGCAAAACCGGGTGGACGAAGGGTGGAAATTTCGTCAAATTATTCAATATTCCTACAAATCAATTGAAGGCGTAAAACTAAAATAATAAACACACTGGAATCATCTAGTCTCATCAAAATGGTGCACAGCATCTAAGCTAATTATTTATGGGTTTGATCGTGGACGCACCTTAACCAGGGTTCGGAAAATCGAATGGTGGAAATACAGCCAGAAGATTTTTGACTAACGTTGGAACCTCCGTTGAATTAACAAAGATTGTTGATTGTAATCATGATTGTAGTTTCACGGAATTTACTCATGAGACTGCGAAATACTTCGGTATTATTTGCTACCTTCTGTACACAAGTTCTTGATCCACGGAAATGAAATAATATCAACTGCTTTGCAACCTGTTGGACGGAAAAGTGAAGAAGAAGAAAAATATGGAGAACAACAATCCCGAAAAATCAGTCGAGAAACTACGAATTCAGATGTTTTTAATTTTTTTCTTGTCATCTGATTCTGTTTTACAAGCATGGGTAGATTATCGCAAAAAAGCTACAACGTCTACTTCAAGAAGCTATTAGCTTGCTTATATCCTCGTCCCTGCCATCAGGAAACCAAATTGATTTTCTGGAATATGAAATGGAAGATGGTGATGAGGAAGAAACTAACAAAAATATTTTTTTAAAAATGTACCGAAATATTTCTACACATCTACAGGTTTCGTTCCCAAAGGTTTCCGTCCAAAAGAACCCTAACACTAAGTAGGTGTATCTCCTAAACCGTTGTAGGGAAAGACTAAAAATTTTCACAGAATGTGTACTGCTATTGCCGCAACAAATAATAAAAATAATATAAAGTAAAAAATAAATTGGGGGTCACCATAAAATGAAAGTGTTTCATGAAATCGCAACTCAACTTAGCACCTAACAGTAGACAATAATATTCACGGAGCACCTTAACAACTTTTGAAAGTATGCAATCATTTCTTCCATCGAACACAACGTTTAAGCTCGAATTCCAATAAGATAAAGAAAACATTTTACAACTTGTGCAACAAATGAACGAATGCATCTTGTGAAACGAATGTCAAAATGTTTTTATGAAACTAAACGAAGTTTTACATCCATATATATGTATTATGTTTTCGTGGCGGCATTTTTCTCAATCCGAAAAAATTAATTACAATGACATTGCTAAAAAATAAAATCTTAAAAAAAGAATTTCGTCCGATTTTGATGTGTTTTTGAGTTCTGATTGTCCCAGAATTTCAAAAAATCAAACATTGAATGATGTTGTGTGTGTTGATTAAGCATTTACCTGGACACGCACTAGAGTAAGAAATTGGAGTTCTACAATAAGTCCTTATTACAAGAATTACAAGAAAACTGATTTGTCTATCTTACTCCTGCACATTTGCGGGCAATGCTAAGAGATATCTTAAATTCAAGGAACATAGATTCACATATTTTTAGGAGGCGCGGAACCCTTCGTGCGAGAGTCGTCTCTAACGTTGCTTTTTTTTATTTCGAATTATTTACAGGCAGCTTTTATTAATAATATTTCCTTTATCTGTCTTTCATATCATATGCAAACAAAAATATTTATTTCGATTGGTCTTGTGAATGTTCATGCAAAATTTTAAGCCTCTAGCTTTATTTGTTGATTTAATGTCAACTTTAAGGCCCAGTCTGTACCACTGTGCATCGCTCGGCCTGAAGTAGACTGAAACTCTGACCAAGACGCACCATGCATGGATTAAAAGCAGTTCAAGCCCCTCCAGAAATAAGGCCTTCTCTGGCCTGGATTGACTTTTTGGAAAATGCGACTGCTTACCGTAAGATTTAAACCCTTTATCCTGGCATGAAAAAAATAAAAAAACGCAAAATTCACAATGAACCGACGAGCAATGATACCAACAATGAAGATGGCACAAGAAATATTTCTCGATTCGAATATTTGAAAAAATAAAAATATTTTTACATTCTTTTCGCAATTTATATCCTTTGCAATCAAATATAAGATCCTTCGCTTTATATTACTTCATTAGGAGCATTTCACGTTTACGGGAAGTCCCGGCACTACCACCACCACCACCATTAACCCGACATCTGGATGCAATGAATTCGATACACACTCCATGCATGTTGAAATGAACCTAGTAAACATGGTTTTCGAAGCAAGAGCAAGTTGGTTCTTAGTCGAAAATATCCTTGAAATTGGTTGACTCCTGCAAGTACGTTTGCCGCTTGGCATTGGCATAAATACAGTTCAGTGTTGAAATTGCATCCACAGCGCATTATTAATATTTCATTTGTGGAATAATGCAATTTGAATTCACCATATTCAGCTTCGTTCCTTTTGCCGTCGTCGTCCTTGTACTTCCTGGCGATGCATGATGTTTTATGTTTTCTATTTTTCTTTTTTTTTATCAAAGTTTGCATTAAAGTTGTCGCTTGAAATTATAAAATTGCGATGCCAACGTTTTTGCATGAGGCGTGAGGCGTGAGGAGGGAGCCTGCTCGAAGTTGGGTCTTCATTTCTCTGCAATGTTGTTCTAGGACGCTGTGCGGTTAGTCCTTCGTTTTCTGTAGTTTGGATACTGTTGTTCTTGTTTGTGTTTGTGTGCGGTGTTTGGTGTGTGTAGTTAGCTTTTAGGATTGGCTGTTTGCTTATGGTTTCATTTACGCTAGAAGATCTACTACACACGCGTAAGTTTTTGTTTGCATGAGTGTCTGAACAGGTGTGATACATGAGTGGATACAGGTGGTGATGATGGTGGGGTATGTTAAGGGAGGCTACATTAATTGAGCTGGTAATCTGTGTTTCGGAGTATGCTAAAATGGAATGGCAAATTGGAAAGTCATGCAATCTAGAAATTAGGAAAAGCATGAAAGTGGATTTTCCTGTACACAATCGCAGAGCAGATGTAACCTTATTGAAGTGTGTTTTATCGAAGTTATTTTGAAATTTTATTTCGTAGTTGTAAATTAAATTAATAATTGTGACATGCAGACAACCATCATGGTTGGCTAATAGTATTGCTGTCCTATGACTTAACTTGACCAAAATTTGGCTCTTTGGTGCCCATATGTTGTTTTAATAAGGGAAAGTATATCTCTTGAATGTTGCATCTTCGTGCCTCTAAGACATAAATTTAAGACTCTTCCTTAAGGGCTATCTGTTCAACCACAGTTTCCTATAACCCCAATATTCGAGTGTTTTTCGAGCCCGTTAGGACAGAAAAAAGGCATCGAAAGTTATCACGTGTGCATCCGTGATCGCTTCACGGAGTAGAATCAATCTAGATTTTCATCACATGTAGACTTTTTCGATAACAGTTCTAAGCCTTGTGCATTTAAGCGACCGTCTTATGGAAGAAAAAGTTGGCGTTACGATGGAATTAGCTTCGAGTATCGGGGCTTATCCGGGAGATGTAGAGTCTGAAGGTGTCTAGATTAAGCCTCAAATTTTTCTGAAAAAAAAGTAAAACCTATAGGTGTCTGATGGAACGATCGAAGTTTTTTTTGTGCTTTTGATAGTTCAAGTCAAGATTTGAGGAAATGCAAATGGAGGTGAAATTTGTCTTTGAGGCTAAATAGTCTATACCTGTAGCTGTATAGCTGGAGGATGAATCCACAAGAAAACTTCTCAGCAACAACTATATAGTCAGGCAGTGATGATGGGTCTTACAGGACTAAACTGGACTAGAGTCTTTCTGCATTCATGCTTTAAGGTATATTTCCCAGGAAAGCTTTGTATCTCCTGGTAATGAGCACGAGCTCCACTTTATTTGTGTCACCGTAGAGCTCACTCACATCCTTGTCATTTGTTTATGCTTCTGTCTTAAAACTAGATTATTCAAAGAGAAATAGAAGCTGCTTTATGGTGAGGTTCCATAGAGAGGGAAAGAGAGCACCGTCCAGGGAGCGAACCTTAGTCATAAAATTTCGGAGCAAGCTTGAAAAAAATGTGGAGCAAATGCAAAATTTCCGGAGTAGATTTGAAACAAAAGGAAAATCTTAACTTCTTCAGTAAACTTTTATTTAACTAAAATATTTATCATACATATAAATTTTCGTTTTATTATTAAATATCTACTTAAGTAAAATAAAAACATAGGTACATATGAATATAAAGAAAAATAAATCAAAGGATTATTTTTTTTTTAAGTTGGAAAACTAAAAATTATTTTCAGAAATTGTTTTCACAAATTCAGAAAGAATTTTTAACAGGGTTTAATGGTTTAATCATATTTGTATACATACGTAGGAATTAGATTATATTATAAAAGCAAAAAGACAAAAATAATAATAATCTTCGACAGTCTTTACATTTACTCGATTTCTGAATTTGTTTTAAAACATATTCATTTCAAAAAAAAAACATTCGCGTTGCAGTTGGGCAGCAGTGTGGTGAAACGCATAGAAAAAGCATGAATTCAGACAAGTTACTTCTTCCATAAAAATTGATATCTTTTTAAGTGAATACCAAAAATGAACTAAGTCTTGTTTTATCCAAATTGCCTATATTGTAGTTGAGGACTGATCTCCATTCATTTTAAAACACTTCAATTGGGGATTTATTACAAGGAAATGCCTCAACCATCGTTACATTAATTCGATGGTAATGTGAAAAATCTACTTCGACATTTAAACATTTATTTACAAGACGATTCGACCTCAGTTCATTTCTCAAAGAATTTCAAAGTAACCATGCTATAATTGACAAACAAACTTGGCGATTGGGAACTCCCTATAACATGCATGGAAATATAATGATAATGAAACAAGAAAACGATTAAAGTTCCAGGAAGTATTTATAAGAATACAACATTTTGTAAGAGGAGTAATTCTCGAAAATCGAAATTTTTTTTTCTCCTCAAAAGTGGAACAATTTTGCTCTGATCTTATGGGGTTCCTCTGCTAGATGGTTTACAGAGATCATCCCAAGGACGGATTTATCATTATTTTCTTGAGCAGTTGGCCAATGAAATTAATAATTTGTAGATTTATTCCAAGGGAGGGCAGACCCGACAGCTTCTGGGCAGATCTTGTTAAAAGCACCATGTATGAATTTACGTATAGTGATTTGACATTGACATTTTTGGTGTATGCGGTGTCCAACTGTCGTATTTGAAGTTTCTATATGTGCTTAAATTAAACTTTTTGAACAAATAGCCAAAGGCTGCAAGCTTTTTTATTGTAAAGGAAAACTTATCACCGTTCCGCAGAGGACTGTGAATTTATATTGCGTGACTTTCTAGCAGTTATCAAATGCCAAACATAACGAGAGGGTGATAGGGTATGAAGAAAACTCAACTCAAGCCGATTTTGTACTTTTCTCAACCACTGTAGAAGTTCTTGTTGCTGTTGCACTCGATCGTTGGTCAGTTATGGGGGACGAAAGGATGCCCAACGACTGAAATAGCAGCTCAACTCTTGCCACAACTATACTTTGAAAAGTTTGAGGTCCTTCTGCAACATATACTGATAGACCAAAAAGTCTCCTTCAGCAGTTATTATTTTGTTTATTTTGTTAAAAATTATTGAATTTGAAAAAGAAAATATTTGAAAATCATAGAAAAAAAAATTTAAATATTGTTTAAAAAATAACAAAGAATTCATAAGGGGCCGTCCATTAATCACGTGAAATTTTTTTTGTCATTTTTTAACCCCCCTCTCCCAAGGGAGGATACATGGTGAGGTTTTAGACTTTTTCCTACAGGCTTGGGCAGTACAGGTCATAAATCAATTTGCCGTGCCTTCATACTTTGTAGTAATTTCAAGAAACCGACGCAGATGAAATGTAGCACACGTCTTGCCATCATGTTCTTGAGGCTTTGGAAAACATAGGCCACTGGATAAATGCAAAATCGGGTAACGAGGTATAACGAAGCGTTCCGAAAGAATGAATCGTATAGAACTCCGCTAAGTCCGGCGGACGGTTGTCGCGGTTCGCGGGAACTTCACTTCGTTTGTTGCCTGCCATAACGGCGAATTAAGGTCACAGTATAGGGCGCTTTCGGTTTTGTACGCGTTTGACAAGCCTCACACATAAAAGAGAAGCCATAACAAATAAGCCTCCATACAGTTCGACTCATCATCCATTCTTTTGAAAACAAAAGTAAAGAAGTTACCTTTGCTGAACAAATTGTGAATATTTTGAAAAGTTGGACCTCCTGTATTCCCAATCACTTCCCGCAATCGGTTTTTTCATCGAATATTCTAGACGTTTTCGCAGTAATATTATTCAATTCCTCAAGTAAGATCGATTTAAGGTCAGTTTTGTTGGATAATATATGCTGACGAATTCTTTTGTCTCAGTGTCCCACAAATGTTCAATTGAGCTTATGAGGTTCAACTTATTGCAAAGCAACCATTCCCTTACAATAAATGATGTGCTAAATTCGTTCACGAGACCAAGCTTTTGAGCACTTAAAATAAGATTTCCCTTGAGGTCGTTCATCCCCACGCTAAGCAATATTGGGCCAAGATGTAAAATTAGCTTTCGTCGGTGAATATAACCGATACGAGTGCACTTTGCAAGGGAAACCAGATCTCGGTTTACTGGTCATTATTTTTGTTTTTTTTTTCTAATTTCAAATTTTCAAATTGTGTAGCACCGCGTATCTTTTCAAGATTTTTGAAATTAAATCCATAGGCTATCCTTCATTCCTTGAGCTAATTATTATCTCCCTGGTTTCCAGTGGAATTAGTTTGTTATACCTATACCTTAACTTTCCAAAATATCACGCAATTCCTAAGCACACCCCTTACATGGTCAGTTTTATGAGATCTGTATGGAGACTTTTTTTTTGCTTCCGTCATACAGACCGACCTGATTATCGTTTTCATTACGGTGACCTGAACACGACGAAGCAAGAAAACGCGTTCCCTGCTTGTGTTTCTCACTTTGGCCTATTTAGGGTTCCGTACTTCAAGGGTATCAACGGAATCCTCTTATTAAGCCTCCGCTGTTGTCCGTCTATTACATGGATGTATCTCCTTAACCGTTAAGGGTAGACACTTCCAATTTTGCATACTACTGTTGCCGACTTAACAACATAAGAAAACCGGCCAAGTGCAAGTCGGACTCGCGCAAATAAGGTTCCGTACAAACTTGCAGGGACGAGTATGTACTATAAATGGTTTGTCCATCTTGGAAGTTGATTCTCGATGAGTGTTCCCACTTTTGTTTGGGTTTGATTCGTTTGCAAGTATTGAAACATGCGGCATAAGTAGCGTTATTAATTTCATCTTCATACGTGCACGCGTTCCGGGGGAAAGAGTGCTAACAGGCAGACGGACAACAAAGTAATCCTAGTTCCGTTTTTCCTTTTGAAGAATGAAACCTTAATCATATAAATTTCAAAATAAAAAGTGGGGGCCCTATACAAAAAACGCATTCTACACAAAAACAAGGCAAGTGACCCGTTTCGTTTAGCAGTTAAAACAAAATTAATCGTATTTTCAAAATCTGCACAACTTTATCATTCATATCCTTACTTTACTGCGCCCACTGTGTCAACTGCACCTTAAAAGTGAGTGAGTGAGTAATAAACAAAAAATGATAAAAAAAGTTATTGACATAGTCGTACAGAAATCTAAAGTGTTGCATACTCATGAGTGCCACGGAACCCTTAGCGTAAGAGTCACTATCAACAACTTCGGGGTATCCAAACAGCTAGGATTTATGCATATAACTCGAATCATGCAGCAGTGCAGTTAAAATTTCTATCGCATATCACGTTCTTGGTATATTTTTTAAAAGAGGTCCTGTCAGACAAGAAAAATAATTTTCTGTCTGCAAAAAGTATGTGGATACCTCATGAACTTTCAAATGCAAATGTCAAATATTGCTGTAAGACAAACAAGCAGTTTTTTTTTTTTTTTTAATTTGTTACACCATAATTCAGCCAGCTGTGAACATGGACTATTTTGGGAAGTAAAAAAATGCGAGTGCAGCAATAGTTCAACATTACGCATTCAAGGGTTAAATCAAATTCAAATACGCAAATTACGATATTTCACTTCCTTTTTTTTTCAAAGTTTACCCATGACCCAAGCTTACAATTATAGAACTCAATTTATTTGGCAAACAGCTTACGGCTAACAAAAACATTTTCCACCAAACAAACCTTCATTGAGGATAATTTGCGAATGCAAACGTTAGCTTTGCATAGCCTTCAATTTAATGCGGCATATTTATTTAGTGACCATTTTCCTCCATAAAATAACTTCTAAATTCATAAACTGGTGGTCGTCCATAATGCGCCAGTTGCCAGTTATCAAAAAGCCTCAATAACTTCACTTATTCAGGACCCGCACGAGCATAGCGATGGTATCCAAATAATTGATGTACCAAAAGCCGTTCATTTGAATTAAGCCTGAACAGCTCATTGCACACTCACTGAGACTTGCCACAGAATGCAAGCAATCCAGCTCTGGCCAGTTTCAATAATAAATTCATTAAAAGATTCATGTTTGCCGATAATATTTCATAAATGTTTGCACAAAATATGATTATATTCCATCCAACAAAAAAAAAGAAGTAATCCAATCCAATGCAAAAGTGGAATTCACATCCTCGCTGCACAGGAGTATGCGAGCATGCCCGTCTGCAGCTTGCCATTCGTTTATTTATTGTGCCACACGCCACACCACACATGCCAAATGAGTATTCAAATATTTTCATTTTGCCCAATGGAACTGCCACTACAACGTTTCACTAGTCTCATAATCTGTCTACTTAACGGTGCAGTAAAAAATTCATGATCAGGAGCTACGCTCTGCCCTACTCATACTACTCGTACACCCGCAACGCATCACGCATCTAATTTCCCCACTCAAAGATCATAATTTATTCACTGACACAGGCCGTGAATGACATTCGAATCGCTTACGAGCTACTTTGTTATTCCCCGACCCACCGCCAGAGGGCAGACGTTTAGACAGACGCACGCCCCAAATTTTGTCGCCGTATGTGAATTACAATAGAAAAGTTTTAAGCCGCTTCCGACAAACCTTGGTAACGCTGGCGCGTTACCCCGGATTGGGGAGCGTTCGTTTTTGCCACGTCATCACAACAATTTGGCGGATACGTGTGTTTCCTCAATAAAGGGCGCATTCAGCGTGAGCTTATGAATCCATTCAGCGATTTATGTATCGAAATGTGATACCTCATTTATGATGAGGAAAATTCGTCGCCTATGAGACTCCCTAAGAGGACGGGTTGGATGGAAGTGAGTGTGTGTTCGTCTCCAAGGAAATTAGAGATTTTAATGAAGAACATAATTTTCCAGAAGATAATAGGGGCTTGGGGTGGTTGTTGGGAGACTTTTCCTAGCTAGCGTATAGCTGCTCGTTTTTGTGCAGGAGAAACGATGCCATTTTGGGACTAATGTGAGACGTGTCATTGCGTAACACACCTTAATGAGCTACTTTGTTAGTTTTCGCTTTGTTTGGCTATGAATTCAGGAACTTTCTTAGTTTCCTTTATTACCATCAGCAGATAAGGGTAAATGGTTATTTTGTTTTCAAAAACACGTGTTGCATCCTTATGGGCATTCGGGAAGGGAAATCAAGGATCTTATTATCCAAATGAAAACGAGTTTTTTGTTTTTTTTCAAGATGGAATCTTAACAATGTTGTTTTTTTTTTGCATCTGTCGCAGCTGCTCGAGTTTGAGTTTTGTTATTTTTTTTAATGACGTGATTACTTACTTACTTACTTACTTACTTATACGGCTAAGGATTCTGGAAGGATAAGAGCCTGAGACAGAGCTACGCTCCAACTCTGATGTTCCTAAGCACGCTGATTCCAGTTTGTAAAACCGAGCTTTCTTGCGTCCGCGATGGATCCTTGAACCGGTTGTTCGGTCTTCCGTTCTCTCGTTTGAATACGGAAGACTCTCTTGGCTATTGGAACCTTTTTGTCCATTCCGGACATTATCCACATCTTTGGACCTCTCGTTTAGTTCGCATTTATTCCTTCTCCTCCATTAGCGCCCCTTGCAGATAGGACCAAATATCCAACGAAGGATCTCAAGAAATGCTCGGCTGCTTTGCTTATCATCTAGCATATGGGCTCCATAAAAGAGGACCGGCAGAATCAGTCTTTTGTAGAGCAGTATTTTCGTCGTTCGGGTTAGGAGTTTGAACTGCAGTTAGACCAAAGTTACAACGGCTCCTCCATCGGATTGCCAAAGTGGTGTCATTTGTGGAGGATATGTTAGTTCCAAGGTAGATAGTACCTCGAAATTGAAGCTGTCAATTGTTACGTTTGGCCGACTTGATGTTCGACGGAACTATTTCAGTTTGACAGCATATACATATTTTGATTTGTCCTCATTGATTCTAAGGCCAATCTGTTTTGCCTGTTCTTCAATTGCTGTGAAGGATTAAAGTTCGGAACGAGCGGCGATGTCGATATCGTTAAACGGTTGAATAAGTCACTTGACAGTACATTTCCTTGCCAAAATCCGGTACAAGTTTGGAATAATTCGGATGTTTTGAGTCCAACCAAACGGTGCATCGAGTATTTTCGAGCGTTGTACAACACAGCCGGATCAGTTTTTCGAGATGCCTAAACGATGCTGGGTATCGACTTGAAACTCGATGGTCTTTTCCAGGATTTTGCGTTGTATGAAAATGCGGTTTTAAGTTAATTTGCTGGGCGTTGGAAGCCACAACTGTATTGTGCGATTTTTGTGGAGCAGAAACGGTTAAGACTTTCACACAGTACGCTGGATAGGATCGTGAGGGCGATATTGAGTAGTAGCATGCCTCGGTAATTGTAGCAAGACATAGGATCGACTTTTTCATAGATATGGCAAAAAAAAGCTGATAATCAAGTCGTCGGGAATGCTTTTATCCTCCCAAACTTGCTTGGCCCCAACCAGAGCACCACCAGCACATTAAAAAAGTTTAACAGTATTACTTCCGGAAACAAGCTCCGATGACCCCTCGTCTCACAATCACTTACGAAAGACAAACAAAGAGTGATGGGATGTACACAAGCTTCGGAAAAGGACTATCTTATGACGACACATGCAATCAAACAAGAGGATAATGACCTTCGGTTCAGCAGGCTGACTGATATCAACGTCATTCAGGAGATATGTCGGTCTAACACGAGAATGAAAAATCCACTGGCATGGGTATCTTTCGACTCATTAAGACCGTAATTCGGGTCCTTTGTGACCATATCAAGGTTGTTTAATGGAGACGTTTGTAAATCAAAAAATTTTAAATGAACTCAAAAGTTGCGTAGGGTTAGCATGGTTGGAGTCGTCTGATCCCAGGAAGAGTAGTGGACATTTACATAGCTTGATGATGGACGTATTTCGCAGATGGCTATGTATATTTATTTGTGTTATTCCTGTTAGGGAATGCAATAATTTTTGAATAAAGTTCATTCGAAAAATGATTCAAATCTGTGACTTCAATTGTGACTCCAATCGAAAATGTTAACTTGCAATCATGACTTCAAACTGAATGGTGATTTACTTTCTTTTTAAGTCGTAATTTGAATCACAAGCTTAAAATAAGTTCCCCTGCATGTCTGTCTGAACGCGATAAACTCAAAAACTATCAAACAGATTTTCATACGGTTTTCACCAATACATAAAATAGAAGACTACATCTGTTTAGTACACATCGTTACCCACAAAAAAGTCAGTGAGAAGTTACAGATTGTGTCAATGACTGCATGGCTTATCGAAAATTCAAACACCGAGAAAACGTTTGCCGAACTCAAGTCAACGTTCAGACAGGACAACGTTTGCGGAGTGACTTTTTCAGTATGACTTCAATTGATGGTTGAATTTTTTTACAGTCTTGATCCCGATTCATTGCGCATGGATACCAAGGGGATCACAGCCAACCGTCCGTCACCCAAATAAACGTCTATACTACGGTGATTGTTACGCAGACTAAAAGCAGTGTGCATGCGGAGGTGCGTTCATTAGCAAAGGCAGTTATGAGTGACATTTGTGAGAAGGCTTTTAGGTACTCCTTGCCAAAACTATTCAAGGATCGATCGAAAAGAATACCAAAGGCTGTTAAAATTGTAATAGGATTGATTCTTCGGACCATTAACGTTAGACGCTGATGCTGGAACGTTCCTTATTTTCAATTTTGTAGAAATTTATTGGCAATGGTTCTTTCTAAGGATTAGGAGAAGAATGAACATATTGTGTAGCGGATTGAAACTCAGATTTATGTTTGGTTTTAATTGATCCATGATCGTAGCCCGAATTAAGTCGTACAATTTTGTATTTTTGGTTTAAAATTGTGAGTCTTGTGGGATTTGTTCTTTTGTCAGAGTAAGGCCTTCATAGCAGGGGAAATCACATATCATCTTAACAAACCATAATTTTATTCTTGGCAACACGAACTAAGAAATCCAGCAGCTAATACAGCAACCAAAACAACAATGCCAGCAATCAGTCAGACTACTATCGCTGGTTGTTGAATCCAGTGATAGCGTTATTAATTTTATCCTCGTGGCAAGTGTTGTCTGGACCAGATTTGGAAACCATTGATCCAATTGAGGGGCAGACACTTAACAAACTGCGTCACTCAGACAGTCGTTTGCCCCTGGATCGGGTCAGCAAAAAAGCTTTTGTTGGAGTTACAACTCCGAAAACTTGCTGTTTGTTCCGAGATTCTGCAAGGATCACAAAGATTATTGGCTGTATACTTAAAAGTAGATGGAGTAACATCTGGCCTGGCCTGGCCTGTTTGCATAAAATTCATACTATTTTTGTATGCGAACCTATCCTAGTTATTCCTCTGAGGATGACCTTCCCTGCCAACAATCCTTTTTAACTTTTTTTTTTCTAGAAATCGCCTCTCAAGCTGCGATTCTGTTATCTTTACCACGAGACCAAGTGATATCCTTATTTGTCGAGTGTCAATTAGAAAACGCCAACAAACGAGCACCCTGACCGGAATTAATTTCCCATCGAAGCCGACCTTTCGGGGTTCCCCTTAGGTGTCAAGTGTCTTATTTAAATTTCAATTGGAAAATTTCGTATCAAAGCCTTGTTGCTGAACGGATATTTCATGAATTTTCGCTAATTAATTAATTATATCCCCTTGTCGAGGACCTGTTCTTGTTGGTCGACGAAACCCGCACCTCTCTTTGGATCGTTCCTCTGTGCGATGCACTGCACACCTCTTGTCGATAAAATTGCAATTACAAAAAGCAGATGTACGACGAGTATCTGGCTCAATAGGAAGGAGATACAAAAAATAAAGCCGAGCAACTACACTAGAGCAGAACGCTCGTTGCAACAAAGGATAATGGAAATGGAAGTACGAGTAAAAATGTGTAATAGTTTTTACTAGATTCTGAGACAGTTTTGAGAAAATGTTTACTTCTCAAGACTGTGGAAGTAAACCACAAAAAAGAAAAAAAACAATTTCAAGTTTGCTTTCCATGCGAAAAGCTTTCAGGATAATTGAAGGATAATCTGAAAAAGGAATCCCGTCGGTTGCTTTCTATCAATTCCTTTCCTTTTGTCTCTTCTAATTCCACTTGTCCCAGTTGTTTTCTGTGCGAAAAAAAAACAAACACAAGAAAATAAAAACCTACAAAGGAGTACGTATCCTGTTTGCTGCATTTTTAATGGGATGACATTTTTTTTTCGGTTTTGTTGGGGCTTGAGGTTAGAGTTGAAGGTGTGCGCATATGTGGCGAGGTACATTTGATTGAGGAAGGATTTTGCTGGAATTAAAATGTTTTCCATTGCGGTGATGGTTAAAAAGTGAATTGTAAACGTTGCATCCTTTCAAAGGATACTGAATGAGTGAGTGCGGTTATATGGAAGTAAGAATGCTGGCTTATGAGGTGTGGAATGATATAGATTTTCATCTGTGGAGCACTTTGGTGGTAATGGTTTTCACCTAAGCTTGGTATCGTTTTAATTCAGCTGAATGCATCATCCTCCTGAGTGTTATTTGTTTATTTATGCAGTGCCACATTTTGACATTTGATTGGTATGTTTATGTTAATTAATTTTTCAAGTGCATTTGATTGAATTAATAACTGTACTCAAATTATATCTTGCTGGTGAAAACTCGTACTCGTACCGTTTTCATAAATTGTGCAAGAAGCCTTCAATAAATTTTGATTCCAGAAATGGTTTTTGAGTCCTTTGTTTCCATTTTCCGCAACACCCATTTGAAGGACATGTAATTCCTACGTAACTTCGATATGAGGGAAAGTCTTGTTGGCTTAAGCAAGAGCCTCTCAAGTTCGGTTTCGCTCGTCTTTGTCGAAAGTTATCTCTTCTTCTTTTCTAAAATGCATTTCCCCACCTGAAGGGATCAAGTTATCTACGCTGTCGGAGCATGGGCCTTTAGGTAATATACATAAAGACATTTGTTGCAAGAGAGTCTTTGTTGAAAGATGAGGTCTGGCTTATAAAAAATGGGTATACTATTAGCTTAAGGCTTACACGTTGGTATTTGTTCAGGCAATTCTAGTTCAAACTTCGTTCACTCTTCATTTCAATTTTTGTGAAGGTCCTGTGATGTAGAGTGTTTTAATTCAATTTAATTCATGAGTTATTCTAGTTCCTTTTTGCACCACGTCGCGCGTCAGTCGACTTCGTTTTTAGGGTTCGCTGGTTTCCGATGCTGTTTGCTCTCTCATAACTTGCGATGTTTTACGTGGTTTGAATGTTTAGTCAACGCACCAGATCGCCGTCTGGATGGAGTACTAGGACATCCATCGTTTTTTTCAAACTGGCCTCTTTTGTCGTTACCTTCAGCTGGTTTTCTAACCTCTTTAGTAAAATTTTGCATAGAGAAATATTTCCTTCGTTGAAGGTAGGTTCACGTTCATACACCTCAACGCACTTCAACGTTTGGATTTCAACAAATGTTATCCAGGGCATCCTGCTCCCCAACATATTATTCAGCTATTAATGTCATTTTGCGTTTTGCCTTCCAAACATTTTTGTTGCAAGGATTTTTCGGAAAGGTCCCTTGAAATGGAAATGGTTGCTGTGCTTGTATTTTTTTAGTTCTTGAAATTTTTTAGATCACATCATCACCAATGAGCCCAAATTGCTTTTTTTTTTTAACGCTATCAGTACTGCTTATAAAACAAGCTTTGTAAGTGACAGTGTTACTCATAGAGTAATAGCCATCTTGTCACAGTCATCATTTAGCGTGGTGTTAGTTGTTAGTAAACCTAATAATAACAGGGATAGCCTAACACCATACACAAATACACATAAAAAAGAAATGAAAAAATATAATTGGTTAGTAACATGCATGTTAAGAATAGATACGTCCAAAAAGTTTACGCTTGAGTGTCAGTTTACTAGAAACAACATCGAACATGTGACAGTTAGTATTAGCTTGTATTGACATCCGCGTTAGGGGTTCATTGCAGCCGTAGTTCGTACGGTGGTATTTAATGTCAAAAATGTTAGTTGATCGGGAATTAAATGACTTAACACTAAAATTAACTAGGGTAAGAAGTGCTGTTGAGTCAATATTACCGGCTATAAGCTGATGCAAAAACACAATATCACAGACTTCGCGACGTTTTTGCAAAGAATCAAGGCCGATAAGAAGAAGACGGTCCTTATAAGGTGGAAGGCGAAGAGGATCGGTCCATGATAAATGTCGAGGTGCGAAACGAACAAATTTACGTTGTACAGACTCGATACGGTCAATATGTGTCAGGTAATACGGTGACCACACATTGGAAGCGTATTCAAGCTGTGGCCTGACAAATGTTGTGTACAGGGTTCTTGTTATTAATGGACATTTAAATTCTTTACTCCAGCGCTTAATGAAACCGAGGAGGGAGTTACTTTTGTTGACAATTTGCTCAATATGAGTTGAGAAGTCAAGATTTTGAGTGAATTGTACACCTAAGTCCCTTGTCAGGTTAACTTTGACCAGCGCCGAACTATTTAAGGTGTACGTATAGGTCAGAGGACTACGTTTTCTAGAAAAGGACATGTTTAAACATTTAGAGATGTTTAATGATAGGCTATTGTTGGAGCACCATTTTGCGAAAGAATTAAGGTCATCCTGTAGAGCCCAACAGTCTGAAAGATTGTTAATTCCGTTAAATATTTTTATGTCGTCGGCATAAATTAGAACTCTAGAGTTCTTGAGCACACTAACAACATCGTTAATAGATATAATGAATAACAGAGGACCTAGGTGGCTACCCTGAGGCACACCTGAGGTAGCGTAAATTGATTTAGAGGTTGATCCCCTAAACAAGACTTGATAGGTTCGTCCGTCAAGATACGAGCAAATCCATTCCACAAAGGATGCAGGGAAACCAAGGGCTTTCATTTTAAAAGCTATAAGCTTATGGGAAAGCTTATCAAATGCCTTACTGAAGTCAGTGTAAATGCAATCGACTTGACCCCCTTCTTCTAATGCTTTATTAGTAAAAGAAGTAAACTCTAGCAAGTTAGTCACAGTTGATTTGTTTTTTACAAAACCATGCTGTTTGTCAGTGAGGAAAGGCTTGCAACTAAAGTAAAAACTGTCAAAAATAATAGCCTCAAAGAATTTAGGCAAACAAGATAGCTTAGCTATAGGTCTATAATTAGTAACGTCATCCCGGCAACCTTTTTTGTGTACCGGAATTATGAAACCATTTATCCATAACTTTGGGAAAACTCTATTGTGAATGGATGCCTGGAATATGAAAGCAAGGGGCCCTGCCAGAGCACTGCCGCAGTTCTTCAATATTATTGGAGGTATTCCATCAGGTCCGCAAGTGGTGTCATTTGCAAGTCGAGCGAGATGGTAATTCACGTCATCAGAGGTTATTGATATTGGATTCATGGAACTGGGGCAAAAGCATTCGAGGTGGGTGAACTCTTTTGCGTTGGGTGTAAATTTGTCAGAATCATACGCTGAATTGAAAAAAGATGAAAAAAAGTTGCAAATATCTTCTGGCTTTTTGCTGGAACAATTCAAGTATGAAAGTGTTGAAGGATAGCCATCAGATTTTTTTTTGCTGTTGATGAACTTCCAAAATAATGTTGGGTCAGTTAGAAGGGATATACCCATTCTTTCAGTATATTTATCGTAAAGATGAACTGAAAGTAACTGAAATTCCCTATGAATGGATAGGTAATGATCGTGATCATCGGATTTATTGCTAGAAAGATACTTCTTCCATGCTTTATTTCGTCTATTTCGAAGACTACGTAGTTGGTGATTATACCATGGAGCAGTTGATGGCGATCCCTTACGAGTCCGCTTTAGAGGAACAGATGAGACGAAACAATCAAACATGTGTAAATAAAATTGTTCAACCATTTGGTCAACTGTTCCCTTCAAAATATTGTCAAAGTCAATCTTAGAAATTAATTCATTCAGTTGAGTAAAGTCAGTATTTTTGAAGTCGAATACAAGGTCATAGTTAACCATATCACAATCAATCTCGTCGTTATGAGAAATAGTTAAATGTAGAGGAGGATGGTATATGTCAATTTTTGTCATAGGGGAGAGACTACGTTCAACAATGCAGTTACTTGCATTTGTGAAGAAAACCAGGTCAAGTTGACGGTTCATGCAGTTTTTTATACAGCTTAATTGCTGTAAACCACAAGACGTTAAAGAATCAAGAAAAATTGACGATTGACGAGATAAGCTACCAGCTGCGACACAACTAAGTTCGTCGTCAGAGGGTATCCATTTTAAAAGGGGTAAATTGAAATCACCTAATAATAAAATTTCGTCGAGAGGCTTGCAGTTATCGAAAACATAGTTGATAGCAGCTGATACACTTTCATAAATAATGTTAGAGCTCGTGGGGGGAATATAGACATTAATAATGAAAATCAGTTTAGATTTGAGCTTAACTGTGACACAGATTATGTCCAGATTTTCAGTATTCGGTATTGGAAAGATGCAACTTGCAAAAGTGTTTCGAATACTAATAATAACACCACCTCCTACAGGATCTGTGATGTTTGAGGATCTATCTTTTCGATAGATTTCGAACTCGGAGGAAAATAGTTCCCTATTTAAAAAACTTGGATTGAGCCAAGTTTCAGTCAAAGCAATAGCATCATATGCGGAATTATGGGAAGAAAGGAAAAGGCTATGAGACTTAGAACGTAATCCCCTTACATTTTGGTAGAAAAGGGATAATCGCCCTAGTTTTTTGAATGCGTATTGGATGGGGTGCTTTTCCTTCCCGATTTTGGAACGAATTCACGGATAACAGCATCAGCAGGCCATTTCAAATTTTTTGCGTTCCTCCATATTGCTAGACCAAAGAAGGTTTGAACAGTAAGTTTAGTAGCATCTGATAGCCGTTTTAAATCACAGATTTATTATCTGAAAGCTTTTCATTACCAACTCTATTTTTCAATGTTTTTGGTCATTTCCCCATACGTCAACACATTCTATTTTACTCGATTATATTTCAGGACCATACAAATAATCCTGTATTGTTGTGGTCGTTTTGAATTCTTTCTTTTTGAACTTTTTTATTTCCCATCTGGAAGCTCTTGTTCTTCGATATACAGCTTTTTTCTTGTCTTGCTTATTCTTACACATGTACATATGTGCGATACTATGATGAATTAATTAAAGAAATATAATGTTGCATACTCTTAGAAGGCGCGGAACCCTTCGTTTAAATATTTCAAATATTTAATTGAGAATTATGCAGAAAGGTCAAGAATGAAGAAATTACCGAGTAATTTGGCAGACGACATTGCAGTCCTCATCTGCAAGGGTATTCCTGCTAAAAGAAATTTGGAAACTGAATGGAATTTCGTAGGTCGACCAGACTTGCTGTCAGATGGGGATGCGCGGTTAATTAACTGCATGTTAACATCAAAAAATGCTATGAATTCGTCGCAGAATTGGAGTGGTGTCAGTCATCAAAAAGAAAAAAACGCGCGTTGTCCGAGAAAAACATCAAGGCTAAGTTAAAATTTTACAAGGAAAACAAGTGTTCGGCCATAGAAAATTCCAAATGTGTAGTCTGGTCCGAAGAAACGAAAATCAATCGTTTTCAATCAGATGGGAAGGAATACTTTTTGCAACGGCCTCATGCAACTAAAAAAAAAAACAGCATGTAAAATTAACTTTGAAGCACGTGCCTAGGACTTTGATGGTTTGGGGCTGTTTAACTTATGCGTATTCACCTGATGGTAAAAAAAAAACGGACACTATGAACAAAGAAGACTACCTTGAGATCCACCGAACAAATCTTCCTGAATTTATTGATGGAGGCACATATTCTACAAGATGGGGATCCAAAACATAATTCTAAGATCATAAAAACAAAAATGGCTTGAGGATTAGTAGTTTCAAAGCCATCATTTGAACCCCGTAGAAAATTTTGTGGGCATTCGGGGAAAAGGTTATCGCAGTATAAAGGCACACCAAGCAGTCTGGGCTAGTTATGGTCTAGAGTTCAGATTGAATGGCAACATACCATATTCCCCATTCAACCATTAAAAATTGGTAGAAGGCATGCCAAAACCAGTAAACAGTGTCCTAGAAATAAAAACATTTGTATATTTTTGCGTCCATTATTTGCAGTGTACTTTTCCCCCTTTTATGTTTCGCTATAAAATTTATAATGATAAAGGGTTTTTCAATAGGGACGCTTCAAAAGTAGAGCGACAGGGACAGCAAACGACGCCATATTTCTTGCCGCTCTTTTTACATTTCTCTTCAGTATGGTTTGCCATTTCATGATGGAAAGATATACGAGCTGACAACGAGTCGAAATTATTAAAATTTACTACCGAAATTCGTAGTCAGTGGCCTCAACGTTAAGAGCGCTGCGTCCAATTTATGATCGTCATAATCGTCCTAGCAGATCAACAATTGAGCGTCTAGTGGAAAAAATTTGAATCCACAGGCACAGAACAAAATGTTCCCGTGGCAGTGAGACAAAGAAGTGCTCGTAGTGTCGAGAATATTGCTGCCGCTGAGGCTTCAGTTGCAGAAAGCCCAAATGTGTCTCTCACACGTCGTTCTCAAGCGTTGGACATCTCTGTGACGTCGTTGTGGCAAATTTTGCGAAAATATCTTGGCCTACATCCTAACAAGATTAAATTGACGCAAGAACCGAAGCCGCTTGACCACCAGAAGCGTCGTATTGACTTGAAAATGATTCGGATTTTCATAGAAAAATCATCTTCAGCGATGAGGCTCATTTCTGGCTGAATGGCTCCGTCAATAAACAAAATATGCAGTATTGGTCAGGCAGCAATCCACACGCACTTCATGAGTCATCATAGCATCCCAAAAAAATTACGCTTTGGTGTGGTTTATGAGCCGGCGGCGTCATTGGGCCATATTTCTTCCGTGATGATCAAGACCAGCACGTTACTGTGAATGGGGATCGCTACCGTTCAATGATAACCGAATATTTTTGGCCCCAATCGGATGATATGGACTTGGAGGACATGTGGTTGCATCAGGACGGCGCCATAAGCCACACAGCGAATGTCACAATTAATATATTGGAAACCAAGTTTGGAGTACGTGTTATCTTACGAAATGGTACAGTCGCTTGGCCGCCTCGGTCGTGCGATTTGACGCCGTTAGACTTTTTCCTGTGGGGCTACGGCAAGTCTATGGTTAATGCCAACAAGCCAGCGACGACTGATGAACTTCGTACGAATATCGAACGTGAAATTGCAGCAGTAACGGTCGATTTATGCTTGAAAACCGTCGAAAATTGGGTTCAGCGTCTGGACATCTGCAAGCGTGCCCGTGGTGGCCATGCAAAAGAAATCGAGGTCCATACATTATGGCATGAGGATTGAGGATTGAGGATTACATATATTTTTTACATGAAATGGTGAAAAAGTTGTTTAATGATTGAAGATACTTAGGTTATCGCCACAGAGTGTTCAAGTCTGAGCTTCGATGTTGGTCCTTTAAGGAGGTTTTGTGTAGCAAGTCATCCTCGATGATACCTGGATCCTATTTCTTCGAAGAATGCTGGTTCTTCATCTGCATCTGGGGGAAATAGTTCCTCTTGCAGCAATGCCATTGCGTTGAGGTATCGGTGTTCGGGTATGTGTCCTTGGTTTGCCATGTTGTTGACGCGTTGATTGGAGTGGTCCTTGGCGGTGGCTACGAATTTTTGAAATAAACCAACCATGTACCGGGTTATGGGTTTGATTCCTGATTCGCTGTAGAGTCGTCTGTTGCTGACATGTTTCTTCGTTGTAGTGGAGGCCAGTGCTTATGCGCAAGATCTTTCTCTCGAACATAGAAAGCTTCTTGATATAAGTCTTCGAGGCTGTGAACCATATGGGGAATCCATACGTTATCACCGGCCTGATGAGCTGTTTATATAAAAGCAGCTTTGTCTTCTGGCTGAGGCCGTTCTGCTTGCGCATTAAAGGGTAAACCCGATGGAAGGCGAAGCAAGCCTTGCGAAGAATTGCATCCACATGAGGGTTGAACTTCAACTTCTCCGTGAAGTTAGCTCCAAGGTACTTAATCTTTGTCGAGGCCTTGACTATTGTACCGTCCTGGAATCCATTCGAGGTGTTGCGGCAGTTCTTAGCGGACCTTGTTCTCCGGGAGTTGGCCGGCCTACGGAAGCACATCAGCTCCGTTTTCCTTGGATTGATGCGGCTTCAACTCTTCGAGCCGCTATATTGGTACGTGAGTGAGTCGTCTGCGTACAGGCAGCATTTTGTTGAATTTTCCAGTCCGATGTCAGAATGTTGAAGAGGAGAGGACCAACTCTGGCTCTCATTGCACGAGTTGAAGATTTCTTATTGCCTACCTGCACGAAGAAAGTCCTGAAAGTAAGGAAACAATGAAAGATTTTTATAACTGACTATGGAAAACCTAATTGTGCCAATTTAAAAATTAATCCTTGGACCCAGACAGTCTCAAAGGCTTTTTCGATATCCAGGAAACATGCAACTGTAACCTGATGATTGTTAAGAGCCTTTGTCACGTCATTTAAAAGTATCATCAAAGGATGAAGGGTCGAGTGTTTTTCCCGGAATCCAA
Source organism: Orthonevra nobilis (assembly GCA_963555765.1). Lineage (NCBI taxonomy): Eukaryota > Metazoa > Arthropoda > Insecta > Diptera > Syrphidae > Orthonevra > Orthonevra nobilis. Next base: position 30,553,257 of record OY743226.1, on the reverse strand, counting down.
ATTTAATACAAAATTTTTTAATTTTTCGCAAAATCAGCTCCTCTAAGATTTTGCTCAGGTTGGATAGAAGCGATAGAGGCCTGTATCCATCCACGCTGGCTCTGTTTTCCCTGTTTTGGAATTGCAACAACCTTAGCTAATTTCCATTGAGATGGGAAATAGCTATTGAATTAATAGTGAGATCTGTCATCACAACGAAAGGAAACTTCTTCATTACGAAGTTTGAAATGTTGTCCGCTCCGGAAGATTTCTTGGAGTTGTTGCTGTAGATTATTTCCTCAACCTCTCCAGAGGTGCAGAAATGATCACAGTCACTCGGGTCGTCGGCAGGATTGTATACGTCGAATTCTGTGGCGTTTGTCTCTTCCTCAATTGTAGAGATGGTTCTAGCGACTTCCTCAATAAACTCTGGTTTATTAGGTGGCTGGGGCTTGAAGTTGTCCTCGAAGTAGTCAGCGAATGCTTCAGCTTTATCGGCTTCTGTTGAGACCTCAGCGTTTGGTGTTATTAATTTTTCCGGCATTTTCGTTTTCTGCCCGATAATTCTGTTGATTGACTTGAAGGTGTCAGGTCCAGGCTTCATTGATTGAAGATACCGAGCTCAGTGCCGTCTACGTAGCTATTTATTCTATTTATTTAAAATCGATTATCAGCGATTACATTTATTAATAATACATGCATATATATACTACTGCGTCCAAAAAATAAGGTGACATATGAATTTAAACTGCGCGCGTCGAAGGATTTGGAAATTTTTCTTTCTTTTTAGGTTGGTAGTACTGTCAGTGACATCTATGTGAAATTTCATATCAAAATACTATAAATTCATAGCTGCTAAAAGTGAGTTTTTCGTTTTTTGCGATGTCGAAATTTATTGAGCAAAGAATTTGCATTAAATTTTGTTTGCGGAATCAATTTTCTGTTGCGGATACGTTGAGGATGGTGCAGAAAGCTTTTGATGATGAGGCTATGTCTAAAAAAAATTTTTACAAGTGGTATAGTGATTTCCAAGCCGGCGGTGAACGTGTCGAAGACGAAGAGCGTTCTGGGCGACCATCAACCTCAACCGATGAAGCTCACGTCCAACAAATCAAAGATTTGGTGTTGAAAAACCATCGATTAACGATTAGAGACCTTGCTGATGAAGTTGGCTTATCGAAAGGCTCAGTCAATACCATTTTGAAGGATGCTTTGGGCCTCAAGCGCGTCAAATCTCGACTGGTACCGAAAACTTTGAATTTTTTGGAAAAAAGGCGTCGCGTTGAAGTGTGTGAAACGTGAAACGCATTATAACTGGCGATGAGACTTGGATCTATGCTTACGACCCCGAAACAACCGATCAATCAAGCGAATATCGTGCCAAAGGAGAGCCGAGACCAAAAATACCGCGCCAAAGTCGCTCAAAAATCAAGGTCATGTTGACTGTTTTCTTCGATTATCGTGGTGTTGTGCTTTATGAATTCCTTCCAACCGGCCAAACAGTCAACAAGGAATATTATTTGAACGTTATGCGTCGTTTGCGTAACGCTATCCGCCTAAAAAGGCCGGAAATGTGGAAAGACAATTCTTGGTTTTTACACCACGATAATGCACCATCCCATACCGCACTCGTAATTCGTGATCATTACGCCAAAAACTCAACCCATATCGTTCCGCAACCAATGTATTCACCTGATCTGGCGCCTTGCGACTTCTGGCTGTTCAACAGGCTCAAAAGACCGCTCCGGGGACACTGTTTTGATACGATAGAGGAGATTCAAGCGGCAGCGAAGACGGAACTGAAGGCCATCCCGGAAAGTGACTACAACCAGTGTTTCAAACATTGGAAAATCCGTTGCCATAAGTGCATTGCATCGGGAGTGGATTACTTTGAAGGGGATGAAATTGATTTGGAAGAATAAATAAAGAATTTTCAAAATAAATACAATGTCACCTTATTTTTTGGACACAGTAGTATCATCAAGATACTTTATGAATGCAGGATGTTCAGGTTCATTTTTACTGCTCTGGTGCTGCTTATATCGGAATCAGCTCTTTTATCTTTTCCTTTTCAGTGATCGATGATTTATTTGGCGTTTTTGGTTTGATTTTAAAATAAAATGAATGATCGTCCGTATTGTTTTCTGGTTTATTGTCTTCCTTCAACCCGCAATAATTTTCCTTTTCAATAATTTATCCATAAAAAATAAAACATAAAATTAAAATACGTCAGTTGCTGCGACGCAACCAAGTGAATTATTAATGCAATCCCAATGAAACAATTAACCAGTGTACGTGTTTAATTGTTTAATTATTTTAATGAATTTAAATAAATTTAACAATTTGCTTGAATAATTTTGTTATTGCCTTCGGTGGCGCTGCGATTTTTTTTTATTTTTTTTTAAATATTTTTTACTGCTCCTCTCCATTTAATCAGTGTAAACATTATTGTAGGCAAATGTTCGTCTCGGTCGCGCGCACATGGTAAAGTCAAATCGGGTATAAAAATCCATGCTTATGGCTTTTTTTTCACACAAGTGAGTGCGGTTTCATGGATTGAATTACGAGTGCTGAGAAGGGCGGCGGCGGCCCCCATGAAGGAAGTCAGTCAGCGCGAATCCTGTAAAGGATGGGTTACAAATTATTGATTATTATTACAATGGCGCACTGTAACAAGTGCACTCGGGGGACGATTCCTATTTAGATTATTTATTATTTTATTATTTTTTTTTCTTTGCTCCTGGGAAATTGTACAACAGGACCGATATTGAACGGATTGTTTGTTTGGGAATTTATTAGGGGTTCTTTTTTTTTTTTGGCGAGCTCTGTTGTTGAAAAACGTATGTTTGCGTTTTTATCAGGGAAACGTTAATATTTTATGTTAACAAGAGTGGAAATAAAACCAAAAATTGTACGCATTTTTATTATTGTTATAGCGAGTGGCAAGCTGTATGGGGTGATTTATTTTTTGCATTTTTTTTTATATGCGTTCACGAATTGTAGCGATGCAGGATACAACAAATGAACGATTATTTTTGAGCTTAAACGAGTATTTTGAAAAGGAATTCGAAACCTGTATTGACTTGAAAGCAATGTGTTTAATTTAATTATTTAATTAAATTTATTTGTCTTATTGATTTAATTCGCAGGTGAGGTCAGTCTCGGATTTTGGTAGTCAGATGAGAAAATAAAATGGGGGCAATTATGGTTTCGGCCATCAATGGAAAAACTTGGAAAAAAATCCTTCAAATGAACTTCTGACAATTGCAAGACTGACTTTACTGAGACTGAGATTGTTCAAACTGTGGGTCAGTGGTGAGAGGTGCGAGCCACAAAATGTGCAGTACAATGTTCAAAACACGGAGAAAAAATCTTGCATTTTTGCAGTGCCTCGCCTCTTGCGTTTGATTGTTAAGCTTCCAAAGAATGCAGCTGGATTTCAGGAGCCGTTCCGGGACGGCAATAAAGTGTAGTTCCAACTTCTGCCATATGTGCGAACAAAGCTAACGATATGCAGTAGAATCATTTTCATATTTTACTTGTTTGAGCTGGATTATCGCCCAAATGCCTTTCGGCAAACACCTGCAATCCGATTCGTCTATTTAGGTAAACGCAACAGCGAATCGCTGGCCCTGCAATGTTCGAGGATTGTACTGTGAGCCCTTGCTTGAATATATTCCAATGAAAAAAATCGCAATGTTTAAAGACCTTTGACCGAAGTGATCATGTTATGTCTCCATATATGCCAATAAACTTATTTTGAAGCATTTAAAAAGCATTTTACAAGAAAAATGTCTGCCCAAATCTAAGGCCTATTAAAATTGAGAAACAAGCATCGTAGAAACGAAAAGATATCGCCAACAAGTTTCTCTAACAAATATTAAAAGCATTAAGAAAATAATTTTCAAATATATTCAGGATTCTCGTAAAAGGAAATGGAATAGCACACTTGAAAAAGTTTTTTTTAACATACTTAATACTATAAAGCAATAAAACAAACAAATTCCGTGCTGTGGATGAAGCGAATATCACATACCATAAACGTATCATTAAGGAGACGTAAATACGTGATTTGAAGTCGAAAATGCCACGCACGCATTTAATTCAGAACGTATTACAACACCGGCGGGTCTGTTGTAAATAATTTTAAAACGATAAAATCTAGTGCATAAGAAACATTTTTAACAAAAACCTGCCAAAGTGTGGCATAAGATTTCACGAGTCAGTCAAAAACGCTTGCCTTCAAATATAATACTTTTTAAATGCTTGGAAAGGTGCAAACGAAATACCATTTTCGAAAGCAGGAACTCGTTCTGGAAAACTTAAAAGTTATGGGCCAAAAAGCTTACTATTTTTAAAGAAATATTGTCAAAATTTGAACAATTTGGATTTCGACGGTATCAAGTACTTCGAATTAGTAACAGCATAAAATAGAATTGGTAGAGCGCCTGCCTTTCAATTGATTCAATTGATAGGCCCCAGGTTGGATTCCTAGAGTAGTGGTCTAGTATTTCGAATATGGTCCAGTCCCCATTTGCCATTGGGATCAAGTTAATGGCACTATCACTGGGTTGGTCGACCAGTGATAGTAGTCTGACTAATGGGTGGCGTTGTTGTAGTGGTTGTTGTATCGGCTTAATTCCTAATTCGTGTTTTCAAAATAGCTGTTTCGGGCTCCACCCACGGAAGTGAGTTGAAACCAATTACACCTGAGTTTCTCAAACCACTACACAAGCTTTCATACTTCTCCTAATTCTTCCGCTCGCTCTGTGCTACACGCATTATAAGAGTCTCAATATCCTCTTGAAGAGGGAGCAAATAATAAAAAAAATCCACCAGGTTGATACTATTTGACATAGAGAATGCGTTGTTATCTTCCGTAATATTCGTGTAAAATTGTCCAGAGCGTGTGTCAATATCAGCTACTCGAATTCAATATTTTTCAATGATGGACAATGCCTTGGCGAACTATTATAAGACGCGAAAATTAAAAAAAAACACTGAAAAGGGCTCAAGTCATTTTTTGCACCACTTTCTTCCATATAATCAATACAATTTTAATGGAGTACAGATCGAGTGACAGTCTTCGGTTAAATATTTCACTTTGACCCGAAATTATCGTGAATACAATGAACGCAATAAAATATATAAATAAAGCAACAAAAATATCATAACAATCATAAGCAGAAAATCCCAACTATCAAATGGAAAGAAAGTTATTATATATGAAGTAAAATTTTAGTAAATTCTTTTGTATGTTTGGTAGTTTGGAATAATTGTGCAAAGTCCTTCCTATAAAAAATGCAAATATAGTTAAATAAATTCCTCCAATTGATGTTAAATGTCCCGTGGCACCATTCCACTTCAGTCTACACAAAAGAGCCAATATTGATCTCTGACAGAATACGAAAACTCAAAGAAACATTTCTTATCAGATGCGATTTTCCAGACAACGCTCTTAAAAGTGAAATGGTTAATTCATAGCATATGATGTTTGCTTAAATTTACTTTGTTTATCAATAAATGTATTTATTTAAATGGAACTATTTAATATGTTTGTTATTGTAAAGGCTGCTTTTATCTTATGATTTTCTCGATATTAATTTATTGACTTATTTATTTATTTATTTTGTTTTTATTTATTTATTTAAAAACTGCTTTATTTTTTAAACTATTTATTTATTTAATTTTTTATTTATATAAGTTTATATTCACTAAATAATAATATTTTATATTATATATATTTGATGAACATCATTGCAATTATTTATTTATTAACCGAACAAGTTTATTATTTTAAGAATTGATTAACGCTAATCAAACGAAGGGTTTTGCGTTCATAGTTTCCCTTTTAAGTATTTGGGAGAATTTATCCTTATTTATTTGTCATTAGCAAAAATTTAGTTTTCAGTTGAAAGATATTTTATTTATCATATCTCTGGATTGTGATTTTTGATCATGAAATAATATAATAATAATTATAATAATAGTATTGCAACTTGAGGTCTTGTTGCTATACAATGATCTTGTCGATTGCTTCGAAGTGACAGTTTCTCGCTGGTTAAAAAGACAGGCTTTGGGCAGAAACTGGACATCACATTGTCCTATTTTATGTTTATCTCTAAAACACTTGACAACAAAATATTGTTATTTGTAGATTGTTTGTGATACCTCGATTTACACGGATTGCTCATAATTTTACTACGAATATGAGCCACATGCTCTGGCGTCGCTTCTTTCGCTGATGATCCCTAAGGATTTTAGCTAACTAATATCATTTCATGTCTAAATTTGCGAACAGATCAGCTGTTGATTTGGCACATAACTTATTCCTCGAATATTGTTGAAAAGCTGCTTTCTGGAAGAAATAACAATTTACTGGCTTCGTCAAACTAAGATGAACTGATTCTCAAATCCGGTCGATATTTGAATTTCTTTCAGTCAGTTTAAACCAAAACCAAGGTTCGTTTCCTCTTTGGCCCATAAAGTCGCAATTTTTTCCATAATTGTTTGGGGATATATCTCGTCAGCCGGTATTGCTGACCGCATCCATATCGCTGGAACCACATTTCTGGTACATTCACGAATCATTCGAAACATTCTTCCAAGTTTTGCAAAGGATATGTTAATCAAGAACATCATTTGACGTTCACAAATTAGAGCTGCTTTTGAACTAGCCTGATTGAGAGATTCAAGAGATGCAAGACTCCATTTTTTTAAGTACGTAAAAGATGTACTGTATTGGAAATTTCAAACCAAGAAATGGTTCTACGGAATTCTGAGACTTACTGCAAAATTGGTCCGAGTACGAGTTGTATTTATCGACGATAAAGTCTGTGTATTTATAAGTTTTGTATTTTGGTTATATGAACGTTTCGACTGGAATATAAGATCTACTATGACAGGCAACGAAATCCTTTTCAAGTTTTCATTATGCAGTAACAGCTCGATTGAAACTAGTCTGAATTCAAAAGCTTTATTTATATTCAATTCGAGACGAAAAAACCGCACGAATTACAGAATAACTCAGTTATCCTTCTAGATACAATGGAAACCAAACATGGGAACGTCGAAAAGTGGAGTTCCATCGTTAATTAGTCACCAATGTTCGAGCATAGGTGAACTTGTGGTTCCACCTTGATATTTTAGTTAGCTTTACTTTAGTTGCCACAAAGACAATAGAACCAAACCTATGAGTATTCTTCCCTTTAAAAATATCAAAACATCAAATAAGTAACTTAAGTTGAAGGTCCTTCGCGAATTTAACGCTCTCTTTGTGCACAAATAATGATAAAAGCCGCATTTTCTTTTATCCCTGATGATTTTTTTTGTAGCTTAATATTCAAACTTTAATGTCCGCAAAGAAACAGCCGCGCAAAAAATTCTAAGTTTTATTATGTGAAATTTACCTTGAACGGTTGCACTGCCGCAACAAGCAGATAAATTTTCCGAAGGACTACGGATTGCAGTTTGCGTTGCTCGTTTGAATTTAAAATTTATTCGAAGAGAAGAAAAAAAAATGTAAATATTGTCAGCAGGCGCTGCCCACACAAAAGTTCTCCTAGCCAAAGCATCACAACGAAGTGCATCTTGCGTTCGGCATAATGAAATTAAGTTATTAGATTTCGTCCTTTTTTTTTGCTACAGTTGCGCTTGACTTTTGTTAGTTTTTTTCTTTCAAATCCGCCAAGTCATTTCTTAGTCCCGGTGAAAGATAAACTTTGGAATCAAGTTGGACAAATAGTCTCTATTCTAGTCAAGGATGACTTTATTTCTTCACTTTTTTCTCTGCTTTAATAGAAGTCCTTCGAACCGCAGGTTTTGCCGGAAATTAAATGCAGTCTTTTAAGGACATAGAAACTTTTCAAATGATAGTTTAGAAAAGAGTTCTTCTGGAGGAAAAATAAATTAACTTAATGTTCGGCACATAAATCAATCAACTGATTTTAGTTTTAACATAAGAATAGAATCTTGGACAGTTTTGTGGCCATTGGGCTCTAAATCCAAGTTGATTTTCATAAATTACCAAAACACTTTGCTTAACCACTTCTTTGTATGTCAAACATTTAGAGAAAATATATTTGAATTCCGTAAACCGACGAGACTTAATGTCTAAATGGCTTTTATGTTATTCGTCCTGTTGGCGTGTAAGACCGCGGACATATCTCATTTCCGTTGACAGGCAAACACGATTGGAAGAAAAATAAATTTAAAAATTCTCTCCTTAGCGTATTTATTTATTTCTTGTCAAAGATAAACGATCCAAGGAACGCGTGTACTGGATTCCTCCGTAATTATACGCCCAATGTACCGAGCCTAAATTAGCAATTAATGTTTGCCATCATAAATAACACACGAAGGATCATTGATTTTGGAATCGGAATGCGTGCGTATGAAACGCCAATCATTGATGATTATTACTAAACATTAATGTTGTTTTTTTTTTTTTTTGAGTACACGTGTTAGGAAACATGGTTCATTTGAGGATGATTCCTTTAAGGATTTTATAAGAGGGACATTTGTTGGTTTCTTGTTCAATCGAATGTTATTTTGACACTCAGTTAGAGCTAAAAAAAAAATGACTCAAACTAAAAAAAGTATTTTTGCGTTTGCGAAATGGATTGATTGATTTTCAAGCGAATTGAAGCTCCGGTATTCAAATCAGTTTTTTTTTATCGAATTCGTTTCCTCTGCCTTATAATGCATTTGCACACAACGAATAAAAGGATTTGGAGGCAAAATATTTATAAAGATTTTAAAGTTAGGTCTAGTTTGGTTTCGATTGTTTCATGGGTCGAGTCCGAAAAGGAACAAAAAATTTTTTATTTCGACTCACAAATTTTCGTTTACTCAATTCGCAGTATTTTTTTCACCATTGTATATTTTTGAAATATTAACTTGCATTAGAAGATAATTTCATCACCGTGCTGTTAGTGTTACAATGCCGTCACAGCAGAGTCAATGACATCGTTTTCATAAGCCATTATTTTAAAGAGACGGAAGGTTCGAAAACTAAATAAAAGTTGCAGACTTTTTCCAGAATTCGAATTAGAACCAATTGAAAATCAAATGCTCAACTACTCAACCACGTCAAATTGTTTTTTTCTCTCAGAGAGGCCTTTTGTCTTTCAGTCTGTAGCCGTGCAATTGGAAAAGGCATAATAAGAATATTTTTGCAAATTTCATAATTTCAATTTCTTTCTTATTGAGAGAAGCCGATAATCAGAATTTGGTATCGCAGTCGTATTCATATTTCTCTTTGCAGATGAGGCTTCAAAAAATTTGAACAACGGCGCGATTGTGTACGTGGATATTCAAATAAAAGAACCCTCTTTTTGGTCCCGACATCAAGCAAATATTTCCCTTATTAGCTATGAGCTTGTCTAGTGAGTTCACCAGTTGGATTTAGTTATTCTTCAATTGGTAATATTTTCGCAGTAGGTTTAAAATAATTTTAAGTTATTTTAAAATAAGAAGCCTATTAGGTCGTTTATGGAAGCTCTTTTAGAGGTGTAAGGGATTGCATATTCTGGGTTTGAATTCTTTGAAATCGCAGTCTATTGTTTTTTTTTGTTTTCCAGAACACGAGTGACTTCAACGCAGTACCTTAATTTTAAAGATGCATACACAATTCTTTTTAAAGTTATTGGTTTTTAAATCATTTGAAAGCAGTCAAATGACTTAAAGTTAAAAGAATGCAATACATTTTTACTGCTTGCATTCCTGAAAATCTTTTAACTCATCTGCAGTCTTTTGAATTCTTCATTATTCATTTGAAGTCATTTGATTTCACTGATTTAAGTGAAGTCTTTCCACCTGAGCGCCGAGATTACCTTTAACATAAATAATAAAATACAGATTTGAGGCGCTTTTTATGTAAGAACACAGATGAATATTGGTACAAAGTAGAAAAAACGGTGGTATTTGTTGATAATTGGGCCAACATTAATAAAGAATGCTTGCTCGTTGCCTTCAGCGTCCTTAGTCTCATTGGAGGCGTTCTATATCCTTTTCTATTTTTTCCATTGTGATCAAGTGAATTAGTTGGATCAGTTTCGTAATCATCCGACGAAAAGTCCATAATTTATTTATTTTTACATCGCGGCATGAACAAAAAATAATGCACAAAATTTAAATAAGCTTGCATTTAAAAATAAAGCCAGCCACGAGGTAAAGAAATAGGTGGCGGTCCAATTATGCTACCTTATGTATTTGCCAAATAAGCAATTGCTAGTAAATTTGTAGAATAACAAGTAAAAAACGTAGTCAAAAGATTTCATTAAAATCAGTGAAATCAAAATACTGGAAATGAATGAAGAAGACTTCAAAAGACTGCACATGACTTCAAAAGACTTTCAAAAATGCAAGCAGTCAAAAATGACTAATAATTCAATGATTTTAAAAAAAATGAATATACTTCAGTGAAGTAATGAGACTTCAAAATAAGTCCTTGAAATCAATTGAATGACATCTTCAAAAGAATGCATTCTTTAACATATCTGAGCTCGAACAACTCTTTTTCTGGAGGTTATTGTTGCTTGCTCCGTTTGCACCTCCCGGTAATTCTAATGTCTGAGCACTCTCGAAAAGGGAGCTCCTCTATTCCTTTTGGCATCAATACATCGGCTTGGATTAGTGAATTTTGGTATATTAGAATTTGCGAGATGTCTTTGTTCATACAGATTCTGTCGGGACCCATTGTCGTGTCTTCATTTGTCAAATTCAAGATCATCCTTTGCTTTTCAGCTCCAATGGCGTTGATTCCCATTTTTTTCGCTTTTGTGAGCATAACGATTGCGTATTTCATATGATCCGATGAAGTACTTCCACCATTCCTATAATTGAAAACAAGCTTAGATGTTTCCTCTCATTTCGACTGTCATTTGCTTGTAATCACTTGCTCATCAAACTATGAAAATAAAACCGTCAAGTCAGCAGAGTTTTTGTGCGAAAAAAAACTTCTGAATTCGGTTTCCTTTTCGAAAAAAAAAAATCATAAAAGTTATCCTTTTTAATTGCTGCCATAAAACATTACAATTGTGCATCTGCATGATAAAAGTTTAATGGTTGTTTGATTTCTGTTGGCGTTTGTTTTTTTTTTTTTTAATATTTTTCACATGAAAAGCTCACAGATTGGAAAACATTTTTCTTAATTGCTTGTAATCCGCGTTTAAAAAAAGCTAAAAAAATATGTTAACATGTTGTTAAACTTCACTGGCGGTAGCATGAATTTAGCGTGGCGTGAAATAGTTATTGTTAACATAATTCCCACTATGGATATTAAAACATTTTGCAGAACTATTTATATTTCCTGTCATTTTGTCGCAATGACTTTTAGTGTTTGTTTTTTCATTCTACCCTGTTAGCTTTGTGTTCAGAATTAAGTGTGATGGGCTATATGTTTCGATGCCAGAACAAGTGCTCTATGGGTTCCGTACCCAAATGTTGTCAACGGAATCCTATTACTGTCCGACCATCCGTCAGTCACAGGGGTCTATCTCCTGTACCTTAAAAGTCAAACATTTGCAATTTTCACAGAATATGTACTACCATGGCTTGTAGTATGTTTTCTTAATTTTTATAAATCTGTGTTTTCAAATTTTGATATTTCCAGCTGTGATCATCTTAACGAAAAGGGCAATAAAGTTTTTGGACATTTGAAATCTTTTAGCCACTTGACAACAATAATAATAATTTTAATATAACAACTGACAATACAACGATATCTATACCCAATCTTGATAGCAATACAGCATCATGTCCAGATGGTGTTCCATCTTTGCCTTTAAAAAATGTGCTAAGATGTCAGATCCACTTTCAGTTTTTCTTTTCTTTTCTCAATCTATATTTTTAATTTTAAAACCAAACAGATTGTACACTAAAATTGAAGTTTTCATAAGCTTTCCCACCGCATCTTACTTATTATGTTAAACAAAACTGATTTAAACACAAAGTTATTCTGCGAATTTACAATTGATTAAGAAGTACCATAAGGCAACCACTTTAGTCCGTTATTGTTCACTTTGTTATTTTATAGAGCTCACGATATCTTATTTATGTAAATCGGAGACTGTCGTGATTTGCAGCGTGATCTTGATGCGTTTTTTTTTGTAGTAATGTTATTAATTTTATACAAAAAGTTCACTAGTATCTTTTGCATGCAATTTAAATTGTTCGACAAGGTTTAATATTGATCATATTTTATTTTAGCGGTTATGTTGGACTAAAAACTTGAATTAAAACAGCGCGTCAATATAATTTCCAAAAAACCGAATACAATTCATGATTGGATTAAAGAAGAGTCTAAACAATTTTATGACCCTTATGTTGAGAAACAATTGTTAATAATATATGTCCGTCCGAACGTCGAATATGCTCCTCAGGTGTGTTCTCCTCATATCGACAGGATTGAAAGAGTTCAACATTTTTTTCTTCTGATTTGCCTTGAGAGCACTGGGATGGCAAGACACGTATAACCAGACTTAATCTTATAGATTTGGCTTACCTTGATGACAGACGATTGTATATTTGTTTCTCTTTCATTAGCGAACCTTTTAATGGCAGCATTGATACTATGTAACTCTCTATGTTCTTCTTGTCTCTTTTAAATAATAATATATAATTGTAAGGGCTTGATCATTAGCATTCTTAATAACTAAAAACATAACAACAAATAAAATATATAAAGTTAAAAATAAAGCCAAAAATATAAATAACAAATTTAACGCCAATGTGCAGACCATGTCCAGTGTTACGGAACCCTTTGTGTGCGTGCTCGAATCGAACTTGGTCGTTTTTTTTCTCTTGTCGACATAAGTTTAGACATTTATATTAGGTCCAAAATAAAATCTTGTGATAATAAAACACTGGAAAAACGGAAGAAGGACAGGAATATTTAATCACATAAAAATGAAAATCATCATTTCTTCATACGAAACACTCGACGGAAGACAATCGGGAGTCTTTTCGCCAAGAAGCACGATTCAGAGTCCGCCTTTCTAATGCAACAAAAAGAAGTTCAACATTGGATTCCAGACATACAAAGAACCTTCAGAGGGTATATTACCAACAGTCTGTCAAATGAGGCATTGCCTCTCACAACGGCTAAAAAGATATGATAGCATTCCGTATAATAATTCAGAAAGCAGCTGAGACAACTTTATGTTAACAACTTTCTCCGACAAGAAATTTGTGGAAAAATTTTAAGTGCTTGCAGAGGAAGAAGACATCAGACGAGGCTCGTAAGAATACTCGGAGTAATATGGAAAGTTTAATGAGCTCAACGAGGGGGAAGGGAAAAAAATACTGCCGTTGTAGTTTCCGGAGTTTAGAAACAGAAATAAAAACCGAGAAATTCAAAAGACATACCGTTTTTCCAAAGGAGATCCTTTCACTGATCTGCATTTCATTGCGAATATAATCAAGCAGCTTTGTGGAATTAATTAATTCGGATATTTATAAAACGGATAATTATTTATAAATACCAAAATCGCTTTAGTTTCGAGAAATAATGGAAAGGAATGTTGAATTGTCCTTATCAACCATTCATCGATTTCAAACAACATATGATAGCATTCATCACTGCGACGGTTGAATTCTATGAACATCCGAATCATCCCAGACTTGTAGCGGATTCCGGCATGCCATGTGTTTTCTTCAACATAATTGCGACGGGCAGGTGTCAGGCGATATGGAAGCTCAAGTTTTGTATAAAACATCAACTTCTATAAAGTATCACAGGCAAGCGATGCTACTTCGGTTTGTCCAAATAACTGGGACCAAACACCTTATTCAGAGGAAAGTCTTGCTCTATAATGTTGAACGATAAACAAGACAGCAGAACAGATTTCAGGAGGAAAAAAATATCTCAATCTGAAATGCCGTCATGCCTGTGAGGAGGGCGACTGCACGAAAATAGACAGCCACAAACTCTACGAGCTGCAGAAGTATGTGGATCTTTATCGGAAGGCAGAACTCCGTCTACTTCAATTACAGGGGAATGCCATCTAAGTGTTATTGAAAAAATACACATGTCAAAAGGGACGAGGCTGAGGATTTGAGATTTATTCCTAAATTTTATTGGGAGGTAACAGGTTTTGAGGAAATTTTTTTTTTAATTTAGTTTAATTTGAATGACTCTCACGTACGGATAAAGAAAGGTCCATTATGATGGCTAGTGAACTAATAGGGACCTGTCTCAAAATACTGATCAATTCAACCTTATTTAAATAGGTCCGCAAAACAGTAGCTTCGTACATATTTTTTTCTCCAATTTATCCATCTTTTACTGTCAAAATTAAGCTTTATTCCAATTCAATTGAATCCTCTGAGTTTAAAAAACAACATCAATTTCAAATTCCGGGATGACAAGCTTTTTCACTTTTCAAATCCGACTAAAAAAATTACCGAAACATTGCACAATTGACAAGCAGTCTCATTATTTATCCAGAACAGTGAGAAATATTCATTTTCTCACAGGGATAACGTAAACGATGCAGACGTTCGTTGTCCTTGCTCAATTCCAAGTTTGTCATTCTACATTAAAATTTATCATTATTACGGTAATAAATAAAAGATAGATTGAAATTTTCAATTCAATTTTTGAAATATTAATCAACATCGCGAGAGCTACCTTTGCCTGTTTCTTGTTTCGTTTATAGCTCTACCCCAATTTGATACATCTTTTTTTTTGGGGGGAAAGTTTTCTTGAAATAGCATGTTGAATCTGACGAATGTCGATAGAAATGATTTCTGTTTTTCATGACGTAAATTAACTGAATTCTGCTAAATGTGATCAATGTTAATGTGTACTACATTACAGAAGGAATTCTGGTATTGTTTTTGGAGAGTAAAAGCGTTCATGTGTTGGGTATGTCTTGCCATAAATATAGACAAGAAAAGTGGTGTCCAAATTATTAAGCATGGAGTAGAAAACGCCAAATGTATTGTGGAAAATGTATTCTTGAGGCATCACAAAACCAAGGAATGTTTTTGAGGTTCCGTACCCGAAGGATGCCAACGGAACGATGGAGACTTTTCAAATCTTTCATATTTTCAAGTACAAAAAATGCGTTGCAGATGAATTTTCCCATAGTGGAGCTTCAAATGATGCTTGGAACAGGATGCTTGTACGGTGGTATGGAACCCTTCCTGCGCATGTTTTTATAATAAGAATGAAAGAAATTTTTATTTATTATTAAAAATTCTGTATTTTTTAAAGATGAGGAACTAAGCCAAGCATGCAGCATAAAAATGTTCCCAAATTGTTAGCCCCATGAAGAGCGGTGTCCTTCAGATAGGACAAAATTTTTATTTATTATTTTAAACTGATCCTAAGGGGTCAATAATAATAATAATAACAAGAATGAAAAACGAGGTTTAAAAAGTCCATGATTTCAGAATCTGCTTGATGCCGAATAAACTGGTAACGGCTTCTCTGCAAAATTTTGAAATTTTGAAAAACAATTCAAGTAATTGCTAAAGAAAACTGAAATTACATACGTTATGACTGAGCCAGAGCTTAAGCTGCTTTCCATATCCTCGTGGTCCTACATACGCCGCTTCCAGTTAGTGCGGCCAAGCCTGGTGGGATCTTTTATTCCTTATTTTGCATTGTTCTCATAAATTTTTGATGACCTTGAAAACTATTCTACCCCTACCACTTTGCGGACTTAAAAAAGAGATTATAGAATAAGATAGAAGAAATCCCATGACAATATGTACATGTCCTTATCGGAATACGGTGCAAGTCGGAAATAATTCAGAGGTTTTAGTGTGCTTTCAGTTCCCGGAATGCCGAATTTTTTAATATCATATTACTGTTTTTTGGGTGTTAAGATAACTTTAAATATTATTGGATTTCGCAGAACATGGCAGAATGGACACTCGTGGCACTTATAATCAAATTTTGTTTTTGAACCATACGTTTTTCTTTGATCCTGAAAGTTGTAACGCGCTCAAAAAGTTGTCAGGAAATAAGTATACTATTTCAAGGACGAAATCGATCGGCTGATGTATGAATAATGTCAAAAGTGGAAACTGTGTTCCCAAAACAGTACGAATTTTGAAGCTAAATTTCGGTCGAAATAAAGCACAAACGTTGGCAACTTTGTGAAGAAAGATCATGAGACTGATTTGCTGATTGAAAGACGAGCATATTCCTCCGATGACCTTATCGCTCAACTGAGAATATTATCGAGAACCTATTGTGCCAACAAATTTAGTAACTGAACATCCCACTAGCCAAACGAGCATTTTATATTGAAATCTTGGCTTGTTAAGTGTACAAAGATCAAGTGACTCCTGAATTGAGACAAAATGATCACCCCCTTCTCTGTTTCAGCCCTAGAATTTGTCGACAATTTTGCCCAAAAAAATATCTATTAAGATGATGCACATTTTCATATCGGCTGCTATGTAATTTAGCCAGATTGCCATATTTTCGGCTCGGAACATTCGCACGAAGTCCTACAGGTGACATTTTTTTTACCAGCCAGAAATCGATGATTCCAGCACGGTGGCTTTCCAAAAATCGATTTCACTTAGTTCAATTATCGGGTAATCAGTCATTTTAGTGATAATGCTTGGTTCCATGATGTTGGGATGTTTTTCCAGAGATGTTTCAGGCACCCAAAAATCAATGTTCGTCACACTAATCACAAAGTTAAAAAATTAGTTGTCATGATGACCTGAAAAATACTAACCAACAACTTTCTGTACTTCTACAACTTTTTTAGTCTAAAATTCTATCAAGGCTTTCTGTCTATAATATACTGGTTATCTAAGGACGTTTTCGGCCAAACCTTCTCCATTAAAAAAACGCCCTCCGCAGAATGCAACGGCTAATAACAGAATAAAGGAGAACTCGTTGGAGTTGTAAATTTGACTTCAAATTTTGGTAATTTTCGGGCTGAAATTCTGTCAATACATAGTTTGCGAAGTTTGTTTACCAGGCTAGAATCATCATTTCCCGTGGGGATAAAATAAATGCGCGGGAGTGGTCGGTTAGCAAAACCATACTGGCATTGTTTATGTGGTCAAATCAATTTTTAGGATTGTTTTTACATTGCTGATTATGATATCCTAAGTAACACCACAAATTTGAAGGGAATCATCAAAACAGTGTTGGCTCTGGCGGGTGAACAAATTAAGAAAGGAGTCTAAGACTTTCCGTAACCTATCAATGCTAAAACAATCAATGAATTGCATTACGAGCTGACAAAATTTCATTTCAAATAAATCCATTTACGATTAAGGACTATCACGAATGCATTTTAATAACCACATCAAAATTTTGCAGACGCACTCGCCGTAGCATTGATCCTGAATTCCTCTCAGCGATTTGTTCGCTCAAATCCTTCGAAATCCACTCGGCATCATTTAACTGATTTACGTTAATGATCAAATTATACATCCAGCCCATGCTAGAGATTGAAAATCACCGCTAAATGCAACATAAATGCTATGCCATGGCTCATTCCAAACCATAAATGAATAACAAAACAGGGAACATGTCGTCGGGACCACCAGTGCCACCCATAATCATAATGTGGACGGGTAATTGTGGTGTAATTAAATGTGCGTTCGTGTCATGTCCAAGTTTTTTTTTTTTTTTAACTCATCCTGATAAACAACAAATAAGTGAGGCTTAAATGCAACCACCATCATCATCAGAGTCATTATACTCGCAATCATCATCATCATCAGGGGCAACATGAGCGCATGAAAATGGATGGCGTGAGCCTTGAAGAACATTTGCAATCGGTGTAGCCACAAAAACCATACATCAAAGAGATCCTTCAAAAAACTAACTTCAAGCAACGTTTAATGATACTTTATTTGAAATCCATAATTATAACTCCGCAAGAAACTTAATGATTAAAACAGTTAGCATGATGAAGGAAATGTCCTTGTTTCTTAGAAACGTGCTGTTTTAGATTCCAAACATGAGATGAGAGTATTTGTCGATTTTTTGGCATACAATAATTGTGGTTTATTGATCAGTTTGCGTTTAATTGAGCGGAAAATTTTTGAAACCAAGCCAAGGTTTTTCTCCTTTTCTAATGGAACACATTAAAATCCCCTGTCGGGCGCCAATGTCGGTGGTTTTACCTTGAGGGAGGTGACAATTGAGTTGTAAGAATGTGAAAACCCAAAGTGGAATCAAAAATTTAAGTATGCAATTGGTATTCAATTTAATGCACTTCAATAGATATCTTCCCTTGATTAAGCAGAATATTTTATCATATTGAGACAAGGAACTGGGTATTGCACAATAGGGCTCCCGATAACATGGCACTTTATCATACCATCTAAAATTTAGTCTAAATTAAACATGAAAATACTACAAAGTACTTTCCAGGTTCAAAGTAAGATTGCCGGAAAAAGAGCAAGTTTTATTAAAAAGGAGCTCATTCGTCTACAATGCAATTCTTTCGGATCCTAAGATTTGACATTCAACGCCTTTCAATGTTGATATGAACATATTTACCGACTGCAACTATTTTCACCGCAGGTCGTCTAATAAAAAATCTAAGGGAACAAATTAAACTTCATTACCAACCTGACAGATTTGAAATGAATTTCGTATCCAAAGTTCAATTACAAATGATTTCGATAATCCCTCTTTTTGTTTTTCCAAATTCATCTTATTAAATAAATCATGGTGTCCACAAAAAGGTCCACGCATTAGCAGATCAAACTTTTTTTTTCGAAAATTGTCATATGTCAAAAGTCAAGCTAGTATTCTGTGTTACTTACATATTAACGTGGCCATAAATTCACAATGACTTGCCTTCTTCAACCAAAAAACATTTCCTCCTCCACACCAGAACAGTGATGCCTTCATCGTTATAATTAATTTAAAATTATTGTATACTCACGCCCTCGACCGTCATGATATCTTTTTTCAAAACCATTTCGGTCACCTGTCGTCTCATTAAATAAAAATTATTTTTTGTCATTCAAAAAGCTCACCAGTCGCAAAAAATCAGGATACAATGCGACAAAAAATATGAATGATATTCGGTAGCGCTACCTTTCCAAACAGTGACCACAGCGTGCTCAGGTTTTCGAATGAATTCCAATCCGTATCCAAATGGTGGTGTTCGTGAATATTTATTTTGAGGCTGTTGTTTTGCCGCGCCTCGAACGTTACGTGTCAGCAGGAATTCGTGCTTGAGCCTTAATATTTCATATTGTGTTACCCGCAGAATAGAGCTGTCCATATATGTATGTGTATATGAAAAAATGACAAGAGAAAAGAACGTGAATTATATTCTATTCATCGGAATGTGCTTTATTGGAAATACATCACTCTTTCAATGGGTTATCGATTGCCGTGTGCATGTTGTGAAGATATAATACACTCATGGTCGAAAGTATTAAGCGTGCTCAACCATTTACGAAATTTCCCTAATTTATGATTCCTTTTGTTGATCGTTAATTTATTTTATCGTTTTCATTGATTAAAATTGATGTAAAATCAATTTTCGTTATTTTTCAAAAATGTTTTATTGTATATAAAAATTCCTGAAAACTCGGCAGTCAGATTGGAGTTTTTTTACGAATTCAATTCCACGATTGCATTCCTTGACTTCATTCAAATCAATCACCATTCATTTGGCATTTAAATCCATTGTTGTGGACTACGGCATTGGCTAAAAGGTCAGTTTTGTTATACGCATGTGAAAAGAAGCTTCCGGTTACACTGCATAGCTCGTCAGACGTTCTTGCCCCACACCACTCCATACCTACAACACGATCACGGAAACATACTACTGTGTTCAAAAAATAAGGTGACATTGTATTTATTTTGAAAATTCTTTATTTATTCCCCTTCAAAGTAATCCCCTCCCGATGCAATGCACTTATGCCAACGGATTTTCCAATTTTTGAAACACTGGTTGTAGTTACTTTCCGGGATGGCCTTCAGTTCCGTCTTCGCTGCCGCTTGAATCTCCTCTATCGTATCAAAACGGTGTCCCCGGAGCGGTCTTTTGAGCTTGTTGAACAGCCAGAAGTCGCACGGCGCCAGATTAGGTGAATACGGTGGTTGTGGAACGATATGGGTTGAGTTTTTGACGAAATGATCACGAATTAAGAGTGCGGTATGGGATGGTGCATTATCGTGGTGTAAAAACCAAGAATTGTCTTTCCACAATTCCGGCCTTTTTAGGCGGATAGCGTTACGCAAACGACGCATAACGTTCAAATAATATTCCTTGTTGACTGTTTGGCCGGTTGGAAGGAATTCATAAAGCACAACACCACGATATTCGCTCGATTGATCGGTTGTTTCGGGGTCGTAAGCATAAATCCAAGTCTCATCGCCAGTTATAATGCGTTTCATGACATCCTTATAGTCGGAATGCATTGTTTCACACACTTCAACGCGACGCCTTTATTCCAAAAAAATTCAATGTTTTCGGTACCAGTCGAGATTTGACGTGCTTGAGGCCCAAAGCATCCTTCAAAATGGTATTGACTGAGCCTTTCGATAAGCCAACTTCATCAGCAAGGTCTCTAATCGTTAATCGATGTTTTTTCGACGCCAAATCTTTGATTTGTTGGACGTGAGCTTCATCGGTTGAGGTTGATGGTCGCCCAGAACGCTCTTCGTCTTCGACACGTTCACGGCCGGCTTGGAAATCACTAAACCACTTGTAAACATTTTTTTTAGACATAGCCTCATCATCAAAGGCTTTCTGCACCATCCTCAACGTATCCGCAGCAGAAAATTGATTCCGCAAACAAAATTTAATGCAAATTCTTTGCTCAATAAATTTCTTCATCGCAAAAAACCAAAAACTCACTTTTAGCAGCTCACAAAACGACGCGTATCTCAAATACTATGAATATATTTTGACATGAAATTTCACATAGATGTCACTGACAGTACTACCAACCTAAAAAGAAAGAAAAATTTCGAAATCCTTCGACGCGCGCAGTTTAAATTCATATGTCACCTTATTTTTTGGACACAGTAGTAAATCCATTGTTGTGGACTACGGCATTGGCTAAAAGGTCAGTTTTGTTATACGCATGTGAAGAGAAGCTTCCGGGGTCACTGCACAGCTCGTCAGACGTTCTTGCCCCACTCCAGTCCATACCTACCACACGATCACGGAAAAATATCTAGTCTTCCTTTAGAGTCGTTAATAGAAATCGAACGCTAATCGAACCAGACGACAATACGTAATCAAGTTCTCTATCATTGCACAATTCCAGCCGATGAATAAGGTCTCCATCCCAATGTAGAAGAATCTGGTGGGTTCATATAAGAGAAAGAATAGCTTCTGGGTCACATTCCTAATAAGCTGAACTCCCACGCAAATATAGTCCTAGTTGCGAGGAGGGTAAATGGCGAAGAAAGATACAAATGAGAAATCTTCGAAATTAAAATTTTTATTTATTCTATCGATAACGATAGCAAACGATATCTAGGTTCGGTATGATTTCTACTCCAAGTCACTAGGCTGACGAAAGAAGGCAAGACCGACGGTTCATCGATCCAGAAGTCGCCGATAGCAAGTAGCCTGGTCTTAACAACAGGAAGCGGTGTGAAATAACTACATGGGTGATGTTCTAATAGGTACTCAGAGTTCGATATCGATTGTTTTGCATTCGTTCAATTCGCAGTATTCTATTCGACATAAGGTGAATCTTTTTTTTCAAAAGCTGCTGCTAGAAAGCCACAAGGATATTGAAATGTGAAGACTCAAAGTGAGATGGTTGAAGCCACCACTTATTTCACCTCCGTTGGACTAAAAAACACATTTTTTCCACGGCCTCAAAAGTGATATGCCATGTGCGACGTAAGCGTTACCGAGGGTCTGAAGTCAAAGTTTGTCTGTTGTCAATACTTTTACGCAAAGTGCGTTGGTTTTTGCGCTGCATTTTCGCGCTATTTTTCATTAAGTAGAAACTTTTTTCTTTTGAAAAAACTGTCATTGTTTTTTGGAGTCATGTACATGTAACATTTTTGTCAGTTTTTAAACTAATCCAACCCAGACACGTTTTCACGTTGAAGAAAAAGGTCAAATCATTTCGAAAATAAATGCGGGAAAAAGAAGCTATCCAGAAAATTAAAAACGGTGGCTCTGTCGTCCTTAAATATCACCGAGCTATCCCTATATCCAAATCCTTTTGTACATTACTGTATATCTATGCAGTTGGCACAAGTGTCAAATTTTAAGCGAATGGGATATGCGTGATTTTTTCCAAAGAATTGCCTTTCTTAAATAATTAATTGTAGGAAGATACGTTTCCTGAAATGTGTTAGTAATCAACGAAGAAAGTGTCAGGAACAGTTTCGGGAAATATCACTGTCAACAGCAACTGTCAAAAGTGTCAGACTAATTTTATAACTAACTACACGTGTACAAATAAGATTAAATTGAGCACATTTAAATTTAAAAAAAAATTGCATTGTAATATTCTCTTTTGTTAATATTTGAATAATTCTTTTATTAAAATCTGCCTTGTGTGTGCAATGCAGCAACTTTTATCGCAGATTATCCTTCCAATTTTTTGTTTAGGGAATGTTTTTTCTTACTACATTAAAGGATACTTTTGTTATTTTATTATCGCAGCAGAAATATTGCCAATGTCACGAGGAGTATGAAATGTTTTTTTTTTAACGAGAACATCTATATTGAGGCACGATTACATGTGCACTCATAGTCACAGGATTAACATTTTGCAATTGAAAAGGATTTTGAGGGAATATCTGGGAACTGATTCCAATTATGATGCATGAAAAGAAATGATTGTCAGTAATAAGGCGAATGGATCTTTGAAGGAAATCAAATGAATCTTGAATCAGAAATAAAAAGAGGAGAAGCATTGCATCAGTGCAGTTTTAGAATGCGCCAAGATTTTAAGCTGAAAGAAAGTGTAAAAAAAATAAGCCTGTACGATCTTTATCGATTACGGAGAATGATGTCAATAGAGCAAGTCAAATTAAAAAATAAGGCTACAGAGAAGCTGCTGGTGGTATCCCCAGGCCCACTTTTTTGGAAGAAAATGTTTCTTTACAATTTAGAAGTCAATTTGGGTGTTGTAACCAGATACACAAGACCAAGATTTTATCAATTGTCGGTGTGAATTCAATGGAGGGTAGAATAGAGAGGTTTTGTCAATGAACTCGCTGTCAGACAAGCTGTATGTAGGGTTATCACCCGAAGACACGGATGGCCACGATATCATTAGTCCATGTAGAAGATTGAGCGTCACAGTGGTAATTTACAGTTCCGCTAAGATTCTTGGCTCTAAAAGTCACCTGTTTCTACCGGTTTTTATCGCTATGACGTTTATTAATGAGGTACGTTTAGCAACAACTTCTTTCACCCATATTCAGAACTTCCAGGATGGCGAACATTGCCTTAAGGTTGAGACATTATTGAAAGCTTTCTAAAGAAAAGTAAAAGAACTCAACAAGATGTAGAAAAAAGTCCGCAATGACACGTCTTTATATGCTTAGGGTAATGCACAATATTTTTAAAGAGTTAAAGTTTTTTTGTTCGTATGTAGGAGGTTAACTGCGAAATTAATCATCCTATTTCAAAAGTCCTTCCACCAGCATGTAAACTCAACTTTCAGGATGAACCCATGCTAAATAAGTATAAGTATAAGTAATAAGTATTATTCCGTTGTAACTAAAATCGATAAAAAAAAACTGTCGAGCAATGTGTTTTGTGCGAAAGCTGCCTTAACGGTAAGAGATATTATAATGCTTTCTTGAGAAAAATTATAGAATTCAAAAAGGTTTATAAAAATTGTTACTAAACATTAAGGATAATGCACAAATCGTTAATATATGACTAAAAATTATTTTTAAACTTTTAATTTTTTTTTATCAAATTAATCTTGTTTATCATCGTGGTAAATTTATATGGATTAAATAAACATTGCATCGATTGGACAATAAGTACGCAATGGTGTCAGCGTGCAGTGAATAGACATTTTTTAGTTCTACAACTTTTCAACGTACACGAAATCTACTGACTCCAACTTCAGATTTGCGGCTATAGGTAGCCAGTTGGTAGCTGGCTATAGTTAGCCGGTGGGTAGCTGGCTATAGTTAGCCGTAGGTAGCTGGTTATTGGTAGCCAGTTGGTAGCTGGCTATTGGTAGCTGGCCATTGGTAGCCAGTTGGAAGCTGGCCATTGGTAGCCAGTTGGTAACTGGTTATTGGTAGCTCGCTATAGGTAGCCAGTGGGTAGCTGGCTATTAGTGCCAGTTGGTAGCTGGCTATTGGTAGCCAGTTGGTAGGTAGCTATTGGAAGCTGGCTATTGGTATCCAGGTTGTAGCTGTTGGTAGCTAGTTGGTAGCTGGCTATTGGTAGCCAGTTGGAAGCTGGTTATTGGTAGCCAGTTGGTAGATGCCTATAGTAAGCCGGCGGGTAGCTGCCATAGGTAGCTGGTTATTGGTAGCCAGTTGGTAGCTGGCTATTGGTAGCTGGCCATTGGTAGCCAGTTGGTAGCTGGCCATTGGTAGCCAGTTGGTAACTGGTTATTGGTAGCTCGCTATAGGTAGCCAGTGGGTAGCTGGCTATTAGTGCCAGTTGGTAGCTGGCTATTGGTAGCCAGTTGGTAGGTAGCTATTGGAAGCTGGCTATTGGTATCCAGGTTGTAGCTATTGGTAGCCAGTTGGTAGCTGGCTATTGGTAGCCAGTTGGAAGCTGGCTAGAGGTAGCCAGTTGGTAGCTGGTTATTGGTAGCCAGTTGGTAGATGCCTATAGTAAGCCGGCGGGTAGCTGCCATAGGTAGCTGGTTATTGGTAGTCAGTTGGTAGCTGGCTATAGGTAGCTGGTTATAGGTAGCCAGTTGGAAGCTGGCTAGAGGTAGCCAGTTGGTAGCTGGTTATTGGTAGCCAGTTGGTAGATGCCTATAGTAAGCCGGCGGGTACCTGCCATAGGTAGCTGGTTATTGGTAGTCAGTTGGTAGCTGGCTATAGGTAGCTGGTTATAGGTAGCCAGTTGGCAGCTGGCTAGAGGTAGCCAGTTGGTAGCTGGTTATTGGTAGCCAGTTGGTAGATGCCTATAGTAAGCCGGCGGGTAGCTGCCATAGGTAGCTGGTTATTGGTAGTCAGTTGGTAGCTGGCTATAGGTAGCTGGTTATAGGTAGCCAGTGGGTAGCTGGCTTTAGGTAGCTGGCTATTGGTAGCCAGTTGGTAGCTGGCTATTGGTAGCCAGTTGGTAGCTGGCTATTGGTAGCCAGTTGGTAGCTGGCTTTTGGTAGCTGGTTATAGGTAGCCATTGGGTAGCTGGCTATAGGTTGCCAGTTGGCAGCTGGCTATAGGTAGCTGGTTATAGGTAGCCAGAGGGTAGCTGGCTATAGGTAGCTGGCTATTGGTAGCCAGTTGGTAGCTGGCTATTGGTAGCCAGTTGGTAGCTGGCTATTGGTAGCCAGTTGGTAGCTGGCTATTGGTAGCCAGTTGGTAGCTGGCTTTTGGTAGCTGGCTATTGGTAGCCAGTGGGTAGCTGGCTATAGGTAGCTGGTTATAGGTAGCCAGAGGGTAGCTGGCTATAGGTAGCTGGCTATTGGTAGCCAGTTGGTAGCTGGCTATTGGTAGCCAGTTGGTAGCTGGCTATTGGTAGCCAGTTGGTAGCTGGCTATTGGTAGCCAGTTGGTAGCTGGCTATAGGTAGCTGGTTATAGGTAGCCAGTGGGTAGCTGGCTATAGGTAGCTGGCTATTGGTAGCCAGTTGGTAGCTGGCTATTGGTAGCCAGTTGGTAGCTGGCTTTTGGTAGCTGGCTATTGGTAGCCAGTTGGTAGCTGGCTATAGATAGCTGGTTATAGGTAGCTGGTTATAGGTAGCCAGTTGGTAGCTGGCTATAGGTAGCTGGTTATAGGTAGCCAGTGGGTAGCTGGCTATAGGTAGCTGGCTATTGGTAGCCAGTTGGTAGCTGGCTATTGGTAGCCAGTTGGTAGCTGGCTTTTGGTAGCTGGCTATTGGTAGCCAGTTGGTAGCTGGCTATAGATAGCTGGTTATAGGTAGCTGGTTATAGGTAGCCAGTGGGTAGCTGGCTATAGGTAGCTGGCTATTGGTAGCCAGTGGGTAGCTGGCTATAGGTAGCTGGCTATTGGTAGCCAGTTGTAGCTGGCTATTGGTAGCCAGTTGTAGCTGGCTATTGGTAGCCAGTTGGTAGCTGGCTATTGGTAGCCAGTTGGTAGCTGGCTATTGGTAGCCAGTTGGTAGCTGGTTATTGGTAGCTGGCTATTGGTAGCCAGTTGGTAGCTGGATATTGGTAGCCAGTTGGTAGCTGTTGGTAGCTGGCTTTTTTAGCCAGTTGGTAGCTGGCTATTGGTAGCCAGTTGTTAGCTGGCTATTAGTAGCCAGTTGGTAACTGGCTTTTGGTAGCTGGCTATTGGTAGCCAGTTGGTAGCTGGTTATTGGTAGCTGACTATAGGTAGCCAGTTGGTAGCTGGCTATAGGTAGCTGGCTATTGGTAGCCAGTTGGTAGCTGGCTATAGGTAGCTGGTTATAGGTAGCCAGTGGGTAGCTGGCTATAGGTAGCTGGCTATTGGTAGCCAGTTGTAGCTGGCTATTGGTAGCCAGTTGGTAGCTGGCTTTTGGTAGCTGGTTATAGGTAGCCATTGGGTAGCTAGCTATAGGTTGCCAGTTGGCAGCTGGCTATAGGTAGCTGGCTATTGGTAGCCAGTTGGTAGCTGGCTATAGGTAGCTGGTTATAGGTAGCCAGTGGGTAGCTGGCTATAGGTAGCTGGCTATTGGTAGCCAGTTGGTAGCTGGCTATTGGTAGCCAGTTGGTAGCTGGGTTTTGGTAGCTGGCTATTGGTAGCCAGTTGGTAGCTGGCTATAGGTAGCTGGTTATAGGTAGCTGGTTATAGGTTGCCAGTTGGCAGCTGGCTATAGGTAGCTGGCTATTGGTAGCCAGTTGGTAGCTGGCTATAGGTAGCTGGTTATAGGTAGCCAGTGGGTAGCTGGCTATAGGTAGCTGGCTATTGGTAGCCAGTTGGTAGCTGGCTATTGGTAGCCAGTTATTAGCTGGCTATAAGTAGCTGGTTGGTAGCTGGCTATAGGTAGCTGGCTATAGGTAGCCAGTGGGTAGCTGTCTATAGGTAGCTGGCTATTGGTAGCCAGTTGGTAGCTGGCTATAGGTAGCCAGTTGGTAGCTGGTTATAGCTAGCCAGTGGGTAGCTGGCTATAGGTAGCTGGCTATTGGTAGCTGGCTATAGGTAGCTGGCTATAGGTAGCCAGTGGGTAGCTGTCTATAGGTAGCTGGCTATTGGTAGCCAGTTGGTAGCTGGCTATTGGTAGCCAGTTGGTAGCTGGCTATTGGTAGCCAGTTGGTAGCTGGCTATAGGTAGCTGGCTATTGGTAGCCAGTTGGTAGCTGGTTATTGGCAGCTGGCTATAGGTAGCCAGTTGGTAGCTGGCTATAGGTAGCTGGTTATAGGTAGCCAGTGGGTAGCTGGCTATAGGTAGCCAGTTGGTAGCTGGCTATAGGTAGCCAGTTGGTAGCTGGCTATAGGTAGCCAGTTGGTAGCTGGCTATAGGTAGCCAGTTGGTAGCTGGCTATTTTTAGCCAGTTGGTAGCAGGCTATTTTTAGCCAGTTGCTAGCTGGCTATAGATAGCTGGCTATTGGTAGCCAGTGGGTAGCTGGCTATTTTTAGCCAGTTGGTAGCTGGCTATTGGTAGCCAGTGGGTAGCTGGCTATAGGTAGCTGGCTATTGGTAGCCAGTTGGTAGCTGGCTATAGGTAGCCAGTGGGTAGCTAGCTATAGGTAGCTGGTTATAGGTAGCCAGTGGGTAGCTGGCTATTGGTAGCTGGCTTTTGGTAGCCATTTGGTAGCTGGCTATAGGTAGCCAGTTGGTAGCTGGCTATAGGTAGCCATTTGGTAGCTGGCTATAGGTAGCCAGTGGGTAGCTGGCTATAGGTAGCCGGTGGGTAGCTGGCTATTGGTAGCCAGTTGGTAGCTGTTTGTAGCTGGCTATTTTTAGCCAGTTGGTAGCTGGCTATTTTTAGCCAGTTGGTAGCTGGCTTTTGGTAGCCAGTTGGTAGCTGGCTATTGGTAGCCAGTTGGTAGCTGTTGGTAGCTGGTTATAGGTAGCCAGTGGCTAGCTGGCTATAGGTAGCTGGCTATAGGTAGCTGGCTATAGATAGCTGGCTATAGGTAGCCAGTGGGTAGCTGGCTATAGGTAGCCGGGGGGTAGCTGGCTATTGGTAGCTAGTTGGTAGCTGTTTGTAGCTGGCTATTGGTAGCCAGTTGCTAGCTGGCTATTTTTAGCCAGTTGGTAGCTAGTTGGTAGTCAGTGGGTAGCTGGCTAGAGGTAGCTGGCTACTGGTGGCCAGTTGGTAGCTGGCTATAGGTAGCCAGTTGGCAGCTAGCTATAGGTAGCTGGCTATAGGTAGCCAGTTGGTAGCTGGCTATAGGTAGCTGGCTACTGGTAGCCAGTTGGTAGCCAGTTGGTAGCTGTCTACTGGAAGCCAGTTGGTAGCTGGCTGTAGGTAGCTGGCTATAGGTAGCCAGTTGGTATTTGCCTCTTGGTAGCTGGCTATAGGTAGCCAGTTGGTAGCTGGCTATAGGTAGCCAGTTGGTAGCTGGCTATAGGTAGCCAGTTGGTAGCTGGCTATAGGTAGCCAGTTGGTAGCTGGCTATAGGTAGTTGGCTATAGGTAGCTGGCTACTGGTAGCTACTGGTAGCCAGTTGGTAGCTGGCTATAGGTAGCTGGCTATTGGTAGCTGGCTATAGATAGCCAGTTGGTATTTGCCTATTGGTAGCCGGCTATAGGTAGCCAGTTGGTAGCTGGCTGTAGGTAGCTGGCTATAGGTAGCCAGTTGGTAGCTGGCTATAGGTAGCTGGCTATAGGTAGCTGGCTTCTGGTAGCTACTGGTAGCCAGTTGGTAGCTGGCTATAGGTAGCTGGCTACTGGTAGCTACTGGTAGCCAGTTGGTAGCTGGCAACTGGTAGCCAGTTGGTAGCTGGCTGTAGGTAGCTGGCTATAGGTAGCCAGTTGGTAGCTGGCTATAGGTAGCCATATGGCTTTAGGTAGCTGGCTATAGGTAGCCAGTTGGTATTTGCCTATTGGTAGCTGGCTATAGGTAGCCAGTTGGAAGCTGGCTATAGGTAGCTGGCTACTGGTAGCTATAGGTAGCCAGTTGGTGGCTGGCTATAGGTAGCTGGCTACTGGTAGCTATAGGTAGCCAGTTGGTGGCTGGCTATAGGTAGCTGGCTTCTGGTAGCTACTGGTAGCCAGTTGGTAGCTGGCTACTGGTAGCCAGTTGGTAGCTGGCTGTAGGTAGCTGGCTATAGGTAGCCAGTTGGTAGCTGGGTATAGGTAGCCAGTTGGTATTTGCCTATTGGTAGCTGGCTATAGGTAGCCAGTTGGTAGCTGGCTGTAGGAAGCTGGCTATAGATAGCCAGTTGGTAGTCAGTGGGTAGCTGGCTGGAGGTAGCTGGCTACTGGTGGCCAGTTGGTAGCTGGCTATTGGTAGCTACTGGTAGCCAGTTGGTAGCTGGCTACTGGTAGCCAGTTGGTAGCTGGCTGTAGGTAGCTGGCTATAGGTAGCCAGTTGGTAGCTGGCTATAGGTAGCCATATGGCTTTAGGTAGCTGGCTATAGGTAGCCAGTTGGTAGCTGGCTATAGGTAGCCAGTTGGTATTTGCCTCTTGGTAGCTGGCTATAGGTAGCCAGTTGGTAGCTGGCTATAGGTAGCTGGCTATTGGTAGCTGGCTGTAGGTAGCTGGCTATAGGTAGCCAGTTGGTATTTGCCTATTGGTAGCTGGCTATAGGTAGCCAGTTGGTAGCTGGCTATAGGTAGCTGGCTACTGGTAGCTACTGGTAGCCAGTTGGTAGCTGGCTATAGGTAGCCAGTTGGTATTTGCCTATTGGTAGCTGGCTATAGGTAGCCAGTTGGTAGCTGGCTGTAGGAAGCTGGCTATAGGTAGCCAGTGGGTAGTCAGTGGGTAGCTGGCTAGAGGTAGCTGGCTACTGGTGGCCAGTTGGTAGCTGGCTATAGGTAGCCAGTTGGCAGCTAGCTATAGGTAGCTGGCTACTGGTAGCCAGTTGGTAGCTGGCTATAGGTAGCTGGCTATTGGTAGCTACTGGTAGCCAGTTGGTAGCTGGCTGTAGGTAGCTGGCTATAGGTAGCCAGTTGGTAGCTGGCTATAGGTAGCCATATGGCTTTAGGTAGCTGGCTATAGGTAGCCAGTTGGTAGCTGGCTGTAGGTAGCTGGCTATAGGTAGCCAGTTGGTATTTGCCTCTTGGTAGCTGGCTATAGGTAGCCAGTTGGTAGCTGGCTATAGGTAGCTGGCTATTGGTAGCTGGCTGTAGGTAGCTGGCTATAGGTAGCCAGTTGGTATTTGCCTATTGGTAGCTGGCTATAGGTAGCCAGTTGGTAGCTGGCTGTAGGAAGCTGGCTATAGGTAGCCAGTTGGTAGTCAGTGGGTAGCTGGCTATAGGTAGCTGGCTACTGGTGGCCAGTTGGTAGCTGGCTATAGGTAGCCAGTTGGCAGCTAGCTATAGGTAACTGGCTACTGGTAGCCAGTTGGTAGCTGGCTGGCTATTGGTAGCTACTGGTAGCCAGTTGGTAGCTGGCTACTGGTAGCCAGTTGGTAGCTGGCTGTAGGTAGCTGGTTATAGGTAGCCAGTTGGTAGCTGGCTATAGGTAGCTGGCTACTGGTAGCCAGTTGGTAGCTGGCTGTAGGTAGCTGGCTATAGGTAGCCAGTTGGTATTTGCCTATTGGTAACTGGCTATAGGTAGCCAGTTGGTAGCTGGCTATAGGTAGCTGGCTTCTGGCAGCTACTTGTAGCCAGTTGGTAGCTGGCTATAGGTAGCTGGCTACTGGTAGCTAAGGTAGCCAGTTGGTAGCTGGCTACTGGTAGCCAGTTGGTAGCTGGCTATAGATAGCCAGTTGGTAGCTGGCTATAGGTAGCTGGCTAAAGGTAGCTGGCTATAGATAGCCAGTTGGTATTTGCCTATTGGTAGCTGGCTACAGGTAGCCAGTTGGTAGCTGGCTATAGGTAGCTGGCTTCTGGTAGCTACTGGTAGCCAGTTGGTATCTGGCTATAGGTAGCTGGCTTCTGGTAGCTACTGGTAGCCAGTTGGTAGCTGGCTATAGGTAGCCAGTTGGTAGCTGGCTATAGGTAGCTGGCTATAGGTAGCTGGCTTCTGGTAGCTACTGGTAGCCAGTTGGTAGCTGGCTGTAGGTAGCTGGCTATAGGTAGCCAGTTGGTATTTGCCTATTGGTAGCTGGCTATAGGTAGCCAGTTGGTAGCTGGCTATAAGTAGCTGGCTACTGGTAGCCAGTTGGTAGCCAGTTGGTAGCTGGCTATAGGTAGCTGGCTATTGGTAACTGGTAGCCAGTTGGTAGCTGGCTGTAGGTAGCTGGCTATAGGTAGCCAGTTGGTAGCTGGCTATAGGTAGCCAGTTGGTAGCTGGCTATAGGTAGCTGGCCAGTTGGTAGCTGGCTGTAGGTAGCTGGCTATAGGTAGCCAGTTGGTATTTGCCTCTTGGTAGCTGGCTATAGGTAGCTGGCTTCTGGTAGCTACTGGTAGCCAGTTGGTAGCTGGCTATAGGTAGCCAGTTGGTATTTGCCTATTGGTAGCTGGCTATAGGTAGCCAGTTGGTAGCTGGCTGTAGGAAGCTGGCTATAGGTAGCCAGTTGGTATTTGCCTATTGGTAGCTGGCTATAGGTAGCCAGTTGGAAGCTGGCTATAGGTAGCTGGCTACTGGTAGCTATAGGTAGCCAGTTGGTAGCTGGCTATAGGTAGCTGGCTTCTGGTAGCTACTGGTAGCCAGTTGGTAGCTGGCTGTAGGTAGCCAGTTGGTAGCTGGCTATAGGTAGCCAGTTGGTATTTGCCTCTTGGTAGCTGGCTATAGGTAGCCAGTTGGTAGCTGGCTATAGGTAGCTGGCTATTGGTAGCTGGCTATAGGTAGCCAGTTGGTATTTGCCTATTGGTAGCTGGCTATAGGTAGCCAGTTGGTAGCTGGCTATAGGTAGCTGGCTATAGGTAGCTGGCTACTGGTAGCTACTGGTAGCCAGTTGGTAGCTGGCTGTAGGTAGCTGGCTATAGGTAGCCAGTTGGTATTTGCCTATTGGTAGCTGGCTATAGGTAGCCAGTTGGTAGCTGGCTATAAGTAGCTGGCTACTGGTAGCCAGTTGGTAGCCAGTTGGTAGCTGGCTATAGGTAGCTGGCTATTGGTAACTGGTAGCCAGTTGGTAGCTGGCTGTAGGTAGCTGGCTATAGGTAGCCAGTTGGTAGCTGGCTATAGGTAGCCAGTTGGTAGCTGGCTATAGGTAGCTGGCCAGTTGGTAGCTGGCTGTAGGTAGCTGGCTATAGGTAGCCAGTTGGTATTTGCCTCTTGGTAGCTGGCTATAGGTAGCTGGCTTCTGGTAGCTACTGGTAGCCAGTTGGTAGCTGGCTATAGGTAGCCAGTTGGTATTTGCCTATTGGTAGCTGGCTATAGGTAGCCAGTTGGTAGCTGGCTGTAGGTAGCTGGCTATAGGTAGCCAGTTGGTATTTGCCTATTGGTAGCTGGCTATAGGTAGCCAGTTGGAAGCTGGCTATAGGTAGCTGGCTACTGGTAGCTATAGGTAGCCAGTTGGTAGCTGGCTATAGGTAGCTGGCTTCTGGTAGCTACTGGTAGCCAGTTGGTAGCTGGCTATAGGTAGCCAGTTGGTATTTGCCTATTGGTAGCTGGCTATAGGTAGCCAGTTGGTAGCTGGCTGTAGGTAGCTGGCTATAGGTAGCCAGTTGGAAGCTGGCTATAGGTAGCTGGCTACTGGTAGCTATAGGTAGCCAGTTGGTAGCTGGCTATAGGTAGCTGGCTATTGGTAGCTGGCTGTAGGTAGCTGGCTATAGGTAGCCAGTTGGTATTTGCCTATTGGTAGCTGGCTATAGGTAGCCAGTTGGTAGCTGGCTATAGGTAGCTGGCTTCTGGTAGCTACTGGTAGCCAGTTGGTAGCTGGCTATAGGTAGCTGGCTACTGGTAGCTACTGGTAGCCAGTTGGTAGCTGGCTGTAGGTAGCTGGCTATAGGTAGCCAGTTGGTATTTGCCTATTGGTAGCTGGCTATAGGTAGCCAGTTGGTAGCTGGCTATAGGTAGCTGGCTTCTGGTAGCTATAGGTAGCCAGTTGGTAGCTGGCTATAGGTAGCTGGCTACTGGTAGCTACTGGTAGCCAGTTGGTAGCTGGCTGTAGGTAGCTGGCTATAGGTAGCCAGTTGGTATTTGCCTCTTGGTAGCTGGCTATAGGTAGCCAGTTGGTAGCTGGCTATAGGTAGCTGGCTTCTGGTAGCTACTGGTAGCCAGTTGGTAGCTGGCTATAGGTAGCTGGCTATAGGTAGCTGGCTATTGGTAGCTGGCTATAGGTAGCCAGTTAGTATTTGCCTATTGGTAGCTGGCTATAGGTAGCCAGTTGGTATTTGCCTATTGGTAGCTGGCTATAGGTAGCCAGTTGGTAGTCAGTGGGTAGCTGGCTAGAGGTAGCTGGCTACTGGTGGCCAGTTGGTAGCTGGCTATAGGTAGCCAGTTGGCAGCTAGCTATAGGTAGCTGGCTATAGGTAGCTGGCTAATTGGTTGGTATTTGCCTCTTGGTAGCTGGCTATAGGTAGCCAGTTGGTAGCTGGCTATAGGTAGCTGGCTATTGGTAGCTGGCTGTAGGTAGCTGGCTATAGGTAGCCAGTTGGTATTTGCCTATTGGTAGCTGGCTATAGGTAGCCAGTTGGTAGCTGGCTATAGGTAGCCAGTTGGTAGCTGGCTATAGGTAGCTGGCTATAGGTAGCTGGCTACTGGTAGCTACTGGTAGCCAGTTGGTAGCTGGCTGTAGGTAGCTGGCTATAGGTAGCCAGTTGGTATTTGCCTATTGGTAACTGGCTATAGGTAGCCAGTTGGTAGCTGGCTATAGGTAGCTGGCTTCTGGTAGCTACTGGTAGCCAGTTGGTAGCTGGCTATAGGTAGCTGGCTACTGGTAGCTAAGGTAGCCAGTTGGTAGCTGGCCACTGGTAGGCATTTGGTAGCTGGCTGTAGGTAGCTGGCTATAGGTAGCTGGCTATAAGTAGCTGGCTTCTGGTAGCTACTGGTAGCCAGTTGGTAGCTGGCTACTGGTAGCCAGTTGGTAGCTGGCTGTTGGAAGCTGGCTATAGGTAGCCAGTTGGTAGCTGGCTATAGGTAGCCAGTTGGTATTTGCCTATTGGTAGCTGGCTATAGGTAGCCAGTTGGTAGCTGGCTGTAGGAAGCTGGCTATAGGTAGCCAGTTGGTAGTCAGTGGGTAGCTGGCTAGAGGTAGCTGGCTAAAGGTAGCTGGCTTCTGGTAGCTACTGGTAGCCAGTTGGTAGCTGGCTATAGATAGCCAGTAGCCAGTTGGTAGCTGGCTATAGGTAGCTGGCTATTGGTAGCTACTGGTAGCCAGTTGGTAGCTGGCTACTGGTAGCCAGTTGGTAGCTGGCTGTAGGTAGCTGGCTATAGGTAGCCAGTTGGTAGCTGGCTATAGGTAGCTGGCCAGTTGGTAGCTGGCTGTAGGTAGCTGGCTATAGGTAGCCAGTTGGTATTTGCCTCTTGGTAGCTGGCTATAGGTAGCCAGTTGGTAGCTGGCTATAGGTAGCTGGCTTCTGGTAGCTACTGGTAGCCAGTTGGTAGCTGGCTATAGGTAGCCAGTTGGTATTTGCCTATTGGTAGCTGGCTATAGGTAGCCAGTTGGTAGCTGGCTGTAGGTAGCTGGCTATAGGTAGCCAGTTGGTAGCTGGCTTTAGGTAGCTGGCTATAGGTAGCCAGTTGGTATTTGCCTATTGGTAGCTGGCTATAGGCAGCCAGTTGGAAGCTGGCTATAGGTAGCTGGCTACTGGTAGCTATAGGTAGCCAGTTGGTAGCTGGCTATAGGTAGCTGGCTATAGGTAGCTGGCTATTGGTAGCTGGCTATAGGTAGCCAGTTGGTATTTGCCTATTGGTAGCTGGCTATAGGTAGCCAGTTGGTAGCTGGCTTCTGGTAGCTACTGGTAGCCAGTTGGTATCTGGCTATAGGTAGCTGGCTTCTGGTAGCTACTGGTAGCCAGTTGGTAGCTGGCTATAGATAGCCAGTTGGTAGCTGGCTATAGGTAGCTGGCTATAGGTAGCCAGTTGGTAGCTGGCTTTAGGTAGCTGGCTATAGGTAGCCAGTTGGTATTTGCCTATTGGTAGCTGGCTATAGGTAGCCAGTTGGAAGCTGGCTATAGGTAGCTGGCTATAGGTAGCTGGCTATAGGTAGCTGGCTATAGGTAGCTGGCTTCTGGTAGCTACTGGTAGCCAGTTGGTAGCTGGCTATAGATAGCCAGTTGGTAGCTGGCTATAGGTAGCCAGTTGGTATTTGCCTATTGGTAACTGGCTATAGATAGCCAGTTGGTAGCTGGCTATAGATAGCCAGTTGGTAGCTGGCTGTAGGTAGCTGGCTATAGGTAGCCAGTTGGTAGCTGGCTTTAGGTAGCTGGCTATAGGTAGCCAGTTGGTATTTGCCTATTGGTAGCTGGCTATAGGTAGCCAGTTGGTAGTCAGTGGGTAGCTGGCTAGAGGTAGCTGGCTAATGGTGGCCAGTTGGTAGCTGGCTATAGGTAGCTGGCTACTGGTAGCCAGTTGGTAGCTGGCTATAGGTAGCTGGCTATTGGTAGCTACTGGTAGCCAGTTGGTAGCTGGCTACTGGTAGCCAGTTGGTATTTGCCTCTTGGTAGCTGGCTATAGGTAGCCAGTTGGTAGCTGGCTAAAGGTAGCTGGCTATTGGTAGCTGGCTGTAGGTAGCTGGCTATAGGTAGCCAGTTGGTATTTGCCTATTGGTAGCTGGCTATAGGTAGCCAGTTGGTAGCTGGCTATAGGTAGCTGGCTATAGGTAGCTGGCTACTGGTAGCTACTGGTAGCCAGTTGGTAGCTGGCTGTAGGTAGCTGGCTATAGGTAGCCAGTTGGTATTTGCCTATTGGTAGCTGGCTGTAGGTAGCTGGCTATAGGTAGCCAGTTGGTATTTGCCTATTGGTAGCTGGCTATAGGTAGCCAGTTGGTAGCTGGCTATAGGTAGCTGGCTACTGGTAGCTACTGGTAGCCAGTTGGTAGCTGGCTGTAGGTAGCTGGCTATAGGTAGCCAGTTGGTATTTGCCTCTTGGTAGCTGGCTATAGGTAGCCAGTTGGTAGCTGGCTATAGGTAGCTGGCTTCTGGTAGCTACTGGTAGCCAGTTGGTAGCTGGCTATAGGTAGCTGGCTATAGGTAGCCAGTTAGTATTTGCCTATTGGTAGCTGGCTATAGGTAGCCAGTTGGTATTTGCCTATTGGTAGCTGGCTATAGGTAGCCAGTTGGTAGTCAGTGGGTAGCTGGCTAGAGGTAGCTGGCTACTGGTGGCCAGTTGGTAGCTGGCTATAGGTAGCCAGTTGGCAGCTAGCTATAGGTAGCTGGCTATAGGTAGCTGGCTATTGGTAGCTACTGGTAGCCAGTTGGTAGCTGGCTACTGGTAGCCAGTTGGTATTTGCCTCTTGGTAGCTGGCTATAGGTAGCCAGTTGGTAGCTGGCTATAGGTAGCTGGCTATTGGTAGCTGGCTGTAGGTAGCTGGCTATAGGTAGCCAGTTGGTATTTGCCTATTGGTAGCTGGCTATAGGTAGCCAGTTGGTAGCTGGCTATAGGTAGCTGGCTATAGGTAGCCAGTTGGTATTTGCCTATTGGTAACTGGCTATAGGTAGCCAGTTGGTAGCTGGCTATAGGTAGCTGGCTTCTGGTAGCTACTGGTAGCCAGTTGGTAGCTGGCTATAGGTAGCTGGCTACTGGTAGCTAAGGTAGCCAGTTGGTAGCTGGCCACTGGTAGGCATTTGGTAGCTGGCTGTAGGTAGCTGGCTATAGGTAGCTGGCTATAAGTAGCTGGCTTCTGGTAGCTACTGGTAGCCAGTTGGTAGCTGGCTACTGGTAGCCAGTTGGTAGCTGGCTGTAGGAAGCTGGCTATAGGTAGCCAGTTGGTAGCTGGCTATAGGTAGCCAGTTGGTATTTGCCTATTGGTAGCTGGCTATAGGTAGCCAGTTGGTAGCTGGCTGTAGGAAGCTGGCTATAGGTAGCCAGTTGGTAGTCAGTGGGTAGCTGGCTAGAGGTAGCTGGCTAAAGGTAGCTGGCTTCTGGTAGCTACTGGTAGCCAGTTGGTAGCTGGCTATAGATAGCCAGTAGCCAGTTGGTAGCTGGCTATAGGTAGCTGGCTATTGGTAGCTACTGGTAGCCAGTTGGTAGCTGGCTACTGGTAGCCAGTTGGTAGCTGGCTGTAGGTAGCTGGCTATAGGTAGCCAGTTGGTAGCTGGCTATAGGTAGCCAGTTGGTAGCTGACTATAGGTAGCCAGTTGGTATTTGCCTATTGGTAGCTGGCTATAGGTAGCCAGTTGGTAGCTGGCTATAGGTAGCTGGCTATTGGTAGCTGGCTGTAGGTAGCTGGCTATAGGTAGCCAGTTGGTATTTGCCTATTGGTAGCTGGCTATAGGTAGCCAGTTGGTAGCTGGCTATAGGTAGCTGGCTACTGGTAGCTACTGGTAGCCAGTTGGTAGCTGGCTGTAGGTAGCTGGCTATAGGTAGCCAGTTGGTATTTGCCTCTTGGTAGCTGGCTATAGGTAGCCAGTTGGTAGCTGGCTATAGGTAGCTGGCTATAGGTAGCTGGCTATTGGTAGCTGGCTATAGGTAGCCAGTTGGTATTTGCCTATTGGTAGCTGGCTATAGGTAGCCAGTTGGTAGCTGGCTTCTGGTAGCTACTGGTAGCCAGTTGGTATCTGGCTATAGGTAGCTGGCTTCTGGTAGCTACTGGTAGCCAGTTGGTAGCTGGCTATAGATAGCCAGTTGGTAGCTGGCTATAGGTAGCTGGCTATAGGTAGCCAGTTGGTAGCTGGCTTTAGGTAGCTGGCTATAGGTAGCCAGTTGGTATTTGCCTATTGGTAGCTGGCTATAGGTAGCAAGTTGGAAGCTGGCTATAGGTAGCTGGCTATAGGTAGCTGGCTATAGGTAGCTGGCTATAGGTAGCTGGCTATAGGTAGCTGGCTTCTGGTAGCTACTGGTAGCCAGTTGGTAGCTGGCTATAGATAGCCAGTTGGTAGCTGGCTATAGATAGCCAGTTGGTAGCTGGCTATAGGTAGCTGGCTATAGGTAGCCAGTTGGTATTTGCCTATTGGTAACTGGCTATAGATAGCCAGTTGGTAGCTGGCTATAGATAGCCAGTTGGTAGCTGGCTGTAGGTAGCTGGCTATAGGTAGCCAGTTGGTAGCTGGCTTTAGGTAGCTGGCTATAGGTAGCCAGTTGGTATTTGCCTATTGGTAGCTGGCTATAGGTAGCCAGTTGGTAGTCAGTGGGTAGCTGGCTAGAGGTAGCTGGCTAATGGTGGCCAGTTGGTAGCTGGCTATAGGTAGCCAGTTGGCAGCTAGCTATAGGTAGCTGGCTACTGGTAGCCAGTTGGTAGCTGGCTATAGGTAGCTGGCTATTGGTAGCTACTGGTAGCCAGTTGGTAGCTGGCTACTGGTAGCCAGTTGGTATTTGCCTCTTGGTAGCTGGCTATAGGTAGCCAGTTGGTAGCTGGCTAAAGGTAGCTGGCTATTGGTAGCTGGCTGTAGGTAGCTGGCTATAGGTAGCCAGTTGGTATTTGCCTATTGGTAGCTGGCTATAGGTAGCCAGTTGGTAGCTGGCTATAGGTAGCTGGCTATAGGTAGCTGGCTACTGGTAGCTACTGGTAGCCAGTTGGTAGCTGGCTGTAGGTAGCTGGCTATAGGTAGCCAGTTGGTATTTGCCTATTGGTAGCTGGCTATAGGTAGCCAGTTGGTAGCTGGCTGTAGGTAGCTGGCTTTAGGTAGCTGGCTACTGGTAGCTACTGGTAGCCAGTTGGTAGCTGGCTGTAGGTAGCTGGCTATAGGTAGCCAGTTGGTATTTGCCTCTTGGTAGCTGGCTATAGGTAGCCAGTTGGTAGCTGGCTATAGGTAGCTGGCTTCTGGTAGCTACTGGTAGCCAGTTGGTAGCTGGCTATAGGTAGCTGGCTATTGGTAGCTGGCTATAGGTAGCCAGTTGGTATTTGCCTATTGGTAGCTGGCTATAGGTAGCCAGTTGGTAGCTGGCTATAGGTAGCTGGCTATAGGTAGCTGGCTACTGGTAGCTACTGGTAGCCAGTTGGTAGCTGGCTGTAGGTAGCTGGCTATAGGTAGCCAGTTGGTATTTGCCTATTGGTAGCTGACTATAGGTAGCCAGTTGGTAGCTGGCTATAGGTAGCTGGCTATTGGTAGCTGGCTGTAGGTAGCTGGCTATAGGTAGCCAGTTGGTATTTGCCTATTGGTAGCTGGCTATAGGTAGCCAGTTGGTAGCTGGCTATAGGTAGCTGGCTACTGGTAGCTACTGGTAGCCAGTTGGTAGCTGGCTGTAGGTAGCTGGCTATAGGTAGCCAGTTGGTATTTGCCTCTTGGTAGCTGGCTATAGGTAGCCAGTTGGTAGCTGGCTATAGGTAGCTGGCTATAGGTAGCCAGTTGGTATTTGCCTATTGGTAGCTGGCTATAGGTAGCCAGTTGGTATTTGCCTATTGGTAGCTGGCTATAGGTAGCCAGTTGGTAGTCAGTGGGAAGCTGGCTAGAGGTAGCTGGCTACTGGTGGCCAGTTGGTAGCTGGCTATAGGTAGCCAGTTGGTAGCTGGCTATAGGTTACTGGCTACTGGTAGCCAGTTGGTAGCTGGCTATAGGTAGCTGGCTACTGGTAGCCAGTTGGTAGCTGGCTGTAGGTAGCTGGCTATAGGTGGCC